>BSBM01001063.1:4800833-5457500 GCA_027924585.1 Larix kaempferi
AGCTCAATCCCTAAAGGAAACTTATAGCCATCTAGGGACAATAAGGTTGTCTCCAACAACAACACATGGCATTTTGAGGGTACCATTGTCCTATGATTGAGGATGTTGGTGCCATTAGGTGGTTTTGATAATTATGTACATGTATCAAGGTGTTGGGAATGAAGTTCTAGGGAGTAATACCATGCTTTTGGTCGTAAAGAAATTGAATTGAGGCATCTATATCCATGAACAATGCCTTGAAGAACCACACATGAATTTGCAGGTATCCATGGCACTATGTATCTAGGTCTTGTGGCATTAGGGACTTAACATGGTTAGTGGATGAGACCCCAACATAGGGCCTTAAAGGAAGCTTATATCCATACATGGTTTAAAAGGTTACCTACACCAACCACACATGGCCTCTTAATGGTCTATGATTGGGGATGTTGATGTCATTAGGTGTTTTTGAGCAATACACACATATCTTGGGGCCGTAGGAATTCCATTCTATAGAATAGGACCATGCCTTTGACCCAAAAGAAAAGATTTAGGAATCCAAATCCATTAAGAATGTCAAAAAGCACCACACATGGCTTCACAAAGTACCCATGGTTCTATGCATCCAAGTCATTGGGAATTGGGGCTTTGGACATGGTTCATTGGGAATTGGGGCTTTGGACATGGTCAATGGAGGAGACCTCAACCTTAGGGCTTAAAGGAATCTTCTATCTATCCATGGATAAGAAATATACCTCAACCAACCACACATGGCCTCATGAAGGTATAATTGGCTTATGGTTGAGGGTTTTAGTGAAATTATATGGTTTTGAGTAATATCTACGTGTGTCAAGGCCTTGGGAATGATATTATAGGGAAGAACACTATGTGTTTGTCCCTAAATTAATTCTTTGGGAATCTAGATCCGTGAACAATGCATCAAGGAATCATGCATGAATTCGTAGGGGTTTCCATGGTACTATGCATCTAGGTTTTTTGGCCTTGGGGCCTTGGACATTCTCAGTAGAGGACACCTAATCCTCAATCCCTGAAGGAATATTCCATCCATCTAAGTAAAAGGAGGTAGTATCCACCAACCACACATGGCCTTTTGAGTGTATCATTAGCCTGTGATTGATTAATATGTGGGTGTCTTAGGGCCCTAAGAATGATGGTCCAAGGAAGAAGGCCATGCCTTTGTCCCTAAAGAAATCATTGATGCCTTCAAATTCATGAACACTTCCTTGAAGCACCATGCATGACATTGGAATGGTATCTATGGCACTAAGTATCTAATTCTTATAGCCTTGGGGCCTTGGACATTGTTAGTGGAGGAGACCTAAACCCAAGGCTCTAAAGGAATCTTCTAAACATCTAAAACTTAGTAGGTTTCCTCCACCTATCACACATGGCCTATTGAGGGTATAATTGGCCTATGATTCAATATGTTTGAGCCATCACATGGTTTTGAGAATTATGAAGGTGTCTTAGGTCCTTTTGATGACATTATAGTGATGAAGACCATGCCTTTGGCTCTAAATAAACCGTTGAGACATCTAGAGCCATTCATAATTCCTCAAAGAATCACACATGACTTTCCATGGGTATCTATGGTTCTATGTATCTAGGTCTTGTGGTATTAGGTCCTTCTACATGGTAATGGATGAGACTTGCAACTCAAGCGCTAAAGGAATCTTCTACCCATGTAGGGATAAGAATGTTTCCTTCACCAACAATAGCTGGTGTTTTAGGGGTATCATTTGTCACATCCCCATCTTGACCCTATTGTATTAAAATTGTAAATGATGTAAATATCATTATTAAATCATGGTGAGGAGCTCAAGGCCAAGGCCCCGCCATTGATTTATCATTTTATGTATCGACAGTAAAAAAAATCGATGCATATGGTTCTTGTGCTAGCCACGCACAATAGAAATTATGACATCATGTAAATATGAATTTTTAATGAAATACCCACAACTAGCTATGCAATGCAACGAGAGATGGGGGCATGATTTTAAAAGGAATTGGGAGGGAAACATTCAAACCCTTGAACCAATCAAGTCAAGCCAAGTGTCAATGAGAGAACCCATAAAAACCTCAACTACCCATGTTGACTTTTGTACCCAATCATTCATTTCTACCAAGGGTTGGGTGAAGCAGTTAATGCCTTGGGGAATGGGAGGTATGGCTGTCCAAAATTTGAGTATGGGAAATCCACCCTTCATGGGAAAACTTGTTTTTCTCCTTAGGAAAGAAAAGAGCCATGAATTGCTCCCCAAGCCATTACCCATCAACCAGTTTTGTCTCTATCACGTTTTTGGAGCTTCCTGGGTGTTTTCCCTCCACATTTTTCCTGTGTTTCCTTGTTTTTAGCTGGAAAGAGGGTGTTTTTGGTGTTGCAGAACTGTTGGGAAGAAGGGAGCTTGAATTGGGGTTTCATGGGGGCCGTTTGGGCCATTTGAAATGTTCATAACCTGTGGGAGAAATCGGTTTTTCTCCCTATGGTCAAATTCCCCTTTCCACAGTCCGTTTTGGTGTGCCCACAATTTGGGGAAAACCCATGGCCATCCTGTTTGTAAATCCCATTGTTGGAAATGTGTATCCATGCCCAATTTTTGAGTTTACTGTGTGTAAGAGAATGTTGGGGTTGAGATGGCTATCCGTTGCTTTGGCTTGAGCTTGAGTGCAAGCATCCATAAATGAAGAGGGTTCAAATTTAGCCTGATAAACCTAGTTGAGGACTGGCTTGGCTTAGATGCAGTGATTATTGGGATGTGTATGAGTATGAATGTCCCCTTTTCCTTGTAGGAATCATGCCCAGCTTGGGGGTGGTCTCTGAGTGCTGAAAGAATATAGGCTGGGCAGAGACCTATGGTTGGGTGGAACATTGCAGCGACATAGCTAGTTGATTGGGACCATCTCACCATAAAGATAAGTGTTTTTTTGTCTATATGTTTACTTCTGAAATGTTATAATTTGATGGTTGTTTCTAATATGTTGAATGGATATGAAATGTGTGTGGATGATGTTTTTATTCTGCTGTGCATGTTTGCTTGATTTGCTTCTCCACACATCTGTTTTATTGCTATGAATATAAATGAATCGGGATGAGTTTATGTAGAAGCCCCACAGATTGGTATCATGTTCCCTTCTAGGAATTGGGTCCGTGGGAGGGGACGTGACATCATTGGCCTATGATTGATGATGTATCAATAGTAGGTGTAATTCTTGGGGCCCTAGAGATGATTAAGCAATGAATCCCATGTATTATATGATAAATTAAGTTTTGAGGCATCTAATTCCTAAAGGATGCATTGAATCACCACACTTGACCTCCAACATAATCCTTTCCCTCCAAGGGGGGATGTTAGCTCCTTTAGAAGGTTCACATAATTAGTTATGGACTTGGGTCCTTGACAGGTTCATGGATGGACACCAAAGCCATGAACACTAAAATAATCTTCTAGGAATCCAAGGCTAAATGACACCTTGAACCACTAGCCATGATATTCAAAGAGTGTATCTAACCTACTATCTATGGGATGTCTTTGTCATTATGAGGTTTACACTAGGCATAGGCTTTAGGTCCCTAGACATTCTTAAAAGAGGAAATGTGGTTCTTATTCCGTAGAGGAATATTTTATCTATCAAAGGCTAAGAAAAACACCTTGAATAATGAATCATGAACTCCTATGCTATATTTATTTTTAAGTGAGGAAATGTTTTCCATTAGGACATTTTAAGCACTACATATGGATGTAATCACCTTAGGCATGGCTAGTGGAGAAAAATCAAGACTTGGATTGTAAGGGAGCTTCCTAAGCATACAAGGCCATGACCAGTGCCTTAAGGAACCACACCTGACCTCTCGAGGGTATGCTTTGTATTTGGATATGGATCTCCATTCTATTAATAGGTTGTGAGCACTAGGTAGGGTCCTTGTAGCATTGACATAGTAAAGGGATGAATCCTAGGGATCATGCCATAAACAATGATTCTATGCATCTAGAAAAAATAATGATGTCTTAAACCACAACACATCCATAAGCTTGTCCCAATGGATGACATCAAGCTAAGGAGATAACTTAGGGCTTAGTTCTTGAAAAAAAAATAGGGATCAAAGGATAAGAAGGACACCTGAAACCACTAAAAATAATATCTTGAGGGAATATATGGCCTCCATATGAGCATATTAAAAACCAATTAGGAGGTTTTGAACACCAAGGGTGGGTCTTAAGGCCTTGTTTATCGTCGGGGGAAGAAACCCAAGACTTAGGCACTAAAGGTAGGTTTGAGGGCTCAAGGGTTATGAAGGAGGCCTTAGAACACTACACACACCTATATGGGGAATATTTAGCTTATAAGTGGGGATATAGCCATTTTTTGCAAGTTTGGAGAACCAAACTTGTATCTCAAGATATAAAAATTGTCAAGGATTAAACTTGGGCCTTAGCTCCTAAGGGAAGGTTCTAGGGCTTGAGGGCCATGGCCAAGGCCATGATCAAGGAAACTAATATATTAGAATAAGGAATACCTAGACAATTTTTCATCGGATCAACACCATTCTTGATGCCATTGCCATGAGTACAATCAAAGCAAGCTCATCTTTGTAGGAAATCCATTTCTCAGTAAATCTAACACTTCATATCCAATCGATTTACAATTACTCTTCCCCTCTCTTCGATCAAGGGATAACCTCATGTCGGTTAAAGCATCACCGATTCCTTTTTAATAATAAAGTGGGTGGAAAGGAGAAATATGCACATACTATACAAGCCTCTAGGTTGTCCACACACCATCATCTGGGAAAAGGTGGCTTGTTGTCTGTAGAGGAGAAAATTGTAAGCTTACTACACTGCTATGCTTCTCAAGTAAACTTTATTTTTCATATAATCATCTTTTCTAACTATTTTATTATTATTTTAAATTGTAGTTATAAGTATTCAAGTAAACTTTATTTTTCATGGAATTATCTTTTCTAACTATTTTATTATTAATTTAAATTGTAGTTGCTATTGGGTATCTTCTCTCATCCATCAAAAGATTAAAGAATGACTTCATCCTATCACTCGTTATGGGGTAATTTTTCACTCTGAAATTCTTTGTTCTAAATAAAGTTTCATGATATGAGACAAATATATTAAATGAAAGTTTTAATGAATACAATTGGTAGGTATGTTGATCTTATCTTGTATGTTTCTTCTATAATTTTTTAGAGGATGAAAGAGAAGAGGATAATGAACTTTGAGTCATTCTTCAACCTTATCATATGCTCAAATGTTGAATCCACATCGCTTCAAAAGTTAGTTCATTTCAATTATTTTGTAATCAATAGCATACTTTAGTTATAAAATGTCATTAAATGCATAACTTTTTTATGGTTTGCTGCAATTCAATTAAATCTATTATTTGTTTTTTTTTCTCATTTTTTTATATATTTGTATTGTTTACAAAGAGAGTTCATCATAAGATAATTCCTAATTTCACAAACTCATGTTTAAAATTTTCTTTTATGATTTTGGAAATGGAGGTGATGGAAGGATTTGTGGAAAATCATAAACAAATTTCAAAACATATATAGTCTTATGTTATATTAATATTATGGGAATATTTTTTTTATAATTATCAATTAAAAATTATGTTAGAACAACATTATTGTGGTTTTTATTGTGTCTATTTAATGTATTGAATTATTGATTTTTTAATAATGAATTAAAATAAAATAAAATATAAGAAACTGTTTTAATACACATCTTTTAGTTTTCTTAATATATATATAACAATTTTAATTACACATTTTTTTAGGTATCTTAAAGTTATCTTAAGTTATCTTGAATAAAATCCCCTTCTACCATTTTAAGTTGTATTTTATCTATACTACTTACTTGTATTTATTGAAACTCTGTATTTAATTCTCTTACAACAATTTGCATTACTTAGGAAATTTGGCATGTGGATGGATAAGTTACATAAATCCAAATTTAATCGTGAGTATTGTTTATGAATTCAAATTATACAACTGCACACATATATATCCAAACATATTTGCTAAGTTATGTTTAAAGGGTAACGTTCCACATGATATTTATTTAACTATGGTTTTTCCATGTACCTTGTTGAAATGCGCTTGACATTGTTTGTGAGGGAAAAAGGTATAGATTCAATTTGAACTCATTTATGTTTAACCTTTGGATTTGATGTGTCAATATGGTGGAGTTGGGTGGAGTGAAATATACATGAAATTTAAGTTTCTTTCATCTATGGAGATAAATTAATGTTTAACGTTCCCTTTTAAGAGGTATGCTCGCTCTCTTTGTTCCTACCGAAGGTCTTACCTCCCTTTACCGTGGTATGTAATAAGAAATAAAAAAGATAGGGAAGCAAGTCAGATATACATTTTAATTTCATACATATACTTTTATTCTTGTAACCAAACCTAAAATACATATGCCTTAACAACGAATGGACAGATAAATAAGACCTGACACTCAATGGGACATAACAACATTGTAATTCTTTTAAATAGATGAGAAAGGACCCACTTTTATAGAGCCCACCAACAAGAAACTATGAGCCTTGTGAGACCACGAAAAGTAGACTTCTTGGAAGGGCGGGAAGAGTGGTCTAGTGAATAATTTCTTGCTTCTGAGCCTTCAGAATGAAAATGAGGCCTAGAGATGTAGTATTTCCAGGACCTCAAATAATAACAGGCACTGGAAGAACAATAGGGGACTTGCAGATGCTGGCCAACTACCAACTGGGTCACTTCTTCAAAAGCTTCCATTTTC
The DNA here is from genome assembly GCA_027924585.1 of Larix kaempferi. Lineage (NCBI taxonomy): Eukaryota > Viridiplantae > Streptophyta > Pinopsida > Pinales > Pinaceae > Larix > Larix kaempferi. Next base: position 4,807,604 of record BSBM01001063.1, read on the forward strand.
TAGGAGGCTTGCTATTCTTTCTGAGAACAACGGAAAGAAGAAGAGTCTGCAAAGATTGCATTGGTCTGTATTGAAAGACAAATAGAAGCTTATCTTAGCCTCTTCTTCTTTATGGTAAATGGTTGAAGCAAGTGAAAGAAGGTTGAGATTGGTAAATAATCTGTGATTATGTTTTTGTACACTAGCGGATGTTGTCGGGCAAGGCTTCCAGGCAAGTTGTTGTTTGTCTATTCACATATAAATCATTGTAGACAGTCATAACTAATTTATGGACCTATAATTTTTATTTCCAGAGTATTCTTACTATGCTAGCGATTATGAACCATAACAACTCCAAGGCATTACTTCAGGTATGCACATGCTAACCTCTAATGGGTCTATTAAGATTGGGTATATTCACCATATTCTTCAATTTCAATACTAGGTTATTAAGTATAATGGGTTTGTTAAGATTGGGTATATTCACCCTATTCTTCAATTTCAATACTAGGTTATTAAGTATAGTTTATTTAAGATGAGAACCCTCAGAAAGGGTTACACTATTCTTTAGGATATGATTTCCTTTTTTATAGCTTCATTGTTGACCCCTCATGGCCTCTAATGAGATCAAGATGTATACTTTATTATAATTTTTAAGTGAATATCCTTATCGGGCTTTGTCGTTTCTCCTTGCCATATTACTGTGCACGGTTATGTTTTATGCAAAAGTTGTGAATGTAAGTATTTATATTTAATGAGAGAGATCCTATTCTCTCTGGGTACTTAGCTACGAGATCTAATTTTTTATCTACATAAATGGTTGAATATTGTTAACTCAATATGATAGTGTTTTTATTTGAATAATAAAAAACATTGTTCATTAAAACCCTATGCTATGATTACATTTTTTCTGAGAATGGTTTGACTACAACATTCTTAGAATCGGTGGCAATGAAGTATGTTAAATGCATATGTAAATAATGCATATGCAAATGCGAGTGTGGTAGATGTCAATGTGAAGACAAACTAAATTGCAGAACTCGGCCATCCGCTTGGCAATAACGCCCCAAATCCATAGACCAATCACATTGTAGATAAACCAAATGGGAACATGGATAGCGGAAGACAATTTCTTTTGCATATTCTGAACTTTGTTTAAAACTAACCCTTATAATAAAACACTAAAATACAGTCTAGATTCAAATCCCCGTAACTAAAGCCAATGCAAAATTACTGAAAAAGGAGAAAAGTAAGAACATAAGAACATAGACTAAGAGCTATCTAGGGTGTCCCATGGTTTCATATGTAAATGGATAAATCCCCAAAGGCCTAGGTTATGGTTATGGAGGGTCGAAATCAGACCTTCACTATTCAGAGGTGCATAGCTGAAATCCCCCTGGTGCTAATGCAGAGAGCACTTGATTGCAAAGTTCAAAAACATTGGTTTTGTCTGATAGCATTAAGATCCACCGCTTTCCTACACTGTCAGTCGAAGCAAGTCTCCTAGATACCATGATATCGTATTCTCTAAGCCTATTGGAATCTTCTGTCCAAAAAAATACATGGAGGCATCTTCCACTGCTTCCAACAATGCCTTGGGTTACATAACGCAGATCAATTATTTTGTCTGATTGATATCTTACTTCGAAAAAAGGAATAGAACCATAGGTGATAAAGAACATGAGTATGGCACCATATGAATGGGCGTTTCCTAGATTTTTATAGAACCCACCTCCTCTGGTTTCAGCAAGGAACTCTTCAAGCACTTCAAAATTTTCCAAATTACTCAGAATATTTCTCATTTCTTCCTCATTGTTGTTCTGCACAAATTCCATGAAGCCATGTTAATTGTTTAATTTTAGTTCATGTATTAACCAGTAATGCAAAAGTAATGTCCGAAAACAAATGCATACCTTCTCATCATCGGCTCATGTAGTAAGCATAACGGTTGATATTTTTAGGGTGATGTCTGCAACAATTTTCATAAAGTCATTATTGATTTTGATTTCAACTTTAGAGAACTTACAAATGTTGGACAAAATCCTTAAATGGTTTATGTATCAATCAATATTTACATCTACAACTATTTATATCATAGAATCTTAGAATTTGGGGTGGATTACCATCTATGTTTTCCTAAATTGAACTAGGATAGGACAAGTGTTCTATCTAGATTGATTTTATGAATGTAGTTTAAAATTCCAAACAAACAGTTATAAAAATATAATAAAGGAATAACTGGTAGATACAAGTTAAGTGGTTGTCCCTTTGAAAGGGATTTTTTCCACTTATGTAATAGATTATACTTTTTTAGTATGTGCCCGGTTGATATCTACATCAGGATTTGGGTATTCGTAACCGTCCTTTGAGAGAGGTTTACACCTACATATTGAGATACTTGCCCCATTACTCAGGATCTAAAAATTTCCAAACGTCGATGCACCAGAACAGTGCTACAACATAACTTTTGATCTCATCACACTGCCTTCCCACATGACCAGTGCCAGTACCTCACCACGCCCTACTCCTTGCTTGCAATCAACACCTGACCTAGAGTTCATTGATTTTCCAGCATGCATTCAATCTATTTTCGGGGTCTAGGGTATACTCAGTGAACTTGGTTCATCGACTGGATCAACTACTTAATAAAGGTCAGAAGTGACTACAAAATCAAAAGAATATACTTGTGAAAAGACAACTAGATAGATTGATATTCCACAAATCCTAGACAAACAGACACTCTACCTAACCTGATACATAACACCAAGGGATTTACCTATAGAATGGGTTTCGTTAATAAAATATAAAATCTATTTTTAGTTCCTTGTGAGGGTTTCGCTGCTCATACCCTAAAAAAAGTGAATTTATAAAAATAAAATAAAAATTTTTAAAAATATATAATATTCCCTCATATGCTAATCTAGAAAGATGCCAAGTGGATACAATTAACAGATACTCACCCAAAATTTGCAAATGTCTTTCAAAATAACTGCATTTTCTGTTGAGATTTGGAGAAAATTCAATCGTCTTTACCACTAAGTCAATCCATTAATCCTTTGCAGGTTCCAAACTGCTAGCGCTTTAATCTCTTCCAATGATTGCATGCCTTCAACATTCAGTGTTTCACATATAAATAATTGTAGCACTGTCATAACTTATTTATGGATCTGTAATTTGTATTTCTAGAGTATTCTTTCTCTACTTGATTGAGATATGTCCATATTTTGATATGGAATGCTATTCATTAAAAAAAAATTGAAAAGTAGTCTTCTTTGTTCATTCCCTTCATCACTTTGATTGTTTGGTGTGTGCTCCTCTACTACGGTTTTCAACTATGGTCCAGGGAAATGAATATTTCCAAGCGTTCTATGAGGAACCAAAATACATAACTACAGTACAAATGCATCTCCTCCATAGAAATTTGATTTGTTAACATTATTGGTACCGAGGATTACATAAATTTTAGTGTTTATCACAGACTGAATGTTTTCCTATTCTCTGTATGCAACTTGTACAACCTGGAAAAATCTGTCTTATGGTTTGGGTCTTGGGTTAACTCTTCAGCTATTTCCCATAATTTTGGTATTTTTCCTAAGTGAGCTCTTTAGGTTGAGAATTAAACCTTGCACACATTTACTTTTGAAGAATGTACTTGTAGTATGAGGAGAGTTTATTTATTTAACACTTTTTCATCTTTGATTCCTTGAGAGCTAATCTAGGTTATATAGGTTGATTTTGTCTCTCTTTTATACAGTCACCACAGGATTTGAGATGGTTTGAAGCCTATCCCTGGAAAGAGGGTCCACTCATGGATTTGGAAGTATGGTCCATTTCATTGGCCTCACTGCTAGCATTCAGTAAGTTTACTTGCTTCAGAGTTAGTCTGGATATGAATATTGGTTTTATTTCCAAATTCTTTTGGGCATACTAAATAATACTATTTCTTTTCTATTATGCAAATAATGAAACCCTACCTGGAGATTATGAACCATAACGACCCCATGGCATTACTTCAAGTATTCCCATGCTAATGTCTAATGGGTCTGTTAAGATTGGGGATATTCACCCTATTCTTCAATTTCAATACTGGGTTATTAAGTATAGTTTATTAAGATGAGAACCCTCACGGGGGGTTACACTTTTCTTTAGGATATGATTTATTCTTTTACAGCTTCATTGTTGACCTCCCATGCCCTCGAACGAGATCAATATATATACTTTATTATAAGTTAAGTGAATATACTTATCAAGCTTTGGATTTGGGCCTTGCCATATTACTGTGCACTGTTTTGTTTTATGCTAACATTGTGAATGTAAGTATTTATATTTAATGAGAGAGACCCTACTCTCTCTGGGTACTTAGCTACAAGAGCTATTTTTTATCTACAGAAATGGTTGCACATTTTTAATTGGGTTTGATAGTGATTTTATTTGAATAATAAAAACCATTGTTCATTAAAACCGTATGCTATGATTACATTTTTTCTTATTTTCACTTGGTTTTCTCAGAATCGGAGTGCAACTCTAAAACATGACTTCAACATTCCCAAATATTAAATCTACAGTGCCCAAAATCATATACTCCCTACAGACTTAATTGAAGGAGAGAATGCACACACAATGTGTCTTGGTACACAATAATTTTGCAATGATATATGACAGATTGATCTAATCCTACATGAAGAGCTACTTCCCGAGGCTTATCTAGGCCAACGGTATTTACAAACACCATGTCTTGTGCCATAAACCTATTCCCTACAGTAGATGCCTTCAAACATTTAATGTAGATTAGCTTTGAAAATGGAAAAGAAGAGAAAGTTCCCATATAATGTTTTGGCAGGAGTAGGTCATTCTCTGGAATGTGAAAAATTAAGGATTTTATGAGAATTAAGCTAAGGCCAGTGGTGGAAGGAATAAAGAATCCTTTCTTGAATTTCCCGATAAATTAATATTCATTCGTGTGGCAAGAAGGAAGGGGTGTAATGTTTCTTCCGTCTAAGTATATTATGAGTGGGGAAGATCTCTAAATTAAATGACAACTACTTAATAAGGATCCTAAATTAAATGACTACTACTTATGGGTTAACTTAATTAAAAGTTATGATTTAACCTTCAATCTAAAGTACAAATGGTGATTGATTTATAGGCATGCGAGTTTATTGAGAGTGGTTATAGACCTAGAGTTACATTAAGAATTGCGCAGAAGAATCATCATGCAAAACTATTCCCAAGCAATGGGAAAGAAAAGCAAAATGCACTGCCACGTTAATTATATTCTTCTTCTACCATGTGATTCAAAGTAAAGCGTTTATTTTAGGGCATGATAAGAAATCAAATATTAACCGGAATGTGATGTAGTACTTACTCATTTGATATTGCCTTATTATTATTATGTATAACAAAATTTTATATGTTTGGGATACAGGGACAATTGTGGATTCTCATATTTGCCACCCTAGAAATTTTGATTTCTACTTGTGTTCTCAAGATGGAAAGATGGTAAGTAATTTGGTATGTACTTTTTAATCATATCATGTTAGAAAATGTAGATATTGTATGTTGCATAGTGTCCATGTTTACATGAAGAGAAAAATGTGTTCTAGGGAACTTCACGGCCCATTCATTACCATGTATTACTCGATGAGAACAAATTCACTGTGGATGAACTTCAGAGTGTTGTTCATGCTTTGTCTTATGTGTAAGAAACAAACCCTTCACGTTTAATGTGTGAAAATCAATTTTTTTGCCTTCCCATTGGAGGTTTGAAATTGTATTTGTTTGGGTTGGTTGCAGGTATCAAAAAATTACAGTGGCAATCTCTACAGGTTAAGATACTAATCATCCCCATGGACCATGATTGTGTCTTGAGTATACACTTGAAATTTTGACTAGTTATTAATATAAATGATCTGATCATTCTGTATTTGTTTATTATGTGCAGTTGCCCCAATAAATTATGCACATCTAGCAGAAAGTCAGAAGCAACACCTTCTGCAAGAAGGAGAGAGAAGTGAAGGGGGTCCTCCCTAGCTCCCCTTTCCACATCCTAATATTTCTAAAACTATGTATTTTTGTTGATCCTGCATGGGGATTTCAGTTATGTGTGCTCTTTAGTTTTCGGTAACATAGAAGAGAAATTCTCTTTGAGATTATAATGCTGCATGGACATGTTTTCTACTCCAATTGTTGAATAATCTTCCCTTTATCTCTCCAAAAGAAAAGAATAGTAATTGTTAGCAATCTTCCCTTTTATTTCTCCAAAAGGGAAGAATTAGTATTTAATGGAATAATAATGTCATAACATATATTGCTCTTTATCTCTGCAGAAGGGCAGAATAATATTTATTGGCAGATAATTTTATCATAATGACTGTTTATTTTCTCGGAATGCAAAGTAATATTTCTTGGTTTTTATTTTCTAGAATTGCGGAATTGCATTTTATATTGATGAAATTAATGACTTGAATTTTATAAAATTGTAGATTTCTTTCATATCATGATCATTTTGGAACTTCATATGAAGAACGTTCGATATTTGCATAGTGAGTGGGAAAGCTGGACTTGGTGAAATCAGTCGTGGCCTGAGGTGCCTTCTCTGCTTGTGGCAATCCGTACTAATCCTACGTAGTACCTTCTAGATCCAATGTTCTCTACCACAAAAATTGTTACTCATTAACAGTAGTGTCTACAACCCTACAATATAAAACCCTTGAACAATTATAGAAAAAAAGTGATCACCGCACAGGGAAGAACATAATTTGAAAATATACTTATCTATCCTTACTGTACCGAACCTGTTAATAAAATATAAATATTTAAGTAATAAAATTTTATCAAAACACATAATTAGTTGTCCATGATGTCTATACACTCAAAATAAAATGTCATGTTAAAGTTCTCAAGGAGTTTATTAATGAGGTACAACCTTGCGATATCACAATATAGTAAATCACATTATAATATATATATATATATATATATATATATATATATATATATTATGCGATTTATATCTTTTTTTACATCATTTATTATTTTATGGTGCTTTGAACCACTTGCTATTTTATGGTGCTTTGTATCATATACAAGTTTGTGTGTATTAAATAATAATAATAATAATTTTGGTGTTTTACTCCATAAAGTCTCCATCCATGTTGGATTGGTTTTGGTGTTCTGCACCACAAAATCTCAATCCATTTAGGATTGGTTTTGGTGGTTTGCACCATACACTATGGAATGCCACATATTCTTTTAACACCTGTTGCCAACTATATTGTACAATAGTTGAACCTCCATTGAGCCGCCAGTGTTTGAACATGATCAGTGTTCACTTCCAGAGTATCAGGGGTTCATTTTGTGGTGACTAGCCAGTTTTGGCTATCCAGTTTTATTTTTACTGCTGAAATGACCATGGCCCCACGGGGTTTGTAATAAGTGTACTAGTAGGGTTTTTGTAACATATCCCTTTGCTGAAAACATTTTATGTTTGAAGAAGACATTATCTTAACTTCTATTGTAAAGTTTTATATTTGGACAAGTGTCCAAGGATGACTGTAATTGTACAATATTATTATTTAAATAAATAAAATAGGAGACACCCACCCAAGGAGAACTGTTGAAAGAGTGTTTACTGACCCACTAGCTGGAATGGAATCTAGGGTAGAAGGCAATGGACAAGTGGTAGCATCATGAATCAAGTAACTAGCTGTTGGTATGGGACAACTCCCTTGAATTGTGGTCATAGTGCCCTGAAAGATGGGACTGGAGCTTGAGGCTCATTTATTGAAAAACTGACCACCAAAAAGACCTAGGCATCTTTTTAAGAGCCATCAAATTTGGACTGAGCTTCAACACTTTTCCTGATGAGGGAATTTACCTTATGGTTCTACTGTATGCACGCAAGAGATTCGATGAGGGGAAAAACTAGGTTTTTGATCATGGTGTAAGTCTGCCTTGTTTACTACTGAGTGCAGAGTTTTACTACTGAGTGTAAAGATTGAGGTGTATGGCAAGTCTCTATTGATTGTTGGTTATACAACTTGAGTGCCTTGCTTCTACACAGAGTCTTCTACCTAGTGGTTCAGTAAACAGGCTTGGGGGTCCAAAGGAGGCAAGTAGTTTGACTGCTTCTTCTGGAGAAGGTTGGGAGGAACAGGTCTCCTTGGGTGTTTGTCCATCCTATCTACAGTTACAGGTTCTACTTGTTATTTCAGTTCATAAATAGTTAATTTATTTTCTATAATTGATGAATTAGTACTCGTTAGTTAAAAACTGGTAGTTATCATCATGCATAAGTAGTTGTTTGATTTCTAATCTGGTTATGATTCTATAGAATGATGATTAAGTATATGAAATGATTGAATAAATGTATTCCCTGTATTTTTCCTTGTACTGTTTTCTGTACCGTAATCTAGTAGAGGGAAGGAAAATTAAAATAGATAAATGATATGCAATGATTGAATAGATTAATGTTGTTATGTCTTTACTAGAATTTCCCTTATCTGTTATATTATGCTATTCAATTTATTTTATGTTTAGTTTCAGAAAACAAAATAAATATTCATTTTATGCAAACATTATAATATATTATAGCAATAGAAGTAAAACACCTTTCGTTCTACACAAAACCTAAGGTTTCATTGTAGGTTAACTGTTTCCATACGATAGATAAATACTATTCACTTCTCCATCTTTTATTTTCATAGTTTATAGTATTTGAACTCCATTTTAGTCATTGATCAATGTTGACAAAATTTAACAGCTGTAAAACAAAACAACTATATTTATGGATGACTGTCCCAAATAGCATACAGTATTAGATTAAACAGACTTCACTAAATAGGGTTTTGATTAAGGAACTATGCCATATATTTTATTTATATGCAGTCACATCCTGTACATTGTAACCATAAAACATAAAAATTCATTCGACGAGAGGGCTCAAACCTTTAAACAAAAAAAAAAACATTCATGACAGGATAAGCCTAGGGTATTAGACCCAGCTTGAAACAAAACCATTTAGACTTGTTATTCAACCACTCATCGATAACATTCTTTTATTTAAACAAAACTGAGTTTAAAATTCCAACTCGAAGGACCAAGCCCTTCGGCTCTCAATGTTGAGATATTGTAACTTCAAAGAATATTATAATTGTACTTTATTATTCCAAAGATGTTTCATTCCTCCATAAAGATCTTATTGTATATCCGGAGATGTTTATTCCTCCATCGGAATGTGGTAACTCAGGTTATTAGACTTCCCTAGTGGAGGTTGGCCCTGTATGTGTTATGTAGGTCAAAGGGTTATTAGACCACCCTAGAGGGGTCGGCCCAGTCAGTTGTAGTGGGGTATTTAACCCATTGGTTAAATACGAGCCTACATGTACTTGTGTAAAAGATATATCAGAGTAGTGTATAAATAGAGGAGGTGTATTCCTCATTTGATATACACACACACTTGAGAGAGGCGCACTTGTGGAGGAGAGGTCTGCTATGGTGGAGGAGGAGATCATGTCTTTGGTTTGTATCTTTGTATATTGCTGGTCATCTATATTGAGGAATCTTTACTGGGTTTTCTACCCCATGAGGGTTTCCTAGGATAAATCTGTGTCTCTTGTGTTTATGCTATGCTTGTTGTTTCTTCAGTGATCCTGTATATGCTATTATTGTGAAATGGAATGTAATGCTGCTATTTTCTGTCTTAGCATATTAAATTTTAACATGGTATCAGAGCTAAACTAAAGGAAGGCAAGGTATGGCACTTACGACACTTGCTTTACTTACGACAATTTGAAGGTTAGGGTTTTATATAGCAAAAACCAGTCATCGTGGAACTTTCGCTATAAATCCAGTTTCGCGAAGGTTCAGGATCTGAAACCTTTACAGGTCGTAGATAACATCTCCAGGTATCTTGTGTCCAAAGGGCACCCTCAGATTCGTTGTACTTTGTAAGTTATGATCAGTAGAAGTTAGGGTTTCTGCCTCTTCCAGATCTCAGTCAAAATCAGGTGACCTAGGAAAAAAAGGTCATAACTTGGGCTAGGAAGCTCCAAATGAAATTTAGTAAAAAGTGACAGGTATTACATAGACTATACTATCTCAAGAAATGTTTTCAGAGCCCGGAGCGGAACAAGTGACACGTGGAACTCCGTACAAGTTCACTCTCCTGTTTTATCCCATAAACAGGTGACGTTACGACACTTGGAATAAATATCTCTCAGAGAGTCCAATTGAGGTCAGACCTGTCAAGATGGAAAGATAACAGATCGAGCTATCTCAGAAAAAGTTTTTAGATGCCGAAGTTAAAACCGTGACACGTGGCACGTCGTACAAGTTCGCTCTCCTGTATTATCCCATAAACAGGTCACATTGCGACACTTGGCATAACTCTCTCTCAGAAAATCCAATTGAGGTCAGACCTATCATGATGGAAAGATGACAGGTTAGGCTACTGCAGAAAAATTTTTCAAACCCTGTGGAGTGAAAATTTCATAGTTATAGCAGAAACAATCAGGTACACATTTCTGTCAAAACATAATTATTTTCGGAGCACCTTTATTCATGGCTTCCGGAATTTAGGGTTTCGGAGAAAGTTAGAATTTTTGGAATCGGAGTCCACAACTGAATGCTACTCAGGAAAATCAAAATTTAGAGACCAAGATCGAACTTTTGGTTGGGTAGAAGATGGGGCTTGATCAAACCCTAGTTCGGGATTGTGATCAGAAAGATGGAAAATTAGGACTTCAGCAAAAGTTGGAATTTTTGAAGTCTGCAACCTCGGCTGGAAGCTCTTCAGAAAAATAAGAGTTTAGAGCCTTGGATCGAACCTTTTGATTGGACAGAAGGTTGGGCTTCATCAAACCCTAGTTCGGGTTCCTGTCCAAAAGATCCAGAAGTTTCGAAGGCAATTTTGAGGGGTCAAGTTTTGGAGATTTCAAAATTGAAGAATGCTAGTTTGATCAGCTCAGCAAGACACATTCTTCCATCCATTCAGAAGTGTGAAATTCAAAGATTGAATTTTTAGGGTTTCTCTAGCAAACCCTAATCAAGCTCCAGATCAAGTTTCAGGGGGAGTTGAGGCTAAGGCCTTACATAAGAAGACTACAAAAAGTCTCGACAGGTATGACTTAAGGAGGTTCAGGTATGCCTTGAAATCTGATTCTTGATTAAGTTCATAATGTGTTTGTCTTCATGTTATTTATTAGTACAATCTTGATTAATGTTATTAATTGTCTTATCACCCTAGTAACAATATGAATGCATGTGAATGATCGAAGACATTCATTGATTAGGGCTATATGATTGTACTTATGCATTATGGTGTTGTGTGAGGTTGATGTTGTCTGCTAACAAGAGACAGGTACATCACAAAAGACAAATCAAGTTCCATGACCATGACAACATGAAGACAAAGACTCACGAGGTATGTATGACTTTGTTATATTATGTTTAACCTATGAGACATGCAGGTTCTAGCTCAGGATCTCTAAATCATTGAAGAGATTGTTTAGGTATGTTGTACATAACTAAGCAGGTATACTAATCCAGGTATGTTTTCCTATGTCATGTTAGAATCTTACCTTGTGTTAGGATCCCTTATGTAAGTATACTTGGTATGATTGGTTAGTAATCAAGGGTTTATGCATATTATGTCTCTTATCTTGGTTGATGATTTAACTAACTAGATCAAACAAGAATATGCATGAGTAAAAGAAGACTTCCTTGAAACCCTGAATACTAATGATCATGACTATACATATTCAAGATTATTTAGAATTAGAATGTTTTGATAATATTATGTATGTTTATGTATGATATCATGAGGATGACACTAGTGTACACTTGAGCATGCACAGTGGTATAGAATGAATAGAAGTTCAGAAGACATACAGAGGATCAAGCGGGAGGCAACCACACAAACATAAAAGATAAGTATTTGAGTTGTTATTAGAAATAGTAAATGATATTGCTTGTATGCATATTTGTATTCCTAGTGTAAACATTCATAAAGCATTGAACAGTATACTGCTAATATGCATATGATTGGTAAGTTGGACAAACATTCCATTGTTGCTTGTCTAGAATGAAACCTCTTTGCTGACATGATGAGAGCTGTGCACACTCTCGATAGTATGTTCTGGTAGAGATGGAAGGCATCTAGATAGCCACTGTATGCATACAAGATATGGGAAAGTGTTGTGCCAAAGTATTGGTCAAAATAGTTGCATAACTATGTAAATGATATCTGTATGCATAATAGGTTATCATGTCAATATGATTTGATGATTATGAAGTATTACTAATCATGTACTTAATTTTGATTTGTAGGAAAGATCATGATGAATGATGAACTCTGAACAAGCGATGGATGTTCAACAAAAGATTTACAAATCAAACACACTATAGAAAGCTTGTGGTTAAGAGATTCTCTTAGAAAGAGGAAGAGAATCATGATGAGATGTTTTGCTCCAAGGGACTAGATAAGACCAATCTCTTAATGATGTAATTAAAGAAGAAGTATGAATCAGGTTCTGTATGGGTACCCAGGATTGGTAGTCAATTGATGAGCTTAATGATCATCATGGGTGATGTGGATCTCAACCTTTGCTACAAGGTTGAATATGGTTTCTATAAACATATGACATGGATGAAAGAAAGAACTCACCACAGAGTTCGAATGATTTTGAGGCTCATATTAGTAGACCCATCTGACGAGAGATGGCACAGATAGATATGCAGAAGATCACTCAATGCAGAGTGTGAATAATGGACAATTGACAGCTTCATGACAAAGCTTGGGCTTTACCAGAAGTAAAGTTGTTCCTAACCTTTACCTTAAGGTTGTGGATGATGAACCTATCATACCATTATTGTATGACGATGATCTCTTTCTGACAAGGAATGAGAAACAGGTCATGAAAATGGCTGCAAAAGTGAAAATGAAAGATCTCGGATTAATGCACTACTTCTTAGGTCTAGAAGTATGGCAAGATCCAAAAGGAATCTTTTAAATCAAGGTAAGTATGCTGTAAAGTTTCTAAAAAGATTTGATATGTTGGAGTATAAAGCCATGGCCACTCCCATGGACTCCAACTTGAAGTTATTAGTTAATGACTCATTGTATTTAGTGGACCTAACCTTATATAGACAAATCATTGGGTCATACTAGGCCAAATATATGCTTTGCTGCAAATACCCTAAGTCAGTATCTAGTAGAACCTAGAAAGGTTCACTTAATAGCTACAAAGCATGTAGTGAGGTACCTAAAAGGTACATTAGATTTTTTTGGTCTATATTATCTTGGAGGTCATGAACTCCGTTTACATGATTACTCAGATTCTGATTGGGCAGGAAGTGTCTCAGATAGAAAGAGTACATCAGGTGGATGTTATAGTCTTGAATCTGCCATGATCTCATGGTTCAGCAAGAAACAATCTAGTGTGGCTCTCAGTACTGCTGAAGCAGAATGTATGGCTGTCTGCTCTGCCAGCTGTGAAGCAGTGTGGCTTCAGAAGCTATTATATGGAGTGTTTGACTTAGAAATGGATCCCACTGTGATTATGTGTGACATTCAAAGCTGCATTAAGATGACTGAAAATCCTGTGTTCCACGATAAGTCAAAACACATAGAGATCCGATACTTCTATATACAAGATATGGTGCAAAGAGGAGCTATCAAGCTCGTATATATAAGCACTGAGGATCAGATTGCTGATATCTTGACTAAACCTCTGTCTCGAGTGAAGTTTGAATACTTTCGAGACAAGCTTGGTATAGTTCAAAAGAACTCTCCTCGAAAGGGGGAGTAGCATAGTATCTGATAACAAGTCTGTCTCATCAATGATGAGGTTACCTATTTACTGCACTTAGTTACTTAGAATTATTTAGATTTAGGAATCTTATATTTTTTCTTTTGATGATAGATGTATACATGCTTTTGATGATAGATGCATACATGCTTTTGATGTTAGATATACATGCTTTTGATGATAGATTTATACATGCTTTTGATGATAGATGTTATGCATAAGGATACATGTTTTGTTATACATGTTTTGATGATGAGGATACATGTTTTGCTATACATGTTTTGATGATGAGGATACATGTTTTGTTATACATGTTTTGATGATGAGGATACATGATTGACACATGTCTTGATGAAGTTCTTGGTAAACATGTGAGGGGATTGGATCATCCTTGGACTTCAGTCCGAAAGAAGAGCCGTAGACATATGTCTTCGAGAATGAAGTTCTTGGTGAACATGTGAGGGGATTGGATCATCCCTGGACTTCAGTCCGAAAGAAGAGCCGTAGACGTATGTCTTCGAGAATGAAGTTCTTAGTGAACATGTGAGGGGATTGGATCATCCCTGGACTTAAGTCTGAAAGAAGAGCCATAGACATATGTCTTCGAGAATGAAGTTCTTGGTGAACATGTGAGGGGATTGGATCATCCCTGGACTTCAGTCCGAAAGAAGAGCCGTAGACGTATGTCTTCGAGAATGAAGTCCTTGATGGACAGTTGAGGATTAAGTCATCCTTGGACGTAGTCCTAAATGTACGATTAAGTATTAAGTCATCCTTGGACATAGTCCTAAATGTATGGTGGAGGATTAAGTCATCCTTGGACGTGGTCCTAAATGTACGATGGAGGATTAAGTCATCCTTGGACGTGGTCCTAAATGTACGATGGAGGATTAAGTCATCCTTGGACGTGGTCCTAAATGTACGGTGGAGGATTAAGTCATCCTTGGACGTGGTCCTAAATGTACGGTGGAGGATTAAGTCATCCTTGGACGTGGTCCTAAATGTACGGTGGAGGATTAAGTCATCCTTGGATGTGGTCCTAAATGTACGGTGGAGGATTAAGTCATCCTTGGACGTAGTCCTAAATGTACGTTGGAGGATTAAGTCATCCTTGGACGGGGTCCTAAATGTACATTGGAGGCTTAAGTCATCCTTGGACATGGTCCTAAATGTACGGTGGAGGATTAAGTCATCCTTGGACGTGGTCCTAAATGTACGGTGGAGGATTAAGTCATCCTTGGACGTGGTCCTAAATGTACGGTGGAGGATTAAGTCATCCTTGGACGTGGTCCTAAATGTATAGTGGAGGATTAATTCATCCTTGGATGTAGTCCTAAATGTACGGTTAAGGATTAAGTCATCCTTGGATGTGGTCCTAAATGTACGGTAAGGATTGGATCATCCTTGGACTTTGGTCCTGTGAACTGAGCCATAGACATGAGGTCTCCGAGAATTGATAGGACTGGATCGTCCCTGGACTTCGATTCAAAAGGTACATGACAGGACTGGATTGTCCCTGGACTTCAGTTCAAAAGGTACATGACACGACTGGATCGTCCCTGGACTTCAGTTCAAAAGGTACATGACAGGACTGGATCATCCCTAGACTTCGGTTCAAAAGGTACATGACAGGACTGGATCGTCCCTGGACTTCGGTTCAAAAGGTACATGACAGGACTGGATCGTCCCTGGACTTCGGTTCAAAAGGTACATGACAGGACTGGATCGTCCCTGGACTTCGGTTCAAAAGGTACATGACAGGACTGGATCATCCCTGGACTTCGGTTCAAAAAGGTACATGACTGGATTGCATCATCCATGGACGTATGTCCTAAAGAGAGCAGGATTGATCACCCTGGAAAATGTTGATCGTATGATGATGATGCTGATGACGATGCTGTTGATCGTATGATGACGATGCTGATTGATCGTATGATGACGATGTTGTTGATCGTATGATGACGATGCTGTAGATTGTGATGAACCAGATGTTGTAGATCAAGATGATGTGACGACGTTGATGATCGTGTGATGACAATGCTGATGATCATGTGATGATGATGCTAACGATCTTGAGGATTCAGATATTGATGTTGTTGTAGTTGTTTGAGTACTGCAGAAGATAAAGACTCAGTACTGAAGATGTTGATGTTCCAATATTGAAGATGTTCGAGTAACTGGTTGAGTTACTGATGATGTTGAGAAAGCTTCCAATGATTTATAGATGTATCATGTATGATGTTGATGACTCCTTGCTCGTGCAGATGCTGTTATAATATCCTTCTCGTTAAGGGGGAGTGTTGAGATATTGTAACTTCAAAGAATATTATAATTGTACTTTATTATTCCGGAGATGTTTCATTCCTCCATAAAGATCTTATTGTATATCCGGAGATGTTTATTCCTACGTCGGAATGTGGTAACTCGGGTTATTAGACTTCCCTAGTGGAGGTCAGCCCTGTATGTGTTATGTGGGTCAAAGGGTTATTAGACCACCCTAGAGGGGTCGGCCCAGTCAGTTGTAGTGGGTTATTTAACCCATTGGTTAAATACGAGCCTACATGTACTTGTGTAAAAGATATGTCAGAGTAGTGTTTAAATAGAGGAGGTGTATTCCTCATTTGATACACACACACTTGAGAGAGGCGCACTTGTGGAGGAGAGGTCTGCTATGGTGGAGGAGGAGATCATGTCTTCGGTTTGCATCCTTGTATATTGTTGGTCATCTATATTGAGGAAGCTTTACTGGGTTTTCTACCCCATGAGGGTTTTCTAGGATAAATCTGTGTCTCTTGTGTTTATGCTATGCTTGTTGTTTCTTCAGTGATCTTGTATATGCTATTATTGTGAAATGGAATGTAATGCTGCTATTTTCTGTCTTAGCATATTAAATTTTAACACTCAACACTTTAACCATTTCAACATCTTAGTGACATAATGAACCAAGGGCTCAAGGTCGTAAACATTTTCTATACAGTAAAACTAAGCTAGACATTAGGGTTTGAAGTGCAAAACAAGGCATTTTGGCTCTTGGCCATTAACAAATTTACTCATATAGTATAGAAACACATAGACCGAAGACCCTTCCATGTATCAAATAGTCGAGAAATGAACATTTTTAACAATTACCAATACTACTACCCATTACTGATTTAAAACCGTAACTGACCATTTGCATAGTAAATAAGCAACTTAAAAATTACAGTAACAACACAAGGTCAAAACCCCAACAGCACTCCAACAAACAACATTGAGTTTGAATACCGCAACTTTAAATATCTTTTATTTTTATCAATCGACCAAGGGTTAAAACCCTTCAACAAATGTTACATTTCAACAAATAAATTCTACAGTGAAACGCTGCAAGGAAAACATCAAAGTAGGCCGAGGATCCCATCCTTCCTAGATTCTTTTTTTGGCTCACAAAATGGTACAATGACAGCCAAACTCTTAGCTAGACACCAAACCCTAGTTATTGGCTAACACCAACAATGACCAACAGTTTCCAAGAGTAACCTACAGGGGGGAAACCACTGAGGCTTATCGGTTGGTTGAACCGCATCTCCTCTTAAGCTTCAAACAAAGAAACCTGTAGATGGGAGATACCTGCCATCAACACATGTGATGGTTAAAAGACGCATTACGATGTTGGAAACATATTTGCATAAAATCAATAACATTTTAAAACTAAAACATTACCTTCATAAAGAAACTGGGATCGAAACTGAGCACTCTTGTGCCGACGAGATTCCTGAGCTATTCAAAACACACAAAACAGTACAGTAAACCCTAACTTCAGAACTCGGCTCTTAAAATTTCAACCAGTGAGAGTAAACTCCTTCAAGTCACAGTTTCGAATCATGGAAGGAGCTCTCAAAAACCATAAACTAAACCCTAAAGACCCGCAGGCCTCTCCACCATACCACTCTCTACATAATGAAAACCTAGTTATGCCATCGTAACACTAAAACCCCATGCAGTTAATGCACCACCATAATCGAGAAAGTCTTCACATGAAGGATCGTCACATTGGATGCCAACGAGCGTTCCACTCACTTCACTTTGGTTGCACTTTAATACAACAGCTACCATCGTACTGTTACCTGTCATCATAACCTTGTATTAAAACCCTTGTCCAAACCATTCCTTAATTTATCACTTATCATTTCGAACTTAAGCATGGTTGCATGTTATCAAAGTTGTACCAACGTTCCTAGGGTTATCCAGGTGTTACATAATGTCATATCAATATTAAGGTTTACCATTAATACGATGGGATTCACAACTCTATTATATGAATAAGACACCCTAAGTCCAATAATCCATGTTATCGCCAACCTTGCTAGTTTTTGGCATAGTACACTTGTAACAAAAACCATTCGAATAGAATGTTAGGACCTTAAGGACTTATAAATATTACAAATTAACCATTGTTACCATATTCTAATCCACCACATAAATGATAAACAAGGAAATGTATGAGTTATATAGTTTGCAGCTATAAACCTTAGACAAGTCACCATTTGGGTCATGCGCATATGATATAGGATAGTTAAATAAGTTTAGAACTACAAATATAGTATTCAAACTAAATTCCTAATGGACTATCAGGTTGAAGCTTCTAGTTGTAAGACTTAAATTTAATGAAAAACTTTAGTATTGAATTCTAAGTTCAGAACCTCTAAACAAATACATGGACATTATAAATTTCACAATGTTGAAAATAAGTTTAATAATATGATAAGCACATAAGCCACTTATTCCAGGATGTAATTAAAGAAACCTTTAGAGTAAATCTCTCCTTTATGGTAACTCATTAAGAGTCTAGAGTAACTAACTGGCATTCATGACTTCTACAATTTCAATCATAGTTATAGGTAACACTTACAGAAGTAAACCTAAGGTTCAAAACATTATTTAGCTCTGTCCTTGGAGTACTTTATAATTATCACAAATCATTGACGTCTAACTGAAATTGCAATTATGTCTTCTTAAAAATACTTGTATTACTTGAAATGATGTATCACTCTTACCTGCAAATCTACGAAAGGGAAGGTTCAAATGCTTTAGCAATTTAGCTAAGTAACCTCGGGGTACCCATAGGACCCCTTCATCATCAACAAGCACAAGAAAATAGTTAGCATATGTAATAAATACAATTTTGGCACTGACAGCTATTTGAGAAAGTAATACTAATCGAGATTTCTTGCGTTAAAGAAACAACATCCAACAGTAATTGATTATAGATATGAATACATGATGATTTCATTTGACTAATGTAATGTGTTTAGTACATTGAGATAAATAGTTAAACAAATAGACATTAATTATACTTCCGCATGATGATTATAGTAGTTAATGCTACAGTGAAAATTTTTTATTTTCTGAATTTTTCGGGATCTTATAGTTTTGAGTGGCTCGGTTCCCCATCACTTGACTATCAACTAAGGCATTCCAGGAATTTTTTCCCTTGTCAATTATGCTTTGCCTATAGCCGAGTAATAATCGACGAGGTTTTCTTTCGCTTCCTCCAAAGTTGGAATGCCCGATTTTGAGAGTCTGAGACTTGGGGGGTTATTAGAGTCCAACTGATGTATATGAACATACTAGACACCATTTGTATGTTAGATGGTCATTTCCTAGGTCCATTGTCCATTTAAAACAATGTCCGAAAAAAATTATTGTACGCGTTGGACAAGTTTTTATTTTTATTATTTTATTATTATTTTTCCAAATATTTAATTGGAAAAATTCAATTTGTAATATGTCAGTCGTTTGGGGATGGATTCAAGTGATTGGAGGCTTAATTCCTAATCCAATATTCTTGGTTAAACCCCAAACCCACTTATCCTAAGTGTCGGATGGTCATTTAGCCACTTAATTAATATTATCTCAAAAAATCAATAAAAGAGAAATTATTAATTAAATTAATCAAAAAATAATAAATTGGAGATAATCCAATTTGCTCCAAAATAATCCAATTGGATTAAAAAAACAACTAAATGACATGGAAACAGGCATTCAAGAGGATTCCAATCAACTCCAATCACATTCAGTTCATTATATAGTCACCACAAGTCAATCCATGAAAGAGAATTCGCCCTCCTTCATGAGATTCATGAATTAGTGAGGTGTCAAAGGTTTAATGGATTGTTTGAGTTAGCATTAATTAAAAGTTGGGCACATCCCTTGGATATTGGCATCATCAAGCTTGGCTCCCTTATAAACTCGAGTTACAACTCCATTCAACACCAAGCTATCTCCTTGATATGGTTCACACATTCCCTCATAGTTCACGTGTTTTATGAGATGGCACTCACGCATTGGTGTGGTGATAGTTCCAATGAAGGAGTGGTGGCACCTTGCCAAGGTGGAGACCACCTCCCCACTCATACTTACCAAAAAACTCGAGTTGTCCATTGAGTTAGATCTCCAATCTTGGTTTAGATTGGAATTCAACTTCATGTCTATTGTATTGGCTCTCTCTTGAAGCCAAATTCGAATTAGGGTTGAAGTTTGTAGTTTTTGTATAAAGAGAGGCCTCTTTGGCTCTCTTATGCAGGGGATTTGTCCAAGAGTACTCTGCCAAAATTATATTGTAATATTTTGTTAAAATTCTTGGAATAAAAAGTGACTTTGGAGGTCTATGCAAGGATTCTATGCATTATGGTTTCATCTTGTGAGGTGATATCTCTCTAACCCTATTCTCTATCTCTCAAATTATGTTCAATATTTTCTTTAGAAGACTATCAATCTAGTACATAGGCATTTGATCTGGTTTGTTTGTTGAGATTGGTGTTTTTTAGGGATCACCGAAGGTGGAGAAGATCTTGGATAATCAACCTTTTCTTCACTAAACATTATTTCTTACCATTTAACACATTCACTTTGCAGGGTCTACAAGAAGCTTCTTCCTCCAACAGAAGAAACATAGCTATCAGGGGATTTGCCTCACCCATCAAATTTTAAAACTTTTCCTTTGGTTACGTTGGTACTTTGTCCAATTCCAAGTTGTGGAAGCTTCAAGATCCATTCTTCTCCAGGCTTGGAAACCCCATCAAGCTTGCCTTCGGTTTTTGGCTTGCCTTGATTCTTGTCTCCTTTTGATCTTGCTCTCACCCTCGTTGTTTGCTCACCCTCTACCTTTCTCTCTCCTCTCCTCTCTTTCCCTTCTCACTTGCTCCTCTCGCCCTACCTTGTTCTTCCCTTCTTCTTTGTTTTTTCCTTGCCTCTCGCTACCCTTCTTTTATACCTTCCTTTCTACCTTTCTCTGCTACTCCCTTTTATTCTTGTTGTTTCCGTATTCCTTTGCTGCTGTCCCATCTCTGTTGGCTGCCCCCTCATCCCTTTTGTGGATTGTCTCTTATCTTTGTAGCACTCACTTTTCTCTACTTTTTGCAGGCTTGTCTCCTTTTCTTGTTGACTGTCCCATCCTTTATTCACAACCACTTCTACCACTGTTCGCTACCCACTTTGCTCTTCATTCCATTTGTTTCCTTCTATATCTTCTATCTCATAATTTGTAATTTCATCTTAGATCTTCGTTTTTGTTATAGATTAGAATTGCTAGTTTAGTTTTGCATGTTAAAAGCTTCATTTAAAATCATAATTTATTTAAAGTTTGCACTAAGATCTAGTTTATTTTCCAAGTAAGAAGTTTTCATCTAGATCTCAAAAAATTTAGCCTTGCTAGACCTCATCCTTAGCTTAGTTCAAACTTTTTGCATCTAGTTTGCATTTACGAATAGATCTTAGATCAGTTTTCGATTTCTATTTTATTTAGTTTACAATAATGGGTTCTTTATTTTTCACTTGTTGTAGATGCTTGAAGAGGATACCAAACAAACAAGTCCAAGATTTGAAGAAGCAAATTTGGAAAAAACAAAGAACCAAGAAGATCATAAACCAAGAAGAAGATCCAAAACCAAAGAAGAAGATGCTAACCATGAAGACCTAAAACCATTCTCCTTTTGTAAAATCTCTCAAGAGCTTCATAAGCATTCTTCTACTTTATTTCTTCCAAGTCATTTTCAAGGGTTGAATTCCCAAGGCATTGCAATCATTTAATAAAATTTCCAAGTGGGATTTTTAAGATCCCACACCCAAATTCCCCCATTTAGGGAAGTTTGTAGTGTCTTTGTTTTTGTTTGCTTCATTTATTAGCTTAGTTTCATCTTTTTGCAAGTAGATCACTAAATTGCTAGTTAGATCTCTCTTGTTTTATTAGATCACTAATTGCTAGTTAGTTTCATTTTTGCTCCTTAGAACACTAATTGCTACATTAGAGTTTATCATTTCATATTGAGCTATCTTGTTGTGTTGCTTGCTTTTAATTTCTCGATCTTAAAAGGAACACAAAGTCTCTTGAACTTGTCATAAGACAAGTCAAGAGCACTGTCTATCGGAGAGCATTGTTTGCATTGTGCATTTGCATATAGATTAGATAAGACTCTTGAATCTCACCATAAGGTGGATCAAGAGTACTCTCTGTCAAAGAGGTTTGTCTTTTATTGCTCTAATTAAAACACTCACAACTCACATTTCCCCATAAAATTGGAATTTATTCGTTGTTTCCATACCACGTATGCTTTGGCCAACCTTGAGAAAGGTTGGAATACTCAGAAACGGTATTGGTTGCTTAATCTTTCAACTTTAAACCATAATAAAATATTCACCCCATAACCAACGAACCGGCATTATTCGATAAATACTCAGGTAGTGGGAAAATTCCAAGTGGGGGCGCCGGGCATCCATGTTCAAACTCTAGTTGCTGGTTAGCTATTGAGCACCTAGCTAGAAAACTGGATGGTCCATTATGTCTTCAAATGGAGCCACTAAAAGTATTTCTGATTAGATTTATAGTACCTTGCGTATCGGTTGGAAATTCCCCTAGCCTTACTAATCCAGATCACCCCTAAAATTTACAATAAAACTTACCAAGAACAATTGAAAAATGATCTCAAGCACATCTGAACTCTTGTATCAAGCAACCCAAGCACTCAAGACATTTGAATCCATAAGGAACTGGTCCTCGAAATCATTTCATTTGCTTATTATCCATCTGAAGCATTTGTCTTAAATTTCAATTTCATATTTATATTGTGAGTGTCTTGTACTTAAATTGTCAAGTGGATTGTGCATCTCAATTATCTTGCAATTGTTGCTTCCGATTATATAAGTTATTATTGTACATATGTGATCACACAAAACTTCTAAACAACACCCATCCGCATCATCATCACCATAAAAACATCTAAAAAACATAGAGCCTTAGACAACTCTTTGTTAAGGACAACCCCCCTTGGCTTCGTTAGGAGTTAGCCTAAACAGAGGAGATGGGATTCAGGTGACTGTACGTGGCTCATTGCTTTCCCCCAAGGCCACACCTTTCCCACTTGTAGTGAGGACACAACTTTCGAAATATTTCTGCTGCTGGTGTGCATCTCAGCGGACAACAACACCAAAATAAACTTTTTAACAAACGCCACTTTTGCACCATAAATCTTAGCACCACTTGTGTATCCCCACATTATCACCACTTTAGCACCACTATTTGAAAATTGAGGATTCCCAAAATCCTTTACAAATAGTGGTGCTAATGTGAGGCTAAAATGCCCTTTTTCTTGTATTGATCACTGCGACTCATTTTTTTAGATTTTTTGTGTCCCAGTCACTATATCAACTCTAGATATTTTCAAAGATTATGCTCATATAAGATACCAAATATATGGTGATTGAAACAAATTTATTAATGGAATACGTCTCCGTTGATACAATTTAATGAAATATATTTAGATTACTAAATTGAAAATTTACATATATTGAAATACTATGACATAGAGTATGGTGGCTACATGCATGACAATTTATATCATTAAATTTTATAATGTTTCGCATGTGATGTGATCAATGAATTGATTCCATATTTATGAAATGATAATAGAAAACATAAATGGATACCATTGTGTATCAATAATTTAATAAATTTCTTACTGCAATACTAAACTTGAGGATCCAACTACTGGATTTTGATTTTCCTTCAAAGGCTTTAATTGAATTACTATAGAAACTAATTTATTTGTGTATTTCTATGGATATGTGATTTGACAGGGAGTAAAAACAAAGGAGATGTCGATTCTGAAGACTATGTGGTTGGAAGAAGTAGAAAATCCTAATACCTTCATTGTTAAAGGGTGAGTGTATGGAGGCCAAATCATCAATATTATTTGATGGTGTTACGCTCTCTACTAGTTTTCTAAGTTTCACACATGCAATTTTTCCTATACATTGTACAAATTAATTTGGACTGTTAGTCAATTTCTTTTCTTTTGGGCTATGGTAGGTGGTCCCTCTGATTATGCAAGTAACTGAAGATCATGCTCAACTCTGAATAGGTTCATGCTTGCATGCAAACCTGCAATAGCTAGATTTAGTAGTGGAATAAGCATTATGTTCATTCAAGCATGCAATAGTTATGTTAGGGTATACATTTAGCACAAAATTTGGCTATAAGGTACTCTTATAATAGTTGGATTTATCAACTGAATAGATAGAGTTGTAAAATAGGGTTTTGTGGTGTCTACTTTTATGTGTTGTGCATCTGTTTTGCTGTGCAGAATATACCGTGGTAGTGTTGTTATTTACAGGGTGGTTCACTTTTAAGCTGGCATTAGAATAAAAATTTAGATATGTAGAGGTTGGGTACTAATTGCACATATTCAATCTTTGGAGAGGAGAATCAATACCGACATCAAACAACAAATACTTCAACAATGGTTCTTCTATTTAACAAAAAACATTATTGGGCAATCAACATGCAGACATTGAGGATCTTTAGAGATGTAATTCAAGCAAGGAATGATTATCCCTATGCATTATTAACGCATTATTATCAAAAGAGAAATGGTAAGAGAGGCTAAGGAAGAAATAAGCTTGGATTATATTGCACTTTTCTTATACTAATAATACTAATAATAATAATCTATCTTTAATATCATAGCCAAGCTAGACACAAATTTGGTGTATGAGACCCCCTTAATTGTGGGACAAGGGACCCCTCTGCACATCAATGTAACTGCTAAAGTCTACATAGGTATGCATACTGTCCATATTTGAACCTATGACCTCCTATGAAGAAACACATATTCTTAACTGTTAGGCCCAATCAGGTTGTAAAGTGAGTCAAATGGATTTGGTTGTAGAATTCCCATAGACACTAATACATTGTGCTCTCACCTTCTATTTTTTTTGTTTTATTACTATTTTTTTATATTTTAGTCAGCAAGGAGACAAAATAGAAAAAAGATAGCGAGCGGGAAGGAAAAATAGGGTTGCAGAATTTGAGGGAAAGTACCCAAAGCTGATTTTCCATACCCTTTGTGTAATTTCGAGCACCTGTAAATGAGGAGCTGAGCATGTTTTGAGACCAGCAGGATGAAGCTAGTTTGGGTTCTGTGGATGCCCTCTAACACTAGATCCAAGGATTTCATGTGAGCCTTTATTCCTCCCTAGAGTTTTCATGTTTGTATATTGGTGGAGAGGGAGTAGGGGTTTATGATGGTGATCAATTGGGTGCTACAGTGGAAATGTTTATGATGTTGATAAGCTAGATGTTCCAATGCATCATTTTGGTACATCTTGCAACCATTGTCTTTTCTATCCCATTATGGATGGATTCCATTGATGACAAGGATATTTGTCTTTTTTATCCCATCGTGGATGGAATTCCATTGATGACGATGATATCAGAGCAGCACTTCAACTCCAAGTTTAAGTTTGTGGCTAATAGGATCTAGATAGTGATGGGAGTGCCAAAGAGATTTGAGCATAACTCGTTGGTCCCCAAAGAGGTTTTCTTTCTCTCCATTTCTTATTCCCATTCATTGATCTCTCTCAAGCTCCATCAAACAAACCCTTGAATCAACCACTCTTTTCATCACCCAGTTTAGTCCAACGCTAGTGTATTTCCTCACTCATAACTTTAGGGAGTCCAACTATAGTGTACTTCCTCCCTCATAACTTTAGGGAGTGATACTCCTCTGTGAATGACAATGGCAATAACCCCCTCCCTAATCCCATCAATGCAAATTAAAGAGAAACCCCTCAACAAATCAAGGGTTTATAATCCCCTTCTCAAGCATGTTTAGTGTGCACTGTAGCAGGAGAAGGTGGGAGGAGCTATGGTTGATTCCCAATGGAAGGTATGAAGCTATACACCATGATTCTCGATGGAAGGTATGAAGTTATATATGGTTTATTAGTTTTATATGAACTTAAGGGGTAATTGATCATAAATATTGATTTACTATAAGAAAAAATGGAAAAAATACATATTTAATTGTTAATGAAATTAATATTAATTATTGGTTTAATGGTTTTATACTAGTCATTGGATGCAACATCAATGTCTTATCATCCCCTTCTTGCACATGTTTAGTGTACACTATAGCAGCAGAAGGCTAGAGGACCCATGGTTGATTCCCAAAGGAAGGTATGAAGGTATGTATGGTTTATCAGTTTTATATGAACTTAAGGGGTGATTGACGACAACAATGAATTTACAATAGGAAAAAATGGAAAACAGAAATATCTAATGGTTAAGGAAATTAATATTAATTATTGGTTTACTAGTTTTATACTAGCCATTGGATGCAACATCAATGTCTTGTAATCTATGCACAATCTTTCATTAACTGGGGGTTGCTTTCTATCCCCTTCTACAATGTTTGTATCTATCTATGTACTTGCAACATGGAATTGTTTTAGGAATTTCATTAATTATGATGATTCTTGGTTTGGGTATTAATGTTATATTATTTTTTATGATTTTTGGTTTGGGTATTAATCTTGTTTTAATTTTGATGATTCCTAGTTTGGGTATTAATCATGTATTTGTTCATGAATTGATATGAAATGACAACCACTGCAAGCCAAGCATGCTAAGGTGAAATAACTTCATGGGATTTCAATTACAATTTGGATATTGCAATTGGAACAAAGTCATAAAATCTTGATATTTTTGGCATAATTATAGATTCTGTCTATGTTTCATCTTATGTCTAGTTAGGATTTTGTATCACCAAGGAGCCATGATAGCTAAAACTGCCTAGGTGATTAATGTCCAAGTTCCCCAATGTAGATATATCCGCACATGCTTGAAATGATGCTATGCTTCTTATTTGAGTTCACTTAGCGAACCCAGAACCTGTAGTGAAAATCGATCTTAAGCTTATGAAGTTATGCCTAATAAGTACAGGGCATCCCATGCTGGACATTGGTCAAATTCCTTTTTAAATTTCTTTTTGATGTTCAAATAGAGCGTCTGGAAACAACATAGAAATTTGCCTTCCTCACCTTCAGTCTATCACTTTTACCTTTTTTTGGTCAAAAATTAAACTGTAGGTTAAGCTCCAGGTTTTTCATTTCTCAAAAGTTTTGAACTTTTTGTCATTATATGTATCACACACTTAGTGTAGTTTACACAAGAACTCCATGTCAGATAACATGAACTCTTTGTCATTATATAATAGATATATCACACAGTTAGTGTCGTTTATACAAGAAATCCATGTCACGGAATTTCTTACTGCACATTTATTACCATTGGCTAAAGAACTTTTTCCAATAAATTAATGTGTCATCCATACAATTTTTTTTAAATATTTGCTAGTTTTTTATTTGATTTGAAATATTCTTTTGTTGAAAAGGGATTTTATCAATATATAAAGATTATAGATAAATATTTTTCTTTATGTCAAATTAAATTGTGTAGGTTAAGCTTTAGGTTTTTCTTAGAACTTAGAATTTTTAGACTCTTTGTCGCTGTATATCACATAGTCATTGTAGTTTACAATACAACACCATGTGAGAGAACATCCTTATGCTTTCCATTGGCTAAAGAAATTTTGCCAAAAAAATTAATGTGTTATCCATAAAAAAATTCTTTAAAAATATTTGCCATCTTTTTCTTTGATTTGAAATGTTCTTTGCTTGAAAAGGGATTTTATTGAACTATATATAAATATTATGCTGTACGAGCTAACATGGAATTTAAATAACTTTGATATAGAGTCCATATTTTCATCTCTAGCTTCCAAATCTACCAGCCTCAAGATATTTATCTAGTAATAATAAAAAGATATTCATCATTCTAGAAAAAAATGTTGAGCCTAGGTTACAAATGTTGCTATTATAAATCCGGGCTTCATTGATGCCATCTACAAAACCTAGGATAACCATTGTCAAACCATAAATAACATTGATCACAGATCGAAAAATGATTGAAATATACGTCTATATATAGAGAAACATAAGCTACTAGAGATGCAAAAATAAAAGTAAGTATATTTGTTTGATGGTCTGGCCTGATCATTGATACTAGTTGTTGAATGATGCTGAGTATTGAGTACTTCCTCCTCGAAGAAGACGCAGAGATGATACTTATGATCATACATGTATTATACCAACAATGTCTCTCAATAACTTTCACTTTGGAAATCTTATGTTAACTATCTCATTTTAACATAATGAAATGAAAATAATATATTTCTTTTGTACTTATGGAAATTATTTACACATATAAAAACTATTTCCATATTGCCATATATCTTCTTTTGTATTGTTCAGTTATGATAGCAATATATTCTTCCTAGATTTAGGTCTTGATGTTGTATCACTGATCTTGTTACTTGAGTTTGTCACATTTTGAGCATCCAACAATTCAAAGATTTTATTCATATACTCATGAAAACATGACATATCTAAAGGATTTAGATCTTGGTCTCCATTGGCTTATGTTTATGATTGTTGCCTTAGGTCTCCTTCATAAAGGTACTTCATAGTAAATTCCCACCTATTTTTACCCTTTCTACATTGCTTTTCACTATTAGTGAATATTTCTAAACTATTATTAAATTCACAGATGGTTAGACTTGTGAATTGTCTTTGCTCCTTTCATAAACTACCCAGCTATAATGTTTTATGTCACTTATTTAAAGCCACATTCAAAGTATTTTACTATGGAGAACCTACCACGAAGAAACTATATAAATAGACATTTAAAAATATTGACAAATTGTTATTTAAGTCTAGACTCTAGAGCTCTCCATACAACAAACTAGCTAACTTGTTTAATGGTTTAAGATTACGGTGAAACCACCTTTCTAGACCAACTTTATTGAAATTCATTTCTGCATGGCAATGTTAGCAAGTTGAAACTTTAGAATATTTGGTTTTTGGTTGTAAATGGCCTCTTCTTAACAGGTGAACTCTACCTTTGGCTTATATCCCACCAATGAGAGGTGTCTTTTCCTTCAAATTCATCTTTGTTAATTCTATTGGTCGCTGACAACACTGCCTACATAATACTCAAACGTTGAAGTGTCATCATGATCACATAATACTTGTATAAAATTGGGTTGTATGGGACGCCCACAAGCCCCATTTTGGTATTAGTTTCAATATATTGGGTTTAATGTATTAGAGATAATATTAGATTAGATATATTATTATAATAAGGAATAATATTTAATATGTTTTCTTTGGCCTCACACATGAAGTCTTTTTGTAATCTATAAAAAGGCACCTTATCTCATAATACAAACAAGTTTGTGTGTGCCATTCTTGTATCTCTTAGGTATTTTAGGTTTCTAAGTATTGTTTTGAGTTCTCAATGCTTATTGTGTTTTAGTTGAAAATTTAGGCCTGTGCTTTTTACCATTACTTAGATCTCAATTGTTTTAGAAAAAATGTTGTCTCTTTTCTTTGATAGGGTGAAGTTTTTTGGATTCCATTGTGCATGAGAGCCGAGTGTGTTTTTTCCAGTGTCATTGAGAAAAGCCTTGTGCCTTTGTTCATGGCTGCATTGTGGTTACTCCTTTTGGGCCCAGCCTTGGTTTTTCGAAGATCTAGCTTAACGCAGTAGCTATCTTCCTCTATTTTCAGGATGCATTCCTGCAAACATACAGTGCATTAGTTTATTGCTCCCCTCGCCATTAAAGTTGTTGAACCCTCCAAGTACGCGTCCGTTCTTATGCTACCTGCTGCGCATTAATCCCTCCAACCTGCCCACTCTCAGGCAGCCTTCACGCACTCGCTACTCACGCAGCCCGCTGCTCACAACTCCACCAACATACCTCTTCTCTGCAATCCATATCACGTATACCCTAGCCTGCATTGATACGTTGTCCCCAGCTCCTACGCATTCTTACACCCTTCACACCCAGCACTCCATATCACTCACGTGCAGCTCCCTTCACGCCCATATCTTCTCCCTCTCACGCCCAGCACTCCCACACTGCCATTAAACTCCCATACAGACCATTCAGAGCAAAACGATGTAGATGCTGATCTTGTCAAGTTCCTTGAAGCAGAGCTCCTCGCCCAAGATGTAGACGAAAAATACCAGCATAATGGCCAGATGAACTTGCAGAAAATGATGTTGGCACAGAAATGAGGCATCATGTAGAAGCTTCAGGAAGTAGTTCTAGGCATGTGAAACACAAATGTTACATGGAGAATGGGCCTTTTAGCAAGATACCTACAGAAATTTATCCACAAAAATTTAAGTTCCTCTCTCCAGAGGACCTGGTTAATTGTGCGTTAGTGTGTCGGTTCATGAGGGATGGAGCGTCAGAAAAATCGTTGTGGTTGCGATTGTATTGCATGAGGTGTGGTTCGCCTCAGCCAGTCCATGGGAAATTGCGAACATTTGCTTGGAAGAAACTCTACATTGAGCGTGACAAAGTAGACATGGAGCAGTCTGTTCGAGATATTCCTGTTGAGTTTCGGGAGTACTACATACAAATGCAAGCATCCAAATGCAGCGATGCTCCTCTTGATTCAATGTTGAAGGATGATATCATGACTCCTGATGCAACAACCCACTCACTCCCTCACGCTGCCATCACGGCCTGTAGCTTTCACTCCCTTCACTCATGCGCTTTGCCTCCTACACTCTCACTTCACTCCCATGCTGCTCCATCTTCCCATCTCCACGCAACTCAAGCTGTATCTCTCTCTCCGCGCAGACCCAGCTTCTCTCTATCCCTCTCCAACCTCCACGCTCAAGCTGCCCATGATCAGCCTGCACAGGCTCATTCTTCCCAAGCTCACTCGCTCCACGCTAAGGCTGCCAATGCTCAGCCTGCACATGCACGTTTCTACCTACACAAGGAAGTTGTTCTGAGTTGCAAATCATGCATACTTTTGGGGAGGAGGAGGAAAGCTCCAATGCAGTGCGCACTGAAAGAGAACCACACTATGCAGAAGTTCATTTGGCATTCTCCAGCAAGCCATCTTCAGCATGCCATCTTCAACACTATTGAGAAGTTCATTTCACATTCTCCATTAAACCATGTTCAACATGGCATCTTCAGCATTATTCAGAAGTTTATTTCGCATTCTCCAGCAAGCCATCTTCAACATGGCATCTTCAACATTATGCAGTTTCAAGGTTCAACCTGGATTAAGTTTTTGGTGGCTCTCATCTCCTTTAGCTTCTGCAGCCTTTTCATAGGGACCCATTCCCTTTTTTTATCCCAAGCTCATCACTGATTTCACATTTTTGGTCCAAAGTTTTACTTTGCAGCCGTATTAGTTCTCGTTAAATATTAGTTCTCTCTCAAAGTTCCATTTTTGCTATGTCCTCCAGCACTACTCTACAACACTTCACACAGTTTTGTTTGCAGAAAAGGACTTCATAGATTTTCGAGGTAGCTTCAAGCTTTTGTATCAAATCACACGCTTGTCACGGTCAGTCTCAGTTCATTTGCCGGTGGAAACACAGATCTACCATACAGATCTCCACCACGTAGAGAGGAGGCACATAGATCTACAACAATACAGATCTCTCTCTCTAATTTATTTTAGTAAGATGACGCCCGCAGCTGTATGGGCACCCCACTTACCCGCATCTTACACCAACTCCACATCCCACCTAGAGATGAGGTACACAGATCTACACGTACAAATCTCTCCCTCTAGTTTATTTTCACAACATGTTCAGTAGCAGCTGTATGGGCACCCCACCTCGCATCTTTCACCATCTACACATCATCAGGATCTTCATCCAGTTGCAACATCGACACCTCTTCTACATGTGGTTTCTCTTCTTTGCAAGCAGGGCTTCAAACTTCAACTAGGTAGGAAAGCAGGGATGCTTTCCACTTCAACCGGAGGAATGGACTGTATGGGAGGCCCACACTCCCCATTTTGGTATTAGTTTCAATATATTGGGTTTAATGTATTAGAGATAATATTAGATTAGATATATTATTATAATAATGAATAGCATTTAATATGATCTCTTTGGCCTCACACATTAGGTCTCTTTGTGATCTATAAAAATGCACCTTGCCTCATAATACAAACAAGTTTGTGCGTGTCATTCTTGTATCTCTTAAGTTCTTGTGTCTCTTAAGTATTTTAGGTTTCTGAGTATTGTTTTGAGTTCTGAGTGCTTATTGTGTTTTAGTTTAGGAGGTGAGGCTGTTAGAGCCTCACCTCTGATCTATATGTAGATAAAAAATCCTTAGTTGTTGATTCCCACTCTCTCTCTAAATCACCATGGTGAGCAAAATGTTCCCCAATTCCTCAACCAATGTATCCATTTTTGATAAATTCAAAACCTTCTTATAAAATGTAATAGATTCTGGTGAAGAAAAACAAGGATTCATCCATGAAGACTGATAAGGGGATGATCTATTTAGTACTAATCTTAAAGGATTTTTTTTAGTTCACAATGCCTCAAACTTTGGGGCAGCTACAAGTTGACTTTAAAAATGCAACATGTCATTTAGGCTAGACATCTATGTAAATTGATAAATAGAATAGTCCAATCCCCAAAGATGACGGGGTTGGCAACTCAAACTTCTGTTTCTGCAGTTAGTAGGATTTAGTAAGAGCAGATGAGATGATAATGATAGAAGAACTAGAGCCTGTTGTTTATCAAAGAACATGATTTAGTCTCCATTTTCACAGATTAATGCGAATGAATATAGTTAAAATAATATTCGACATGTGCATATTTTTTTTAATAGTCTTTCAAGCTTAGAAGGGAATAAGTCTAGCCAAAACAACACTCAACCCCCTTAAATGGTTGATGTTTCTTCCTAAAATTGTATCACCCAGTATCAGAAATATCAGTTGGTAGAAGAGAAAAAAGGTTAGAATTTAACTCACGCCTAAAAAAATGATGAGAAATAGAGTACAGATCATGTCGCATCCCAACATGAGAAATAGAATATATGTCTTGTAGCATCCCAAGTATGAACCACTAACGAATGCCCAAAGAAGAAAAAACATATAAATGGTTCCAGTCCATTTGCTCACATTATTTGTTGCCAATGAATTGCGCTGATGAAGTACTCTCAAGGATAGAACCCAGTTTACACCCACCCAAAGAATGCGAGCATGCCCTGTCCTTGGTTTACTATTTAACATCAACATCGATGAAAAGCATTAGAATTAGTCTACCTCGTAACATTTTTCTTCACAACATCTATTTTTTTGTACAATATTTAGTGATAACCAAGTTGTTATGCCTCCAACTCAGAAAAAAAAAAAAAAAAACTATCTAATGCAATGGATCGCAGTGTTTAATCTTTATGCATATGTGGCAATGTGCAATAAAATATTATTTGCCACGATAATTTTTTACATTGGGTATTGTGCCACCGAAGAAAACTTATTGTAAAATTGAAACCAACGATATCTTCTTAACGCAAATAAAAATTCCCAGCCAACATTTAAAACCAATCATACACATAAATGTAGAGACAGTAAAATATTAACATTCTAGACCTCTCAGTCCTAGGATCCTATTATCTTCTTTAACCGAGACCTATTTCTCTAAAAGCAGAATAAAGTGTTCCTAAAATGTTCCACCTCCCTCTATCTTTCCAGGATCCTAATGAGGAGTTGAATGAGCAAGGAGTGTTCGGTGAGCCAGAATAAAAGGACCCCCAAAAATATGATGTAGCAGCCTGTACTCCTTCACAATTACCGGTATCAAAGCAAGATATCTTGTTATAGCTAATGGTACGTATGCTCAATGCCATTCAGTTTGTCCTTATTTGCTTACAAATATTAATCCAAAAATAATCAATCAACGTAGAATGTGACCACCATACTGTGTATGATCAAAACTAGTTGTATTTGTCAGTTGGTAGTTCAAAAATATCTGCACTTTGCACTTTGATTAGATCATCTTTTAATTTTTAGTTGGTAGTTCAAACATATCTACACTTTGATTACATCACCTTTTTACAAGCATTCTCAAGTAATTTTTTCATGTATGAATTTGCCACTTAGGGTATGGTATTGTGACTTTTGAGTTGTGCTCCATTTTAATCAGGTTGGTGAATATCTATGTACAATGAAATGAAACTAAGGCAATGTTATTGTCTAAGCTCCAAACATATAACTCACATGTTATTAAGATTTAAATTAGCAAAACTAGACATACATCTCACGCAGGAAAATCATGATTTATTCCTGTACAGGAAACTATTGATTTTTTTTTAAATTTCATTTGTTTTACATAGAGGCATAATATTGAATCCCCAATTAACTTCTGAGATAAAATCTAGCAGCCTTTAAACAAAAACCTCCCATAACATATTAGAATTAGGCCAGCCAGATTCAAGAGGAGCATTGTTAGAATTAGGCCATCCAGATTCAAAACATAACAACTCTTCTTAAATCCGGGCCCATATCTAATGTATGAAAACAAATGTAACCATCTTTAATTTACTATCTCGGAAGAATCTCTCCATGGAAGATTTATCATGTCAAATGTCTTATCTACATTTATCTTTGAGATTCTTCCACAATGATTTTCTTTTCTTTCTTAATTCTGTAAAGGGTGCTAGCTCAATGGAAGAGTACCTTCTTTAGAAGCAGAAGATTAGTGGTTCAATTCCATTGTACCTTGATATTGTAGTTTATTTATAAGAAAATATCTATATTTGTATAGACAAAAGGGTTTTCATTCTATATTGTCTCTATTTACAAATTTTAAAGACAATACAAGACACTAATAGAGACAGTACTTGAGACATTACAAATTAATCATTGTATTTTATATTGTCTTTACAGAGACAATATTTTAAGGAAATATCTTGAGACACTAATTGAGACAATAATAGAGACACTAATAGAAGAAAATATCTTGAGACACTAATTGAGACAATAATAGAGACACTAATAGATACAGTAATTGAGACAGTAATAATTAATAACTGTATTTTATATTGTCTTTACATGGACAATTTAAGACACTCGCTTAAAGACAATATTTAAGACAATACACAACTTTTTTTTTCTTAAGTTGAGACAATTTATACAAATATTGTGTCAAAACCCCCTTCTATGTAGTAGTGATTGAATTCTCATATCTTGCCTCATATAATACAAAAATATAATAACAAAGAAAACACAATAAACATATTGATTAAACCAAGCACACACATACCAACAAAGAAGGTTTATCCTATAAATCTTTAAATTGGATTCTTCACCAGCAATACAACCAACCATTACCATGGGCCACCAAATTTCACGAGAGACTTGTACATAGAATCAGAGCTATTATCTACTTCAATTTGGTGGCATAAACACATTTGGTTTTGGTGTACTCCTTTCAAAATAAAGGTTTCATCTAGTTGGTGTTAAAAAATAAATTATTGATGTGGCACAACCTTCAGAAGAGCGGTTTCCAAGGGCCCAAAATCTGTATGCTTTGCAGAAGAAGTTATGAAAGTGTGGCGCATTTGTTTGGTCAATGTTCTTCCTTTATTTCGATCTGGAATGAATTAGGCTAATAATTCTCTTGGTTTTAATGTTGAGTGGTGGAAGTCTTCTTTGGAGGAGGGCCTCTTAAACTAGTTCAATTTGGAAACAATACTTTGGAGATCACTTTATTTACCATATGGGAAATATGGAAAATGCATAACAAGTGTATATTCCAGGGCCATTATCGTTCCATCTTAACTGTTTGTTAGAAAATTTTGGGATCTTTACTGGATTTATGCCAGAAAGAGAGAAAAAATCACAAAAATTTCGATCAGGCCCACTTTAACTATGAATGTTTATTGGGGCTATTTTGATGGTGCTTGTAATAATGGCTATTTCTTGGGGCTATTTTGATGGTACTTGTAATAATGGCTACTATGGTGCAGGAAGAGTTCTAAATTTCAAAAACAGGCACTCAATGAAATTGTGGATGAAGGCAGGAAATGGAACTAATACTCAAGCCGAAATGATTGCTTTATGGGGTTTGCTTTGGATGGCAAGAAATAGAGGTATTCTGGATATGCAGAGTTTAGGTGACTCCAAAATTATAATTGACTAGATGAATACTAATTCTTCCATTCAGAATATTAGGTTGGAACATTGGATGAAAACAATTATTGGCTTGACCAAGCATTTTGCCAGCATTTCTTTTGCCATGTCTATTGTATTTTCAACCAAGATGCTAGCAGTCTTTCTAAGCGTTCATTAGGAAAGATGGATGGGCTATTGTTTTTTGAAGAATACTATGAGGATCTCGTCAATGATTCTGGGTCCATTCATGTATTTTAAGACTTTTGGTTCCAGTCTTTGGGGGTTTAGTTACCGAGGGCGTCCTCTTTTCTGGAAATTTTTATGGATGTTGTATAGTTTTTGGATTTATGTGTTAGATATATTGTAGTATCAGTCTTTATTGAATGATATGTAACTTTGATTATTGAAATAATAAGTTACATTTTTTTCATTTGAAATATATATAGGGCTTGAGATATGGATATTAATGACATGTAAAAATAAAAATGCACTTAAAGATAACTAAAAATGATGGGATAACATTTAATTTTATGAAGTGATAGTATTTTGACGTGTAAAATGGCAAATGAGTGCTATTTACCCATCAAATTTTAACACTAACTAATTATTTTTTATATTCCTTTTTTGTTATTGTTTATTTTCATTTGGTCCATAAAGAATTTGGTATTTCTTGTCAACTGGTTTTTCGGATCTAGATATAATTTGTGGTTACCTTTCAGATCAGAGACTGCACTACCTGTCTACTAATCTCTTTCAGTTATTATCGGCGAATTTAAGTTACCGCTGTCCCCTTCAATCAAAGTCAAACTCCGATGCACGTTTTTTCCATGCGAAACGTGAGATAAGTTGTGTTCCGTGCATGCTACGGTGGTGGCTACGCCTTTACCTCGGATGCGTGATTTGCAAAATGACGCTGATTTTTGTAGCCTCCACCAATCACAATTAAAATGACATGATACAACCAACCATATCTATCTCTATGTAATTTTATTTTTGGAAAGATATGATGTCTGCACTAGGTTATCCCATATATCCTACTTACCGTTTACATTTGCGGCGCCAGCTGAC
Source organism: Larix kaempferi (assembly GCA_027924585.1). Taxonomy (NCBI): domain Eukaryota; kingdom Viridiplantae; phylum Streptophyta; class Pinopsida; order Pinales; family Pinaceae; genus Larix; species Larix kaempferi. Next base: position 4,844,782 of record BSBM01001063.1, read on the forward strand.
ATTGATTGACTCTTTTCCTCTTGTTACAAGTCTGCCTCGGCTCTTTGTTAATTGTCTTCCTCAGCAATATATAAACAAGTTATGTTTAGGCAGATTTTCACATCTTTTCTTCACTGAAGTCTTTGTTCTGCAGTTGCACTTAACGATATAGCCCGAGTACTAGCAGCTAGATTGACACTTATCAGATTTAATTATTTGTTGTCGTCAACATGAGCCACCGATTGTGTCTACTGGTTGTAGTGTCTGCCTTAAGCGTTGTAATGTCAGACCTGAGTATGGTTGCAGTGGGTACGAGCACTAAAGACACAATTCAAGGATTTTTGGTTCCACATAATGAGGCGAGGAAGCAGGTGGGAGTCCCTCCATTGAAATGGGATGTGAAGCTTACAACTTATGCCCGTACTTACGCAAGAGAAAGAAGAGGTGATTGTCTCCTTCAACATTCCGAAGGCCCGTTCGGAGAGAACATATTCTGGGGGAGTGGCAAACGTTGGAATGCTACAGAGGCCGTTTGTGCATGGGTGGATGAGAAGAAGTGGTACAACTATGCAAATAATAGCTGCAGTTCTAGGCAGGACTGCACCCACTACACTCAGATTGTTTGGAGAACAACAACTAAAGTTGGATGCGCAGTGATTAAGTGATTAAATATTACAGCGGTGACACCTTTATAACATGCAACTACTACCCTCCTCGCAACTATGTTGGAGCCAGACCATACTGAAACTTAGGGCCATACAGTGGTTTCCTAATTTGTTTAATATTAGGAAACCATTTCATTTTTAAATTGTAAATCAGAGATTCATTAATAAACAAGGGTATGAACTAATGCTTGGAATATTCAAAATCAAAGTTATTATATCACTACATTTTAATAAATTATCATGTATTTATTAAATCACCTCCCTTTATTTGCATGTTCACAAGGTTTCTGTAAACAACAAATTGTTTTTTTGTTATCAATGCTCCTCTTTGGTATGGGAAAACCAATGCTCACTGTTGGTTAATGTGTGATTAATGTGCATTGATGATCATCATTGGTATAAGTGTATCTATGCTTCTTTAGTGTAGGTGCACTAGTGATCCATTACAAATGTGCACTAGTGTGGTTTTGGCTTAAAAACATCTGTGCTCCTCTTTGGTGAAGGTGCAGTGGTGCATCTTTGGTATAAGTGCAGTGGTGCATATTTGGTATAAGGGCACCAATGCATCTTTTGTATAAATTCCTTAGTGCATACTTATCAGAAGTGCACCAGTGCATCATTGGAAGAAGTGCACCGGTGCATCTTTGGCAGAAGTGCACCGGTCCATCTTTGACAAAAGCGCATCGGTGCAACTTTTTCAGAAGCGCACCGAAACATCTTTGGAAGAAGTGCACCGGTGCATCTTCGGCAGAAGCGCACTGGTAAAGAAAACCTCCGCTAAAGCCTTCGGTCGCTGATATTTTTTAGTTATAATAATTTTTTGTAAAATCCTCCACTAAAACATCTAGTACCATTGGAGAAGATTGTAGCAGAAGTTTTTTTGAAGATTTGACCAATATTGTGACACCAAAAACCTTCACTATAACCTCTTCTACGAGTCCTTTTCCTTGTACTGTAGAATAATTGCACTTCTGGATCCCATAAGTATGTTAAATGTTGGAGCAGTACATTTTGACTAGACATGTTCTAGAAAAGGAAGAACTTTAACAAGCCACATTCTTTGAGAGAATTTATTGTGCGTTGATCATTTAAAGTAGCATTATATAGGGCTTCATGAGAAAATTATTTCCATTTAATCATCTTTATCCCTACAAAAGCATCATTACAAGTGTCAGTCACATCCTATTGAAGACAAATTTTGGCAAAACTAGTTAAAATTTGAGGTTTTTCCATGAAAAAATGTCTATTTTGAGTCATGGTTACACCTATCGATTGAATAGGAATGATCAATTTCCCATGTCAAGTTCATACCCACAACTAGGTCCTTCTAGTCTCCCTTAAACCCTTGACAGACGCAACCACGACCCTAGGAATTGAAAAGAGTTAGCCCAAATCCAATTTTTCCAAGAAAAATGAACGGACAAGTATTAAATGCTAGATCAAGAGTTGAAGAAATACCTCCAATTAACAGGTCAAAAAAAAAAGGCATGATGCTCCGAGAATCTAAATTTTAAAATCTATATCCCTCTCCTTCAATGGCAACACCAACACGCAAAATGGTAAAAAAATGAGTTTTACACTTGTCTTGTACTTCTTCATGACTAGTTTTACCCATTGGATAATCTAGTGAGGCGTAGGTGCATTGTCAATTTGGTAATATTTTGCACATTTATTACATATTTTAAGTCCATTTTCTATTAAAAAGTTGGTTTTTGATCAGTTTTAATGGCAGGAACCAATGAACAATTACTAGTTCATCCTATTTGATTCAAGACATTGTTCGACAAACAATAATATATGACAATGAATACACATTTTATTATTTCCGAGATTCAATATCCATATGATTTAGACCCCACTACCTCCTTTCTACTTGGCCATTTTACTTCCTTGAATCGTTGCAATTACTTGGTACTATCTCGTTGCCTCTCGACATTTAATCTTGTCTCAAATAGCCATACCTATGGAGGAAACATCCTAAAGAGTGTATATAACTATATCAACTCATGTTTGCAACCTTATTATTACCTCGACCTAGGACATTCCCTTAGAATGTAGGTGCACACCCTTACAAGACTCGTTTCCTCCAATGTATTATAGATTTCTTTATTCTTTTTACAACTTATAATGAAAAAGGAAAAAAACACTAAAAATATATAAAATCCAAAAATGGGAATAGCAAATCCATTTTTATTTCATCATGAAGAGAAATGACAACAATAAGTCCTTGTCTCCCTTGAAAAAAACACATATTTTATTCAGCTATTTCTTCATCCACTTCATGCACATTAGCCTTAGGAACTTGTACCATTATTCTTAATTATACTCCACCAATAGATTATCCTTCTTGTCATTATGGGGAATTCATCAATGCATCTAGCATTAGAGGTCTTTGTTGAGTTTGGTTACTTGAGTATTATGTTTTTTAGTGTCACTATGCATTGCATTCAGTGTTCAAGGGAAATTTAAACCTATGTTGGTCATACTTCAAATATTCTTGACCAATCATGTCAACCTTCCTTGTGTCAGTACATAGTGATGGATCTTCTCGGATCTACCAAGTCATATAAAAAATTTGATATTTGCTTCATGTTGGTTGATGTGGGGTACATTAAGGCCCTCCCTCTAACAGAACTCTTCATATTGATTTCAAACTATTATCTAGGAATCAGGGCTAGGAACCTTGAAGTACATTGGAACTTGCAATCATTAGTGGCAGGTCTCCTTGCAAGTGATAGTGGGTATACATCAATGGCCTATGCTCATTTGATTAGACAAATGTTTGAACGTAGATAATTTATTTAGACTTGTTATATTGTACTTATTACCTTGGAGCCCATTTTCATTATTGGTGGGTATCCTCACATTTGTCAACGATATACATCAATGATTGGTGATTAGATGGTGTATGATCATGCTCAAATCCAGTCCATTTATTTACATGTTATATACTTGTACTACCATTATTTTGGATTGAATACCTTGGGAAAAATACTAGTATCACTCATTGATGTTAACTGCCAAAGTTGCGCACTATTAGACTATCATGTCGAAGTACCTTGAATAATTTTATATATTACACTCCTCATAGTGCATAGTTACATTATAGATGTATTTTTGACATGGATCCACTCTCTATTTTTTGGCCATGCTTGTTTACCATTGAGAATGGGTATTCCTACCTCAGGAAGCTACTATATATTTGGGAAATGGGTTGCTTTACTATAGGTGCTTTCCAACCCTTCCATCTATGGTTCTCCTCCATGGCCCTTTAGCCACAATTACAAATTATTAAGTTAATGTATTTCGGCCATTAGCTTTGCTGTTGACCTCAGACATTACTGGCAATCTATTATAATAATATTTAACACCCTTAGTAATGAATATTAGAAGTGGACACCAAGTTCTTCTCCAACATTAAAATTGAATTAAAACACTAAATTGAATCACTTTTCCATGGCATGATCATTACTTTCCTTAAGGAAAGGTGCGATTGGTTTCTAGCTTTCTCCCTAAAAGGGTGACCAAAGTCATCTAATTTCTACTTTGGAGCTAATAAGATGTACCATCAGCTTAAAGGAATGGAATATACAATAAAAGTGCAATTAAAAGCGAGAATAAAGCTTAATAATGCATGAAAAGAGAATTAGGTCCATGCACATTGGGATTATCACCATTCTCACCTAATCCAAGGATATAAAAGAGACCATTGGGGTAGAGATATGGGAGGATATATTGAGAGAAGAGAATACATCAGAACACTAGAAGAGAGAGAGTAGGAGTCTCCAACCTCCAAGAATTTGGTGATAAAGGCTAAGGGTGAAGGAGAGAGAACCTAGATGTTGAGGAGGATAATGCCACATGCAAAAACCAGCATATATATATATATATATATATATATATATATATATATATATATCATGTGGTTCATGGCACCAGAGATTGGTGCTTGCTACATCCACAGATACCCCCCCCCCTGATATTCTGCAAGGAATGTGGGAACGTTGGATATCTCCACTACAAAGGAAGCTCAATGAGAGCATCAAATATTCCCATTTAAGGTCTCAACATATCACTTACAAGGAATTGAACTTTGGCGCAGAGGGTAAAAACAATTCCTCCCAACCACCCAAGCTACATCCAATGGGCACACATGCACACACAATGTGTGTGTGTGTGTGTGTGGTTGTATTTCTATAAATGTGCAATGCATATTTCACTTTCTACCATAGAAATATTCAATTTAGAAGCATTACATCCATTATTATCTACAACTGTCACTAAATACAATCGTCCTCCCATTTGGATGACTTGTCAATCACATATATTCTTAACATATCTTTGATGACTTGATTCACTCTCTCATTATGTCCATTTATCAATGGATGACATGTTGTACTTAAATTCATATTCATTCCAAACTCTTTGAATAGTGTTTTCCAAAAGTTTGAACTAAATTTTTTATCTATTTTTGAAACAATTCCCTTAGGTATTCCATGCAACCTAACACTATCTTTCACGTATTTTTTTTTCTATATTAGTTTCCTTATGAGTTGAATTTATTTGAATAAAGTGGGTAGCTTTCATCAACTTGTCCACCACTATCATGATTGAATCATGGTATGTTGTTGTTCTATTCAACTTGGTGATAAAATCAATTATTACTACTCATGATTTCCACTCTGGTATTTGAAATGGTTGTAGCAATATTTCTAGATGTAAATGCTCCACTGTTACTCTTTGACATTCCATACATTTGGCTATATATCCAACATTGCCTATGTCCAACATATGGAACCTTATGCATCTCACTCATTACCATTGTCCTTAATTCACCATAATTAGTAACATAAACTTTATTGGTATGGATAAGAATTCCATCCTCTCCCAACTTGTCACGTTTGTATTTCTTTTGTACATTTCCTCGTTGTAATCCTTCGTTTACCCGAAGGTGATGTTAATTTGAGATAATGGCTTCAATAATTTTGTTTCTTAAAAATGATTTACACATGTTAATGGTTGTAGAGTGCATCTCATGTACTCTTATTAAGTGCATCAAAAAACTTATTCTCTTCTCCTTTAATATGTTTGATATCAAAATCAAACTCACAAAGAAATTACATCCATCTTGTCTATATGGCATTCAAAATTTTCTTTTCAAATAAATACTTCAACCTACTATGATCTATTATTAACTGAAATTTTCTAACCATTAAATAATTTCTCCACATCTTTAATGCATGTACAATGGAAGCAAGCTCTAAGTCACATGTGCCATATTTCTTCTCATGCTCCTTAATGTATTTGTATTCATAGAAAATGACTTGACCATTTTTTGTAAGGACTGCAATTCTTTCTTTATATCTGTACATACCACAAAATCTTCATTTGGATTACTAATCTTGAGAATGAAGTACTAGTGAGCAATTTGTTTAACTCTTGGAAACTTTCTTCATATTATGGTATCCATTCAAATTTCACCCCTTTTTCTATAATGAGGTGATTGGATGTGCCACTTTTAAGAATGCTTCTATAAATCTTTTGTAGTATCTTGCATGTCACATGAATTGCCTTAATTTTGATACATTTTTGGGTGTATGTCGTCGCATAATAGCTTCAATATTACAATTATTTCAAATTAAGTTATGTTTACTAAATATTTGTTAATTGTAAAAATAAATACATAATCAATGAAAATGTAAAAAACTATGCTGTATTAATCTTGTCCAAGAAACTATCTTGAATAGGATCCTTTGTCGGGCCATGAAAAGTATACTCATAATGAGAGCATCAATGTGGAAAGGTTCGATTAGAACCAAAATGTCTAGCTTAACCAAATGCAGTGCATGGTCTAGAATTGGTGTGGCATAAAGGCCCTACATTGGTGGTCTAACATCATCATGCAATGGCTCTCAATGGGAAGTTATCACAAATGGGTTATGCTGAAATAGACGACATGCGAGGGACATTATTATAGTAGTAATGAGTCAATTATTGTCTCCAATATGAGGTTGCTGAGAGGGTGGGTTAGGAATACACCTATGAGTAGTCATCCCTCTTAATGGGTAACAATTGTTCATTGCTTGATCTTGAGTAGAGATGAGTCCAACCCCTTGGACTTCATCTATGTAAAATAATTGACATGAAAACCCACAATGAACTCAACCCATAGCTTATGAAGAAAATACAAGGGTTCCTTCCTATTATTCTAGGGAAGTTTGTAAAATATCATATACCACCTATCTATAAAACAATTGGTTGGTTCTAGGATCAATGAACAATTGAACAATCACTTTTTTGGTTATATGCAAATATTTGACCTCTTCCTTACTAATTCCATTTGAGTATTACTCTCTCATCCTATCCATGTATTTTGATGTATCCTATATTTTGACAAGGACATGGCTAATGAAAGCAACAATGTTGTCAAGTGAAGTTTCCAATGAAATACAAGATGAATCTTTAGTGTTGTTAAGCTCACCAATTATTTTTCTAAGTTTGTTTAAACACTGATTAATCTATGTGTGGGTTTTGTGGCAAATGAGGGTTTGGTTTTGGATCTAGGTTATGCTCCATAGTGGTGGAATAACAAACACAATTAAACAATAACAATTCATATTTTTAACAATTATATGAATTTTTATAATCCAACAAATATATAAATTTACATTTCAAATGCAATCTACCTAGAAATAAGAGCTTCTCTTCTCAAAATGTCAAGTGACAATGATGCCAATGCCCCTCATGCTTGTACTCTAATGCTAGTTAGAAACAACATACTCATGTTGGCAAGAAGAAGGGAGAAGATCATCACAACTTGGTCAATAATGAATGAAACGTTGTCACTTGTTTTGTACACAGAGGAATGTGCACTTGTTTTAGTGGATGTGTACTTTAAAAAATGCATGCATTTCTAATGAGTACACACTTTTTTTTATTTAAAAATGATGAGGAAATTTACTTTCCATGTGGCAAAGGCCTAAGTGGAACTTTAGGGAAGGTAGATTCTATCTAAACATGAATACATGCACATTCTTGAAGTTCAGACGCAGTCTTAAAAATAACAGTGTGTGTTTGTTCATGTTGCACTGAAGAATCGAAGGGAAGTCTTATTCCCATCGTTACCCTATTTCCCAGATCAACCCTTTCATGTGGTTTTCGTTTCAAAATCCAAAACTAGAACCAATGTTCCCTCTTTCATTCCTACAACCAAATCTCAAATTTCTCTTCAAGTTTAAATTTGAATTCGAATTCACACTATATGGAAATAATTCGAGGGATAAACACCTCTTGAGAAGCTCTCAACAATGATGGTAGTGTAGAACTCTCTCTAAAGCCAAGCTATGCGTTTGTACCTAACAATTTGTAAAACGAATTGGATATCTAATTTCAACCATCCAAATTACAATTTCAAGGTTACCTTAAAAAACCATAACTTATATTCAAAGATAAGTTTAAATTAACATACACATATGCAGATATGAATATTAAAATATTATCTTTTACATTTCTTTTTGTTAAACTTGCTTTTAGAAGGAACCATTTTCCTCGCTTTACAAATTATTAAACCTGTGGTATGGCCTGTATAATGAAATATTAATTCTTAATTTTGATTACATATAAACCAATATCTTGTCCAAGATACAATCATATCCTTTTATATGTTGTCAAAATATCTTGATTGGAATTTGCACCGACCAAGATTCATTAAATTTTCAGTTTTAGTTTATTGTTTTCCTATTGACTGATTTTTAATGCATTTTACTTCGATTATCCTGCCTTCATCAAACTAGAATCCTCGATTCATGTTTCTTTCCCTTCCCTTCTCTCGATCGAAGCAGTATATGGGAAAACTAAAACGTTTCCAGACGCTTGAATCAGGTAGATGAAGAATTGTCCAATAGCAACTTTTGTTGCTCAATTTGAGTAGTTTTAAAATCATGCATTTAGTCTAGGATTAATAATTGTATTATTGAATTTGCATAATTACAAAATTTGCAATTTTTAGATATGATTGATATTAACCGGATTTATTTAAAAAATCATGAAAAAAACAGAGCGTGTTTTTTTGTTTTTATCCTACACGCTCTCCAACCATTCCTTGCACGGCTTAGGATAAGGATCGATCTTTTTGGCAAAGAACGGTGGGTCCAAATTTCCAATATACCTGCAGTATTGCTTCCCACCAGGCTTCAAATTTGAAGCCTTCAGTGCCCTTCAAAGGCCCTTTTACCCCTCATAGAAGGCTAGAGCAAATTTTACCCTGCAAATGAAATTTAATTTCATGCAGTGCCCGTCAATAATGAAATTAGGTTGAATTTTCAAAATATGCAACGGAAGGGAAACTCTAAATTCTTCCCGTCCTGGGGTTATTAGCAAGCTTCAAATTTGAAGCCTTTAGTGTCCGTCAAAGGCTCTTTTACCCGTCATATAAGGCCAGAGCAAATTTTACCCTGCAAATAAAATTTAATTTCATGCAGAGCCCATCAATAATGAAATTAGGTTGAATTGTGAAAATCTGCAACAGAAGGGAAACTCCAAATTCTTCCCATCCTGGGGTTATCAGTGGTTCGGACTCCGGAGTCACAGAGTTGGACGTTGGTCCCTGTCCTAGCTGGAATTTGCGATCTCGGTGAGTAGGTGACACGGACATCGGACATGCTGTTAGTCTTCATGTGAAGGAGTTATGGTGGAGTAACTGAGTTATGGTAAGAAATGTGAAAGCAATTAATGTTACCAACTTACCACCAAACCTTGGTCGAGATTGGAATTTGGACTCCAGTCACTCCACATAGTACATACATGTAACATGGTTACTTGCTGCTGGCATTTGGCAGGTTCCGTGCAATTACCAATTTACGATAGGTAGCTAGTCCCATTAAGTTATTAACTATTTACCATAGCCTAGGGGCCACCGGCCCAGCATCCATTGAATTTGATTGTGCGGCTGTCATGCTGTGCCATCAATGTTCAATATGACATCGGCGATTTGGCCCATCAACCATGTGACCATGGACACCACGGCCCGCCCAGTGAGCTCATTCATGCATTATGGGATAATGGATTGAGGAAAGGAGCGGCACCTGTGAGCCTAGCTTGAGTCTTGAGTGACTACTGGCTAGTAATCTCTACCCACACAGTCTGCAAAACAAATTTATGAAATGCTTGAATCGGGCCAGTGGATCCAGTCGACCATGGTACGAATAGCATAACCCCATTTTTCGCCTTAATTGGTCCAAAACCACTAGCACAGGCATAAGTTTCAGAGGTGGCAAAGGCAAAGGAAAAACTGGCAGGAGTTTCAGTACCAGCACCAAAGGCAAGGGAAATTGCTAAGCGAGCATTCCTTCCGGTTCCATATCCCTATGCGGGTTGAGTTTCAGGTGATGAATGCCAAAATTATTAGATCTCTTACCTATTAGCTTGAGGAATGCAGTTCATTCAACAGTCTTCCCTTATGAAGAAGCCTACATATTTTAATCCATGACGAGCACAAATGCACGAATCCACCATAATAATTACCAGATTGAGTAAATTTTGGAGGTGGGAACTGGCTAATGTAACTTTTGAACAACGTTACAACATATATATTATATGTGGGTTTTATCCATTGAAAAGTTCTAACTTCTGCTTCAGCATTAAGTAGTTGTCAAGTTTCACATCATTTCAATCTTAGGTTGTTGGAAAATGGAGAGTTCAGCGAATTGACATTGGCGATTTGGCATTGCAAATGGACAAATGGAAAAACAACTATGACTATACATAGGTATGCCAAGCAATTTTGTATTTGTTGCTTCATACACATTTTCAACTATAGTAATCTGGTTAAAAAAATATTATAGGCAGAATTTAATTTGCATTATTCTGAATCTCGATTCTCAACTCCAAGATTTATTCAACTCCAAGATTTATTAATTAGAGAAATTTACGAGACAAATTCTATTAATGATCACTTCTACTTTTTGTTTCTCTATTGTTCATTTATGAATTGTTTCCTAAAAAAATGCTTTCTCTCTTTCTGTTTCTCTGCTGTTCATTTATGAATTGTTTCCCTTAAAAATGATTTCTCGGTTTTAAAATAATTTCAAAGAATGCCACTCTTGTATTTACATAGCCTTACGTTTATGCACAATGCAGCATTGCAGATCATATTTTAAACCAGAAAAACCCCTCGAAATCTGGGTTTAATGTGCGTCTAGACTCGTCCCCTTCCAACACTCTGGATCCCTCTTGACCTATCTTCGAGGATGCTTTGGAGAGTCCATTTCGATTGTATTTCTTATGGGCAAGAAGACCTGAATGAAATGGGTAGGAGTCTATAGAGGGCAAAGCAGGGTTCAATCTAATTTTATCCCTTTATAGTCATTTTTTATGGGAATAGCAGTTTAGTTGATCATCCCATCACGTGGCTCTTTCTGCCAATGTGTTCATAATTAGGATTTGAAATTTTGAACTCCAATTGTTGGGTTTGGTTCAGTCCCCTGCATATTTATGATCTTTCCACATAGCTATGGTGATCAATGTCTATCTCCAAGTCTTGGTATGTAATCTGACACTTTCACACTTATTCAATGATCAAGAACAAGATGACTGGCAGATGTCTCCTTAACACCTGAGTGTACCTTTTATAATAAGGAACTACAAAACTTATGGTACCGGCATTGGAAAGTGAACGTTTCGATTATTCCTTGATAACAAACACTGTATGTTGTGACTCGTGACTCGTGAAAGCAATGGGAGAATGTGCAGTCTTTATGGAGACCACTGAGGGGGAGGATGTGATTCCTTTGTTGCACATTCTCGGAGCTTACACACGTTGTATGTCATAGGTAGCTACTCTACTCTCTTGTCCAAGTCTTCTAGTAGCAATAATAGTAATGCTATTTGTAGTTGGTTGTGGGATGGTTTGATAATTTAAATTTGATTAAAAATCCAATAGAAATCATAAATATCTCATAAAATGGAATCCGCTATTATTTATCCCACATACTTCTGATTTCATTAATGGATAAACCTTGGTTTTAATATGTTTACAGTCTCTAAATCAGCGGGGGGATGAGATGAAATTGAAAAAAAGTATGAATGAAATAAAACTAAACTTTATTTTCAATATTTACTGGAATTCGACAAAACTTAGGTATTTTGAATGCTAGTTATCCCTTGTAGTTTCATCTTGCTATAGCCTGCCCCACCTGCAAAGTAAACAAAGGCAAATTTCTCCATCTCTTTCAAGCTTTGAGAGAACCGTTCGCTTTATTCCCATTGCGATTCTCTTATGTGGGGAATAGCTTGTAGTATTTTTATGTACATTGAATGAAGAGGTCAATCTCATCTTTTGCGCTTTACGTCCTTTTCTCTTTTTTCTTTACGTAGACTGGGAATGGGCACTGGCCTGCCTGGTTTGCTGTCGTATGTTGCCCGATATGAACCTCACCCCCGAGTCTTCCCACGTTTGACGTTTGTTTTATAGCCATGTATCAATATAACTCATTAAGCTTTGTTCAAAGTTTGCTTTGACCTAAATCATCTAGAGTTTGATTAGGGTTAATAATTAAACATATGAGTTGGTCAATGGCTATCTTTAGGTCCGAAAATTAACTAAATTCCATAAAGATAGTTTCGACTTATAATGGTGCGAAAGAGGAATAAGTTCATTTTGAATAATAATATTCAATAATAAGCAAAGTTCAATTATGACCCAAGGTTAGTGCATCAACACAATGTTAAGGGTGTTTTTCCAATTCTCAATTCATTCAAATTGTTCAGCACAATGTTGTTAAGGGTTTTGTCTAATTTTGGAATCATGCTTTGTCCTATAGAGGTATTGGAAATCGTTATGAGAGGTGCTCCTCATTTTGGAATGTTGCTTTGTGCTATAGAGGTCTTGAAAATCCATTTTTTTTGGAAGAGGGTTTGGCTTGAGTGAGGAGGCAATCTTCATTGCAGATAGAAAGACTGCCAATCCATCGTGCTAAGATAATCTTGGTCCCTCTAAAAACATATTTCCAATAGGTTAGGAACATTATTAAGATAATCCTGCTTTTGAATACCATAGTTAGAAGGCCATTCATTCCCACCGCTAGCTCAATCTACGAGATAGGATAAATTGTTTCTTATCATATTCCAGTATCAAAGCAATGAGGTCTAGAATTTCTACTCCAAGATCTCTTGGCATAGTTCCCACCCAAGAAATTTTAACGTTTTTGGGTTCCTCGAGGATTTCCCTCCACCCCAACAATAGTTTATTTAGATATTTTTCTTGTCCCTTATCTCCACCTAGCAAACTCAAATTCATCTCACCTCTTTACTATTGAATTCCTTAGGCTCAATGCCCACCCAAATATGCACTCTATTGGTTTTTTTTTTTTGAAGGCTATGTTCCCACCCCAACATCAATCTTGGATACATATCCTTCTCCCCATCTCATCTTCAATATCATACACTTCCAACACTTCTCAACTGTCAAATTACTCTCAGTGATTCTCCAAATCTGGCCCTTCATCTCTTAATCCCACTATTCTCAACAACAAAATGTTTTCTTCTCCCAAGATGTTTTTCCTAGGGATTCCTTGGCACCAACTTTAGATGTTATTCCTAGGGCATGTTTTGTCTCCTTCTTTTCCCAATTATTTTTCATCTCAATTCCATCTTGGAATAGTTATCTTGTTGTTTAGACTTCTCTTATCTCTTAAGGTCATTTCTTCCTCTTCTTCATCATCTTTTTCCCATGCTACAATAGATATTCTACAAACAATCCACAAAATCACATATCCTCTCCCTCTCTAGTCTGAAATAAGTGTCTCCCTTCCCTAGTATAATGGCAAATGAATGGTCAAATGTTTAGCTCATAGATCACTATGTTTCAAGTCTATTTTCAAACATACCCTACTATGCTTGAACTACAATAGTTAGGACTTCATGGGAATTACCTTGAGGAAATTACACGTTTATGGTTGTAGACATGTCTCTTTTCTTCTCATAACTTCCTATTACTACCTAGAGAGTATTTCAATAGGTCCTAACACAAGGATTTGATCCACTAGGTTATCCGCAAGACCTCCTATATCAATGACTATAGCCCAGGAAACACCTAAGTCAACATGTGCAAGTTACATCCTCTTTTTGTCTAAACTCTAGATACAACTCTAGATCATTGATAACCTAGGTACTTGGTTCCTAATTTATTTATCGATTGTTAAATGCTTTTAGAGATAAAATGTTTTTATTTGATTGTGCCACCCTTGAGCAAGATTTTAACCATTCTTTTGAAGTATAAATTATGGTCTCTAACTGATCCTTCTCCTCATCCCTTCCTGACCAACCTTCACACTATAATTATCCTAGATTACCTTCCAAATACCCTCTTCTTAATAGGTCATTCCTAGCTTCCTCATCTTATGTGACCTATATGGATCCAAATACTCCTCCACTTGCTTATATGGCTACTCACCTTTCATTATCCCTATGACAAAGAAGGATGAAAGGAACTTAATGGCTAACTATCATGCTCTCAATAAATTCACTATCCAAAACTAATATTGACTAACTTCAAATGATGATATGTGGGACCACCTCAAGGGTGACACACACTTTACCAAACGATTTACCTACATGTTACCTTCACATTCACATGAATTATGGAGATACATAAAAGACAACATTTGGTCTCTATGAACATTTGGTGATGTTCTTTGGTCGCCCCAATACACCGACTGTATTTATTGAATGGATCAATGGGATCTTTCATTAACCTCTTAGGCACATTGTAGTAATTTCTTGGGATGCCAGTCTTATCTTCAATAACACATGGGGTGGAAATCTACAACATATCTAACAAGGGCTCCACCTTTTGCGTCCTTAATAGCTTCAAGCAAAGAACAAGAAATCAAAGTTTGGTGAAACATCCATTCATTACCCAGGATTTCTAATTAGGCCATATGGCATTCATCTAGATCCTACCTAAGCAGGCACACTTTCTTCTTGGATACGACCATCTACAAAAACAACATTCATCTAGAGTTATATCATTCCATTCTCCTAACACGAGGTTTCCAACACCATTTTATCCTCAAGACATATGAGGTTTCAACCTCATATATTTTCCTAACTCTACAATACATCAAGGGCTTCAACCTTTTATAACACTAACAATTCCACACCTTCAATTCCCTCTTCATTTCGTTCACATGCACCTCAAATCAAATTTCATTATGCATTTTAATGTATTTCCTTATTTATGAAATGTTCATGTGCATAGATCAAAAGGTCAGTTATCAAATCTGCATTACGAAACACAATCATTACCAAAACACTACCTATTTTTCCTATTTCCGAAGGTTATGGCATATTTTGAGGACCACCATAATGTTTTTCCTCCAACACCATGTCGAAGGATCACACTACTTTTCCATCCACTCTCTTTTGACACAAAGAGCATCCTTAGGCATTTCAAGAAAAACGTTGCACTAGTAGTTCTCTTGGGTTTCACCAATTTATCCAACAACAAACTCACTAGCTACTTCTTCATTACTTACAACCTACCTACCAATGTTCCCTGAAATGTTTTATCCCCGCTTTAATTCCTTTTTGAAGTTGTGAAGATTCCAATCTTCCAACAGTCACAAATGTCAAGCTTCTCTTCTCCTTCAGGAAATGTTTTGAGCTTCATTGAGGTCATGCACTTAGCATTCAAGCAACATGATCTCCAAATTCATTTTTTCCATAGAATGTCTTTTGCCAGATATCAATTTATTTACCGAGCATAGTATTTTTTGCTTGTAGTGTAAGAAGATACATCCACTAAACTCTCCTTTTGATCATCATTCATTCAGGCTCTTTACATTTTAGCCTTGGCTTTATTTTTTCTTGTCAAAAAAGATAAGAAGCATGTTTTCATTCACCATTCCTTGGTTGCATAACATGTTAGCTTCTAGATGAAAATAATTTGATTTAAGGTTCCAACTTGAAGACAAGCAAGCTTGGAATTGCACATGCATTTCCATCCCTCGCTTAACTTGTTTGAAAAATTATTTTTTAGCCCATTTTTGAACTTGAGAATTCCAATTTTAGTTTGCTTGAATCAACATTTTCAGCCAGCTTTTATAAATTAGTGGATGCATTTTCATGTTTTCTAAAGAGTATGTTTCACCTTTCATAATTGGCTTGTTGGGAAATAAAAAAATTCAACAAGTATGTGCAAGATTGAGAATGCAATTCCCAACCTATTTAGATTGAGAATTAATTACTGTTTTCTATGCCAAAATAATTGTGTTTTAAAATCTAACTTGCAATTAAGTTTCTAGTATTTCCCTACGTTACAAGAGTACAACACTCATAACAACCATCAATATAGATCTTAAAACACTTATAACAACCGTCACAGCCCTGGGGTATGGGTGATTACAATAGGGTCACTATACAATCAACCCTTATCTATTGAATATCCACACATAGTAGTTGTATATGTTGAAACCCTTAGGAATTTTAATTTGTTGAAGTTGAAAGTCTTAGAGTGCATGAGAGAAATGATTTTTTTTTTATAATACTTTTCCTTACATGTTTTCCATTTTTAGTGTTTCATATGTTTGGATAGTTATGCAAAAATAAAAATCCATTTGATATTTATTTTAGTATTTTTTTTGTGAAAATGGTTTCAGGTTATAGACTTGTAGAGAAATCATACATATTCAAAGACTTATATTTTTCAGCTACATTCACAACTTACAATATTTTGATGGGTTTCTTTGGGGCTCATGAATGAATTTTCCGCTATGTAATTTATTGAGAAACAATTTGTCTAGAATTGGTCGACCTAAAAAACATGGGAGACAAACAACACTTGATAATGCGTTTAACTTGAGTCGACATGATGCAAATGTTGAAGAAGATGTTGATTTTGAAATTGATAAGAATATTGAAGAAGAAGGTCGTCTAGAAAAGAAAGGCAAAGGAGTAGCTACCAAAATATCATTCAAACATGCATGGAAGTTAATGCACAAATGGGCTTATCCGATAATAGGTCCAAATGGTGAAGAGCACATCAAATGTTTATGGTGTGTTAAATTGAAAGGAGATACACCATTTGCAAAGGAAGGTAGTAGTACAATCCAATTAAGTGGATTAAATGTTCATGCATCATCGGAGGCTCATAAACGTTCAATTCAACTATTGGAATATGAATCAAGACAACCTTGTTTACCCATGTCAAAGCATGTTGAACTTATGCTGGATGTTGAAAAATATAGAATAGTTAGTAGAATGGAAACTATGTATTTTGTGGTATAAGGGATTTACCTTTAGAAATGTACAAAGACTTATGTGACCTGCATAGGTATAAGAGAACTCCTATTATGTCATTAACCAATGAATATTCTTCATATATTAATATCACTTTTGGTAAAGAGTTTTTACTTGCAACAAAAGAGGTTTACTGGGAAAAGTTAAAGGCAGAAATTTGTTCTAGCCCTTTTTATTCCATTTTGGTTGATGAAAGCATAGATAAAACAATGGAGCAACAATTGATTGTATATATTACCTATCTAATGGATGGATGGAGAGAGTTATGCATGACAAAATTTATTTGACTTTTGAAAATCAAAGACAACATGCACAATCCATGTATGAAGCACTTTCAGGGCTATTATCTGAGATGAAGTTATCAAAACATCAAATGGTGGGTTTTGGGTCAGATGGAGCCTCATCTATGAGAGGTATTCGTGAAGGTTTGGCAGCTAAGTTGCTCTGGGAGGTGCCTCATTTGTTATGTATTCATTGTACAGCACATCGTGAGGCCTTAGCTATAACAGATAATACAAACTATTTTCCTGAATTTAACTATATTGATAAACTAGCCAATAAAGTATATTTGTGGCTAGGAAAATATGCAAAGAGGCATGGAGAATTTAAGAGTTTGTTGGACCTATTTCAAATTGACAAGCTGCAAATACTTCAAATTCATCACATCCGATGGCTTTTTAGGGGGTAGGTTATGAACAGGCTCGTTCAAGTCATGCCAGCATTGTTACAAGAATGGAAAAATGATGATGCAAAGATGTATGAAATGGGAACACTATTCCAAGATCAATTTTGCATCCATTTGCTTGTTGATGTTCTTACTGGACTAAATAAATTGAGCCAATGATTTTAAGAGGAACATATTGATATAACATCCATTGTCATGCAATTAGATGTGCTCATTGAACTTCTTTGGAGGATATTCTTGTGAAACACATTTGGGGTTGGTTCTCAACATGTTGCATATTTCTTGAAGAAATCTGAAAATGGAAATTTGGAGTTTATTGATAATATAGGTGTTTCACATGTCCATTCATTAATATTTGAACCAACAAATTTCACTTGGGTCTGGTACTATGGAAGATTATATTCACTTAGGAAAAGAATTTATCCAAAAGAGGATTGATTGTCTCAATGATACGTTTACAGATTTACCTGTGTTCAATACAACAAAGTTTTTTAGTCCCCGTTGTTACTTTGAAGAAGAGGATGAAAGAGATTCTGAAACAAAACGATGGTTGTTATATCTATGTGAAAATGTTGATGTTGGAAACTCACCAATAATTGATACTGAAAAATGTGAAGGTAAAATGGAATGTTTTGTTGTCACTCTACATTGAGCATATCCAAAGAAAAACATGTTTGGAACATGGGAGTAATGAAAAGGTGAACCAGAGTGGTGGGATTCTTTTCCAAATTTGATGAAATTATGGCAGATTTTTCTTATTCTTCCAGGAAGTACTGCTAGTTGTGAAAGAGAATTCTCTAAGTTGAGCCGTATAAAAAATTATGATAGATCTAGACTTTGTTTAGAAACCTTAGATACTTTAATGTTTTTATCTCTATCAGCACCTCAGGAGTTGCATGAGGTAGATTGGAATGCAGTTTATGAAACTTGGACAAAAATGAAGTTGCGGCGACCTCTTCCACTAGGTTGATTAAATTGATGATGATACAATATTTTAATAAATACTCTAATGTCTTTTGTTTGTGTAGTTCGATATAAGAATGTTAACAATATGTAGCAGAAACTATTTTCAATGTGGCTCCATCAAGTTACCATATGTTTAGTAGGGCTTGTATCACAATTATAATAGTCTTTGCAAACATATAACGATCTTAAGATAGTGGTGTGATATGGATAGAGTAATTTTGAAATACTGATTTATATTTTTCAAAAATATTATTAGTTTTCAACTGATTTCGTCTATTTCATCCAATTGATAAAGGTCCCTCTCTGTTGATGGCCATGCCACCTTGGCTTATTTAGCATATATGTTTATTTTTAATGAAAAATCCGTGTCTAACCTTTTTCATATTTAAGGCATGCCCATGATGCATTTTTATTCAGATTTGTTATCATATTCAGATTTGTTATTATATTGCTATGATATTCAATCAAAGTCGTCTCTCATCAATTGGGATTAAAATTTTAAGGATCTATATATCATATATGATTGAATTGGGTGTAGATCTCAAAACAACAATCCCAAAGGCTTGAAATTACTAGAAACCTGGATATTATGACAACAAACCCATGAATTTGACTGGTTCTATAATGATGTTATCCCAAAAGAGATAGAAGGATTGGGACATTGAATGTATTTTTTATAATGAAAAATGTGTGTGGGGATAGATATAGTATATATGGGATTTTAGGCTACCAACATGCAAACTGTAACTTCAAACACAATCTTAGATATGGGGATAGATATCTAGTATATATGGATTTTAGGAAACCAACATGAAATTGTAACTTCAAACACAAACTTTTCTCCTCTGTATCTTATCATTTTGTTATGAAAAATGGTTGTCATTTCAATTGCATGGGTGGTGTCTCCAGCTACTCAAAATTTTAAAAATTAAATCACCACAAAGTCTCCTTTTGTTTTAACTAATTGCATTAATTAAGATATCAAATATACAGAGTCTCAGGTATTGGCTAAGCATTATTCCCATATTTAGGCATACTTAAGTACTTGATTGAAATGAAATAGTATGAGAAGGAAGTAAGGAACATTATCACATGATTAATGAGTGTGATTAGGAGTAAGTCATAGGCATAGCCATCAATGCACTTGTTAAATTTTCTTGCAATATGCAAGATTTGTTTGAAGCAAGACCTATATAAAGGTTAAATTCCACTTTACATAGGTGACCAACTTCCCTCTAATACAACCAATGCAAGCAACTTTCACACTAGCATGATGTTGAAGGAAAGTAATAACAATTGTGTGTTCTCTAAAAAGATAGAAGTGAATGATGGAAATGCAAGGTGTGAGTTTAGACAAGGTAGGAAGTAGATGTGGTGCCAAGGTAGGAAGGAACAAAATGCAGTCTTCCAAGAAATCCTCCAATGGTGTTTTCCAACAAATCCTCCATGTTTGTGTTTGAAGCTTGATATCATAGTCTCCTTGAATATGTTGAGTCCCATCCCAAGACATGCATTAAAAACATGTTAATAAAGAGTATATGCACCAAGTTTTAGTGGATGTTGTTCTTAGAATTTGATATGGTTTTAGTGCCTTGTACTAGATTACATGGTTATTATAAGATGGCTTCTCATTTATTGTATGATTGTTGGTGCTTGATGTTGGCACTCTTATGGCCTATAAATGACATGTCGGCTTATTATTAGACATCCATATTTATTTATGAATGTTAATATTTGGTAGATGAAGATGATAATTTAATCTTTATATATATTTGTTGCTTTTTAAAATTAGATGGTGAATGATATATGATATTTATTTACTAATTTTCAGTTATTAAACATGAATAATTAAGATAAAGATAATTGCATTCATATTTAGATTTGTCTTCCTTTCCGTTATACTTGCATTCAAATCTAGATTTGTCCTCCTTGTTACTATAATCAGTTGTGTAGCAATGTCAATTTTTTTTGTTCATTTACGATTGAAAACAATTTTATAGATGACATTTTAATGTCTATATATAGTTGTTGCTCTTTAAAATCAGATGGTGAATTATATGTGATATCTATTTACTAACTTCCAGTGATTAAACATGAATGTTGAAGATAAGGATACTTGCATTCATATTCATATTTTTTCTCCTTTCCCTTGTACTTACATTCATATTCAGATTTGTCCTCATTGTTATCATATTCAGTTTTGTAGCAATGCCAATTTTCTTATGTTTATTTATGACTGAAAACAATTTTAGAGACTATGAATTTCATTAATTTGGATGTCAGTTATGGCTGTAAGGTATTGTCATTTGGGCTACAGTCAAATCCATGTGTTTGATTAGTATCACATGTCTGATAATATATCCACTTAAAAAATAGCATGTGTACTTAATTTTGGAATATCTCATTAGGTGAGATGTACCACATCTCTAATAGTATATCCATTTAAAAAATAACATGTATACTTCATTTTGGGTTATCACATAAATTTACAGTAGTTTAAAAATAAAACACCAAGTAAGTTGGTTTTGTCTAATTAAATGTGATGATAGAGTTATTTTGGTCCAAATTTCTACTCTCCAAGTACATGAGATGTATCACATCTCTAACGGTATTTTGGTTCAAGATAAGTTTTTGTTTCTATGTACATATATAGATATATAATTACATGTATTTTAGGTTTTCATGTTTGGTTTCAACCTTCAACACATTCACAAGGAGTTTGGCATCCATTAAATTGTGATAAAGGTAATGAAATGAAGCACTTTGTCATTTGACATTTTGGTATAGTTAGATGGAATTTATCTTAATTTGCACACTATCCTTTTCATTTCAATACAATTCCTATTAACATTACTACTTTTTTCATGTTAATGGCAGCCATAGACTACAATCCCAATATAAAAAAGATGGCTACACTCCGCCCAACTGTTACTATGCTCATAGAGTTGACAACAAATGTAATCAAAGACAATGAATTTGGAGCATTAAAGTAATTGAGTTGTTGTGTGGTTCAATGAACTTAGCTCAATGATGTGCAAACATATGGTGATCTATCCCTTAGTATGGAATCATGTTTTTTTAAGATTTTGTTTCAAGACAAGACTTTTGTTCTATGTACACATATGTATGTAAACCAATGTCTTTCAATATAAAGCAAGCATAGCTACTTTTGATTTTTCTATGAACACGTTTCATTACTTGCCAATACAAGCTCTGTTGGTTATAAAACAAGTGCTTTCTTCATATTGTCATTTTTTTTTGTTTTTTTGTTTTTGAAATTTATTTTATATAGGTTCTTGGGTTATTTAACTAGCCCATATTAATATAACATTGCTTATTAAAATTTATAAAACGGAACAATGCAAATATCATCATTCTATTAGTAAATTCACAAAACTAATAATGAAATTTTGATGTACTATTACATTTTTAAATGAAAAGAATAATTTATTGTTACATGGTGAAGGGTTCGATATCTCATAAACCTTCAAATTGAAATGCGAACCTACCCTTCGAATTTGATCCCACTAGCCTCTCTATCCGCCATTTCCTCGGTCAGTCTGACTCTCGACTTGAATTTTGCTGCATTGGCAACTGCTCGGGAATCGGGAGTCGGCGCGTACATTTTCATCTTGTAAAAAACTCAATGAATATTTCACCAAATGTCCAGATACAAATTGAATATTTAGCTTCGCGCAATCGAGATAAGAATTGCTCTTAAGTAGATAGAATTTGTGATTCCTTGTCAAATCAGAAACTGCATTTCCCATCCTAATCCCATCGGCCAGATGTCATCGCAGTCTCCTTCAACTAAAGTCAAATCGCGATGCATTTTTCTTCCATGGAAAACGTGAGTTAATGTGTTCCCTGCATGCTCAGGAGTCTCAGGTGGCTATGCCTTTACTTCGGATGCGTGGGTGCAAAATAAGGCTGAATTTTGTGGCCAATATTATACAGCTTATTGCAGGCCATTTAATGAGGTCGCAGCAGGTTGTTTGGCTATTGGATCTCACCAGCTTGCTGCCGCTCCATTAAATGGCCTGGCCTGCATCAGGCTGTATATAATGTGGCCAAATTTTGTAGCCACCAGTACTCAAAATCAAAATGATATGACACATTAATTATGAGAACCTATTTTTGTCTTTTCAATTTCTCGTGTACATTTTATTGGGAGGATATCATGTCTGCACTTGGTTATCCCATATCTCTTAACACTTACATCAGTTAGCTTTAGCTTTTACTTGAGTTACTATTTAGAAGTTCAGTTAATAAATGCAACAGCATGCTTTGCATGCATGCAAAAGCTAGGTTAGAGTTTTTAGGGTTTTCCATAAGTGTTTAAATACACATTACATTATTGTTTATAAAACATCAATTGATCTCCGTTTCTGAATAAAAATTGAAGAGCCGTAACTCATTCCGCATTATCTTTATTTTATTTCTGCCTCCAACCTTCATGATCTACTCCGCCGTAACTCATTCCGCATTATCTTTATTTTATTTCTGCCTCCAACCTTCATGATCTACTCCTCCCACAAATCTCTCTTGGCTCTCTCTCAATTGACTTCAACAACATTATATAAACCAGTTAGCTGTAGGCAGATTCACATATTTTCCTCCCCTCTTATTACAAGTCTCTCTGGGCTCTCTCTCAATTGACCTTAACAACATTATATAAGCCAGTTAGCTGTAGGCAGATTAACATATTTTCTTCAGCCAAGGATTTGCATTGCAGTTGCAGTTAAGGATATCGCCACCACATCGTCCAGTACTTGATACCATTTTGTTAGTTATAAGTTTTCTTTTGTTTGGGAGTTTATAAAATGAGCCGGAAATTGTGTCTGCTGGTTGTGGTCGCTGCCTTAAGCACTGTAATGATCAACCCGCAAATGGTTACAGCAGGTACGAGCACTAATGAAACGATTCATGGATTTCTGGTTCCACAGAACGACGCAAGGAGGCAAGTGGGAGTCCCTCCACTGAAATGGGATGTGAAGCTTACAACTTATGCGCGTACTTACGCAAGAGAAAGAAGGGGAGATTGCCTCCATCAACATTCGCAGCGCCCCTACGGAGAGAACATTTTCTCGGGGAGTGGCAAACGTTGGAACGCTCCAGAGGCAGTTGGCGCATGAGTGGATGAGAAGAAGTGGTATAACTATGCAAATAACAGTTGCAGCTCGGGGAAGGACTGCACCCGCTACACGCAGATTGTTTGGAGAACAACTAAAAATGTTGGATGCGCGGTGATCAAATGTAACAGTGGTGACACCTTTATCACATGCAATTACTACCCTCCTGGCAACTACGTTGGAGCCAAACCATACTAAAACTTGGCGCCCACCATTTACCATCCATTCTCCCTGTTGGATTCCCAGTTCCCCCTTTGACATTGATTTCATTCTTTCGCAGTACCATTTAAATTCATATTCTTCCATTACATTTATATTTCATTCTTTGGATGTAATTAAACATAGCTTCATTGATATTCATATTGATTGATGATTTCTAGAAGTTGTTTCAGTAGTATTTCAGCACTACACAAATGAATACAATAATATTCCAGTGCTCAACAAATCTCATTATCAGTTGTGAATCTGAATAGACTGACCATTATCTAATCCACCAAGTTTAATGGATGAGTTATATATATGAACTAATTTTTTGATATATTAAGCAGGAAGATTTCATATGAACTGTTCAAGTCTGAATAGATTTCTGACACTACTTTGGAACCGTATATGTAAAATTTTGGAGAAAGAACCTATAATTTTATGCAAAATGTGATTGCATTATAATATGATATAATTGCACTTAAAAAAACTAGCTAACTAAGAAAATGTGTAATTCTTGCAAAACGTGATTGCATTATAATATGATATAATTGCACTAAAAAAACTAACTAACTAGGAAAATGTGTAGTTCTTTCTATTCTAGAGTGGACTTGACCAATACTATTTAGAAAAATATTAATAACCAAAAGTTTATTTCAAGATAAATTAATATTCACCTTAATAAAATATTTGAATATCATTTTTGTAATGTAATTATTTGTCTTCAACATGGAGTTGAGACATTGCAGTTATATGATAAGATTTTACTCATGTTTAAAATTTCTATCCTATTTTTATTAAATTTGCGACAAAAAGAGAGAATATATTTACTACAAACTAAATTTACTGCTGAGAATATTTTGAAAATAAAACTACTAAAGTTAAATATAGAATATAAGACTCCAATATTAAATATTTATAAATTTAATTAATCTATAGAACTTGGTTTAACACGTTATGCACTTAGTTGATGCAACTATTTCTTTTAAGTAATGAGACAATTTAATAAAACACATTATAACACTATTTAAATTAATTAAAGTGTACCCACTTCCACAACCTCTTGTCATAATGATCCACATTATAAAAGAGAGTTTTGGAAATTAAATTGTTAACAAAATTTGGCACTACTTAGTGATTAGTTTATATATAACTTGGGCGTGATTAATGGTAAGCAATGTGGAGGAGTGTAGGGTGCATATATAATCTTATTAAAAAATAGAGTAAAATATAACAATTTGAATCTTATACTATTTGAATCTTATACTAGTATAGATCCATCTTATATCCCTAAAAAAATTCAAGTATATAGTAAGATCTTTTTCTTATTAAGAGGAATAATCTCAAAGTCCAAGTGATCTTCCATAAATATTTGAATCTCCATAAATACTTGAATCTCATACTTTTGAAAATAGTCATATGCAAAGCACTATAAAGCTTTAGATGGAAATAACATGCTCCATACCCATGTCAAGTGAAAGTTCTATGAGAATTCTTGGAATTCCAACATATATTTATGGAGTAGGATAGACACTCATGGCATATGAGTTTGTTTAGAGAAAGCTACCTCCATACATTAGAATGATCTATGAAAACATTCTATGAAAACAAAGTGGTATTTGTTTAGGAATTTTGGGAAAAAAAGATCATTTCATGATTAAGAAGGGCTTTTACATGTGTTTGAAGTTTTGGTAATTTTGATACTTTAGGTGGCAAGCTTTTGTTAGTTTATTTGAGAACATTTTAGTGCAACAAGTTGAAATTCTTTATAAAATGAGAGGAACTTCACCTAGTGGTGTTAGAGTAGGCCGCTAATGAAATATGACATCTCCAATGTTTATGATGTATAAACCACATAGGTCCGTTGTAATGTTGAATATATGAGGCGTAGAGAGGGATTAAACTTCTTAAGGTGCAAACATTTTTTAAAATGTAAAAATTGATTAATGGTTTGCAATTTGAGGAATTTTATCTCTCCTAATGCTTGATAGGTATGGATTTGACATAGATCTATGTTGATTCTAGTTGAGGTCCAGGTGACTATATCAAATTTTTTGATGATCCTCATTATGTATATGTATATGTCTTAGATGAGTTTGATCCTTTCAAATTTAGGTAGTTTAATGTATAATATATATAGTATTATCAGGAAGGTCACTTCAAAAGTTAAAACAGGAAAAATATGAATAGTAATAAAGTAACAATGTGCAATAATGATTAAGGTGAATATTAATAAAGTAATAGAATGCATATAATAGTTACACATAAGTTCTTCAAATTTCCTTTTATACACACTCATTAGTTTTCAAATCTTTGCATAAGGATCATGGTGATTTCAAAGACCTTTGAAAGCTTTAAGTTTTAACTCAATATGTTGTATTGAAAGCCATACCTTAGTCTTTTGTTTTCTAATATTAATAGTTTTTTCCTCCAACATCATATGTTATTTTAATTCTATTTACTTTTTATCTCTACATCAACAAGATCACCATATTGATTCTCCTTGTGAGCCCGATATATATGAGGATACTCCTTAGCCCTCCCATAGAGAATAGTCTGATAGAGCCGTTGAGATCCTTATTCCCATGTCTATGCTTACCCATCATCTAGGAGGTATACCTTCCCATCTAAGACTATACCTTCTACCATGGTCTAGTAAGCCGACCTAATTGAGAGAGCTAATGTCTAACGTATAGTAGTCCTCATACATCTACGATAATGCATATCTACATTTCACTCTCGCATCTATCTCTGATAATATATATCTCTCTCTACATCACCAATATCCATCTCTATTTATTGATTCTCCTCCCCCTTGTAAGCTTGGTCCCATAGCATCATGATGATTCATTCTCCTTATCCCTCCCATAGAGTAGTCTAATGTTGCATTATTTCTTAAAAATTAAATCTACCCCATTGCAAACATAACATTTTTTTATATAAATGTTTGTATAAATGCAAAATCCTATAAATTGTATTTTTATTAATATCAATGCATTGAAACAATTTCCATTTTCTCAATAGAAACTTCATTCTTAAAATAAGTACTATTTGCTAATGCATAGCTTCTTATAAATAAAAGCAATGTTAAAAAAAAAAATCCTATTCAAGTAATTAGATTTCCTTAATAATTACATTTATTCAAGTAATTAGATTTTCTTAATAATTACATTTAATGAAATTATATTTTCTTAATAACTATATTTAATGAAAGACTATATTTTCTTAATAAAAATGAATAACTTATTTTATTTTTTATTTTTTTATCCATTTCAATTATATAATTTACTTCACATAAACAATATAGTAATGTCACTAATTTTTTTCAATACTTTTACGGTTTTATAACTGCAATTCACAATGAAATAATCATAAATCTCAAGATGTCTATATTTTGTTTTGTAATTACAATTCACATTACTTTTATAATTTACAATACAAACTTCAATTTTGCTTACTAATCCTTTGTTTTTTTTTCACTTTTTATAAGATGATTAATAAATATAATTATTCATTTTTAAATAGTTCATTATTATATTTTTTTTTTCATTTTACCATCTTTATTTTTATTAAATTTTTCAAATTTAATCACTTTATATTTTATTAATTTTATTATTAAAAATAATATAACATTATTATTTATAATAATTATAAAAATAATACAAGCCTTTGGGTAGCTTAAGTGGTAAATTGTAATTGGTTGTAAATGGAAGGTCACGTGTTCGAATCCCTCAAACTTACCTGTACATCATGGTTTGAGCCTATGGATGCACCTAGGGGTATAGAGGTAGCAAGATCCTTGGACCCCGTGGGGCGAGCACGAGCCCAACCCTAGTTGTCGATCCCCCTAGTTAAGAAAAAATATTATAAAAATTTAATTTAATATAATATTATTTATAATGATTAAAAAATGATGTTTTTATAATGCTCATAAATTATTAAAAATTATGGGGCAATTTTTTTATTTTACTTTTTGGATTTTTTAATGAGTTTTAATCAAAATTGGGTCATTTTATTTTTGGTAAGATCCAAATTTGTAAGTGTTTAAATTGTGTTTTTGAATCCATAAATAGATTTAGAACCTTCAAATATCTCTATGACACCCAAATTATACAATTTTCATAACCAATTAATGTTATTCTAATTTTTTTTACAAATTACAAACCAAACTCCAAACAAAACAAGACTAAAAATATACTATTTTTTTTTAAAATGTAGAATATTTAAACTACATCCTTCACCATAAATTATACCTATGTATAAATCCATAGATATTTATATTTATACAAACACCAATCTATTTAAAAACTAAAAAGTATAGAAATTGAAATCCCATTCCATAATATACCTTTAAAATATGAGTATCATTTATTATCATATATCTTTTATTACATAGAATACACTTTTAAAGTTGAACCCACCATCTTTTTTGAAAACCTAAAAAGTATAGAAATTGAAATCCCATTCCATAATATACCTTTAAAATATGAGTATAATTTATTATCATATATTTTTTATTACATAGAATACAATTTTAAAGTTAAACCCACCATCTTTTTTGAAAACTAAAAATATTTTAAAATATTTTGCATTTAGGAAATTAAAAAAGTTTTAAAATATTTTTCATTTAGAAAAGTCGTACTAAGATGATTCAGGATTTTGCGGTTTTCTAAATCCTCCATGACCCGTGGCTTAACACCCGGATGAAGTTACGGTGATCAAAGAAAGCTAGAGGCGTGGTTGTATTCTTGAAGCACTAGACCACATCGGCGAGGAAGTCGAAGAAGTGGCAACTCGAGAAGAAGCCACAGAGGAACTAGAGGAAAAACTGATCAAACTCCTAACGGATATGAGAGGTTGGGAGAATATAGACGTGCGTACATACTCGAGAAGCCTGGACCCAGAAGATTTGATCGACTGGTTCAGAGAGATGGAGAAATACTTCAACATAGAGCAGATCGAGGATCCTAAACAGGTTAAGACTGCATGTCTAAGGTTGAAGGGTCATGCCTCGTTGTGGTGGGACAATGTATAGGCTAACAAACTCATGAAAGGGAAGGAGAAAATCAAGTCTTGGGACAGAATATTTTCCAAGTTGAAGGTAAAGTTCTTGCCAAATGACTATGTGATTTCCTTATTCAAGAAGTTACAGAACTTTCAACAGAAAGAGATGACCATGAAAGAGTACACGGAGGAGTTCTACCGATTGTCAATTCGGTCAAGACAAACTGATGAAGGAGAAGAAGCTGTTGCTAGATATGTGACCGACTTGAAATATGCTATCCGGGATGAACTCAGCATGTCGAGATTCAGAGCAATTGGCAAAGCCTACCAGTTAGATCTGAAGGTAGAAGAGAAGCTGTCAAGAAAATCCACAACGACCAGGGGAAGGATGACTGGTCGGGGCACGAAAAATATCTCCGTGAAAGGCCAAAGTAGCGGGTACAGAACGGAAGGTGTTGAAGATAGCTGACACATAGAAGGGACATAGACAGGAAAAGTGCAAGAAAACTAATGCGATGGTCGTGAGAACCGTGGTCAAGGTGCGTATAGTCGAAGTGGTCCATCCAATAAGAAAGGAGCTAACAGACCATCCATAATCTGTTTCAAGTGTCAAGGAATGGGACACAAGGCATATGAGTTCCCAGAGAACCTACATGCTACAGAGGAGTCAAAACCCAAATGTCGAAAGGATGAGCAAGTCGATGAGAGGGAAGAACCGGCATCCGACAACAGTGGAGGTGAAAAGAAGAAGAATCGAAATCTGACGGTTCAAAGGACCTTGATCCAGGAAGATCAACGTGACCTAATGGAACCATCACAATGGAAGGCGATCTTTCGAACGAAGGTGCAGATCAGGGAATGGCGTTGCAAAACCATAGTTGATGGTGGAAGCAGGGAGAATCTTGTGTCGACGGAAGTCATCGACAAGATCGAGTTGAAGTGTCGAGAACATCCACACCCCTACAAAATCTCATGGTTGCAGAAAGGACACCATGTCAGGGTGAGCAGACAGTGCTTGATCAACTTTAGAGTCAAAGGATAAGAGGAAAGCGTACTGTGTGATGTAGTTCCCATGGATGTATGCCATCTATTGTTAGGAAGACCATGGAAATATGATCGAAAAATGATCTATGATGGTCGAGCCAACATAGTCACAGTGTGCAAGAATGGCATGAAGAAGACTCTTAAGCCGAGGCAAGAAGAGCCAGCTGACAATCGGGACTACGAGAGCAATCTTTGGGAAAAGCAAGTGTTGATGAGCACCGCAAAGGAATTCCTCGTAGAAGAGGAGAGGAAGTCGAGATGTTTTGCGATCATTTCGAAAGGACCATATGTCGAAGGAACGACCAGGGAGGAAAATATTCCATTCGATATTGAGGAGTTGCTCGAAGAATTTAGGGACATAATGGCTGATGAGAAATCAACGAGATTGCCACCGACAAGGAGCATATCCCATAAGATTGACTTGATTCCAGGGTCAAGTCTGCCAAACAAAGCACCATATAGGATGAGTCTGACAGAGGGACAAGAGCTAAGCTGACAGGTCCAAGAGTTGTTGGACAGGGGATTAATCGGAGAAAGTCTGAGACCGTGTGCAGTACCAGCAGTATTGACACTGAAGAAGGGTGGGGAATGGAGAATGTGTACCGACTCCAGAGCCATCAACAGGATCACAATCAAGTATTGGTTTCCATTGCCAAGGATGGATGAATTGATGGATTGCCTGAGTGGAGTGACATACTTCACAAAAATAGACCTGAAGAGTGGAAATTACCATATTAGGGTTAGAGAAGGAGATGAATGGAAGACAACATTCAAAACAAAAGAAGGGTTGTATGAGTGGTTAGTCATGCCATTTGGGTTGACTAATGCACCCAGCACATTCATGATATTGATGAATGAAGTGTTGAAACCATTTCTAGGAAAATTTGTCGTAGTCTATTTAGACGACATTCTGATTTTCAGTCGAACCAAGGTGGAACACTTGGAACATGTTCGATAGGTATTGTAGAAACTGCAGGAAGAAAATCTGATGGTAAACCTGCAAAAGTGTTTCTTCATGAAGAAGGAACTAGTGTACTTGGGGTTTGTAATCTTGGGTAAAGGGTTGGTGATGGACCCGGAGAAGGTGAAGGCAATAGTGGATTGGCCGAAATCGACAAGTATGACTGGAGTAAGAAGTTTCCATGGACGTGCTAGTTTCTACCGGAAGTTCATTTGGGGATTCAATCGAATTTGTGCACCATTGACAGAATGCATGAAAAAGGGTGAGTTCAAGTGGATGAACGAAGCCAAGAAATTTTTCGACAAGTTGAAGGAAAAATTCACTGAGAGCCTAGTCTTAGCACTCCTAGACTTTGACAAAGTTTTTCAGGTTGATTGTGATGCGAGTGGAATGGAAATTGGAGCAGTGTTGAGCCAGGAGGGCTGACCAATTGCATTCTTTAGTGAAAAGCTAAATGGAGTGAAGTAGAAGTATTCGGTCTATGACCAGGAGTTTTATGCTATCATTCAAGTGCTGAAGAAGTGGAGGCATTATTTGCTGCCCAAGGAATTTGTGTTGTACACAGATCACCAAGCACTGAGGTATTTGAACACTCAGTCGAAATTGGATCAAAGACACATGAAGTGGGTGGAGCTACTTCAGAGATATACATTCGTGTTGTGCCATAGGTCGGGCAAGTCGAATAAAGTTGCCGACGCATTGAGCAGGAGAGTTGCACTATTGAGCACGACGATAGTCCAAGCAACAGGGATAGAGTTGATAAAGACGGAGTATGAGACTGACGATGATTTTGCGAAAGCATGGAAGGCTTGTCGTGAACCTTGGAGTATCGACAGAACTCCATATTTGAGTTACTTCATCCAAGAAGGCTATCTGTTTAGGGGAAGTCAGTTTTGTATTCCCAGAGGATCAATAAGAGAGAACCTAATTTTAGAGTTTCTTAATGGCGGGTTAGCAGGACACTTTGGTATCGAAAAGACCAAAGCACTGGTTGACAAGAAGTATTTTTGGCTAGGGATGTTGACATGTGTCGGAAGATGGGTTCGACAATGTCAAGTTTTCCAGTTGGAAAAGGGAAGGAGTCAGAACATGGGGTTGTATACACCATTGCCGGTACCAAATAACCCTTGGGAGCATCTTAACATGGATTTTGTGTTAGGATTACCAAAGACTCAACAAGGAAGCGATTCGATATTTGTTGTGGTCGACAAATTTTCGAAGATGGCATACCATGTAAGAATACGAGTGACGCCACAGGGATTGCTGTACTATTCTCCAAGGAGATAGTCAGATTGCATGGGTTGCCAAAGAGTATCACGTCGGATCGGGATACCAAGTTTATGGGGCATTTTTGGAGAACCCTGTGGAAGAAACTAGACATGAAGTTGCAGTTTAGTTCGGCATATCATCCACAGATAGACGGATAGACTGAGGTGGTCAACAGAAGTTTGGGAAACCTTCTGAGCTGTCTAGCAGCCGACAGGCCCAAGCAATGGGAGAATGTATTGGCACAAGCGGAGTTTCCATACAACAATTCTGTGAATCGATTGACAGGATTCAGCCCATTCCAGATTGTTCAGGGGAGAATCCCACACAGAGTGGTGGATTTGGTCAAATTGCCGACAGAAACCAGGAAGAGTGCGGATGCAGAATCATTCGTAGAGCATATGTATGAAGTTCATGAAGATGTGTGAAAGTGAATAGAGAAGAGTAACATGGCATATAAGTTGAGGGCTGATAGGAAAAAGAGGCTACAATTGTTCCAAGAAGGGGATTTAGTCTATGCACACATACAGAAAGAGAGATTTCCGATAGGAACATACAATAAGCTGAAGCTAAAAAAGATAGGACCATGTAGAATTTTGAAGAAGATTTCGGACAATGCTTATGTGTTGGAATTGCCGAAAGATTTGAACAATTCAGCAACGTTCAATGTTTCAGATCTATACAAGTTTGAAGAGGGTTCAAGCAGTGGAAGCAAGGAGGTGATAAGCATCGACTGGACAAACCAAATTCCAGATCGACACAAGGAAGAGATCGCAGAAGTAGTCGAAGAGCACGAGGTTGGATTAACTTGTAGCGCAGAGAAGAAGGAATACTTGGTGCGATGGAAGGATGATGACTTGCAGGAGGTGAAATGGATTCCCGAAAAAGATTTCAAGAGACTGACGGAGTAGTTGAATTCTTTTTCACTTGGGGATCCTGATGCAGGAGCATCGGGGCCTAAGAAGATCATTCAAAGTTGATCGACAGGAGGGGAGTCAACCAGCGGGGTTGTCGATGACCACCTGTCCGGAGTGTAGGTTGACTTGTCGAAGTCAACAAGTCGAGCAGAAGCAATCGGAGTGTGACCGACTGGAGCAGCACAACGGATGTTGCAATTGGTTGAGAATCGATAGGAATTAGTCGATAGACAATGAGTGAAAGGAGTAAGATGTCGGGTAGTCGACGAGTGGTCGAACTATGACATGACAGGTTTGGCAGAGCCAAGCGCAGAGGAAGGGGAGGACTTGAAAACCATAGAAGATGAGAAACAAGCCGACAGGAAGGTCGAGATGTGACCGACTACTGTAGCAGTTTCAGAAGGATAGGAAGTCAAGGGACTGTACTTGGTAGCCGTTCGGGGTTGCTGAGGAAGTTAATACAGTTATTGTGAGTTGGTGAAAGATATGACAGGTGATGTCATGGGCAGAGGCTGTGCAGCATGGCTAGGAGCTAACAATTACAGGTTCGCAGGATTTGGAAGGATCAGTGGACAGGAGGATGTGTGTCTCAGAGATTGCAGCAGTCTTGGGAACAGCAGCAGCAGCAGGGTAGAATACGTAAGAGAAGAAAACACAGGGGGGTCTTCAATCTTTGATTAGCAGCATCAAAGAACAAAGCCAACGACAGTTGTGAAGAGTCACACTGGCCAAAGAAGATAGTTGAGATCGAGCCATAGCTCAGTGTTCAGAGTTGAACTAGGAGAGGGTAAGGTCGACACACAGGGAGAACACACCACAGTTACTTCTAAGTTGTAACGGTTGAGGCCGACTATAGTTAGTTATTTGTTTACAGTTATTCTGCATTGTAACCGAATTCAGAGAAGTAATATAAAGCCACTTCTGGCATCTTGTTTTACACCTGTTTGTGTAAGCATTGTGGTTTGTGTCGTCTGTATTGTTAAGCAAGAAAGTATTCTAGTAAGGTGACTTGCGTCACAATGAAGATATGGAAAAGAAACAATCCATTGACTGGGAGGGATGAATCAATGTACTTTCATAATTAATTTGAATATGGGATATGAAGATGGAATGTAAGAAATCAAATTATCTACCAAAATATATAAGGTCTATTGATGGTTTTTTTTGTCCGACCATATAATATTTGAGTTTTCCTAACAATAAGATGTTATTTTTCTTGCAAAATATAATGAATATGTTCTTGTTAGTACAATATTTGAGTACATAAATGATGGAATTTCCTTAAATAAAAGAGTTATAGATAACGAATTGTTCTTCTACACAAAACATTAATTTTATATATTTTATAACTTATGACTGACAATATAGCCTTGGAAATCTGAAGTCATGCATTAATGTAGGGCACGTGGGTCTTAACATGATAAAAAAAAATCTTTTTTTCGTTTTAGATTGTAGAACTCTCTCTAAGCTAGTACAATGTATAATTTGTTTTCAGAATGGGTAAGGTAATAAAAAGTTATAGCATGAACAAGAGATGTTTGCATTTTAAGATTCTAATATAAGTAAAGAAAAAGATAGATTAAAATACTAAACAATGTTATGTTTTCTTATTATTTATATATTTGGAATCTACATTGTGAATCTATATGCATTTGTAATTTCATAGGTATCCTATTTTAAAATAATGTGAAAAACAAATATATTTCAAGGCATTTAGAAAAAGGAGGTTTTGTTGGTTTTATACCTCGAACCATCATGATCATCATACCAAACATAAATCCAAAGAAACCATTTCAATAAATACATATGTGAGCTGAAAATCTCCAACTAAAAATATTGAAAATTTCAAAAAATGCACACATGCTTTAAAAATCTGCACACATTATTTTTAATATAAAATATTTTACTAATTTTACCTTAAATTTCTACCAAGAAATTAGTTTTTGGAGTTCATTTTCTTGTTGCAAAGGTCTCGAGGAGATACACATTATTATGTTATGATGATTTTATGTTTATACATATATGATTTATTATCTTCAAAAGAAGATAAAATAAATGTTTGGTCCATGATTGATACCTCAAACAACCACATAGTCTAAGTTCTAATGGGGATAATTGGATTTGATTGATAATATGGATGCCCTTAAGTGGTATTTTACATGAGGGGTGGGATTCAATGGATTGAATATTGTAAGGGGAGGAAAACATGGGAACTAGGCTCTAAATGAATCATTTAATGTTTGATATGACTACACGGGCCCTCTAAAGTGGATACTCATACACCAATTGGAATATGGTTGATCCTATAATGTCTTGGATAGTAATGATAGCTCTCTAGGCCTTACCAATAGCTGTGTGAAGAAAATAAGGCCCTTAGGCACTATCTAAAATTTTTAGGGATCAAGGGCAATGAATAAGGCCACAAAATGTAAAATGTGCCATGTATAGGAGATCATTGTCCTTAGAGTGGGATATGAGTGCCAATATGAGCTTTTTTGCATTAGGGATGAGTCTCTGACTATGGTCGAGATATGAATTGATGGAATTAGGCCCTATTATAATATTATTAAGGTAATAGGCCATGATCAATTCCTCAAACCAAAAAATAGACCATTTAAAGTGGATTGTTGACATACAAGTGGGATATGGATTGAATTGGGAGTTTTTGAGTAGTAAGGATGGGTTTTGAGGCCTTGACCTTAATCAATGGAGGAATACAAGGCCCTTGCACCAAAAATCAATCTATATGGACCATTAGCCATCAATATGACCTGAAACCATAACAAAATATCATTACATCTAATATTTAACCTACAAGTGGAATATGGGTACCATTATGATTTTTTGTGTGGTAGGGGTGGGTCTTAACACATTGACCATAGTCAAGGGGGGAATATAAGGCCCTCTAGTTCTAAATGGAGCCTCTAGGAATATAGTGCCATAAATAATATTATAATATACTTAGCGTATTCTCTATAGGGAATCATTGTCCTTCAATTGAGATATGGGCACCATTACAATGTTTTATGAATCATCGATGGACCTCAAGGCCTTAGCTATGGTTGGGGGAGAAATATTGAAAATTGAACACTAAATGAATATTCTTGGGAAAATAAGCAATGATAAATCCTTTGAAATACAACACATTGTTTTGGGTAAAATCCCACTAATAGATAGGGCTGAGTATCATAGAGAAAGGGAGAGACCACAACTACAATTCCCCTAGGATTATTGATCTAGACTCAGGTCACTTAATCAAGGAATTAAGAAGAAAATATAATCATCCTGAGACAAAAGAAAAGGACCATGTGCCCTATAGGTTGTGTGTAATCCTTATCCCCCTATAGATATTCAAAGCAATATATTTCGATGAATCTCCAAATCTACACACAATAGAGACATAAACCCTTCTCAAATCATTTATGGAAACATGAAATCATAAATAAAGTTAAAAATCAATACTAACATTGATCCTTCCTAGTTAACTTATTAGGAAATCTAATACCTTTTAAACCAACAATAATCAACCATAAGAAATATTGACTATCATATTGGTGCAGGGAGGGGGGAGATAGTAGATCTCTATTAATTCATGAAATAACAACAATTACATTTATACCTAATCTCATTCGTTGACACATCTGGAACCACTATCTGAGTCCCTCTATCACCCAAGCCACTAATGACTTCTGTCAACCAACTTATTCAAACTCCCTCTTGGCCAAAGTATGAAAGTCACACCAATGAATGGACCTTGCCTAAACAAGAGGACAAGATCAATGCTCAAAACTAGGGGTTTCTGAGGGGAATGCACATAAAAAATTGGGTATATAGGACTAAAATATTCCAGTATAACCTTATGGTAGTTTCTTGATGCTGCTATATCTTCCATGTATGCCTGATATTTTATAATTTTGGGAGATGTTTGAAATAGTTAGGGAGATGTTTTCGAGAATTTACCTTAAAAAACTACTTTTCCAAGCATCCAAATTTGCAATTTTTGAGTTTTTTTTTTAAATTTGGGTATATTTTCAGGCACATTATTATTGTAGGAAGGAAAGGAACATGCACATGTACCTTGCATATGGAAAGGTGCATGCGCCCTCAAAACCATCATCTTTTAGTGAAACTTGAGCTGGAAAGGAATAAAATCCTATCATGAGGTGGAATCAGTACTTATGGATGGTCCCAATCCCTTATTAAAGGTTATCATTGTGATTACAAATGATTTAGATGACATTAAGGAAATTTGGAGCTTGGTTAGGGATATTTCAATTATGTTTGGGAGGTTACGATGCCATTAAGGTCACCTAGGTGTTGTTAGGGTTATTAGTGCCATTATGTTCACCAAAGTGCCAATTTGTGCTATAAAAAATGTCCCTTAATATGTGAGGTCATAAGGGAAATCGATGGTCGAGTTATTGAAATGAATCTCCAAATATACACACGAGTGAGACATAAACCGTTCTCAAATCATTTATATGGCAACATGAAATCATAAATCAAGTTACAAATCGATACTAACATCGGTCCATCCTAGTTAACTCATTAGGAAATTTAAGACCTTTTAAACCAACAAGAATAAACCATAAGAAATATTAACTATCAGATTGAGGAGGGGATATAATAGATCTCTATTAATTGATTAATAACAACAAGTATATTTATATCTAATCTCATTACTAGCACCTCCATAACTTATATTTGAGTCTCTCAACACCCAAGCCACTAAATTATTAATGCCTTTACTCTACCAAATTCTTTAAACTCCATCTTGGCCAAAGTATGGAAGTCACACCAATGAATGGAAATCACTCAAACAAAAGGACAAGAATGATAAAAAATTTGGGTTTCTGAGGGGTATGGACATAAAAACTCGGGTTTACAGGGATGCAATATTCTAGAATAATCTTATGATAGACGCTCAATGTTGTTATCTCTTCCATGGATGCTTCTTGTATACTTTATGGAAATGGTTGAGATAGTTAGAGACATGGTTTCAAGAAATTTACCTCTAGAAACTACTTTTCCAAGCATCCAAATTTGCAATTTTCAATATTTTTTTAAATATTTTTTTAGGTATTTGTTTATGGAAAACACTCCTTACTGGAAGGAATGGATCATGCACATGCACCTTGCATGAAATAAAGGTGCATGTGCCATCAAAACCCATATTTTAGTGATAATTGAGCTAAAAGAGGTTGATAGCCTATCCCGTGGTGGAATCGATACTTATGGATTTCCCCATCACTACATTGGAGGCTTGTTACAATGATCGGGGACTCTTCATATGACATTAGGTAAATTTGGATCTTGGTTAGGGAAAATTTAATATTTTTTCGGTGGCTCTAATTCCATTAAGGTAACTCAAGTGTTGTTAGGGTCATTATGCTTCCATTAGGGTCACTGATGTGCCAAATTGTGTTATAAGAGATGCCCCCTAATGTGTGAGGTCATAAGGTTAGATGATGGATGAAATACATTATAATAATTGGATAAATTTGTCAAGTGGGATCAACTGAACATTCTCAAACATACCCTTGCTTAGGTGGAAACACGCATGGCCACTGAAGCAAGTGCATTGTGGATCCATGTAATATATAAGTTATTGAATCATGTCCATGAAAATATACATGATGGATCCATGTTAAAGATAGATCATATCCATGAGCAGATGCAAAGTGGATATATGTCTCATTAATTATAAGGAGAACAAATGGAACTTATGTAAGAACAAATTGGCTCTCCATGAAGTACAAAAGTCATAAAGTGTGTGGTACAATCTTGTGTAACTCGATAAATAACATAAAAAATGGTAATGCTACTATAACCGAAGGTTGTGAATCCAAACAATCATTGTATGCGTATCCTTACCATGTGAATAGGGTATCTAAAGTCCAACATGGGGAATACCATTTGATTACTAATCATTGATGTATGCCATTAAAAAACGTGATACAACCCACCGATGATGATAATGGACATCAAGGTACTCTGATACACTCTAGAAACTATGAATAAAGGTGTTGGCATTGGACACTTGTATAACCTATTAATCATGGGGCATTGATGTATTCCCATTATTGATAGTGAGGGAACCTACCACTAATGAATACATGCTCCAAGGTACTAAAAATGACTCTAAATATCTCTCCCCAAAAGCGAGTTGAAAAATATGGCAAGAGATCCAATGGAAGGAAGGCATTGAGGCATCCTCCATCAACCAACATGAACAAAGGACATGAACTGATTTGTTTTGAAAGG
The DNA here is from genome assembly GCA_027924585.1 of Larix kaempferi. Taxonomy (NCBI): domain Eukaryota; kingdom Viridiplantae; phylum Streptophyta; class Pinopsida; order Pinales; family Pinaceae; genus Larix; species Larix kaempferi. The sequence goes on from BSBM01001063.1 coordinate 4,884,162, forward strand.
TATTGGAAATTTTTTTTTCACAAACACAATTGATTATGTCTCTTGCATGCACCATATGAAGATAGCGCATGAAAAAAACCCTCTAAGAAACAACCAACAATGAAATTTGTTGACAAAGGATAGGAATTCCAACAATGATGAAAATGGGATCCAAGGTATGACATGGATCCCAAAATGTGAATATAGGTCTCGTCGTCGAATATATGGGGAAACACTTAGTTAATGACCAATGTTGCTTGGCTTCATCCACCGAGAACAATGTAACCTATCAATGATGAAAGTATCCCTAAGGGCCAACAACTCTAGTTCAATCTCTCATAGCAATGTATCGTAGTTGACGAGAAATTTCCTGCCAATGAGAATTCAACAAGGACCTTCAAAACTAGCATGAGTCAAACATCGGTTATGATGATGAAACTAAAAACAACTTGAAAACAAGGAAGGCTGACATGAATATACAGGGAAACTGAGGAATGGATGGCATAGTATAAGGACATCCTTGAATAGTAACATGACATAATGGTGACATGAGAAGCATTAGAGAAAATGGGAGAAATAAGGCATTAACGTATTCTCCATAGTGATTGGAAGAGTAACCAATTGGAGGAGTGAAAACTCAGAGATCATGGTTTGGTTTCCTAAGTCAATACTAAAACCCAAATTGGAAAGAAGACTCAAAACTGGTGCTTTGTTCAAGGGTGACATAACTTACTTGCTACAATAATCACAATGGATATCTCATATATTCCCCCCCCCTCTCTCTCTTTATAAATATTTGATTTTTTTTTTCATATTAGTAAATCCCGAAAAGAATAAAATAATTCCATAATATAGTGGAGGAGACAAGAGTGACATGACGTGTAACTATGTTCCAAGTGCATGGAACATACCTATGCAAACAAGAAATAAAGGGATATGCAGGATGTCGATGATCAATTAGCATGTCCCCTTTAGGGATAAGGGTTTCGATATGAGGCTACAACTGATGAGAAAACCCAAGAGACAAGCGATCATGCATAAGAAACAACCAACAAAAGATGAACAATGTTGAACATGAAACTCAATAGTGCAACCAACAATATGCATTGCAGCAACACAAATCAAAATGAAATGGTAGGATTCCCTCATAAGGTGGCTAGAACAAGGTTAAGAGGAAGTCATGCAGCTTCATCACAAATTCCTGACGAACCTTAGAAGGGACTCTTGAGCCCAAAACAATCTAACTGTAGCATGGGAACCAAAGAGAAATCCATGGATCTAACTAGGGCACCCATGTTCGGTAGGGTCTACCACTAAAGCTACGACACAATCATTAAAGAGGGCTAATGTTGAAACCTGGTGAGGTTGGATCCAAAGGAATGCACGATAGTGGAAATGATCTTACCCTATATTCCAGTTCCGAGTCATATATGTTGTGTTTTGAATCCGGTTCACAAGAATTACCCGAAGGAATAGTACAAAAATCCATGATTGGGTAATAAATAGTATATATTTGAATAATATGAGAGATGATTTTACAATGATAAGGTAACCCAAATATATAGGCTTACATGGTGACTATTTACTAAAGTGATATGTCCCTTAGTTAACCTAATTTATTGATGTTTATTTTATTATTATTTATTAATGATAACTATTTAATATTATATGTGCTACATTGTCGTCTTCTTCACAAATTATTTGTCCTCAAAGCATATTGATGAACAAGATTTACACCATGTGCTTGTAATGTTGTTACATATTTCTTTGTTGTGTCGTAGTTGATGATACATGCAGATATGAACTTGTAGGTATTGAACACAAGTTTCAAAATGTAAGCGCATTGATCGATCCTAATTCATTTTTTTGCAGAACGTTGTGCTTCCACAATCAACTGACATCATGAGATTTGATTGCACTGGTATTGGTATCTTCCATTAGTTGTTCCTAATTTTTAGGATATATGCTTTTATGGTTTTGATGTTGATAGGACATTATTATAATGTTATTTTCCCTTATCATGCTTGTAGTGTATTCTTTATTTAAATTTCATGTATGCTTTTCTTCAACAAGATTGACATCTTCTTGAGCTATGATCTAGATTGGATCTATAATTGTGTCTTTTTCCGCAACTTGTACTTTTATTCATGAATATTTTGATGCTTCATTCTAGATTTGTTCTAATTTGTTTTCTAATAACTTGTTATCGTTCTGAATCTTCTTGAACATTTCTTCTTGTGACTTTTCATCATCTTTTAACTTCTTAATATGTTCCTTTAGATCTTGATTATGACTCTTAAGGTGGAAATTCTCTTCTTTCCTTTTTAGTAATTTTCCTACGATATATTCCTTAGATTGCTCTATCTTTCGAATATTTTTGTAACTAGAGTCTTATTATGGTTTCTTAGCCAAAAGATATCTATAGTGTTGATTGATAACGTTTTCTTTTCTTTGTGATTTATAACTTGTGCGTGTTTTTAATGTTGTGATTTTGTTGTTGGAGCTCTTTTATATGTTGTTGATATTGTCCAACAACTGACTCTTGCCATTCTAATTTATTTTATATTTGCACAATTTATTTATCCTTGTCGTTAATGTTTTTGTTCAAGCATATTATTTTTTGCTTTATTCTCGTCAAATTCTTTCTTCATATTTTGGTTTTGTAATATCTTATTGAAATTATTTTCATCCCTTAATTCATCAATTTGTGCAGATAACTCTTTCATACAATTTTCTTGGTCATAAATATGTGTTTCTTTGGATTCCATTTGAATATCTTGTAATTTAATTGCTATTTGCAAATTTTCAATCGTTATTTGCAAAAGACAAATGTCCTTTTGATAATGCATTACATCAGCTTTTAATTTTTGTATTATCTATAATTGCAATCTGGATTCCATGGTCTTCTACTTCAACTTCTATTTGTTACTTCTTGACAATAATTAGGCATGAAAAAATGCAAAGAACCCTTAATTTGGTCCTATGTAAAACTCTTCCTTGGGTCAATTTAGGGTTTTAAACAATAAGAGTATGTATTATTATAAATAATAATACTATGATTATAATTTTTATTTGAATTGTAGAACAAGGTTAAAAATATTACAATAACAATTATTATTATAATATATTTTTTGAATTGGATGGGATATAATAATAAACATTATTATATAAAATTTTGAAGGGGCGTGTTGAAAGTGTGATGGAGAGAAAAAGTTTGAATGAAATTAGGGTTTTAATGAAGATATTATATATATCAAAAGCTTCTAACCTAAGGAGTCTTATAAGAGGTTGGAAAGTAAAACCACATGTTGTTTTTATACTTTTTCTTTTCTTCTTTTACTTTCTTTTCTTTTTTTACTTTCTTTTTCTTTTTTTTTTTACTTTCTTTTTCTTCTCTTTTTTATTTCCTTTCTTGTATACTTGGATTCCTTGATTTATGGTTATATTTTAATTTTGCAGCGGAATGTTCATCAGATCAGATATGTATATATAAACAAACTTGATTTGCTTCAAAGTTGGGCCAAAGACATGATTTTAGACAAGGTCCTAGATTTTAGAGAAAACTAGAAATGATGGTCAAAAACCAACTTTAGACAAAGTCTAAAAATAATGACCAAGGATGGATCAAGCAACCTAGCACTGATACCAATTAAATGTACCAAATCCAATTCACAAGAATTACCCGAAGGATTAGTACAAAAAATACTTGATTGGATAATAAATAATATATATTTGAATAATATGAGAGATGATGTTACAATGATAAGGTAGCCTGAATATATAGGCTTATATGATGACTATTCATTAAAGAGATGTGTCCCTTAGTTAACGTAATTTATTAATGTTTATATTATTATTATTTATTAATGATAGCTATTTAATATTATATTTGTTACAATATACCTATTAAAAATATGCTAGGGAACCAGTATTAGTATCATCAATAGTAACATATAATTATGAAATACTCAACAAAAGAGTGAAACTATAGAAAAGTGGGTAGAATTTCAAATAAATTAAACTGAAAATGGAAAAAGTACCATTCCATTTGAAATTACTTCTACACATTCCTCTTTGAGCACAAATTTACTTCAAGTTTCAAGTGGTGATTGTAGGGCATATGGGAAACCATTTGGATGTTTGACACCACTAGGTTCTTCCTCTCATCCTCCCAATTTGGGTACCCACAAATTGGGTAAAGGATATCTCTCATGGGGGTGTACTAATCCTTCCAATGTCCATGCTAATACACCAAAATTCTTCATCTCTTCAAATCAAACCTTTTTAGTTGGTTTTGTACACATTTGAACTAGATCTCCAATTGCCTTTCAATATTCGATTGAATCTATGTATCGTTAGTGTCATGGTGTTATACTATTTAAAATGATTCTTCATATGTTTGGGGATTATGTACTCTTGCTGGAATTCTCAGTATAAAATTCAACACAATAATGAACCATTTATATTAAATAATTTTACCCACAAAAATATTTGACTAAGTAGATATTTGAATATACTATCATAATCAAGTAATATATGAGTGAATTATGGTGTTGCTTGAAGGAAAACATCCTATGGAAGATGCATGACCTACCAATGCCAATCAAGAGTATAATTCTTTGTTACGTAAAGTCAACAGTGAAATGGTGGAATGATGTTTCTTATTATAATCGTGAACATATCCTTCTCCCAAAGGAAATAGGAATTCAAAGATGAAATGCTATATTTACTTATATGCTCATGGGTTTGTTCAGGTAGAAGAGACTGTTGAGCTGGAAGGGGGTCATCTTCCGTAGTATCTACAATGGGGATTCAAACAAAAAGGTGGAACAAGACTTCTTACAAAATTATGATGGCTTGATAAACATGATATGAGTGCATCACATAATGTAGGCTTAACTGACCTTTCATTTCAGTATGGGGAATTCTTGATAAGGATAGTGAATTTGGGACATTGGTTAGAGATGCTACCACCTATAGCACCAATGGATTGCTTGTGGAGAGGTTAGTAGAGCTATAGTCTCGACATTCAAATGGAAATAGTTGATGGATTCTTAGGTATGCTCATTGTTTGTTTTAATTGTTGAGAAAATAAATAGCCTTTACAATCACCAAATTCTTTTTCACGGATGTGAAATGCCAAGGATTCTTCAACATCTACTACATTGGAACATTTCAAAGACAATGAACAATCCCTAAGGGATTACTTAATTCATCTCACTACTTAAATGTGTAATAAAATTCTAGCTCATGGAATTAAGACTATGCATTTGCATTCCTTCAACATGAGAAAGTCATAATTAGATATTCATTATCAAATTCGATCATGGTATTTCATGCTTTATTGTGGAAGCAAAAGACTTTCTAGTATTTTAAATGCAAACTCTGCACATTGTCCATCGAGGACTCTCTTTAAAGGAATGAGTGTAGTGCAATTTTCCACTAGTAGGATATGCTTGCAAAGAAAACAAAACAATCTCTTAAATGTGTCAGAAACTACTATATATATGTGATAAATAAATGAGCACAACATGGGTACAATTATGGTGGCATTTTACTCATACCTTGCAATTATTAATGGTTTTATTGCATGCATTAAGAACAACATTAACCTATGAATTATCAATGAGATTCCATGAAATAAATCATACTACTTATTTTAAAAGGAGGATCTCTTCTTGTGAATTTGAAGAGCACACCACATATTTGTATTGCCTTTTGGTAATAGTGAGAAGTGCTCTTATCAAAATATTGCAGCTACTTCACCACTATGTGAGTTTAGTTGCTTGTGTATCAACTTTCAAAGATCAACACTTTGAACATAAAAATTTGGTCAATTGACACAAGAACCTCATATCTCCATATTTCCATGGGAATTAGATCCAAAATATTCCCAATATTTCCAATCTTCTTCATCCACCTCATCACTCTATTTTGGGAATTCAGATAGACAAAATAGGAAGAAACTTAATATATTAGGGGGTAAATGCGCACATCAAATGCAATAAAGCAATAAGATAAGTGTTACATGGTTGGTGAAATGAATGCAATAAAGAAACAAATGGAGCATTCCATGTCGAAACACCTGGTTGTTGCAACAAATGCAGTAATGAAATAGATGAATCATTGTAAGTATAAACACTACAAATTAGGCATCAATTGTAGTATATTAGGTGTAAGATGAAAATACTAGTTCAACATGTGTGTAAAATTTTTTAAAACATTTTGGTATAATAAACTATCAAGAACGACACAAAACTGATTAAACTCAAATACTTAACGTACATTTCAATGCAAAAAAAACTTGCTACACATATTATCCTTCTTTTTAATATGTTGTATTGAGACCACTTGGGATCCCATTTCTCTTTAGTCCATGCATTGTTCTTTTTGTAGACAAGGATACATATGTTGATCCTTGTATATATGATGATGTTGGATCAGGATAATAAACAAAGGCATAGACCACTGCTAATCTTACTACAAGATCAACTTTGGATTAAGTAGCCTAATCCACTAAAGAATAAAAAGCTAAAGCTAGATTTGATACTAATAGTTTTTTACCATGAATGGAAAAATCCGTCTCCCTCACATGCAAATCTACATCATAAACATAATTTGGTGCATCATGTTATTAAGGCATAGTCTATACTCTTTTCCACAATTTTCATTATAAATTATTCCACATCTTCATCCTTGACAAAAATTATATCAAGAACTTAAAATTGAGGGTCATGTCCCACTGTATGTTGGTCAGTGCTCTGGATTTTATAGGATCAATAAAGTCTGGCTTGAAAGAACAGGCTTGAAGAAATTCATTTTTCTCATATACACCTTAATATGTTACAAATAACCTTTTTGTACAGAATTTGAATCACCATTATCAAGAATAAAGTTGTTGCATTGATTGTATTCCTCCAATTCTAGAAACAATCTTCATGCCAAACCATCAGTGAAAGTAATAGAGAACAATTTTATCAACTTGACAGAATATTTTTTGTATGGTTTTATCCTAAGATCTATTGTTGTTTCTAGTTTATTTGAACAAATTCATGGATTTCTAGAGGTGACGCTATCACTTTTATGAGAAATTTCTTCAAGAATCAAACTTGTTTATGCCCTCATTCCTTATTCAATGACTCTCCCCTATAACGAATTTCTATCCATAGAATTAGTGGAGTTGCTATAAAATATGAACCTAATCATAAATTGTTGTCATTCCTATAACACCTAAAATCTCCTGATTGATACAAGCACAATCACTCTTGCTATGAATCAATATATCAAATGATAAAAATACACTTGTAGTGGTAGTTGATATTTATTGTGTGATTCAAACTTGACCAATGGTGTGCCATGCTAATCCAAATCCATTCGATAAAGAAGAAGTGAATTCATTATTGGACCCTTCTATGTGGGCATAGATATCAGGGTGGTCATGTTATTTTACAGGTCCATTTTACAAAACAATTGGAACCTCTTTCACTTGAGATGACGAACTTCACTAACCAATTCAAAAATGGCACCTCAAAAAAAAAATTCAAATCTAGCACCTCATCTAGTTGAGATAATATCCTTCACTTATAATCGGGTCAATATCATCATACATTATTTTAAATATCAACATAAATCAACAATTACATGGGAAACCATTATCATTTTCAAGGAATATATAATCATGGACTCTCTTTTGTGATAATTCCTATGCTAATCATCTACTAGGGAAATATCAAACATAAACAAATAAAAGTTCAAATAATCGATTACCACCATCTACAACTATTGCTTTACAACAAAATATATCAAGTAGTGCGATATTATCCCATTTAAACAAAAAAAATTATATGTTAGTTAATAAATATAAAATATGAATTTCCCTCCAGGAAAAATCATAGTTACAATAACATATCTAAAATTTTGTATATGTAGGGTATATGATACATTTTGGACTATATTTTTTGTTCTTGTTTGTAGACTTTATCATCTCAACAATGCATGCATTACCACTCAAGAGATATGCAACACCAAAATGCTCAAATTTTCGGTTCATGGCACCATCTTCAAGAGCATCGAGTACACTTTTGTGGAAACATTTTATGAGTCTTTAGCATCACACGGCAACGATTTTAATGATGTAATCAATGATAGTAAGAAAGATACAATATAACATCCAATGACAACATTATTTGAAAATTGATAGCTCATCTCTCCCATGGATACTCTCATCTTGCAAAGAGATAAATACCATAGAGCTATGAACAAAGTCATGTGTAGACCTAAGGAATAGAGTCCTATTCAGATCATAGGTGTCTTAATCAGTTTTGCAGACATGTTCATGTAGTAGCCATAGGGCCAATATCATTACATGGACAGCTCGCTGTAAAGAGTAGTATTCTCTTAAAATTCTAAATATTCCCCCCAACCTCGGTACAAGACTTATGTGTAATATATTTCGATTTAAAAAAAGGTTGAAAAAGTAATTAGGGTTTACAACAACTAGGGCAAGATCATTGGGAAAGCAAAGTTTTTTCAAGAGATAAAAATTATGTGAATAGTTGAAAACCTAAATCACCTTTAATTTCTAAATTGTTGCATAGGGTGACTACCATAATAGTTTTTCTAACAACTCCCATTCCCCGCACCCCAACGATGAACACTTATCTCTCGAACAGATGCCTCTTCAAATTCATAGCTACACCAAATAATAGAAATAATCAGGATTAATATGAAGGTGGTACTAGAGAACTTATCATATTTTTTTATTGGACTTATGAATAGGTTAGGTGCAAGATAAGTCACTAATGGTATTTCTTGATTAGCATGATAAATAATATGAAAAAGAAAGGGCTATAGGAAGGGGACAACATTGAACAAGTAGTTGACTTTTTCATAACAATGCTTGCCACAAAAAATAGGAAAAGGGACCCATGACACAACCGTGTTTACCTTAGTTGTACAACATTATCTGATTAGAGACAAGTATACAAATTACAAAAGAAAGAAAAACATATGAACAATTAGCGATTTTCCAATTTTGAAACCATTGTCGCTTGAAGGTTGGAACTGTATTCAACTATAACAAACAATAAAAAATGGGACTCACTGATTTATGTTGCACGGTCTCATATTTCATTATTGATGGTCTCTTACTTTTGTTGTTGATGGTCCCATGTGCAAGTGGGATCCGTGGATCACTATGCAGGTGATCTCCATGGGATTGTGCATTTTTTTCTTTAGTATAGAAAGATTGTCACAGGAATATACATAAGCAACTTTGTGAAAAGTAATCGGGCACCCAATATAACTAGGGTAATTTTTATTTTGGTAAGATAGATATATAGATATATAGATATATATATATATATATATATACGAGAAGAATTCAAAAGGGGGCCACCCAAAGGGGCCTTACTCTATCGGCTTTGATTACAAAGCCTAATTTGGTGGGGACATCAAGTGAGGCCCTTGTATATCAATGTATATTCACGTAAGGATTTGACCTCGAAACCTTATACTTACAAATCCAACTCTCAACCACTTAACTTAACCCATTAAGCACATATATATGTGTATTATACATACTATACTATATTATATTATATTGTACAATAATAATATATTATAATATATTAGGTCTATTTCTTTTATAACTAACTATGTGATGTTTTTGCATTAGATTTAGTCTCAAATAATTAGGGAATGCCAAGGTTAATATAGACCTTGAACAATGGTTTAATAGTGTGGACAACCGTAAGGGATAAAGAGTAGAGAAAAAAAGGTGTAATCTTAATAATTTTTAAAATTTTCTAGTTCACTACAATTGCCTTTTGTAAAAAATGTTGAAATTTGTACCCAATAGTGTATGTGGCGGGAGACTATTCAACTAGATGATCTTAAGTTTGCTCTCGAATAAGCTATACTGTAAGTTATGGGTCAACGAATGCTCTATATATATCTTCCCCTTATGTGCTATTGAAATTATGGGTATGGGCTATGGACTTCAAACTATTAAAGAACAATTGGCAAGGTAGTGACCCTCGAGAATGATATTCATCTAAGCTATTGATTTTGAACTATTTAAGAATATTAGGTGAGGTAGTAACCTTGGTGTAGGATATTGATTTGGACATTGGGGAATACTAATAACCTATGAAACTAGGGGATCATTAACTTTTGGATCTTAACCCAATGAAACCCTTAGACTTAGCCAACTCTATTCCTACCTATTTCCTACTAAACCAAACAATAAAAAAGGTAATTTGTGAGAATCACTAGTTCATGTCACATGGTCCCTTATTTTGATGGTACCTTACTTCCGATATTGTTGATGATCTCGTGTGTAGGTGGATTCCATAGGATTGTGCCAATTTTGTTTTTAGTGCAAGAAAATTGTTGAGCAAGTAATAAACCTTGCTCTCTTAACATTGAGCAAGTGATAAATATATAGCTACTTAAATGTTTTAGGTCACCAAGTTAAGGCCACACTCATTTTATCTATGATTGAAGCCCATGATCCATTTTTGGGAATAAACTAGAGTGAGCTTGCTTCACTATTTTTAACTCATGGATTAAGATGTTTGGCGAAAGTTTGTGAGGTTACTATTCAAATACATATCTCCTTCCTTTCAACTAACAAGTCATTGATTGTAGCTAGGGAAATTTTTAATATACAATATATTATATATAATGTAGGTAGGGATGCATGTTTGTGTGTGTTTGTGCATGCACGTGTGTGCATGTGCATGTGCGTGTGTTCATGTCTGTGTCTGTGTGTGCGTTTGTGCACGCACGTGCGTTCCTGGATGTGTGTGTCACCCATTTTTCCCATAATTTAGAATATTTATTGAATTCATTTTCAATGATGGACTCAACATTCTAAACTTTTGTTGAGCACTTGTAGCAACAAATTCCATCAGTCACCATCGTTTGAATAAGTGAACTTGATTATCTCAAGGGAAAGGAAAACATAGCCTTGGGAGCTTGATGGTGCCATAATTTACCATTTTTGAAGACCACACTAGAAAGATACATTGCAAGTGGTACTACTATGTCATGTGTAGTATCTTATACACCATGCCAACCATTTTGTAGAGTGTGCTCCAACCGCTAGGACAATACTGCCAATGTTAATGTAAACATAAATGTAATTGGTAGAAGGCTATAGCTTTTTAGCAATTCTCAACCATATGTATTTAAATGTAATTGGTAGAAGGCTATAGCTTCTTAGCAATTCTCAACCATATGTATTTAAATGTAATTGGTAGAAGGCTATAGCTTTTTAGCAATTCTTAACCATATGTATTTAATGATTTTTTAAAGATATTGATGATATATAGAAAGATAGTTAGAGAGATGATAGGATATGGATGGCAATTGTCTAAGAACATAGTTATAAGAGAGAAATGATAGTTCGGTTCGATTGTAATATGTATGACTACGGCTTATGAATTGAATTGGGTTGGTTCCTCCTCTAATTTCTATAAATGATGATGCAATTGTATTGATGTGTTACTTAGTCTTTGAATGCTTATTCTTTATCTGGATTTAATGCTTATTCTTCATCTAAAAATCCATAAGAAACCCCGTCAACTACAAAAGGGAATTTTCTAAAGGTTGTTAACGATCTTTGGTTTGGTTTTCTATCCGTCATTTCCTCGGTCAGTTTGATTCTCGACTTGAATTTTGCGTAGTTGGCAACTGCTCGGGGGTCGGCGCGTACATTTTCATCGTGCAAACTACGCAATGAATATTTGACCGAATGTCCAAATACACAGTGAATATACGCAATGGAGATAAGAATTGCTTTTTTTTTTTTCGTTTGAGTGAATATTTGACCTCAAGCAATGGAGATAAGAATTGCTCTCAAGTATATCAAATGGATAAAATTTGTGATTCCTTGTCAAATCAGAAACTGCATTTCCCGTCCTAATCTGACTGGGTTGTCACCGCTGTCTGCTTCAACCAAAGTCAAATACGGATGCATTCTTCTTCCTGGCAAACGTGAGATGAAATGTGTTCCTTGCATGCTCAGCTGGTTATGCCTTTCCTTCGGATGCCGCGTGACGTGCAAAATAACGCTGATTTTTCTAGCCGCCACTACTCAAAATGAAAATGATAACCATGCATTTCTATTTCTGTCTTTCCATTTTCTTGTGTAGACATTCTCTGTATATGACACATTAACCATGAATATCTATCTCTATGTCTTTCTGTAGATTGTATATTTGCTGGGAGGATATCATGTCTGCACTTGGTTATCCAATATATCTTACTTACGGCTTACATTTGTGGCGCCAGCTGACATTGATCTACTCCTCCCCTCTTATTACAAGTCTCTCTTGGCTCTCTCTCTCCATTGTTTTCAACAACATTATATAAACCAGTTAGCTGTAGGCAGATTAACATATTTTCTTCAGCCAAGGATTTGCTTTGCAGTTGCAGTTAAGGATATTGCCACCGTATCGTCCATTACTAGCTACCACTTTGTTAGTTATAAGGCTTTTTTTGTTTAGTTTGAGTTAAAATGAGTCGGAAATTGTGTCTGCTGGTTGTGGTCGCTGCCTTAAGCACTGTAATGATCAACCCGCAAATGGTTACAGCAGGTACGAGCACTAATGAAACGATTCAGGGATTTCTCGTTCCACAGAACGAGGCAAGGAGGCAAGTGGGAGTCCCTCCACTGAAATGGGATGTGAAGCTTACAACTTATGCGCGTACTTACGCAAGAGAAAGAAGGGGAGATTGCCTCCTTCAACATTCGCAGGGTCCCTACGGAGAGAACATTTTCTGGGGGAGTGGCAAACGTTGGAACGCTACAGAGGCAGTTGGCGCATGGGTGGATGAGAAGAAGTGGTATAACTATGCAAATAACAGTTGCAGCTCGGGGAAGGACTGCACCCACTACACGCAGATTGTTTGGAGAACAACTACTAAAGTTGGATGCGCGGTTATCAAATGTCTCAGCGGTGACACCTTTATCACATGCAATTACTACCCTCCTGGCAACTATGTTGGAGCCAGACCATACTAAAACTTGGCGCCCACCATTTACCATCCATCCTCCCTGTTGGATTCCCAGTTTCCCGTTGACATTGATTTCAATCTTTCGCAGTACCACTTATATTCATATTCTTCCATTACATATATATTTCATTCTTTGGATCTAATTAAACATACCTTCTTTGATATTCACATTGATTGATGATTTCTATAATTTGTTCCAGTAGTATTTCAGCATTACACAAATCAATCGAATACATTTCCAGTGCTCAACAAAGCTCATTGTCAGTTGTGAATTTGAGTAGACTGACTATTATCTAATTTATTAAGTTTAGTGGTGGACTGGACATGTATCATTTAAAAAATATAAATAATCAAAAGTATATTTCAATGTCTACCATTAAAAATATATATATATATATATTCATGTCCTAATAAAATATTTAGTATCATTTTTTGAAATTTTTGTGATTTGGTTGTGCAATTCATTATGTCCTCAACATGAAGCTCAAACATGACCATCATAAAAAAAATTGTTATATATAGTATACTAACATTACATATTAAGATTAAATGATATTGAATGAATGCAATGTAAGTGGAAAATGTAGATTCAACTCTTAAAGGTGCAATTTTTTTAGAATGAAAAGTTTGAAAAAAAAGATTTTTAATAGAGTTTTGATGCGGATAGATTTAGTCTTAGGAAAAACCTTTAAAAAGGGTGTTATACAAATCATGAATCTTAATTCTGGGTAAATTTTACATATGTTTAAAATTTTTACCATATTTTTATTAAATTTACATGGTAAAAGAAAAAATATATTTATTATTGATTAGTGACTAGTAGATAGTAAGATCTTACTATTAATTCTTATTAATAGTGATAATTTAGAATTCCAAGTGATCCATCATAAACCTTTCAATCTCATATTTTGATAAGTAGTAACATGCAACTAACATTTGTTAGTGACTCATTTATATATAATTTAGGTGGGATTAATGGTAAATAATGTGTTTCCTCATAAAAAATCACAAGTTCAAGTAGGAAGAGGTGTGAGGTATATATATAACATTATAATTATTATTATTAGTAGTAGTAGTATTGTTAAATAATAGAGTAAAAAATAACAATTTGAACCTTATACTAGAATAGATGCATAATAAATTTAATTAGATAGTAAGATCTTACTCTTATTAATAGTGATAATCTAGAATTCCAGGTGATCCTCTATAAACCTTTCAATCTCATACTTTGATAAATAGTAACATGCAACTAACATTGGTTAGTGACTAGTTTATATATAATTTAGGTGGGATTAATGGTAAATAATGTGTTTCCTCATAGAAAATCACAAGTTCAAGTAGGTAGGGATGTAAGGTGTATACATAACATTAAAATTATTATTGTTAAAAAATAAAGTAAAAAATAACAATTTGAACCTTATACTAATATAGATGTATTTGAAATGCCTAATAAATTTAAGCTGATTGTAATATCTTACTCGTATTAAGAGTGATAATCTCGAATTCCAAGTGATCTTCCATAAACCTTTCAATCTCATGCTTTGATAAATAGTAACATACAATGAACTATAGGGCTTTAGTGGGCAATAACATGTTCTATACACATGTCAAGTGGAAGTTCTAAGAGAGTCCTTCAAATTCCAACATATATTTATGGAGTAAGATGTGGACACTCATGGAATATGATTTTTTTCATAGGGAGCTACCTCCATACAATACAATGAGCTATAAAAAGAAGAGTTGGGAGTTTTACATGCTTTTACATGTGTTTGAAGTTTTCGCGATTGATACTTTTAGGTGACAGGATTTTGTTAGTTTATTTGAGAACATTTTAGTGAAACAAGAGGAAATTCTTTACAAAATGAGAGGAACTTCACCTAGCGGTATTAGAGTAAGGCCCTAATGAAATATGCCATCTCCAATGTTTGTGACATATAAATGACTTAGGTCTATCATAACATTAAAACTATAAATGACTTAGGTCTATCATAACATTAAAACTATGAAGCATAGAGACGGGGATCAAATTCCTTAAGGTGCAAACCTTTTCTTAAAATATAAAAATTGATTAATGGTTTGCAACTTGAGGGATTTTATCTCTTTCAATGCATGATAGATATGGATTTAAGATATATTTATGTTGGTTCTACTTGAGAGTGACTAAATTAATTTTTTTATGATCATGATTATGTATATGTATATGTTTTAGATGAATTTGATCCTTTGAAATTTACATAATATCTTTTATAATGTAAAGAGTATTATCAAGAATGTCACTTCAAAAGTTAAATGAAGAAAATTATGAAAAATAATAAAGTAACTATGTTCAATGATGATTAAGTTGTAATGACTAAGTTAAGTATTAGTAAAACAATAGAATGCATATAATAATTTCACCTAAATTCTTCAAACTTCCTTTTATCCATATTCATTAGTTTTCTCATATTTTCATCATGATCAAAGTGATTTCAAAAACCTTTAAAACCTTTAACTCAATATATTGTATGTTGTAGTCAAAATCATACCTTAAATCTTTTGTTTTTCCAACATTAATAATTCCTTTCTCCAACCTCATCTTATATGTTCTTCATCAATTTATTTACTTTGCTTTGTTGCACCTAAACAAACAAAACAAAAACAATGGACTTCAAATTGTAATTGCTCGAACTCATTTTGCAACATCATAATACTATTTTATTTGCGTTATTTTTTAAAAAATAAGTCCAACTCATATTTGTGTTATATGATTGATAGGCATATTTCAAACGTAACATTTATTATATGAGTGCAAAAATCAACATATTGTATTTTCATTAATATGTGCATTGAAACAATTTCCATTTTCTCAATAGAAAGTCTATTCTTAAAATGGCTACTATAATGTATAGCTTCGTATAAATAGAAATAATATTATAAGGAAAATGATTTTTATTTATTTATTTTAGATAATCAATTTTTTTATAATAAAAAAATACAAATTTTATTAAAGAATATAACTTATTCATTATTATATCTGTCTAAGGTAAGATATATATAGTAATCGTTTTGCATTCAAATTTCTTTGATTTTTTATTATTTTTTGCTTTTGACATATAATTTTTTTATAGTTTTTAATGATTTTCAAAAATATATATATTAAATTTAATATTTGAAAATCAAAAAATAATTTTTATAATTTTAAAATATCAAATTACTAATTTATGATTGGGCAAAAACAATGATTGGACTAATTTCACTTAGTTTGAGAGTTAATTATCAGAATTTAAAAATATATTAAAATTTTAAAAATAACTATTATTCTCTTACTACCACATAAATGAAGAAATATACTATGTCCTAATGACATAGATTCGCAATAAATGAATAAATAATTACTTGGATTTTTTGGATTCAAACCCGCACTGGGATAGGATGAAATTGTCCACTGATCTCGGGATTATATTCCGTATTAAATAGGGGTGAATTAAGGATGACAGGACATAGTATGTTCTCCTCCAAAGGAACTGGCCTTACCGCTAATGACGGGATGTCATCCGTTCATTCTTCCGAGCCATTCAAGAAGGCTCCACACCATGCGGAGTTGAGCCTTCCAAGAAGGCTCCACACGACGCGGAGTTGAAGAACGAGGTAAATCTTATATTCCTTAAAGCTATGTATGTATTTGAAATTTTGCTACATTTTGTATTGCGAACAAATATTTTTAATTGTACCTTTTTCTATATTAATAAATTTTATTTTACATAAATTTATACACATAATTGATTAATTTTTTTAATTATAATAATATAAAATATTAAATTACATTATTTAAATATTTATAATAATACTAATTTTCTATTTATAATAACATTAATTTTATATAAGATAATTAACTTGATATTAAAAATATTTAATATGAAGCTTTATTTACTTTTGTAAATAATTGGTGGTCACAAAGACACAAACAATTTTTAATTGACAACTTAAATTTTGTAAAAGCTTTAAAAAAAAAGAATAAAATCTCTATAAATTAAAGTAGATTCAATTTATTATACAATTCATACTTGTAAATGATATTGTCATCATTTCTTGTTTACTATCTAATTGTTTTTTAATTAATTATTGTGTTTGTTAGACCTTGCCTATTACTTTCAAATAATGTTCTTTCGTTTTTTCACATGGATAGTGCATTCATACAAAAAAGAGTGGAAATCTTTGTCAACATTTCAAATATTTTCTTGAAAATCTTTTACAATTTATTCAATATATTCTTACAAACAAACGATAGATGTATAGTGGTTATTAAAATCACATCTTAAACTAGTTTTATTATTGCAAATATATGCATAATGACATTTTTTATGCAGCTATAAAAATCAATGTAAAGACTTTAGACACAAAATGCACTAAAAACATATGAATCTTTGCAATTCTAATTTCTTTGGAATTGAACATGGGTGGGGAGGGCAACAATTTTCCTCCCAACCACCCAAGCTACAACCAATGGACTAAAAAAGAAAAAGCATGATTATTATACAAACAAAAGTAATTACTACTATTTCAATTTTGTTTTACATTATAATTTAGAATAGCTTATAATTACTATAATTATAATAACTTATAATTGTCATAATTATAATGCCAATCTCCTTTTAGTAAAAATCTATTAAAAATATAATTGTAAAATAAATATTGTTTATAAACACTTATTATGAAACTAATTGTTACATATGTAATACCTTCCCACATTAAATATTTCAGCTTATCCACATGTCATTTACTATGTAATTATGGTTTCACTTTTCAAATTATATTGTTTTCTTACCATAAAATTAACTATTACCACATTTGCTCATCAATTTAAAAGTCTAATATTTATTATTTTACAAATCAAAAGACTTAATATTACTAATTTTAATTAAAGAATAGGGATCCAATTTTCTAATTGGATAACTTCCCTCTATGAATCATATCACCTCAAATCTCTTAAACTAGGTAACAAAAATATAAGAAGATCGTATTTATTTTATACAAATAAAAAAATTAATGCTACTAGTCTTATATTTCATAATGCCATCATCAATACTTTATCAATAAGCGGGCTGGTGCAAGCTAATGCTGGCCATTCATGACGCGTTAGTCACAATAGACTTCTGGAAAAACAGAAATCTGAATGTCAAAAAGAAATATTAGAGCTACCTACACAATGTTTTGGAATATGGTGCAAGAAGATCAAACATAGAAAATCGGATTACCTTCCAGAATATATAAATATTATTTATGGAAATTAAGTATAACTCCCAAAAAATGGGGTTCTCCTAAGGTTGGCATGTTATTTTTTTAAGAAAATATAATGACGGTATTCAAATGGTGGATTTTTGTTAAAAAATTTATATACAGTCGTAGATAACACGCCATTCTAGTGCAGCATTATTTTTCCATATTTATTTATGTTACTTTTAATTTTTTTTTTAATTAAGGAAGTCAGCCCATCCCTAAAATGATGAGGCCCGGCGTTAGCCCTCGATATCATGGTCTTAACCTAATCAATCAACAATTTCTTATCTTTTTTTAGGATGTATGTTTTTGTGTGTACTTGTGTGGGTTCTTTTTCGTTTTCAAAATAGGTGAGCCAATAAAAAGTTATAGATGGAAGAAATAACCTACTCTTTGTGTAAGATTGACGTTAGTGCATTTGAAATTAACTAAAAAATCGGAACAAATAATAGTTTTAATAAAAAATTACATATTCAGAATCTGCACACATAGTTCTACAAGTGTGTGCAATTTCATTTGCAGTGGACAAGTGTAGCATATGCAGAATCATGCTCGAAACAGAAGAAGTTATAGAATAAGATGTATTTTGTTATAAGATGTATTTTTTTATATTATTATATATATTTTGGCAATCCAAACCTAAAACCATAGCAGCCAAGTCATCCACCACATTGGTGAGAAACGAATTACCCGCCAAAATTTAAAAACTAAGCTTGCACGTGTGCGTGTATTTAAAAAGCGCGTACGCGCAAAATGGCGTGCACGTGTCCAAGAACGCGTACGCGTCCAAATGCGCGCACGCGCAAAATGGTGCGTGCGCATTGTTTTTACTAAAGTTTGAAATTTTCCATATTGATTAAATAATTTTATAAAATATATATATTTTTAATAATTAATAATGTTTTAAATTGAATTAAATTAAATTTATATGATGATGAGGAGGAGGCGGATGGGGATGATGACGATGATGTTGATGATGATGATGGGGATGATGATGATGAGGATGATGGGGATGATGACGATGATGTTGATGATGATGAGGAGGATGATGGGGATGATGAAGATGATGTTGATGATGAAGATGATGTTGATGATGAGAATGAGGATGAGGATGCTGATGATGACGAAGATGATTATGATGATGACGATGGAGATGATGATGATGATGACGTGGATGATGACGAGGACAATGACGATGATGATGAGGATGATGATGATGATCATATTCGTCATCATCAGCATCTTCATCTTCATCTTCGTACTCATCTTCATCATCATCCTCATCATCCTCATCATCCTCATCATCATCTTCGTCATCATCATCATTATCAATGATGATGATGAAGAAGATGATGATGATGTTGACGATGATGATGATGTTGATGATGATGATGACGATTGAAGATGATGATGTTGACGATGATGATGACGATTGATGATGACGATGATGATGAAGAAGATGATGATGATGATGATGATGATGATGATGATGACAATGATGATGATGTTGATGATGATGAGGAACAGGGTGATAACGACGACGACGATGATGATGATGATGATAGCGATGATGATGATGATGTTGACGATGAAGATGATGATGATGTTCATGAGGAAGACGATGACCAAGATCATGATGATGATGATGACGGGGATGAGGATGAGGATGATGATGAGCAAGTGGGTGATGATGATGATGATGATGATGATGATGATGTTGATGATGAAGACAATGACCAAGATGGTGATGATGATGATCATGGCGATGATGATGATGGGGATGAGGATGAGGATGATGATCATCATCATATTCATCATCATTAACATCATCATCCTGATCTTCGTACTCATCTGCATCACCATCCATCATCTTCATCATCATCATCATTGATAATGATGATGATGATGATGTCATCATTGATAATGATGATGATGACGAAGATGATAATGATGATGATGACGAAGATGATGGATGATGATGAAGATGATGATGATGACGTTGATGATGATGATGATGATGATGATGATGGCCAAGATGATGGTGGTGATGATGATGAGGATGGGGATGATGACGAGGAAGTGGGGGATAACAATGATGATGACTATGGAAATGATGATGATGACATGCATGATGACGATGACGAGGATGATGATGATGAGGTTGATGATGATGAAGATGATTATGATGATGAGGAGGAGGATAAGGAGGATGATGAGGATGATGATGGTGATCATATTCGTCATCATCAACATCATCATCTTCATCTTCATACTGATCTGCATCATCATCCATCATCTTCATCATCATCAACATTGATAATGATGATGATGACAAAGATGATGATGATGATGTCATCATTGATAATGATGATGATGATGAAGATGATGGATGATGATGAAGATGATGATGATGACGAAGATGATGGATGATGATGAAGATGATGATGATGACGTTGATGATGATGAAGATGATGGCCAAGATGATGATGGTGATGATGATGAGGATGGGGATAATGACGAGGAAGTGGGGGATAACGATAATGATGACTATGGATTCGATGATGATGACGTGGATGATGATGATGACGAGGATGATGATGATGAGGATGATGATGATGAAGATGATTATGATGAGGAGGAGGAGGAGGAGGAGGATGGTGATCATATTCGTCATCATCAACATCATCATCTTCATCTTTGTACTCATCTGCACCATCATCCATCATTGATGATGATGATGACGAAGATGATGATGATGATGTCATAATTGATAGTGATGATGATGACGAAGATGATGATGATCATGATGACGAAGATGATGGATGATGATGAAGATGATGATGATGACGTTGATGATGATGATGAAGATGATGGCCAAGATGATGATGGTCATGATGATGAGGATGGAGATGATGACGAGGAAGTGGGGGATAATGATGATGATGACTATGGAAATGATGATGATGACGTGGATGATGACGATGAGGATGATGATGATGAAGATGATTATGAGGAGGAGGAGGAGGATGAGGATGATGATGGTGATCATATTCGTCATCATCAACATCATCATCTTCATCTTTGTAATTATTTGCATCATCATCCATCATCTTCATCATCATCATCATTGATAATGATGATGATGACGAAGATGATGATGATGATGAAGATGATGAAGAAGATGATGGATGATGATGATGCCGATGATGACGATGTTGATGATGAAGATGATGATGAAGATGATGACCAAGATGATGTCGAGGAGGAGGAGGATGAGGATGATGATGAGGAAGTGGGTGATAATGATGATGATGATGATGATGATGACGAGGATGATGACGATGACGAGGATGATGATGATGACGAAGACGAAGATGATTATGATGAGGAGGAGGAGGAGTAGGAGGAGGAGGCTCCTTGTATAGGGATAGTGTCATGGATTCTATGTGTTTCAATAAGATCTCGAGGAACCGGTTTTCATTCTTCGATGATGTTCAATGCTTTTCAACATATCCACAGTCTTGCATGGTAGGCTGAGGATGCATTCATGGCATTCGATCTTTACAAAAGATGTGTTTTGTCAAAATGAAATTCAATTTGCCTCTTTGATGAATCCTCCTCTACAAGACTTCATTTATTGCATGAATGTCACAGACTCACAGAAACTCTAAACAATACTCAATGGCATGCAACTATAACCACAAACCAAGCAGAGGTTGATTTTATGCATTGATATAGAGAGGTGGTAGTAGGCAAACAATATGGAGAAACAATGAGTTAGAAAAAACATTTGGACCAAAGTACCACAATGCTTATTAATAAAATTTAAAAAAACAAGTTTTGGCTCAGGAATTGTGGTTTATCACCACGTTTCTCTTCGACACTCGCCATAAAAATACGTATAAAAATAACACATCTTTACATCCTCTTCCTTTTAAATCCTCATCGTATAGTAATAAATAAGGATTATTATGCATGCACATCCTTACCTTACAATGTCAATTGGGTCTAGGCGCATAGACAACCATAAATTATCAAATGTGTCAAAGAGTAAGCCTTTCCAATAAAAATTAAGACCCACCCTTCAAACTTAATCACCAAGTCTAATTTATGCAAATATTTTCGAAGCAGGGGGAAGGTTTGGCATTAAATGGTGTAAACGTTGGGGAATAAATGGTTTATATGTTGTACAAGGGCACGTGCGCGGGTTTGGGCACATGTGTGCTCCTCACATGTACGCGCGAAAAACACGTGTGCGCATGTTTTAACACACGTGCGCTGCCCTGTTACTAGTTAAAAAAAAAAGAGCTCTCTGTTTCCTAGGAATTCTACCAAAATCATGGGTTTCACTTCTTCTGCGGCTTTCAAGCTCTCACAGGTTGCTCATTGGCTCACACTCATTGATATTTTGGACACTCTTTGATCTATTGGACACAAAATCACCCTTGGAATCTATCAAACATCTTCAGTGTTCTTGGAATCTAGTGGATTCATTCAAGCTACCAGTTTCCATTGCAAGTGGAGATCATTTCTATAGAGGTATGGTGAATTGTAAATGAGTCTTTTCATTCACAAGATTTGAGATGAGCCCATGCCTTTTTGTTTTTTTCATATTCCCACAACAATATCCATGCATAGACAACAATGAATTTGACAAGAAGATTTCCCAAGTTCACATCTAAAAAAACTCATATGAACACTAGAAAAGATGAAGTATGCAACCTCCTCATTGTGTAATTAGTTACCAAGTTAATTTTGTTCTTTTCACCTCATATTATGCTAGCAAAAAAAACCACACACTCACTAAACATAACTAAAAATATCACTTCAACTCATCCACAAAACCTCAACCCTCTCATCTCTCATTCAATACCATTGTATGGAATGAGGATATCTATAAGTATATGCACCTTTCCTTTCTCTATGAATCCAAATATGATAATTTTCATCCATATTTACCATCCTTACAATATCCCCTCACCTCTAACAATGATTTTTTTTCCAAAAACCAAGAATTCCCCACTTCATGCTCTATTCAACATGATGATTGTTGGTATAGTCCCTAGGTCCCCACTCTCCAACACCTCCCCACCCTAGATATTGCACATTGAAAGGTCAAATTATATTTCTCCTAATCACCCTTCCCAAGACCATGATCTTTGTTAGAAACCTTTGCATCCTCCTAAAGGTTTTGCACAAAACAAGGTATACATTCATTCTATTGTGATACATTGTTGAATTCAACCATGGGTATTTTAAACTCAAAACCACATTCTATCATATCAAGGTTTATAGATCTAAGGAAATATTTTGTTGTTGTTTCTTCAACTCCTTAATGTGTTATATAACCTAGTAATTTACGATGGTAAAGGACATTGCCTCAAATGGAAGGATATACCATTCCACTAGGAAGACAAAGCAATCAAACTAGGTGCAAAGTCCTAGAATTGATAACATTAAGGGAGAAAGCAAAAAATGCAATTAATTAAGGTTACCTTATTTGATGTAGAAAAACTATCAAACTATTCCCAAGGCATCTCTAGCCATCTCTGTTGTAGGGTGTTACTACCATAATTTTTATGAATTCATGGCCAGGCAAGACACTAGTTTCTCCTCTCTACACTTCACCAAACATCATCTATATTGATTGGAATTGTAAGGGATAATGATGTTTATTCGAACACAAATAAACCAACATAGTCTGTAGTTGTATATGTTAATTTGTAAAGTGGTAAGCTATGTTGGAATGTGTCAGGTTCATTGTATAATGGCACTAATATCTTATTTGTTGTTTCTTTTGCAGGGGTAGGCATTATAGTTGTGTTAAAGAGACTTTTGGAGATGGGAAACTCACGAAACGCAAAAAAAAAAATAGAAGGAATCTACCCATTGAAAAGGTCAATGACTTAAGAGAAAAGGCCAGGTTGGGAATGGAAAGATTGAGACATGGTCCTATCATTGCCCCAGATTCTGCCATTGATCCTAACACAGTTGTTGACATGAAAACCTCTTGTTCAGAACCACGGATAAAGCGGTCACATCCAACGGACCCAACTCAAATTCCAACATCAACACAATCTCCAACCAACAATCCATCAACGAGTCATTCTGAAGTTCCTCACGACAAAAGAATTTTGGGAGATGCTGCATGTGTAGAGATGGACATAGAAGCCCTGCTTAATTTTTAATCTCCCCAAGAAGACCACAACCCTGTTGGCCACACTCCCATTATGGCCCAATCTATGAACGAAGCACCACAACAAACAAGCTCCAGTATTCATGTCTCATGTCCACCCTCCCTACCTCGACTATCCAGTGCAAGAAGATGAACTCCTAGACATATTCATGTGGATGAGAGTGCTATGTCGGGGCTTGAAGGCAAGTTGCCAAAATGCAATATTGAATGGCAATGCAACAAAATTGTGAAAGAATATTTTGAATCCAAAGGTGATGCAGGTAAATGTCAATTATTGCTACGTTTGTTAAAGTCACGTTATTTAGATGTTGTTAGGAGAATTGTGGGAATAAAGATGGTTAAAAGTTCAGAGTCCAACAGTCATATTGTTAGAAATATCCAATCTGCATTTAATGTGATTGGGAAGAAGTCTCGTACAAAAATATCTTTGTGCGGCTCGTTGTGTTTTAGCGGAATCAGTTGTAAGCAAGTCCACAAGGCAACGTCACCTGCTATCACACACTTCTCACATACTCAAATTAAATAGAAAAACTATTAAAAAGTACTCTGTTATAAGAGAAAATCTTGACACTCCGGGTGGAAACGATTGTTGGGCTTTTGTTGGTAGGTTTCCTCGTGCAGATAGGAAGCTAATTGATGCTGTTAAGGAGTTAGTACAAAAGTTTTGGCATGATCATACTAGACCTTCATCAAACCAAAGAGACGTGCTAAAACTGAGAAAAGGTTCTACTGAACGTGAGCCCCATGTTAAGCACTTCCTTGACACCACACAAACTGAACTCTATGAGAGATTCAGGAACGAGCACACACAATTGAACCTTGGCCAATGGTCCTTTGAGAAATGCAAACCATGGTACGTTCGTATATGCATTGATTGGAACACTTGTTGTTGTAGATACCACGTAGAATATGAATATTATTATGACACATAAACATATATTTTGTGATTTGCATACTAACATTGTGCAGGGCTGCAATGAATCCATACTACCACCGAATGCATCAAGAGACTTTTTCCACAACATCATGTGTCTAAGGTCCGAAGGACAAAAGTATTATAAAAAATCGTGTCTATATGGGACATGTTCTATGTGCAGTGGGTTTTCTCTTTTGAACCATTGCATTCATGAAAGCAAGGACACAAAATTTGGCATGATGGGTGTGGAGATGTAGAGCTTCAAGAACATGACCCATCAATTAGACAGTGTCAGAGAATGTAAAAAGATTGCATTGGTAAAGTAACAGGTACAAATGAATATTGCATATTTTTCATATTACACCTTCAATTTATGGCATATACATTTTTCCAAAGGCCACATTGTAATATTTCCCTTGTTTCCATGGTAATAGGTACCGGTATGTGACTTCTTGACAGAATTCTACGAGAAAACCGAGTAGTATGTTCAACATGTGCATGTAACGCGATGGCAAGATGAGAAGTACAGAAAATGCAGGGACACATTTCCCATTGGAACCATAGTGTCAATTGTGGATTTTGCAGAAAGTTACACCCTTTAGCCACAAAATGAAATCCAGAGTCAATCCTACCATTCAGACCAAGTCAGCATCATGGTACATATTATGTATAGGCATGGGCTAGAGAGAAGCAATGACAAGAGGATAATACTGAAGGAGACAAACTTTTACATAAGTGATGATAGAACCCATGATCTGCATTATGTGCAACATTGTTTTCGAATTTTCTATGATCAGTTGAAGGAGAGAGGTATACAGATGGATCAACATTGGATATGGTTGGATGGTTGTGAGGGTCAGTTCAAAAATGCCCGAGTATTCCAATGGATGAGTACTTTGCATAAGACTTGCAATGTGTCACATATTTGGAACTATTTTGAGACCGGGCATGGCAAAGGCAAGCATGATGGGGCCGGTGCATGCATCAAGACCGCATGACAAAGGGAAGAGATGAGGTTTGACAGGGAACCTCATATCCGAGATGCAGAATCCATAGTTCAATGGTGCTCCACCACAATGTCAGAACGAGCAAGAGATCAACAAACATCATCGGTGGCAGGATGTGTGACGAGAAATTTTTGGCTAGTGGTTGACATAGATCGATCGCATTCCTATAGTTGCGGCACAGTACAAGGAACACGTGGATTTCATTCAGTTCGAAGCTCAAACAACCACATATTTGAAATATGGACGCGAAAGCTTTCATGCTTTTGCAACCCTTGCAGCAGCGGTGAATGGGATGAATGTGAATGCATGGACTGGGTTGATGAATGGGATCGTGTGTCACTTGCAGTAAACCAACGTGCAGTTGTTGAAACAACCCATTTAGAGGAGGGCCAGTCAGTGATTTCTACAGACTATGAGCATATCTCAGATCTTGTACAACCAGGACACATATATGCAGTTGTTGCACCAAAAGACAATGAATGGGGTGTGGATTATTGGTTGGCATGGTGCATCCAAGGTAAGCAAACCCTCTACGGATCATTAATTGACGACGAAGGAATTGAATTTCCTATTGGATCGATGGTGGTTAAGGGGGAATATCTTACACTAGATGGGAAGTCAAGAAAGACTAGCGGGCATGTATTCATGGATTACAGACCAGTTTCAGTGGTGTATCACTTCACAAACTTGATCGTTGGCACAAAGATCCATATTCAGACAATGTCAAGCAAGAGCTCAACCAAGGTATGCTACTACCCGCCTCATTCAAAGCGCGAGAGATTTATGGAGACAATTAGCAACAGAGAGGATCCAGATGGATTTATTGAATGAGGCCAGTCAACTTTACATAAGAGAAAGAATTGCATCAAAGAATGTTATGTTCTACATCGAGGTATGTGTAGTTTTATGTTATTTAATTGGTACATGCATTTTTGTTGATACATACATACATACATGTCTTTGCCTATGTTTTTTATTTTTCCTATATGTATTAAACTGTTCCATGCTTCTCTTTTATGTTGAATAAAATGGTGATGTGATTTGGATCAAATTTGAGTAAATTGAGTTAGTATTTTCTTAAATATATCTATTTATGTTTGTAGCATTTGAACATAGTGGTTTTGATAGGTTCTCAAGATTAGAATTACCTAGGTTTTAGGAAAATTTTTGAAGTACATAGTCTACTACAATGGTCTTGAAAATTTAACTTAGTAGATGAAACCTTCTAGGAATCCATGTATGGATAGAAGGGTCTTCCACTTGGGGTAGGGAGTTATCATAAGGTTTCAAGGGTGGTATTTTTGAGATCTATACTTGAGAGGGACTTGTCATCGTCATAGATAACCACTTAGAGGGACTTGTCATCATCATCACTAACATCATCTCTAGGCTCCTCATCAACATCTCCATCATCATCATCTTCTTCATCATCACCATCACCATCACCACCATCATCAACGTCTTCATCATCGCCACCATCGTCAACGTCTTCATCATCGTCACCATCTTCATCATCATCATTAACTCTAACTCTAACCCTAATTCAATTTCCTTCTATAACTCTAGCCCCAACCCTCACCCAAACCCTAGCACTAATCCATCTTCTTCATCATCGCCATCACCATCACCATCACCATCACCATCACCATCACCGTCACCATCACCATTGTAGAGTTGGCCCCCATGTGCAAAAATTGCACACTCCCTCACTGAGCAAAACCCTAGTTTCCAAGATGGACGTACAAGATGGCACCGGGGCCATGGGACCAGAGGAGAGGGGCGCCCCTGGCACTATCTTGGCGTACTGAATCCAATGGAGTCGATGGTTTGTCGATCGGAGCCACGGTCGTCATTCTATGGATCGTTCCGTCTCGCATCCAAAAGGCCTTCAGGGACACCTGTTGGATACCTGCCGGGGGCATAGAAGTCCAACCGTGTAGCAAAACTGGGCTCAAGGGAGACCTACAGGTGTGTCTATGCAGGTTCCATCTAGGAATGCTAGCTGTAAGTGCCCGACAAATGATATTGCAAAGTTGACCCTCATGTGCAAAAATTGCACACTCCCTCACTAAGCAAAACCCTAGTTTCCAAGATGGACATTCAAGATGGCACTAGGGCCACAGGACCAGAGGAGAGGGGTGCCCCTGGCACTATTCCAACGTCTTGAATCCAACGGAGTCGACGGTTCGTCAATCAGAGCCATGGTCATCATTATATGGCTCATTCCATCTCGCATCCAAAAGGCCTTCAGGGACACCTGTTGGATACCTGTCGGGGGCATAGAAGTCCAACTGTGCAGCAAAATCGGGCTCCGGGGAGTCCTGCAGGTGTGTCTAGGTAGGTTCCGACTGCAAACACTGGTCGTAAGTGCCCGGCAGATGATTTTGAAGAGTTGACTCCCATGTGCAAAAATTGCACACTCCCTCACTGAGCAAAACCCTAGTTTCCAAGATGGACGTTCAAGATGGCACCGGGGCAACGGGACTTGAGGAGAGGGGCACCCTTGGCACTATCCCGGTGTCCTGAATCAAACATAGTTGATGGTTCATCGATCGGAGCCACGATCGTCATTCTATGGCTCGTTCCGTGTCGCATCCAAAAGGCCTTCAAGGACACCTGCTGGATACCTACCGGGGGCATAGAAATCCAACCGTGTAGCAAAACCGGGCTCCGGGGAGTCCTGCAAGTGTGTCTAGGAAGGTTCTATTTGGGAACGCTGGCTGTAAGTGCTTGGTAGATGATATTGCAGAGTTGACCCCCGTGTGCAAAAATTGTGCACTCCCTCACTAAGCAAAACCCTAGTTTCCAAGATGGACGTTCAAGATGGAACCGGGGCCACGGGACTAGAGGAGAGGGGTGCCCCTGGCACTATCCCAACGTCTTGAATCCAACGGAGTCGACGGTTTGTCGATCGGATCCACGGTCATCATTCTATGGCTCGTTCGATCTCGCATCCAAAAGGCCTTCAGGGACACCTGTTGGATACCTATCGGGGCCATAGAAGTCTAACCGTGCAGCAAAACTGGGATTCGAGGAGTCCTGAAGGTGTGTCTAGGTAGGTTTCGACTGGGAACACTGGCCGTAAGTGCCCGACGGATGATTTTGACGAGCTGACCCCCGTGTGCAAAAATTGCACTCTCCCTCATTGAGCAATACCGTAGTTTCCAAGATGGACGTTCAAGATGGCATCGGGGCAATGGGACCTGAGGAGAGGGGTACCCCTGGCACTATCCCGGCATCTTGAATCCAATGGAGTCAACGGTTCATCGATCAGAGCCACGGTCGTCATTTTATGGCTCGTTCTGTCTCGCATCCAAAACGCCTTCAGGGACACCTACTGGATACCTGCCGGGGGCATAGAAGTCCAACCGTGCAACAAAATCGGGTTTCGGGGAGTTGTGTAGGTGTGTCTAGGCATGTTCCGGTTGTGAACGCTAGCCATAAGTACCCACTGGACGATTTCCCAAAGTTGACCCCAATGTGAGGGCCATCCAAATTTGCTCAAGGGGGCCATTTCTTGTCCGGAGGCCCTCGGGCATGCGTGACCACTGTGGACAGGTCCACTGTGGCCACGTGGACCTGTGGGTGCCGATGGAATCCAAGTCCGCTCGTCGGTTTGGGTTCCGTGGCCCCGAGGAAAATCCTCCAGGTGTCCCTAAACGACCTTGGGGTGCCCGACTAGAATGCCCATGGCACCCTGACCGTGGCTCGGAACATGAATTTGTCGACTCCGGCGAGTCTGGGACGGTGGGTTTCAGCTAGGGGACCCCCGACAGTGTCCCCTGAAGACCCGGAAGTGGTGCGAACGAGCCATCTCTGGAGCTACGGTTTTTCTTAGTGATGGCCATTCCATATTCGCTCAAGGGGGGCATTTCTCGTCCGGAGGCCCCCAGGCTTGCATGGCCACCGTGGACAGGTCCACTATGGCCACATGGACCTGTGGGGGCTAACGGAATCCAAGTCCGCTAGCCGGTTTGGGTTCCGTGGCCATGAGGCAAATCCTCTAGGTGTCCTTGAACGACCGCGGGGTTCCCGACTAGAATGCCCGTAGCACCCGAACCATGGCTTGGTTCGCGAATCCGTCGACTCCGACCGGTCTGGGACAGTAGGTTTCAGCTAGGGGACCCCCCACAGCATGCCCCGAAGACCCGAAAGCGATGCCAATGGGCCATCCCCGGAGCTAGGGTTTTGCTCAGTGAAGGCCATTCCAAATTTGCTCAAGGGGGCCATTTCTCATCCAAAGGCAGAAGAAGATCAATTTTCGACAAAACAATGTAGTTAGTAGAAGAAGATCAATTTTAGACAAAACAATGTAGTTATTACATGTGGAGGGAGCAGTTTCCCATGGAAAACGAGTGTAGGGTTGAGCAGAGGAAAGATGTTGGGAAATGGGCTATTACATTAGCTTTTCCGATGGGAAAGCAGTTTATAGAAGGAAATATGGTAGCGGTAGGTATCTATGCTTTTCTTCCGACGGAAATAGGATTTCCCTCGGAACAAAAGCGTATATACCTACAGCTGTCAAAGCATAGATACCCATAGCCGCCCATCGGAAAAGTTAATGCAATAGCCCATTTCCCAACATCTTTCCTCTGCTCAACCCTACACTCATTTTCCACAGGAAACCGCTGCCTCCACATGTAATAACTACATTTTTTTGTCAAAAATTGATCTTCTTCTGCTAACTACATTGTTTTGTCAAAAATTGATCTTCTTCTGCCTCCGGACGAGAAATGGCCCCCTTGAGCGAATTTGGAATGGACTTCGGGTGCTATGGGAATTCTATTCGAGCACCCGGGGGCTGTTCAAGGACACTTTGGGCATTTTATCCGCAGTCCCGGACCCATGGAGTCGACGGATTCACGAATCGAGCCACGGTCTGGGTGCCACGGGCATTCTAGTCGGGCACCTCGGGGCCAATTAGGGACACCTAGAGGATTTGCCCCAGGGCCACGGAACCCAAACCGATGAGCGGACTTGGATTCTGTCAGCCCCCATAGGTCCACGTGGCCATTGTGGACCTACCCACGGTGGCCACGCACGCTCGGGGACATCCGGACGAGAAATGGCCCGCTTAAGCGAATCTGGAATGGCCATCACTAAGCAAAACCCTAGCTCCGGAGATGGCTCATTGGCACTGCTTCCGGGTCTTCGGGGAACACTGTGGGGGGTCCCCTAGCTATAACCCGTCGTCCTGGACCCACCGGAGTTGACAGATTCGCGAACCGAGCCACGGTCTAGGTACCACTAGCATTCTAGTCGGGCACCCCGGGGTCGTTCAGGGACACCTGGAGGATTTGCCCTAGGGCCATGGAACCCAAACTGGCGAGCGGACTTGGATTATGTCGACTCCCATAGGTCCATGTGGCCATTGTGGACTTGTCCACAGTGGCCACACATGCTCGGGGGCATCCGGCCGAGAAATGGCCCCCTTGAGCGAATCTAGAATGGCCATCACTGAGCAAAACCATAGCTTCGGAGATGGCTCGTTGGCACCGCCTCCAGGTTTTCGGGGGACGTCGTGGGGGGTTCCCTAGCTGAAACCCGCTGTCCCAGACCCACCGGAGTCAATGTATTCGTGAACCAATCCACGGTCTGGGTTCCATGGGCATTCTAGTCGGGTACCCTGGGGCCATTCAGGGACACCTGGAGGATTTGCCCCGGGGCCACAGAACCCAAACTGTCGAGCAGAATTGGATTCCATTGGCCCCCACAGGTCCACATGGCCATTATAGACCTGTCCACGATGGCCACGCATGCCCGAGGGCATCCGAACGAGAAATGGCCCCCTTGAGCTAATCTGGAATGGCCATCATTGAGCAAAACCCTAGCTCCGGAGATTGCTCGTTGGCACCGCTTCCGGGTCTTCGGGGGACACCGTGGGGGGTCCCCTAGCTGAAACCCTTCGTCTTGGACCCACCAGAGTTGACGGATTCATGAACTGAGCCACGGTTTGGGTGCCACGGGCATTCTAGTCGGGCACCCCAGGGCCGTTCAGGGACACCTGGAGGATTTTCCCCAAGGCCACGGAACCCAAACCGGTGAGAGGAATTGGATTTCATCACCTCCCACAGGTCCACGGCCATTGTGGACCTATCCACGGTGGCCATGCACGCTCGGGGGCATCCAGACGAGAAATGACCCACTTGAGCAAAATTGGAATGGCCATCACTAAGAAAAACCCTAGCTCCAGAGATGGCTCGTTGGCACCACTTCCGGGTCTTTAGGGGACGTTGTGGGGGGTCCCCTAGCTGAAAATCGCTATCTCGGACCCTCCAGAGTCGATGGATTCATGAACCGATCCATGGTCCGGGTGCCACGAGCATTCTAGTCGGGCACCTTGGGGCCGTTTAGGGACACCTGGAGGATTTGCCCCGGGGCCACGGAACCCAAACCAGTGAGTGGAATTGGATTCCGTTGGCCCCCACAGGTCCATGTGGCCACAGTGGACCTGTCCATGGTGGCCATGCACGCCCGGGGGCCTCCGGAGAAGAAATGGCCCCCTTGAGCAAATTTGGATGGCCCTCACATTGGGGTCAACTTTGGAAAATTGTCTAGCGGGTACTTATGGCTAGCGTTCCCAATCAGAACTTGCCTAGACACACCTACACGACTCCCTGAAATCCAGTTTTGCTGCACGGTTGGACTTCTATGCCCTCGACAAGTATCCAGCAGGTGTCCCTGAAGGCCTTTTGGATGCTAGACGGAACGAGCCATAGAATGACGACCGTGGCTCCGATCGACGAACCGTCAACTCTATTGGATTTAGGACGCCGGGATAGTGCCAGGGGTGCTCCTCTACTTAGGTTCTGTTGCCCCGGTGCCATCTTGAACGTCCATCTTGGAAACTAGGGTTTTGATCAGTGAGGGAGTGTGCAATTTTTGTACATGGGGGTCAACTCTGCAAAATCGTCCGCTGGGCACTTGCAGCCAGCGTTCCCAGATGGAACCTACCTAGACACACCTACAGGACTCCTCAGAGCCCAGTTTTGCTACACGGTTGGACTTCTATGCCCCCAGCAGATATCCAGCAGGTGTCCCTGAAGGCCTTTTGGATGTGAGACGAAACGAGCCATAGAATGACGACCGTGCCTCCGATCGACGAACCGTCAACTCCTTTGGATTCAGGATGCCAGGATAGTGCCAGGGGCACCCCTCTCCTCCGGTCCCGTGGCCTTGGTGCCATCTTGTACGTCCATCTTGGAAACTACGATTTTGCTCAGTGAGGGAGTCTGCAATTTTTGCACACGTGGGCGAACTCTACAAAATCGTCCACCGGGAACTTACATCCAATGTTCCCGACCGGAACCTGGCTAGACACACCTGTAGGACTCCCCGAGGCCCGGTTTTGCTGCACGGTTGGAATTCTATGCCCCCAGCAGGTGTCCCTGAAGGCCTTTTGGATGCGAGACGAAACGAGTCATAGAATGATGACCGTGGCTTCGATCGATGAGCCATTGACTCCGTTGGATTTATGACATCGGGATAGTGCCAAGGGAACCCCTCTCCTCTGGTCCTGTGGCCCCGATGCCATCTTGAAAGTCCATCTTGGAAACTAGGGTTTTGCTCAGTTAGGGAGTGTGCAATTTTTGCACACAGGAGTTAACTCTGCAAAATCGTCCGCTGGGCACTTACAGCCAGCGTTCCTAGACAGAACCTACCTAGACACACCTGCAGGACTCACCGGAGCCTGGTTTTTCTGCACGATTGGACTTCTATGCCCTCGGCAGGTATCGAGCAGGTGTCCCTGAAGGCCTTTTGGATGCGAGACGGAACGAGCCATATAATGACGACCATGGCTCCGATCGACGAACTGTCGACTCCATTGGATTCAGGATGCTGGGATAGTGCCAGGGGTGCCCCTCTCCTCCGGTCCTTTGGCCCCGGTGCCATCTTGGAAACTAGGGTTTTGCTCAGTGAGGGAGTGTGCAATTTTTGCACACGGGGGCAAACTCTGCAAAATCATCCGCCGTGCACTTATGATGATGATGATGGTGACGATGATGGTCATGGTCATGGTCATGGTCATGGTCATGGTCATGGTGATGAAGATGATGACGATGGAGAAGATGATGACGATGGAGAAGATGATGATGATGGAGATGTTGATGAGGAACCTAGAGTTAGAGTTAGAGTTAGAGTTAGAGTTAGATTTAGGGTTAGAGTTAGAGTTAATGATGATGATGGATATGGTGGTGATGATGAAGATGTTGATGATGATGGTGATGGTGACGATGATGGTGATGGTGATGGAGATGGTGAGGATGAAGAAGATGGCTTAGTGCTAGGGTTTGGGTTAGGGTTAGGGCTAGAGTTATAGAAGGAAATTGAATTAGGGTTAGAGTTAGAGTTAATGATGATGATGAAGATGGTGGTGATGATGAAGACGTTGACAGTGGCGATGATGGTGATGGTGAGGATGAAGAAGATGGTTTAGTGCTAGGGTTTGGATGAGGGTTAGGGCTAGTGTTAGAGTTAATGATGATGATGAAGACATGATGATGATGGTGACGGTGACAGTGACTTTGATGGTGATGGTGATGGTGAGGATGAAGAAGATGGATTAGTGCTAGGGTTTGGGTGAGGGTTAGGGCTAGAATCATAGAAGGAAATTGAATTAGGGTTAGAGTTAGAGTTAATGATGATGATGAAGACATGATGATGATGGTGATGGTGACGGTGATGATGATGGTGATGTTGAGGATGAAGAAGATGGCTTAGTGCTAGGGTTTGGGTGAGGGTTAGGTCTAGAATCATAGAAGGAAATTGAATTAGGGTTAGAGTTAGAGTTAATGATGATGATGATGGTGACGGTGACGGTGATGGTGATGGTGATGGTGAGGATGAAGAAGATGGCTTAGTGCTAGGGTTTGGGTGAGGGTTAGGGCTAGAGTTATAGAAGGAAATTGAATTAGGGTTAGAGTTAGAGTTAATGATGATGATGAAGATGGTGGTGATGATGAAGACGTTGACGGTGATGGTGATGGTGATGGTGATGATGAGGATGAAGAAGATGGTTTATTGCTAGGGTTTGGCTGAGGGTATGTGCTAGGGTTTGGGAAGATGGGTTTGAAATAGTTCTTCATTGAATCTCATAACTTTCCTCTAAATCAAAGCCATGGGGTAGACTTGAAGAAGAGAGTAATTGTAAGGTCATGTGGGAAGAAAGAGCTTGGAGATCAAACACCCCATTCTCTCATCTTTACCATTCATTGTATTCATTCTTACTTGAGTTATTTCATTAAGGAAGTAAGTGTTCTTCAGTCACTATAGCTAGAGAGAGATTTTAATAAGGAAAATGACCCATCCCAAAGAGAGTGTTGGAGCTAAATTGCCTCAAATCATTTTTTCTCAAATGATGTTACACATTTGTATGCTTTTCCATTTGAAGAATATATGAGTTTTGTTTTTTCCATCCATTTATTGTATTTGAATTACATTCTTGTATTTAATATTATGATATGATTGCTTGCATGCTTCTTAGTTATTTATTTTCTATTATAGTACTCTCATGCTTGTCAAATAAATAACCATTGTATATTGTCTCACTCACAACTTGGATATATTAACAAATTTTTCCCATCATTGCAACAAAATCCCTAAAATAGATTGACTACTCGATTTTGGGTTTAGAATCTTGATCAGTTAATCTTACTTACTAGGTTGTTTTTAGTTGTTTTATAACCTCTAGTGACATGCAAAGTCATTAACTAGCATGCAAACTCACTTAGCAACCCTTGTAAGGAATCAAGGTTTTTGGAATTTTATTTTGCATGATCTTGGTGACTTGCACATTTTTTCTCTTTTTCTCAGAAGATTTCAATGGTAGAATCCCTAATTTTCATTAGTGTTCCATAGTGGCCAATGTAATATGCATGCAAATTCATTTCATAGGAAGTGTAACTATTTACTTGTGTAACTTGCATAGTTATCTTTATAACAAGTCGTGAATTTTTAGTTAGATTTAATTGTATGTTTTGTCAGTACCTTAGCTTGAGGGAAACTTTAAATTTTCCAAGAATTGTAAGTTGATGTTCTTGTAATTTTACATCTCATCAACCACAATTATTAATTAAATCACTTAAGGGATAGAAGGTGGACTCATAATTCCTAAGTGTCTAATCACATAAATGGATTATCATTTGTCATTTGCACATGGATTCATAACTAAAGGCACTATATACTACCTTTTGAATTGTTATTTTTATTTATATTATTTAAACTCATCTCAAAAGAATAGTTAAGAATTTAATCAATTAACACTTGCAGTCATTTCCATTATGTCACGTCCCCTCCCATCGTTCCCGAGCAAGGCAGAGAACATGACACTAAAACCACTTGCGCAAGTTTGGTAACTTCTAGAATGTAAATGATTAGATGATTGTAAACATTCATTCAATAAACCATAAACATTTAGGATATGTTGTGTGTAATTTCTTAAGACAAATTTGTGAAATAATAACCATTCAAATAACATGTAATTAACACTATGATCCATAGATGAGAGTTCTGAATCGAAGACAAAATCATGTATGCAAAAATGTAATCAAGGACAAACTCATTTACACAAGTGCAAATCCATCTATTAATATGCAAAAAAAATCCAATCATGTACAATTTTTGGAAAAATGGAACATCGTTCCCAGCGTCTATATAATGGAAACTCGTGCCCCATACAAAAAAAGGAAACTCGTGCCCTATACAAAATATGGCCCATGGTGCCTTGTACAAAATATGGCAACTCATGCCAAAAATGCCACATTGTGGATACTGTACATAGGAGGGTCTCTCAATCCTCCTGCCCACCCTCGAAGCTCCCAGGTGCATCTCCAAAATCAATCTTCCTCTTCTTCATGCTAGAGGAAGTTGGGTCCTTCCGGCGTCTTTGAGCACGTCCCCCTGAGCCATGAAACGACAACAATAATATGTCAACTTTTCCTGGCAATTATACAAGTATAAAACATAATTTCAAACTAAAAATAGTTTTCAAATCTTGGATAACTCACCACATGCGAGACTGTAAGTCGTGATGGGGTCTCCCTCCTCCATGATCCAAGTCTCTCGGAAATGCTTCCCTACAACATTTAGAACAATAAGATCAATGATGAAACTAGATGCATATAGTAATTTTCGTTAAAATTGAACGAGAGTTAAATGATAAATTAGTCAATCTCACCATGAACAAAATCGGCTGGTCTTCGGGGCTGGCGAATGGAGTAGTCGGCTGGATATCCTACTATGATGCTAGGGTGGACGGTAAAGGGGAGGATGTAGCCACATCAACGATGGTTACACCACTGGGGGTAACAGTGGAAGAAGGGGGCGTGGCAGGAGTTGACATGGACTAGGGTGGGGGAAGTGGATGTACGTCTAGGGCTATAAACCCCAACTGGTTGTAGTATGGATGTGTGCACCTTGGAAGGGGAAGTGAGTGTGGTGGGGGAATGTTGGGGGGGGCGAGGTCTGTGTTGCAGTAGAGGGATGGGTGACTGTGGATGGGTGGTGTGCCGTGGTCAAATGGGGGAGGGTGGGAACATGGGAAATTGATATGGAGGTGGAGTTGGATATGATGCGTAAGGGGGAGCTGGATGGAATTGTGGTGCTATATATGAGGGGGGGGGATGGATGGAATGGGTTGGGGAATGGGGCATGTATGCCAGGGGATACAACTGGCATATAGGGTGGCCAAAAGGTTGGGGAGGGAGAAATAATGGCATTGGTAGGCCAAGGTGCTCGCACCTGCATACACATTTATAACTTCATGGTTTAATATACAAAAATATAAATATGCACAGACAAGTCATCGCATTTGAAATTAAATTTATGCTTTAATACACACAATACCTGCACACGGGGAGAACTGCCGGTCCCCAGTGGTGGTGGCTGGTCGCTGGAGCCCGCGGACACCTGTGCGAACACTACAATTTTTAGATTGAATTTATAAAAGCAATATTAACAATATTAAACATAATGAAAATGAGAATGACAACGATGGTACTTAGAAAACATGACTGCAATAAATTTATATTCAAGTTAGATGATATCCAATATTCTGAAAGGATAGAAGGTGGCATGGCATGAAATTAAAATTAAATAAGGTGAGAGGGCATAGAAGGTGATATGGTGAGCTTTTCCTTTTCTAGAGTCATCTCCATGAGTAGGTGAGATTTTCCTTTTCTAGAGTCATCCCCATGCATAGGAGAGATTTTCCTTTGGCCCTAGAGAGATGTGCAGTGTCTCATAAGCAAATGGAATTCATGTCCATTTACAAATTTGAATTGGAAACCTATGTAATGTGTTTGGGCTCTTGGTGAAGAGTTCCTAGGTTTTGATGTCTTCTTATAGATTTTTAGTTTCCTAGAAGCTTGATTCACCCAGTGGAAAAGTATTTGCATCCCTAGAGTGAGGATCTTGAGTCCCTTTATTTCCATAACATTTACATCATCAAATAAAATGGCATCTCATTGTTTTAATTTGCAAAGAGGTGCTAAATAGCAGTTAAGTGAGTGTGCATGTTATTCAATACACTTTAGAGTGTTGATCATTAGAAAAAGGAATAAAGAGAAATCTTTTTCATGATTAACTTACTTACAAGCTTGGATGTGCCATGTTCTTTTGCATTGAATGAGTAATTATGTGTTCTTGATTGAATAGCTATGTTGTCAGAATGATATCACTTGATTGAAATCAAAGAAATCTTGAGTGAAATGAGTTAAATGAGTATTCTTG
This sequence comes from Larix kaempferi, assembly GCA_027924585.1. Classification (NCBI taxonomy): domain Eukaryota; kingdom Viridiplantae; phylum Streptophyta; class Pinopsida; order Pinales; family Pinaceae; genus Larix; species Larix kaempferi. The sequence continues at coordinate 4,923,268 of BSBM01001063.1, forward strand.
ATGCCAAATCTTTTATTGAGTTGAATTTGAATCAAAATAATAGCAAGGCCCATAGACCATATTTGTAAGATTATCGCTCTTCCTTATGGGCCTTACATCATTTTCAAAAACTTTAGTGACAATACATGTGATAAGTTGTTGTACGTTGTTTATATGTCTTTCCTAATAGCCTTTTTTTTGAGTAGTAGTATGATTACTTTCAGTCTCAAGTATTAGAATAAATTGGAAATCCCGTGATAATAAACTAGGGTAATAAGGACATGAGAAACATCAGGTTCTTGAATTTCTAGAAGCTTGGCCACTATGATTCTCTTTTGGCCACTATGAAGACGTTGATGGTGATGGTGATGGTGGTGACAAAATTAATGGCAAAGTCTTGAGGAATGGAAAAGAAGATGATGATGTTGATGGCTTGAAGAACACAGATGGCATGAAGAACCATGGAGGTGGGCATTGGAGCCATTGGAACACCTAATGAGCCAAATGACCCATTCTGTGGTCATTTGTGGTTTGATGGGGCAGTGGAACCCTTGGTGATGGTCCATGCTACCATTTGATGATGGGCTTGATGTCCATTGAAAGCATTTTGATTAAATACTAAATGATTGACTCTTGATGGTGGAACCCACATTGAAACCCACATACAAATTGAATCAGCCCTTATCTAATGGCACTTACGATGGATGTTGAAGCCCTTGAACCTTGAAGATGTCCATATGTGGAATCCTTGATGTATGGTTATGAAGACATAATGTATTGTTGCCTTGGGGTTCTTGGAATTGTTTGTGGTCTCTTGTTGTCGGTGTGATGGAGCCCTTGCCCTTATAATTGCTTGACAAAACTTTTGATGCTGAAGTATTTAAACATGATGATGTAGAAGCCCACAAAAAAAATGAGGAAGCCATAAGTTTCTAATGTGGCATTTGATGTGGTTGTGTGAAGTCAAACCAAAACAAGCATGCAAATAAAACATTGTATGTGAACTATTATGTGTCCATTCAAAGGACAAAGTCGGCTCAGCAATTAAAAATAAAAGTAAAATGAAAATTACATAGACAGGTCGATTGAATATCATGTGATATGATGTGCATGTACAACAGAAAGACATGACGATATAGATAGTATGAAGAGACTAATGATATTTTGGGCAACAATTTGGTGAAAGGAGAGAATGATGTATTTGTGTATATCCTGGTTAAAATTATGATAGAGTGATGATGAGCAGAAAGTGATATAAATGTGGATATGTTTGATATCTTGATAGCAGAATGATAATTTTCCTATGGTTAATGACAGTTTGATGACAGGTTAAAGATGTGAATGTAGATAGAATATCGATATGTTTGAGAAGATGCTGGACATGATGAAACAGGGACAAAATGATGATTGAAGACAAGGTGCTGGCAACAGATTGATGAATGAGATGATGTGAATAATGACATGACTGTGATATGTATGATATGTGACAACTATGTAATCGTAAATACAAGCAGGATCTTGTATCCATTTTCTTAGTAGGATCTAAGAAAAACTAGGCTAGGTCCTAGATGATGAGTTGGTGCTCATTGTATCAGTTGGTGTTGAATTGCCTCACGGTTGTAGCCGTTGAACCAAATACAAAAGATTACAAAAACTATATCTAGTCTCGTATTATGTGTTGATGTGTTTCATTAGTTGATAGTTAGTTCATTGATGAATATGATGTGAATGTGAAATGATGATATAAGAGTTGGTGATTGAAGTTGAAATTAAATAAAGTATAGGCTCACTGATTCACCCTCCCCCTTCTCAGTGAGCATTGTGTCTAACACAAATGTTTATAGTTTTGTTAGGTTTTCATGTTTGATAAGGTTTCATTTTTTTTTTGGTGGGATTATACGAATTTATATTTCTCAAATAAATTAGACAATATTATAAACACAATTGTAAAATATGATGATAATATGGTAATTACTCAATGCTAATTAATTTGTAAATACTAAACACAAATTACTTGTAACTGGATCTAATTATTCAAAGTAAAGAAGTTACTTGTGTGTATGGTGCCGCAATCTCCTCTGCTGTCGCCATGGCTCCATCGAGGTCAAAGGGACCGACATCCTCCCACCTGGGGGGTGATGACCCGACACCCAATAATTGAACATTAAAAAAAAAGAAGTCAACAATGTGTAATTCAAAGTTAAATATATTAAACAATACGATATCAAATAAAATACAATAAATACTTGAACATTAAATAAAACAATAGAAAACCTGATCCATGAAGCTCCCTGTGGCATGCTGCTGCGTATCACCATGGCAAGAATGACCACAGTGAGAACAATGATGTGCCGTTGTTCCAACATAACTAGAAGGCCCCGCCTGGGTTCCACCTATACTCGGCATGTCTCGGCCACCACCCATAGACTGTGCAGTTGTCTGTGTCTCATCGATGTCCTCTTGGCTCTGGGAAGGCATGGCCACAAATTTTGTATGTCTAAGCAAGTCATGTGTGGCATGTCTAATGGAGTCATGAATCTCATCTAGACTGCTACCAAACCCGGGTGGCTGAGGAGGGGGGTTTGGCTCTCTCCTGGGTGCAGGAGGTCCTCTAAGCGGGTTGCTATGTGCCTGAGGTCGATCTTGGGCAGAGCCAAGATCGACACCCTAAAACTCAGTGATGTCGAAATAGCTGACATGGCACCCTAGCTCAAACTCAGCCCACAATTTTCGAAGGAAATACTGTGGTACCTCCAAATTGTTACACGAGGGCCTGTCAAACACCATGAACCACCTCTGTCTCTAGTTATCTCTCCATGGCTGGTAAATGCACCAGTCCATGCAAACTTGAGGCCTCATCAAAGCTAGAGGCTGTCCGGTCGAGGGAACTATGAACTTGCTATACAACTGGGCTTTGCTGATGTTGAGGTCTTTTATTTCCTCTTTGGACAACCCAGTGGAGTAGTGTTCCCTCATTCGAGCCCTGTATTGGCTCAAGTTTGTTATCTCACTGTGTGCAATATTGATTGATTCAATAATGTTTTGAAGTGATGAAGCCAAGGAAACCCGAGAGGGTTCCCTGGTACTGTTCAATTCATTACTTAGTGCCCTCAATTGATTTAAGTCTTGGTGTAATTGATCTTCAAGGTTTTCATTGGGTTCATTGTCGGTTCCCATATTCTCTTCTGGAGGTCGGGTTTCATCAGATGGTGGTGGTGTGTCTGACATCTTGTTAGGTGTGTAGATGGCCTGCAATTAAATTTCCTTGGTTTTTTATTGGATTGTCAATTTTTTTTAAAAACTAAAATTCAAATGGAAAACAAACAAAAAAAACAAAAAGAAAGACAAATTTGTGCTTTGAGGAGCACTTACCTGGAGAAACGGATGGCACCGTGGTGTAGGGGCGACTGCTTGGTGTTGATGATGACGGGGGTACATGAGGACGCATTCACGGGGTTGAAGGTGTGCTCGCGGGTTGGTAATTTAGCTCACGGGTCTGTCAAAAATGACAAAACCTGTGAGCTCTGTTTTTTTATTATAAAAAAACAGAGGGTGCACGCGCCACTAACGCGTGCACGCCAATATGTGCGTACACGTCAAGGGCGCGTGTGCACCCCTTTTGTCCACATGGGCTAAATCACGTGGACATTTGGCATTACCGAAGCAGGGAAGGCACGTGTGCATCCTTTTTTTTTTCCGCTCACGCGCCCTTGTTGTGGTTATTTTGGGTACCAGCTTCGTGCGGGTACCCAAGTAATACATTGTTAAAATGTTACATAATTATTTTAACTTTTAATCTTTAATTATGTATTACCATTACATTAAAATATTTCTAAGAGACAAGTATAAGCAGAGCTTTGATGCTAATTTCATTTGTTTCTTATTCATTTCAATTATATAGCTTACTACAGATAAATAACAAAGCATTATTGAATTTTTCAATGTTTTTAAAGTTCATAAATATCATAGTATCTATATTTTGAAATTATACTTCACAATACTCTAAAATTTGAAGAATTGTAATTTACAATACAAGGTTATATAAATTAGTTATTTCAATTTAGCTTACTCGTTTATAGTAAAAACAAAATTTCCACCTTGATTTAAAAGATGATTAATAAATGTAATTATTCACTTTTAAATAATTCATTATCATGTTTTAAATTTTTATTTAATCATTTATTAATTTGTTTTTAGAACTCAATCATTTTATATTTTATTAATTTTATTATTAAAAATAATATAATAATATTATTTATAATAATTAAAAAATGATGTTTTGTACCATGATTATAAATTACCTATTTATGAATTCCATGGAAGGCTTATGCACAATTATAAGCTCTTTTAAGCACACTTTAGTTGCCACATAAATCTGAAAAAGTAGAGAATCTCTAACTTCAAGAGATAATTAGAGGCACTTCCATAATGAATTTTAAGACTATGTAAAAAGAAAAAATATAGGAATTCTAATAGACTTTTAGAATATATAAATTTTATTTTTTAAATTTTGTGTAGTTGTTTCTAAAATCTCTTTTTCTAAAAATGGTTTTCTAAATTTTCAACACAATATAACATATATGTCTATGTGCGTGCAACACTATGTGAACTAAATGATAGTATTTTTGCATAGAATTGTGTATATATGTAGAAGACATCTTGTTCTAGTCCAATACTTTTTTCCAAAATTATTCATGATGCTTTCATTTTTATGGTTTATTGAAGCCAGAAAACACTGAAAAAAGGACACTGTGTGAGTGTAGCACTTTAGGGGAAAAAATTATTGGAATATTGAATTTTTTTATGAGTGCATAGAGACTTCTCACTTATAGTGCACCATATAATTTGTTTGAGAAATGGTGAATGTAACCAAAAGTTACAGTAGAAACAATAGATTGTTATATTTCGGAATCATGACATCACCACCACCACTCGATCTCTCTCTCTCTCTCTCTCTCGGGTATCCAAAACTTCAATGTAGATATTGGTGAGCTTCTACATCATTTCCTTCAAGACTTCACACTCTTTCATGTTACCTACTCTTTCTCTCCCTCTCTCTCTCACATCACCTGTATTTGTCCCCTTCCACTAACCACCTCCCCATCTCTCTCTCTCTATATATATATATATATATACCTCTTCCACCCACTCGTTCACCCTCTCCTGGTCTCTCAGCTACTCCTACCACTAAAAAATACTAACTGATCTCGCTATCTCTCTATCTCTAAACCCCTAAACCTCTCTCTCTCTCTCTCTCGATATATATATCTATATATATCTATATATCTTTTCTCTTCTATTCGGGGCATTCAAAAGTTAATAGTAGATATTGCTTAGCTTTTGCATCTTTCCATTCAGTACTTCACAATCTTTCTCATTTTCTACTCTCTGTCTCTCTCTCTATTGTCATCTGTCTTTCTCCCCTTCCACTAACAAGTTTCAATTCCCTTACTCTATCTATATATACCTCTTACAACCCCTCATTCGCCCTCTCCTAGTCTTTCACCTACTCCTACCACTAACCACCACCACCCAATATCTCTCTCTCTCTAAACCACCAACCCCAAATCTCTCTCTCTCTCTCTCTCTCTCTCTCTGGGAAATCAAAAACTTCATAGTAGATATTGGTCACCTTTTCCAACTTTTCCTTCAATACTTCACACTCTTTCACATTTGATATTCTCTCCATCTCTCTCTCTAATGTCATGTCTCTCTCTCTCCTTCCACTAACCACTGCCATCCTTTTCTCTCTCTATATATAAATCCCTATTCCACCCCCTCATTCACCCTATCCTAGTCTCTCACTTACTATTACAACTAACCATCACCACCAAATCTCTCTCTCTCTCTCTCTCTCTCTCTCTCTCTCTCTCGGGGGCTTCCAAAACACCATAGTAGATATTGGTCAGCTTTTGCATCTTTTCCTTCAAGAATTCACACTCTTTTACATTCACTACTCTCTCTCTTGGCCCCCCCTCTCTCTCATGTCATTTATCTCTCTCCCATTCCACTAACCACCTCCCCCTTTCTCTCTCTCTATATATATGTATCCCTATTTCAACCCCTCATTTAGACTCTCGTGGTCTCTCACCTACTCTGACCACTAACCAGCACCACCTGATCACTTAGTCTCTCTCTCTAAAAAACTATCCTCCAATCTCTCTCTCTATCTATCTATCTTCCTTGCATCCAAATCCTAATAGTAGATACTCATTAGATTTTGCATATTTTCCTTCAAGACTTAACACTTTCACTTTTCCTACTCTCTCTCTCTCTATCTCTCATCATATGTCTCTCTCCTCTCCTGCTAACCACCAACCAATCCATTTCATTCTACCTATATCCTTATTCCACCCAGTCATTTTCACTCTCCAGGTCTCTCACCTACTCCTACCACTAACCACCACTGCTCTATCTCCCTCTCTCTCTTTGAACCCCTAACCCCCAATCTCTCTCTCTCTCTCTCTCTCTCTCCGGGGCATCCAAAACATTATAGAAGATATTGGCAATATTTTGCATCTTTTCCTTCAAGGTTTCACACTCTTTCATGTTTGCTAATCCTTATCTTTGTCTCTCTCTTTGTCTCTCTCTCTCTCTCGTGTAATCCATCTCTCTCCCATTCCACTAACCACATCCCCATCCCCCCCTCTCTCTATATATATATTCCCTTTTCCACCCCCTCATCTGAACTCTCTTGGTCTCCCACCTACTCCTACCACTAAACACCACCACATGATTGGTTAGTCTCTCTCTCTAAACCTCTAACCTCCAATCTCTCTCTCTCTCTCTCTCTCTCTCTCTCTCTCTCTCCCTCCTCCTGTTAACACCAAAAAAGTACTCATGAGCTCATCCCTTTGGACATACACCTCTGTTGACCAAATTTCCTACCAACCTAGCCTCCAAAATCCTAGAAAACCCAAATGGGTATCAAAATATTCAAAATTCCCTCAAAAAACATACCAAAACCCCAAAAGAGGGTCAAAATCAAAATAATTGGGAATAAAGCTCAAAAGAAAATAAAAAAAGAGAAAATATGGCAAAAACCCTAAAAAAAGCCCTAAAACCCTAACCTAAGTCTATAAAAGGGGTGGAGGCCCCTCATTTCAAATATCCCTCAACTACTCTACTGTTATGTTGCCAAAAAAATTTGTCAAGCCTTAGCCATCCATCTTTGAGATTTGGCTCCCTTGAGAAGATAGAAATCTTGGCCACCACCAAAAGCATTGAGGAGGAGAGTGCAGAACCAAAGGAGATCAAAACACACTGTTAGAGCTTCACCAGCCTTGTTTCCGTGGTAAAATTTTTGCAAGCCCTTGCTTGCCCATAATACAAAAAGTTAAAGATTCTTTGTCACATTGCTTTGAAAATCTATTGTTTATTGCTTTAAGTTTTTTTTAATCTCATGCAAATGTTAGATCAGATTGTTTGTTGTTTTTATGATTAGTTTAGTCTTGATCACTTCCCTTTAACCTGCTACTAAGGGTCCTTTCCCTTAGTAGGTGCCATTTTGCACAAGCAGGGGTGAAAATCCGAGCTATAGATTGGCGACTCCTTTGTTTGAAACCCATCTCTGACAACTTTAGTTTCTATTTTTCACTTGTTAAAAGTTCTATTTTTTTGTTTTATTTGCTTAATTTACAGTCCTGTGTGTTCTTTTGTACGACTGCAACCAGTTTGAATCATTTTTCGTGCAGAAAACCGCACCCTTTTTACCCACAATAGCGGTCCTCACTGCAACTGTTCTCCTGTTTTGCGTGGTCTGCACATCGGCTCCTTAGCCCTTTGCTAAGGTCCCGAGCGCGTTTGCTCTGCACATTCGTGCGGTCCGCACCACGGCTACCAGTCACTTACAAGTGGTTCATACCATGACTCTCAGCCCGCTGTGCACGATGCCCACCGCACCATCCCAGAAGTTTTACGCATTTTTTTTAAACCGCATCTCACCTGTCTATGCACGCGGCCCACACCGCGACCTACATGGGCTTACCCGCAGTCCCTCAACTGGACACGAGTGGCACCGCTCCTTACCCTACCACCGTTGTGGCCCCTACTGTAGGCACACATCCGCACAGTGCGCTGCAAAACGCAGCTTGATCCCTGCCTTCCATGTTGCACACCGCAACACTTCCATCCACCCTGCGCGTTGCACACCGCAAGTTTCCTCCTGCCCTACATGCTAACATGGCCCGCCCTGCATGTTGTGAGCCCTGATACCTGCGCTGCATACCATGGCCACTAACCCGCAACCCACGTTGCACCGCATTTTTCGCCCCAAAACGCGCGCTGTACACCGCTCCACCCATGCCGATACCTGAGTTGCACCGCACTGACCGCCCTGAAATTCGCACTTCCCAGCGCACATTTTGGCACGAAACCTGTGCTGCATACCGCACAGAGCGGCCCCATAACCGCGTTTTGATTTCCATATTTTCACTATTTTGATGTTTAAAAATATATATATATATATATATATATATATATATATTAGTTTTCAAGTTTTTGTTAAGCATTTAGCTTCCAACACTTTTTCATTTTTCTAGCAGTTAAATGCCATAATTTTTACTTTCTGGTTAGCTACCAACATCATCATTGCACACACGTTTCCACCTAACTCAAGTGAGCCCTAAAAAACTACTTAACTCAACCAAATTTTTAACCCCACTTGGGGAACACAGAAGAATTTTGTAGCAAGGTAGGACAAGGGGGATAGGTATCCAAATAACACCCCTTTGTCGCTTACACTTGAGACATAGTTGTTGTCATCTAGGGTACCAAAATTCCCTAGTACTTGTTGGGACGGTTACGACCAATTTGTTAGAAAGGCCTCTCTCTTAGGAGGGTTGAAGTGGTGAGACTGGTTCCGGACGCCGGAGTGGAATACCGCAATCCATTCAATAACCAAAGGCTACCTACTCGTTGTCCACGTGTGGTGTTCCTTTAGGCCCACACAATGATAGTACTAGAGCTGCAGATTCACCTTTCTGGATGTGTCATGAATGTGGTATCTTAGTATCCTTTCTTCTAGGATTGTTTACCTAGTGTCCCTCCCGGTAGGGGGATATCATTATCCTTTGGTTCTACTTTTCGTATTGTTCAACTGGGATTTCATCACCTTGCAAAGGATACATCTAGTTCAAACCAGCATACCTTTTAGTTAGGCGTTTGCATGCTCCCTTACCTCCCTTGAGTCTAGTGAGTACACCTTTTTTCACTTTTTAGGAGCCTTTCCTGTTGGTATTCAAACCATTTTTATTGCCACTCCATTTGATTGTAGCACAGCTATTGCAAAAAACATTTTGAGCATTGTTGTTGGCCTGAGTGCCATATTTTTTCTGCTCTCCTTGTGCACACATGATTGCACTAGGATTTTTTGAGCTTTTCACTCACCATACCTCACCCGGAATAATCTCAACGTCATCATTGAGTCCCACAGACAGTCTCGACGCCAACGGGGCGAATCCCCGCAACACGGTTTACTTGGCTCTCCTCACTACAGACGTAGAGCCTCAACACCTGATCTGGATGCTCCTTATAACACATCCGACTCAGAACTGGAGTACAACACATACACCACTCCATCTAGCCCCTTGGCTGGTATGATGTCCAACACCTTTTTCTGTGAGATGGTCGGCGGAGTACCCACCACTCACCCGGCTACCACATCAACATCCATCCCCGTCATGTCATCTATAGGCCCTATGCCTAACATCCCCGCCACCAGATCCATTCCGATAGGTAGTGGATTGGTCACCAATACAAATCCACTGGTGACTAGTAGCATACTTGGGGGCAGCGGCCCCACCATTGCCTCTATGGCCCAGATCGTTGCCCCACACATTGGGGGCAGCGGTCCCACCATTACTGATATGGCACACACTGTTGCCCCACACATTGGGAGCAGTGGCCCCACCATTGCCGCTATGGCCCACACCGTTGCCCCACACATTGGGGGTAGCAGCCCCACCATTTCCGCTATGGCCCATACCATTTCCCCACACATCGGGGGCAGTGGCCACACCATTGCCACCACGGCAAACCCACCTCCCCCACCACCCCCGACACATATTCCTGCTAGTTTTCCATTCATGTCCAGTCTTAACCTCCCTGAATTGGCTAGATTGACAAATGATCCTATAAGACATGATCCTAGGTGGCCTCCTATGCCCACCAAACTCCCTTCGAACATACCCAAATTCGATGGAAAGGGAGGAGAAGACCCCCAAAATCATATCATGTCTTTCCACTTATGGTGTTCCTCCAACTCCATCATGGATGACTCCATTCGTCTTCGATTACCACAACGAACCCTTATTGGAGCAGCAACCAAGTGGTATATTGACCAACCTCATGGGACCCACCTTACATTCACATCCCTTGCCTCCACTTTCCTGCAATTATTCCAGCTTCCCGTTCGTTATGATGCCGGTGTAGAGATCCTCTTATCTTGTAGACAGAATATGACCACCCACATCACGGACCACATCCATGAGTGGCGTAAACGACGTACTTTATGTAAGATCAAGTTGGACGACTGTATTTTCTTAGATTGGTTCCTGAAGTCTCTCATACCAACCATCGCGAAGGATGTGGCCTCCGAGCAACCTCAGTCTGAGGAAGAAGCCATCCTCAAATCCCAACACTTTGATCTTATCTATGCCCAATCTGGCTACCTATACTCTATCCTACCAGATGCCCCTCACATCGACGCCTCCTGGAGCAATCCCCCAGGAGCATCCCATGCCGCTGACGGCATCATTGGGCATGTAGCATCACGCACCCAACTGTACACGGCTATGCCCACTCCTTCTGGCCCTGATCTTTCGCGTGCCACATCACATTCTGGAGTGACTACATCATATGCCCTGGTCATTCGGCCTCCTCATACTCATGTAACATCATGCTGATACAATTGTTATGGCCATGTACACTCACCTTATAATCCTCCTATGGGCCAATCCGCCTTTTATTAACACCCACCTCAGCCATCACATTCACACCCCCAAGTCCAACCGACTTACTACCCTCCGCAAGCCCCACTTACGCAACCACAAGCTCCTCCTATTTATCATCCACCGCCGACCCCACCTGCACCAGCTCAACCTCAAGCACATCCTGGTTACTACCCGCAGCCGGCACCTTCACCACCTGCTTAGCCATAGAATCCTCCCAACCCCCTAGGGAAATTTTATGCCCAACAACACCCACAGCAAAACCAGCCTGCTCAATGCAACTATCAAGGCCAACATAACATGGGGAGAGAACGAAACCATAGGAATAACCAACCGCACGACCAAGGCGGTCAACAACCAAAACCCCCTAGTAACAACAACGCCGCCCCACCTAACCAAAACCCTGACAGACCACCTTGTCAGGGAAAGAATCACAATCTACGAACGAATCACCCTTGTTCTATATGTGGGGTCTACAGCCACTATACGCACAATTGTCCACATTTAGATCGTGTCCATCAACTTTGGACGGATGATGCCCAATGCCAAGGACAAGCTACTCCTCCTGCACAACCCAACCCCCAAACACCTCCCATGGTGTTGCAAAATCCCTTGCCCACGCAAGGAATAGTAAACACCCAACCACTACCTCCTCATCAAGGAACCGCACAACCACCTCAGCAAATCACATATGCTGCACAGACAAACCAACCAATGGATTCGGGTACCCACCATCTTTTCATGATGTCATCAACAGACGTCAATCTTCAAACGCATCGAAATCAATACGGACCCAACCCCAAAACCTCCCCCATTGATACTTCTCCTAACGCTCTTCCCACAGATCGGCCCTTACGCATACCCCCGCCACAGGACGATGGGTCCCCTAAAGCCCCTCGTTTCCCACTACGATGGATCAACAACAATCCTAATGCTCGTGCCACATCAAATTATAATATTGTAGAAGATCTAGCGCAGTCCCCCGCTGCTATGTCTACCTTGGAAGTCCTAAAGAGTTGTCCTGCATAGAGGAAATTGTTGTTATCCTCCATCGATGCGATAGACCCTAATGACTCATGATTGATGGCATTCGACTTAGACCAAGCCGAACCACGTTTTCCTTCGACACTAGCTTTCCAGGTTTCTATATCAGTTCGAAACCTTGTCATCCATCGATGCATCATCGATGAAGGCGCCTCCACTTGCGTAATGTCGACATTTGTTTGGCAGAAGCTCGGATCTCGCACTCTACAACCATCAACAACTGAATTAAGAGCTTACGATGGCCGCGCAGCTCAACCTCAAGGCCTTTTGGCCAACGTTCCCGTTCAGCTATGGGGAAAAACGGTCTTAATCAATATAGAGGTTATCAATGCACAGATTGATTACAACCTCTTGCTTGGTCGTAGTTACATGTATGCTATGAAGGTCATTGCTTCGTCCGTATTCTGCATCATGATGTTCCCCCATGAGGGACGTGTGGTCAAAATAGACCAAATAATATACTATGATCCCAATGCCCCCACTGATCCTGAGAATGTTCTTCCCATGATTGAACAACCCATGCACAATGCTCCTACATTGTTCATCTCCACAGTCAGACCTGGGTTATACTTGGAATCACCCATGACCTCCACCTTCCAATCCATTCTGCCCCCTTTGAAGATAACAGAGATATCTGATCTTTGCACAATTTCCTCCAACCACACAGCACCCCACCAGCAACCGCCTTTACTACTACAACCACTGTCGGTACCAAGTAACGTTGGGGCAACACCAATCCATACAATCCCATTTTTATTCCCACCTTTTGAAGTAATAAGTGCCCCCATGATGGCCACTTTGAACCTCCCTGGTTTAACCCTTGGTCTACCCATGTGGTATTTACCCACCCCTACTCCTCCACCAACACCACATGTCGTCCTTCAACCAGTTCAACCTATCAGCACGTCTAACCAACCACCCCACTGTGTTGCGAACCTACCCAACGACCCCGCCGCCGCGGCATCCACATCTATTAGAAACCACACCCCCCCACCACCACCTAAAAATGCTTGGGGTAGAGGCCCGCAAAACTATATCACCCCTCTGATGAGAAAACCTGTGGCACCCCAACCACCCCCGCAAGCACCCCCTAAGTGCTCCTTGTGTGATGATATCGGCCACACCACTCACAACTATCCTCAGGTGCCTGATATCCAAAAACACATGCAGACCTTGGACGATGACCCCAACATCCCCTTAGTCGTACTAAACCCCCCAGCCCATTAGCGCAACAAGGTGTTACATACTAACCACACTTGCGCTATCTGTGAAATATATGGTCACTACTCACACCACTACCCTGACCTCCCAGATTACAGAGCATCCCTCTACGAACTGAATAACGCCAACCTAGAAACATCCCCTCCTACCATTGAACAAATTTATCCCCCAACATCTACCTCTTCGGAAGAAATCAATACCATATACATGATCTCTACGGTCGATAAGCACGATAGGCCTCCAACATCTACCCTTCCCTCGTATGACCTGATAACTCAGTACCTCCACAGGGATGAGGAAATCATCGAAGCCCTTACAGAACCCGATTACCCATGGGATGACATGCACCATCGATCATATTTCATCCCTAGTGAGTCCACCCCTACCACAGCCAACCAACTAGCAATTGAAACAAAAGAATTTCTCTCGGAGAAGGTCAATTGGTTTAAGAACCCTATTCCCTCCCCCGACGCCTTCGAGGAAGGCAACATGGCCAATATATCACTGACCATACAAGTTGATATTTCCCTCACACCTAGCACACCCGAACACATTACATTAACTGCCGCTTGTATGAAATACGAAATTGGGGAATCCAAAAAGCTCTTTCAGGAGTTTCATGATGTATTTTCTTGGTCTTATACCAATATGCCCATCCTGGACCCTACTATCGTTGAACACCACATTGATACATGGCCAGAGGTCCCACCCGTCCTCCAGAAACAAAGACCAATTCACCCCTCCAAACTCCCTGTAGTCAAAATTGAAATTGAGAAGCTGCGGAAAGACGGATTTATCTATCCTATCGCTTACACCACCTGGGTGTCCAACCCTGTACCTATCAATAAAAAATAGGGCACCCTCCGTGTTTGCATAGATTTTTCAGATCTCAATCATGCATGTCCCAAAGACAACTTTCCCACACCATTCATCGACTAGCTCGTTGACGCTTGTGTCGGACATGAAGTCCTCTCCTTTATGGATGGCTTTTCCATATATAACCAAATACACATTCGGAAAGAAGACCAATATAAACTGCGTTCACTACCCCATGGAACACCTTTTCCTACCGGGTCATGCCATTTGGTCTAAAGAATGCAGGCGCCACTTTCCAACGAGCTATGACATACTGCTTCCACAACCTAACTCATATCATCCTAGTTTACCTAGATGACCTTACTGCTCGCTCCAAATAACGATCTAACCACCTAAATGACCTCCGGCAAGTCTTCCTGCGTTGCCACAAATACATAATCTGCTTGAACCCTCTCAAGTGTGTCTTTTTCATTCCTGCAGGCTGGTTTTTAGGATTCATCGTTTCACAGAAAGGGATAACTGTTGACCCTTTAAAAGTTCAAGCCATCTTGGACCTACCTCCACCTTGCACCATACGTTAGTTACAGAGTCTACAAGGGAGATCCAACTTTCTCCATCGCTTTGTTCTTGAATACGCCACGACAGTTCACGGATTTCTCCACTTACTCTGCACCCGCAACCCATTTATCTGGGATGAGAAAGCTCAAGCAGCCTTTTCAGCCCTTAAAACGGCCTTAGCTAATTCCCCTTTGATCTCCCCCCCGGATTTCTCAAAGGATTTTATCCTGTATGTTTCGGCATCAGAATACGCCATCTCGGGGGTTCTCATTCAAGAAGATAGTGCACGAAAAGAGCACGTAATCTACTATGTGAGTCAGACCTTGTCTGGCCCATAGTTGCGTTACCCCCCAGAAGAGAAGTTGGCCCTAGCCGCTGTCTTCTCCGTACAAAAGCTCCGCCACTATATATTGCTAAGCCCAACTACTGTTGTGGTCCACTCTAATCCTATGGTTTACCTTTTGAGTCATCGCCTCCTACAAGGCCGTGTGGCTAAGTGGGTCACTATCCTCCAAGAGTATGACCTCACGTTTACAACACCAAAGAGCGTCAAGGCCCTTGCGTTCGTGCAACTAATGACAGACTTGTCATCATCGTCTAGTTCAACTCCCATCAATACTAGTCTCCTCGACGATCATTTATTTATCATCTCCTCAGATGACCCTTGGTACGACGATACCTTGGTGTACCTTCGCACTCAGAAATTTCAACCCGACCTTGACCATGATGGGCCCTGATGCATACGTCACCACGCTTCACATTACCTTCTCTTAGGTGATGTGTTATACAATCATGGTATCGACACCATTCTATGCCGCTGCCTCACCCGCGATGAGGCTAAATAAGTCCTTAATGATTTCCATAGTGGAGCTTGTGGCGGACACTTTTCAAGGATGGCCATCGCCCAAAAAGTTATCCATGCGAAATATTTTTGGCCCTCCCTCTTTACCGATTGCATCACTGCAGTTAAGCATTGCCATAACTGCCAACTCTTTGTACCTAAGGCACGGACCCCACCTGATCCCCTCCATCAAGTCATCACTGTTGGTCCTTTCTGCAAATGGGCCATCAACTTCATGGAGTGTAACCCTTCATTGGCAAGTGGCCACAAGTACATCATTGTTGCTGTAGATTAATTCACCAAGTGGGCCGAGGCCATGCCCACATTCAACTATAAAGCCAACATTGGGGCTCGTTTCTTTTTTAATCATGTTATTACTCATTTTGGTGTCCCACAACAAGTTGTGTCAGACCACAGGAAACACTTTGAGGAATCTGTTTGGAAGGAGCTCTCTATTCTTCTGAAATTCAAACATCAATACACTTCCGCCTATTACCTGCAAGGGAACGGCCAGGTAGAGGCCATCAATAAAATACTGAAGACCATTCTTCAGTGCACCATATATCGCCATAAGTCCAAGTGGCATCACATGTGATTTCCAGCACTATGGGCTTATCGCACATCCACGAAGACTTCCACGGGGCTTACCCCTTTCCACTTGGTACATGGCATCGAATCAATCCTCCCCATTGAGTTCCTGATTCACACCCTCCACATCGTTGTCGAGCTTTTACCCGATACCTCACCACTTGAATAATGCCTCATCCTCCTAGAACAAGTCAATGAGGATCGCCGGACAACCCTCCAAACCATTGAGGCTACTAAAAACCGCTCGAAAGCAGGCTACGACAAACATGTTCACCCGTGTAATTTTCGGGAAGGAGACCTTGTTCTTGTCTACGACCAAGCACACGATAAGACTGAGAAAGGAGAGTTTGAATCCATGTGGCAAGGCCCATACATTGTACATCCTTGTTTGGGACATGGGGCATACATCCTCACCGATTCTGAAGGGACACCCCTACGCAACCCTCGAAATGGGTTGTACCTTAAACATTTCTATCCATAACACTTTTTTGAGGACCCACCAGTCTCATTTATACAGTTTCATTCCCCTTTTTTATTCTCACCTTTTTTATCTAAGACCTTACATTTTGTTTACCCTGCATGATCATAGATGGACTCCCTCCCACCACAATACGTCGGTTTTGCTGATGGCGCAAGTCGTTGGTCCCCGAATCTCGCCTCTACAGCTTAGGTTTTATATTCCCCCTCCCACGAGCTAATCCACCTCGATGGAGTGTGCATAGGTGATGCTACCAATAACCAAGCTGAGTACGATGTTATGGTTGGTCTACTGACCGCTGCCCTCCATATTGGCATCGGTCACCTTCGTGTGTTTCTTGACTACCTGCTGCTTATCTCTCAACTCAACAACTGTTATCAGGTATGGGATCCCTGCCTTTTTAGAAATTTCCTGTGCACTAAACAAATGATCAGACAGTTTGAATCCACAAAAATCGCAAAAAGAAATCATCACCACAATTACATCCACGTGCATCATCATAACTGTATCCACGTGCATACAATACAAGCATCGTGATATGTGCATCCACGTGCATAGAAGGTAAACATCATCACAACAGGCATCCACGTGCCGATAAATATATATTTATCATGGAAATGTCATAAGTACCCACTGCACCCAAATATACATATAAACATAGCGAGGAGCCCCAACAACATCCTCGGTAAATATCATAAGCCGTATATACAAAAATACGACATGCTCATAACAGTGGGGGTAGCCTTGTCAACTGCCTAGTCAGACTCCTTCCGTTAGTCCTCATCATCATCATCCCCCTCTGACTCCCCTGCCTTGGTGTCAGTGGCTGCAGCTGCCTGTGCTGCGATCTCATCCTCCCCCTACTCCTCCTCAGGCATCTCCTCCTCAGGATCCTCCTCCTTAGGGTCCTCCTCTATAGGCTCCTCCTCCTTGGGCTCATCCTCCTTAGGATCATCCTCATCATCCTCCCCAAGCTAGGGTACATCCCCTCGAGTGAAAGCTCTCACTATTTGTGCGGCCATCTCAATGCACCGCATGATAGGCCTCCACTCCTGTGGAGCATCATAACATATGTCAATAAGCTCCTGATCCAAATCCTCCCAGCCATCGCTCTCGATCCCCTCTACGAGCCGATCAATCCCCTATCGAAAAACATCCAAGGTAACTATGGCACTCTGACAACGCCCCTGTCCATGACCTACTGGATCAACCCCCTCTACATGGCCTCTCCGTAACCGATGCCCCAACGGTGGTTGAGGTCCCACATCTACAAAGAGAAACATCCAAACATTAATAAAAACCATCTAGCTGCAACATAGTAACTGCGCATAAAAACAGACAAAACAAAATAGACATACCATCTGGTCCCCAAGCCTGACCAGGAGGTCTCGACAGCTCTGGATCCCCACGAAAGTCCATCTGGTGGTACGGGTAGTCCTCAATAGATACAGGTATCTTCAGCCACTGTCTAAACAGCTCCTCTATGAAAAAATGGCCCACTGAGCCTCCACCTCTGCGAGTCATCATCTCACCGCATCCGCGGCTCAATCGGTGGAGCTTCCCGCACTGCTCTGTAAGGCCGTAGTGTGGGTAACCGTTCAAAGAAAAATGCGCATAGAAAGGAAGGGTAGCAGAACCCCTTCCCCAGATGCCTAACCTTGCTCAGCTCTCGCCGAACAACTGTCAAGTACATCTTCCCCCCAAGCATAATACGTCCCATTAAGGACTCTCTCTATCAACACCATCTGTCGTCCTGAGATTCGGTGAGGGCCATGCAAACCGAGAATATGTACAACCATCACTGCAATAGCCTAGGTAGTGGGAATCTCTATATCACAAAGGATAAATGGAGAGCCACTCACCTCCGCCACCGGTAGACAATGTCTATCCAGTAAGGTCTCCATCGATATAGTCCTCGGCCTCCTCGGCTGGGTATCAGCAACCATGCCCAACCTGGGCAGTCCAGTCAAGAAATATGCATCTGTCAGGGTCAGATCTAGTCGCTCACCCTGAATCATAAAGGCCTCGATATCTGAGTCCCAGAACTCAATCAACTTGTTCAACAATAGTGGTGTTGAACGCATCAACAGAATTTGCTCAAACTTCAGGAGCCCACAATCAGTTAGGGCCTCCCGAACTCCCCTGTCTGTCCGAACGCATCGTCGGATGGCACTCGGGACCTCCCGCTCTCTCCAAGTCACCACTGGCATCCTGCCAATCACAACAATACAACCCATCCGATCCATATCCCGACATAACACTTGGGCCTCCAAATGCCCTCTGGAGTGCATTTTCTCCCTTGAAACGTGCACTCCAGAGTGCACTTACTTAGCCTTCCCCTGCATTGTACACCGCACTTTCCTCCCGGAAAGTTGCGCTACTCACTGTGCCATACCGGCCCTTAGTTGCGCTTTGAAGCATGTTTTCCCCTAGGAATGCTGCACGTCAGAGCGTAACTAAGCTGAGCTCACCCGCATGGCACACTGTGTTTTCCGGATACCCTAGCGCTCCCTGGATCATGCCTTTGAGCGAGGTACCTGCGCTTTGCAGCGCAGATTCCTCGGCCATTGCTGCGGTCTAGAGCACACAAAACCATCCAGAACCCGCGCCATGCCACATTGGCATCCATTAATGACCGACACTCCTCCCTAGAGGCCCAAAACCCAATAAAAATGCTTAAATGACAAAGCTATGGACATGAACTCTTACCTGCAACTCCCTGAATGCAAATCCACTGGTCCATTCTATCGCAATCTCAGTTTTCACCTCTGGGCTCCTCTAATCTCCTGTCAAACTTACCAATCACAAATGACACCTATTATGAGGGTCCACTTACTATTTATAAACATTGGACTTATTTTCGTTTTTCCATTACAGGATCATCTAATACCCGTTTCTCAAACCATTGATACCAATGAACTCAATGCATCTAGAACTTCATGGTGGCCGAGTCAGTTTCCATTTTTCACCGACACCTTTTTCAGGCATTTTTTACATGCCCCCCCATTGCCTCGGTTTCTGTGCCACAACAGTCGTTGTCCATTTTTAACATTCTTTATATCGTTGGATTCAGTTTTCCACGCTCATGACCATACTGGAGATCATTTCTTGCTTTCACCAATCCCTTTGTCGAGCATTTTTTCATATACCCCTCATTGCCTCAGTTTGCATGCCACATCGGCTATTGTCCTTTTTTGACGTACTTTACATCGCTAGATTCAGTTTTTCGCGCTCATGATGATTCTTGAGATCATTTCTCACTCTCACCTCTATATTTTTTGGACATTTTTTAGTGCCCTCGATGCCTCGATTTGCGTGCCACATCGACTGTTATCACATTTTACCAATCCATCCATCAGAACCTATCCATGAGCCCTCCGCTCCATCCATGCTGCAATTATGGCATTGTTTTTCTATCATTCATCAACCACAAGGAGGCCCCATCAGTGTTCCCCCCTATCACTATGATTGATCCCCATACTCATCCCTTGACTGAACACTTCCTCCTTGCCTCACCATTACTTTTGTTCAGTATAATTTTACCCCTTTTTTGGGCCGATCAATTCCTTTACGAAGAAGGCACTTAGGGAGTTTCTGTTAAGGTCTTTTCTGACTCCTAAAATAATGAAAAGATCGCCGAACAATCTTGCTTCCTTGCATGCTCATTAAACATATTTGAAAGGGCATCTACCTGGTATAAGTTTACCCCTTTTCCGGACCTTGTAGACTAATTACAAAAAAGGAATACTCTAGTCACATCGGGTATAAGAGTTCTTCATTATATCCTTTTATGCTTTTTCGGGCCTTGGAGACTAACACATGAAAAAGAACCCCCTTGGTGTCCACTTATTGCTTTCAGGCTCTATAAAACTGAAAGCAACCATGAGTGTGAACTATCCTGGGCTCATACAAATCCACACGACAGTACCACTACTGAGCACACTTCTATTCCTTCTTTAAGCTCCGTAAAACATGACGAAGGCCCCAACGATGCCTATTGGCACCACAACAAGGCATACATAATCACACCATTATCGAAGCTTCCCCAATTTGGTCGCCTTTGTTCAGAGTGTTCTGCGATATGCCACCTTGAGAGTTTCCCAACACCATACATCAGTTTTCCCCACTCAACCTCCCCCATTACAGTACATACCCCTGATCCCTTAAGCTATGATCCCCATACCAAAAGTCAGTTTCATATGCTGCCATGTCATCCATGCCGCCATACTCTAAACAAAGGAAGTTTGAGTTCCCCCCACTCTGCGACCCCAGTCATTCCCCATCCCCACAACATGTCAGTCCCACCATCAGTACTATCACACTTTGGTTGTACACCTCATGCTCCTATCAAGGAAACATCATTGCCTTGGCAGTTGTCAATCTCCCTCTGTCGACGCCAACCAATCTATTCCAGATGATAGACCCAGAGGTCCCTGTGCCTTGGACTCATCATCATCACTGGTGAGTGCCTGCAGATCATTTCGAAAGGAGTCCTTAGTGCCTCTCCAAATGATTGTTTCTCACATGCTCGATGTCAACACCTTGATCGCATCGTTGAGATTCGTACAGGGTATTGGTCCTTTAAGTCATTTGTCGAAGACCCCGGATGTCCCTGGACCCTAGCACATTGGTCAATCTACTTTTGGAACAACCAGTTACATGTTCCTATGGATATCTGGGCTGCGCTTGGCAACAGTATTCAGAAGTACCCTAGTTTTACACTCCCTCGAGTATATAGTTCCATATACTCTTCATATATTGACTCACAGTTATTGAGTCCCTACAGTTGTTGGATACCTTCAGATTCAGCAGTTCATCAACCTTTCTGAAACCTCATTCAAAACGGTTGTTGCTCTTTTCCAGTATATCAGTTCTTTAGATCAGTCATGGTATAACCATGAGTATGTCCCAGCATTGAGTCCCCTCTGGACCATCACGATGTACACAGTAGGTTTATATGTATTGTTCAGGTCCCTCTTTTTGGGCCTCATTGTTATTTATATGTCTTGACAATGAGCATGGGTATGCCCGCCTCGTCCATATATTGAGATACTCCTTAGTGAGACATGTATTTTTAGTTCTTGGCAATCCATACAGACCTCGTGTTCTAGTCTCCAACCAATTCGTGCTCTCCTCCATCCCAATGCTTGTTACCCAGGAAAATCACAGTACTTATGATGTCTATCGACCAAACGATGAGCTCCTACCCTCACACATCAGGGGGCAATCTGTTAACACGAAAAATGTACTCACCAGCTCATCCCTTTCGACATACACCTCTATTGACCAAATTTCCTACCAACCAAGCCTCCAAAACCCCAAAAAACCCAAATGGGTATCAAAATATTCAAAATTCCCTAAAAAACATACCAAAACCCCAAAAGAGGGTCAAAATCAAAATAATTCAGAATAAAACTCAAAAGAAAATAAAAAAAGAGAAAATAGGGAAAAAACCCTAAAAAAAGCCCTAAAACCCTAACCTAAGTCTATAAAAGGGGTGGAGGCCCCTCATTTCAAAGATCCCTCAACTACTCTACCGTTATGTTGCCAAAAAAAATTGTCAAGCCTTAGCCATCCATCTTTGAGCTTTGGCCTCCCTTGAGAAGATAGAAATCTTGGCCACCACCAAAAGCATTGAGGAGGAGAGTACAGAACCAAAGGAGCTCCTGAACACACTGTCAGAGCTTCACCAGCTTCGTTTCTGAGGTAAAAAAATTCCAAGCCCTTGCTTGCCCATGATACAAAAAGTTAAATATTCTCTTTCACATTGCTTTGAAAATCTAATGTTTATTGATTTAAGTTGTTTTTAATCTCATGCAAATGTTAGATTAGATTTTTGTTGTTTTTATGATTAGTTTAGTCTTGATCACTTCCCTTTAACCTGCTACTAAGGGTCCTTTCCCTTATTAGGTACCCTTTTGCAGAAGCAAGGGTGAAAACCCCACCTACACCTCCTGTATTCATGGCATCCGAAACTTAATAAAAGTATTCATTAGCTTTTTCAACTTTTCCTTCGATAGTTCACACTCACATTTGCAAGTCTCTCTCTCACTAGTTGTATATCTCCCCTTCCATTAACCACCTCTCAATCCCTTTCGTTTTGTATATATCCCTCTTTCACGCGCTCATTCACACTCTTTTGGTATCTCATCTATTGCTACCACTAACCACCACCACCCGATCCCCCCCTCTCTCTCCAAACCCCTGACTCTCTCTCTCTCTCTCTCTCTGTATATATATATATATACATATATATCCCTCTCAGATGCCCTCATTCAGCCTCTCTTAGTCTCTCACCTATCGCTACCACTAACACCCATCACCCAATCTCCTATTCCCTCTCTCTAAGGGCCCTTAACCCACAATATCTCTCTCTCTCTAAACCCATAACCCCCAATCATGTTCTCTCTCTTTAAACACCTAACCCCCAATCTCTCTCTCTCTCTCTCTCTCTCTCTCTCTCTCTCTCTCTCTCTTTGAGGGATTGAAAACATCATAGTAGATGTTTGTCATCTTTTGCATATTTTCCTTTAAGACTTCACACTCTTTCATGTTTTATACTCTCTCTCTCTCTCATGGAATCTGTCTCTCTCCCCTTCAACTAACCACCTCACCATTCCTATCTCTCTTTATATATCCCTCTGCCACTCTCTCATTCGACCTCTCCTACTCTCTCACCTACCCGTACCACTAACCACCATCACCCTATCGCTTAGTCTATCTCTCTAAACTGCTAACCCCCAATCTCTCTCTCTCTCTCTCTCTCTCTCTCTCTCTCTCTTCGGGGCATCCAAAACATCATAGTATATATTGGTAATATTTTTCATCTTTTCCTTAAAGAATTCACACTCTTTCACATTTTATACTCTCTCTCTCTCTCATGTTATCCTTCTGTTCCCCCTTCCACTAACTACATCCCCATCCCATCACTCTCTCTCTCTCTCCATATATCCCTTTTCCACCCCTTCATTTGGCCTCTCCTAGTCTCTCACCTAGTCCCACCACTAACCACCACCACCCAATCGCTTAGTCTCTCTCTCTAAACCCTTAACCCCCTAATCTCTCTCTCTCTCTCTCTCTCTCCTCTTGTCTTTGTGGCATCCATAACCTAATAGTATATATTCATTAGCTTCTACATAATTTCCTTCAAGACATAACACCTTCATGTTTTCTACTCTCTCTCACTCACACTTTCTCTCTCTCTCCCCCCCCTATCTCTCACACGTGCACATCATCTTTCTCTCTCCCCTTCCACTAACAACATCCCAATCCCTTTCATTCTATCTATATCCCTCTTACACCCCATCATTCGTAATATACTGGTCTCTCACCTACTCCTACCACTAACCAGCACCACTTGATCTCTCTCTCTCTCTCTCTCTTTGGGGCATCAAAAAATTCATAATAGATGTTGCTTATCTTTTGCATATTTTCCTTCAATACTTCATACCCTTTAATGTTTTGTACTCTCTCTCTCTCTCTCTCTCTCCAGGGCAACCAAAACTTCATAGTAGATATTGGTCATCTTTTGCATATTTTCCTTCAATCTCTCTCTCTCTCTCTCTCTCTCTCTCTCTCTCTCTTCAGGGAATCCAAAACATCATAGTATATTGGTAATATTTTGCATATTTTCCTTCAAGAATTCACACTTTCACATTTTAAACTCTCTTTCTCTCATGTTATCCATCTCTCCCCCTTCCACTAACCAAAACCCCATCCTATCACTCTCTATCCCTTTTCCACCCCTTTCATTTGGCCTCTCCTAGTCTCTCACCTACTCCTACCACTAATCACCACCACCCAATCGCTTAGTCTCTCTCTCTAAACCCTTAACCCCCTAATCTCTCTCTCTCTCTCTCTCTCTCTCTCTCTTCTTGTCTTTGTGGCATCCAAAACCTAATAGTATATATTCATTAGCTTCTACATATTTTCCTTCAAGACATAACACCTTCACATTTGCTACTCTCTCTCTCACTCACACTTTCTCTGTCTCTCCCCCCCCTCTCTCTGTTGATGTATATGTAACTTCGGAATGTATTTCATCTGTGTATTATATATATATTTATTGTACCCTTATAAGAGATGTGTTATTCCTCTATAAGGAAGTGTCGTCATGTGGATTGACAAGTGTCGCAAGTGTGTGTACTTGCCGATGGGTTATTAGACCACCTTGTGGGGTCAGCCCTGAATTATATATAATATAATGTGAATGTACCTAGCTAGACAAGTTGGCCCCATAAGGTCACTGGGAAAAAATGTTAGTATAGATAGAGATCGGAGATCTCTATTTTACTCACTCGGAAAAGTAACTCACTCTCACTCAGAAAGTGGCGCACTAGTGAGGAGGAGGATCATCTACTACTAGGAGACTATCTCAGTGTTATTTGGTTGTACTTTGGTTGAGCCATTGCTCTCTCTATCTCTGAGGAAGTTGTGGGGTTTTTCACCTTAGGGTTTTCCCCACGGAAACTCTGTGTCTCTTGTCTCTTATGCTTTTGATTCTTGTGATGCTTGTCATATTGTGATTGTCATGCATTGATATACTGTATATGTTATTCTCTCAGCAAAGATCCTAGAGTATTGTGAATTAATGCTCAAAATTTAACATGGTATCAGAGCTAACCTGAGAAGAAGACATTTTGCAGTGACAGAAGCTTGAGTTCCCTATTTATTGGGTTTCTCTCCATAGATTTTTGAAAATCAGTATAGTAGATTGACTCTACTCATCAAGGTGCATCTATCTGTCCAATCAGAACTCAATTCCGAGCATTTTCAGATTTGGCCCTAAAAATTAGGGTTTCCACAAAAATAGGAATTTCTAGAATCTGAAGACATAGCTAGAAGCTCCTTGCAAAAATCGAAGTTTAGAGCTTTGGATCGAGATTTTTGGCTGGGTAGATCTCTGGGAAACTCAAACCCTAATTCAGGGTTCTCCCTAGTGAACCCGAGAAGACAAAAGGACAAATATGAAGGGTAAAGCTTTGCCGATCTCAAATTCTGAATGCACCAGGCTGATCAGCTCATCAAGGCGCATCTTTCTATCCTTTCAGAAATTTGAAATTCACATTTTGAATTTTTAGGGTTTTTCTGACAAACCCTAATTCGGGACCAGATCCAGTTTTCAGCATCTCAAGTGGTAAGATCTAAATCTTTTCTATTTCCATTTGAAATACTCTTTAAGATGTCTCTCCACACCAAGCTTGAGGATAATCTTGAAGGGGCTGATAACTTCCGAGCCTGGAAGTATAGGATTGGGTTAATCCTGGAAGAGAATGAGTTGGACTCATATGTGAAAGAAGGCATCCCTATCCCAGAGGATGAAGAGGCCAAGGTATTGCATAAGAAGAACTTGGTCAAGGCAAAGAGAATCATTGCTGATTCCATCAAAGACCATCTCATACCCCATGTGTCTTCTCTTAAGACACCCAAGCAGATGTTTGAATCTTTGACCAAGCTATTTGAAGGAAAGAACATAAATCGGAAGATGACCCTGCAGAACCAATTGAAAGGAGTAAAGTTTCAGAATGGAGAAACCATTCAATCTTATTTTTCAAGGGTCTCACAGATCAAGGAACAACTAGAAGTAGTGGATGAAATGGTGGAGAATGGTGAAGTGGTGATGACCACTCTAAATTGCCTACCCAGGTCATGGGATTCCTTCATTCAAGGAATTTGTGCAAGGAGGAAGTTGATCTCCTTCAACAGATTGCGGGAAGAATGCTGTCAAGAAGAAGCTAGACTTATAGCTCGAGAGGAAAAGATGGGAGGTGAAGATCAAGCTCTTGCAGCTCACACCAAAAGAAGTAAAACCAAGAAGGAGCACCCTCGCCACAATAGATCCTATCAAAAGAATAAGAAGGACCTAAGATGCTTCACATGCAATGAGAAGGGTCACTTTGCCTCAGATTGTCCCAAGAACAAAAGGGATAATAACAACAATAAGAAGAGGAAGGGCAGCAAAAGAACGTTTCATGCTCATGCTGCCGAAGATGATGAACCCCCAAAGAAGAAGGCTAGGGCAGAAAGTTATAGCGATGATAACTCATCAAGTGAAGAAGAGTATGTTCTGATCTCTGCTCTTACAGGTACTATATCTCATGGTTGTAATGATTGGTTAATTGACAGTGGGGCTTCCAAACACATGACTGGGTTTAAGGAATCCTTTGTGAACCTATCTGAACATGAATCACCCAATAAGGTGAAACTTGGGGATGATTATCAATACCCAATCAAAGGAAGTGGTGAAGCCTCCTACAACCTAGATTCTGGAAAATTTTTGAAGATGAAAGAAGTCCTTTATGTACCTGGGCTCAAGAAGAACTTACTCTCCATCTCTGCATTGGATGCAAAAGGTATGAGGGTTGCATTTTTGGATGGCCAAGTCCTAATGTGGCCAAAGGGAAAGACCATAGATGATGCAGTAGTGATTGGAGAGCAAGAGGGAGTTTTGTATAAATTGAAGGGTCAACCTGAACATGCCATGGTGCATGAATCCATGGAGCCAAGTGAACTTTGGCATAGAAGACTTGCTCATATGCACTATAGAGCACTTCCAATTGCAAGCAAGGCAGTAGAGGGTCTTCCTGAAATCAAGACCAAACATGAAGGTGTTTGCAAAGGATATGCAAAAGGTAAGAACATTAAGAAGGATTTCCCAAGCAGTGAAAGCAAGGCAAAAGACATACTAGAAATCATCCACTCAGATGTATGTGGTCCTATGTCATCCAGTTCCTTGAGTGGGTATGTTTACTATGTCTCATTTATTGATGAATTCTCCAGGAAGACTTGGGTATACTTCTTGAAGAGAAAAGATGAGGTGTTTGATAAATTCAAGGAATTCAAAACCTTGATGGATAATCAAACTGACAAGAAGATCAAAACATTCAGATCCGACAATGGTGGAGAATTCACCTCAAGTGACTTCAAGAAGCTTTGTAGTGATTCAGGGATTAAGAGGGAGTTGACTGCTCCGTATAATCCACAACAGAATGGAGTTGCAGAAAGGAAGAACAGAACAATCATGGAAGTAGTAAGAGCAATGCTCCATGACCAGGATCTACCTATGCATCTATGGGCTGAAGTAGCTAGAACAGCCGCATATGTGCAGAACAGAACACCCCACAAGATATTGGACAACAAGACACCAGAAGAGGTCTTTTCTGGTAATAAACCTGAAGTCAGCCATCTCAGAATATTTGGTTGTCCAGTATACACTCATGTCCTAAAGGAAAAGAGGACTAAACTAGATCCTTCAGGAAAGAAGGGTATCTTTGTGGGTTACAGTGAAAGCTCGAAGCCTTACAGAATATACTTTCTAGGGTTCAAGAAGATTGATGTCTGCAGGGATGTAACATTTGATGAAAACTCAGCATTCATCAAATCAAGGAAGGCACCTATCGAAGTTTATGAAGAACCTAAGGAAACAAGATTTCAAGACACTACCATGACTGAAGCAGTTCCAGAAGTTGTACGTGAGTTTGAAGATCCACAAGAACCTGTAGATCCACCCCGTGAAGATAACTCTCACAAGAGGAAACCTGCATGGGCTAGAGAGCTCATTCAAGATGCAGAAATATTTGTCATTCCAGAAGAAGAAAACAGATCAAAGAAGAGGACCAGATCACATACCAGCTATGTTGCTTTACTCTGTGACATTATGAACAAAGAGCCTTCCAGTTATGAAGAAGCAGCGGAAAAGAAAGAATGGAAGGATGCCATGGTTGAGGAATATCAATCAATAATGAAGAATGATGTTTGGGATGTTGTCCCAAGACCTAAAGAGAAGTCTGTTGTGACTTCCAAATGGATCTACAAAATCAAGCATGTTGCAGATGGCAGTGTGGATAAATACAAGGCGAGATTCGTAGCTCATGGCTTCTCTCAGAAAGAGGGAATAGATTATGAAGAAAATTTTGCACCTGTAGCCAGGTATACTTCCATCAGAACAGTACTTGCCCTAGCTGCAGCAATGAAATGGAAAATACACCAAATGGATGTCAATACTGCTTTCTTGAATGGTGTAGTTGAAGAGGAAGTATATGTGGAACAGCCACTCGGTTTTGAAATACATGACAGGGAGTCATATGTGTGCAGATTGAAGAAAGCCTTGTATGGCTTGAAGCAAGCTCCCAGGACCTAGTATGGTAGGATGGACAGTTTTCTATCTAGTTTGGGCTTTACCAAGAGTAAAGCGGATTCCAACCTTTATTACAAGGTTGAGGAAGGGAATCCTGTGATTCTACTCCTGTATGTGGATGACTTATTTGTAACAGGAGATGACAGGTTGATTACAGATACTAAGAGGAATCTTGCTACTAAATTCGATATGAAAGATTTGGGAATGATGCATTATTTCCCAGGTATGGAGGTGTGGCAAAGTGCAGGTGGAATCTTCCTTGGTCAAGGGAAGTACACAGTAGATATCCTGAAGAGATTTGGGATGATGGATTGCAAGGCCATGTCCACAACTATGGCATCGAATCTGAAGCTTCTATGTGATGCTTCATCTGAGCCAGTTGATGTCTCTATGTATCGTCAGATGATTGGGTCCTTAATGTACTTGACGAACACGAGACCGGACATTTGCTTTGCTGTGAACACATTGAGCCAGTTCCTGACGGATCCGAGAAGTGTTCACCTGGTTGCTGTAAAGCATGTTCTGAGGTACCTAAAGGGTACAGTGGATTATGGGCTCAAGTATGAAGCGAATCAAAAGTTTAACCTACAGGGTTATGTTGATTCAGATTGGGCTGGCAGTGCTGCAGATAGGAAGAGCACATCTGGGTGCTACTTCAGTATGGGATCAAGTGTGATCTCTTGGTTTAGTAGGAAGCAATCCTGCGTAGCACTGAGTACAGCTGAGGCAGAGTATGTTGCAGCCTGTTCAGCTAGTTGTGAGGCAGTATGGCTACGGAAGCTACTGTCTGAGTTATTTGATCTCCCGTTGGATGCTACTGGTATCTTCTGTGATAACCAGAGTTGTGTGAAGTTGTCTGAGAAGCCAGTGTTTCATGACAGGTCGAAACACATAGAGATCAAATATCACTATATCAGGGATATGGTGCAGAGAGGAGCTGTGAAGCTCCTGTATGTTGCGACAGACAAGCAGATTGCAGATGTGCTGACAAAGCCACTAGCCAGGGTGAAGTTCGAGTACTTCAGAGAGAGGCTTGGCATTCTTCAGATCGAGGACACTTCGAGGAAGAAGTTATGAACACATTTGCCGAATCCATTCCAAGCATGTTGGAAGGAGGATCCTTCACATGGCTGTGGATGTAAGCGTTGAATGATGAGCATCAGGATGATGTTCTGGTTTCTGTTGGATATGATCAGTTGGATCATTTTTATGTATGTATGTATGCATCATGTTGGATACTGGATATGATCAGTTGGATCATTTATATGTATGTACGCATCATGTTGGATGCTGGATATGATCAGTTGGATCATTTATATGTATGTAGGCATCATGTTGGATGCTGGATATGATTGGTTGGATCATGTGTATGTATTTTTGTATATGCATCATGTTGGATGCTTGGACCATGTATCTATATATGTATCAGGTGGATACATTGTATGATCAGGTGGATCATGTATGGTGATATGTATCATGTATTTGTATTTGTATCAAGTGGATACATTGTATGATCAGGTGGATCATGTATGATGATATGTATCAGGTAGATACTTGGTATGCATCAGGTAGATGCATTATATGATCAGGATGATCATGGATGACGAGCTTCGGGATGTTGCTCCAGATGACATGCAGCAAGATGTTGCAGTGATGATGATCAGGATGATCATGTGTACATCAGGATGATGTATGGTGAGTATCAGGTTGATACTCTATGGTCGTGGATTAGGTTGTGCAGATGAGCATGTAATTCGGTGCCCTGGGAGATTTGCAGATAGTCTTTCTAGGTTTTGCCTATGGCATGTAATTTGGTGCCCTAGGGTATCTGGCAAATGCTGTTTTGAGGTTTTGATCTGGGAGGACATATAATTCGGTGCCCTGGGAGATCTGTAGATAGTCTTTCGAGGTTTTTCCTATGGCATGTAATTTGATGCCCTAGGATATCTGGCAGATGCTCTTTCAAGGTTTTGTCTTATGGCATATAATCCGTTTCCTTGGGAGATCCGATAGGTTAGGCTGTGTGCCCGTAATCAGTCCTGGGATGCTCTTGCGGGGTTTTTCCATGACCACATGTAATTCGTGCCCTGGGAGATCCTATAGGTAGATCTGCGTGCTCGTAACATCCTGGGATGCTCTTACGAGGTTTTGTGGTGGGGTCACATGTAATAAGTCCTGGAGATCTGGACAGGATTAAAAAGGCCTCAGATGCTCTTTAGAGTTCTTGCTAGTCAAGAGACTCTTTTAAGGTTTTGTGACGCACGTAATAAGTCCTGAGGATTCCACAGTATGGCCAGTGATGATGAAGACCCGCAGGTGGTGGGCCTACATCCAGTATGAAAAATGACTGGCTCTGTAGAACTTCCTATGACGAGTAGAGTCAAAGATTGGTTGAGATAGTAGCAGCAGTGACGATGACGATGACGATGCATCGATGACGATGATCCCGAGAAGAAGACTTGTCTAGCAGATCTATGTTGAGAAATACCTTCCTAGTTAAGAGGGAGTGTTGATGTATATGTAACTTCGAAATGTATTTCATCTGTGTATTTTATATATATTTATTGTACCCTTATAAGAGATGTGTTATTCCTCTCTAAGGAAGTGTTGTCATGTGGATTGACAAGTGTCGCAAGTGTGTGTACTTGCCGATGGGTTATTAGACCACCTTGTGGGGTCGGCCCTGAATTATATATAATATAATGTGAATGTAACTAGCTAGACAAGTCGGCCCCATAAGGTCACTGGGCAAAAAGGTTAGTATAAATAGAGATCGGAGATGTCTATTTTACTCACTCAGAAAAGTAACTCACTCTCACTCAGAAAGTGGCGCACTAGTGAGGAGGAGGATCATCTGCTACTAGGAGACTATCTCAGTGTTATTTGGTTGTACTTTGGTTGAGCCATTGCTCTCTCTATCTTTGAGGAAGTTGTGTGGTTTTTCACCTTAGGGTTTTCCCCACGGAAACTCTGTGTCTCTTGTCTCTTATGCTTTTGATTCTTGCGATGCTTGTCATATTGTGATTGTCATGCATTGATATATTGTATGTGTTATTCTCTCAGCAAAGATCCTAGAGTATTGTGAATTAATGCTCAAAATTTAACACTCTCACACATGCACAGCATCTTTCCCTCTCCCCTTCCACTAACCACATCCCAATCCATTTCCTTCTATCTATATCCCTCTTACACCCCCTCATCCGCAATATACTGGTATCTCACCTACTCCTACCACTAACCACCACCACTTGATCTCTCTCTCTCTCTCTCTGTCTCTATCTCTCTCTCTCTGGGGCATCAAAAACTTCATAATAGATATTGGTTATCTTTTGCATCTTTTCCTTCATGACTTCATACCCTTTCATGTTTTCTGCTCTCTCTCTCTCTCTTCGTGGAAACCAAAACTTCATAGTAGATATTGGTCATATTTTGCATATTCTCTCTTTCTCTCTCTCTCTCTCTTTGAGGCATCCAAAAAATTCATAGTATATGTTTGTAAGATTTTTCATCTTTTCCTTCAATACTTCACACTCTTTCATGTTTTCTACTCTCTCTCTCACACACATTTCATTTGTATCTCTCCCCTTCTGCTAAGCACCTCCTCATCCCTCTCTCTCTATATATATATATCCCTCTTCCACCCCCTCATTCAGCCTCTCCTAGTCTCTCACCTACTCCTACCATTAACCTCCACCACCCAATCACTTAGTATCTCTCTCTAAACCCCTATCCCCCAATATCTCTCTCTGTAAACCCCTAACCCCCAATATGTCTCACTCTCTCTAAACCCATAACTCCCAATCTCTCTCTTTCTCTCTCTCTCTCTCTCTCTCTCTCTCTCTCTCTCCACCCCCTCTCTCTCTCTCTCTCCACCCCCTCTCTCTCTCTTTGGAACATCCAAAACATCATAGTAAATATTGGTTAGCTTTGGCATCATTTCCTTCAAGACTTCACACTCTTTCACATTTTCTACTCTCTCTCTCTCTCATGTCATCTGCCTCTCTCCCCTTCCACTTACCACCTCCCCATCGCTCTCACTCTATATATATCCTTTTTCCACCCCCTCATCTAGCCTTTCTTGGTCTCTCATTGACTCATACCACTAACCACCACCATCCAATCACTTAATCTCTCTTTCTAAACCCCTAACCTCCAATCTCTCTCTCTCTCTCTCTCTCTCTCTCTCTCTCTATATATATATATATATATATATATATATATATATATATATATATATCTTCATGCAATCAAAAACTTAGTATTACATATTCGTTAGCTTCTGCATTATTTTCTTCAAGACTTCACACTTTCATGTTTGCTATTCTCTCTCTCTCTCTCACACACACACACACATCATATGTCCGTGTCCCATTCAACTACCCACTTCCCAATATATTTTACTTCTATCTATATCCCTCTTCCATCCCCTCATTCGTACTCTCATAGTCTCTCACCTACTCTTACCACTAACCACCACCATTCGATATCCCTCTCTCTCTCTAAACTCCTAACCCCCAATATCTCTCTCTCTCTCTCTCTCTCTCTCTCTCTCTCGGGGAATCCAAAACTTCATAGTAGATATTGTTTAACTTTTGAATATTTTCCTTCAATATTTTATTCTTTCACATTTTCTACTCTCTCTCTCTCTCTCTATTTGGGGCATCCAAAAATTCATAGTAGATACTGGTCTTCTTTGGCATATTTTCCTTCAAGAATTCACACTCTTTCATGTTTGCTACTCTCTCTTTCTCTCTCTATCTTCGGGGCATCCAAAAATTCATAGTAGATATTGGTCATATTTTTCATCTTTTCCTTCAAGACTTCACACTCTTTCACATTTGCTACTCTCTCTCTCTCTCTCATGTCATTTGTCGGTATGCCCTTCCATGAACAACCTCCCCATCCCTCTCTCTCTCTCTATCACTCTTCCACCCCCCAATTTGGCTTCTCCTATTATCTCACATACTCCTACCACTAACCACCACCACCCAATCATTTAGTCTCTCTCTCTAAACCCCTAACCCCCAATCTCTCTCTCTCTCTCTAAACCCCTAACCCCTAACCTCTCTCTCTCTCTCTCTCTGGGGAACCAAAAACATAATAGTAGATATTCACTAGCTTCTACATATTTTCCTTCAAGACTTCACACTTTCATGTTTTCTTCTCTCTCTCTCTCTCTCACACACACACACACACACATCATCAGTCTCCCTCCCCTTCCACTAACCACCTCCCAATCCCTTTATATCTATCTATATCCCTCTTCCACCCCTTCATTCTTATTCTCTTAGTTTCTCACCTACTCCTACCACTAACCACCACCACTCGATCTCCCTCTCTCTCTCTCTAAGTCGATCTGTTCATCTTGGACTCATAAATCTTCACCTCGATATCAATAGATTATGTAGAATCCATTCATATTTAGATCATTCCAGAAATGAGTGCATTATATCTCTCAACTCCCATGTTCTCTTTTCTAGAATTCCTTCCCATGATGATGGTACAACGTTCCCTCTCACTCTCTCTCTCATTCCCTTCATCCCTTCATCACTCCTTAATATACACTGTCACTTTTTGCATGCCCTTCTTCTATGGATGCAT
Organism: Larix kaempferi; assembly: GCA_027924585.1. Classification (NCBI taxonomy): domain Eukaryota; kingdom Viridiplantae; phylum Streptophyta; class Pinopsida; order Pinales; family Pinaceae; genus Larix; species Larix kaempferi. The sequence continues at coordinate 4,957,479 of BSBM01001063.1, forward strand.
AGAAATACACAATGCATATGCATTATAACACATATACATTATGGAGTTCTAAGCATCTCTCGAACAATTAAATGCTTCAAAAGAATCAATGCATTTTTTAGGAATTCTATAATGCATATGCATTAAAATGCATATACGTTAAAACATATATGTGTTATAGAAGTCATAACATGAATGAATATTCAAAACATTTGCTATGAATTCCATAACGCATATGCATTAGAATGTACATGCTTTAAAATGCATATACGTTAAAACGCATATGCGTTATGGAATTCATACAAATGATTTGTATCTATCAAAGCATTGATATGTACTGGATGCATAGACGGACATACCGTATATCCATTATTAAGTGTATGCGCTATAATATATATGTGTTATGCACATCTATGCCTCCATAGCGCAAATGAATATCTCACTTTCACCTCTCTCTCTCTCTCAATCAATCTCTTTATCAGTCTCTCTCTCTTCCCTCCCTTTCCACCCCCTTCCCTTCTTTCTCTACCCCTCTCGCTCTTTTTCCCATCCTCCCTCCTTATCCATCCATCTCCTTCCCTCTCTCTCTCTCTCTCTCTCTCTCTCTCTCTCTCTCTCTCTCTCTCTCTCTCTATATATATATATATATATATATATATATATATATATATATATATATATATATATATATATATATATATATATATATATATATATATATATATATATCTCCCTCGCTCTCTCTCTGAATCAATATATCTATCGCTATCTCTCCTCCCCCTTCCCTCACTATCACTATCTCTCTCTTGACCCCCCTCCCTCACTCTCTCTCGCTATTTGTCTCCCCCTATATCACTCTCTATATCACTCTCCCAATTTAAATCTATCCCCCCCTTCTATAACCTCTCTCTCTCTGAACCCATCCCTTCCTCACTCCCTCCCTCCCCCTCACTCACTAACTCATTCTCTCCCACAACCACTCCCTTTCTACATCCCCCCCTCTTTTGCTACCTTTATCGCTCTATCGCTCCCTCTCTCTCTCTCAATCAATCTCTCTATTACTATCTCTATCTTCCCTTTCTATCTCTCTCAATCATTATCTATATCCCCCTCTATCACTCTCTATCTCACTCTCTCTCTCTCTCTCTCAAGTTAAATATCTCCCCCCCTTGTATAGTCCCTCTCTCTCTCTATCACTATCACTTTCTCCCTCCCTCTCTCTCTCTATCACTATCACTTTCTCCCTCCCTCTCTCAATCTCTCCCTCTCTCTCTCAATCAATATCTCTAATACTATCCCTATATTCCCTCTCTCTCTCTCTCTCTGAATCATTATCTCTCCCCCCTCTATCACTCCCTATCTTTCTCTCTCTCTCTCTCTCTCTATAATTATCTCCCTCACTCTCTCACTATCTCCCTCTCTCTCCCTCTTTCTCTCCCTCCCTCCCTCTCTCTCTCAATCAATCTCTCTTCCACTTATATACTCTCTTTCTCAATCACTCTATCAATCACTCTCTCTATCACTATCTCTATCCCCCTCTATCTCTCTCTCTCTAACTCTTTGCTTATCCCTTACATGCTCCATCTTTGTCCCTCCTTCCACATTACCTCTCTCTCTCTTTTTCCCACCCTCCCTCCTTATTCATCCATCTGCTTCCCTCCTCCTCCTCTCTCTCTCTCACTATCTATCTCCCCTTCTATCACTCTCTCTCTCCCTCATTAACTCTCTCTCTCTCTCTCTCTCTCTCTCTCTCTCTCTCTCCCCTCCTTGTATATATCTCTCTTCCCCCTTGTATCACTCTCTCTCTTGTTGTCTTCAAATTTCTATTTTTCTAGGCATACAATAATGCAATATTTTGTAAAAGCCCTTATATATAGATTGAGACTCATGGATATATACCTATAGATAGATATGGATATAGATATATATATGTGCAGCTAACCACCTAAGACAGATCAAAAGAGGATCATGTACAATCCCCCCAGTTTGGTTCTTAAAAATTCACCGAGTACAAATGCACATATGGGCCATCGGGTTGCCGCTCACCATTCCGAAGTATATATATATATATACAGTTTCGAAAATGAAATTGATAAATCTTTGATAATATTCAAACATTGGACTCTCTTGGATTCAAAAAAATAGAGATCGCTCTTCTTGCGGGAACGAAGGACTCCCATCGGACAATGGATTTTATTCTTTATGAAATAGGACTTTTAAATTAATTTCTCTTTGATAAACGGAATGCCCTTGTCCCTCCTTTTATAGTAGTTAGAGATTAGAGTAGATAGAACCCATGTTGCCATACAAGGAGGAGAAAATAGTGAATGTAAAAATAAATGGATTGGTAGAATGTACTATGGTTTTATCTCTTGGATTTGGCTCAAATTAGTCAATGTTACAAAGAGGTCATATTTCATGATTCAAGTAATCATTGTTTACCTTATATGCCTAAAATATTCCTTAATTACCTAAGATCCAATATTCTTGCTTCTAGTGCCTTGCAGCCTATAACTGATGCTAAAAACGTCTTTCCAGAATCAATATATACACCTTGATGATAAGGATACCCTTGAGAGGCAAAGTGTGGTGGTTTGATGCATTGTTCGTGGATATATAAATCTAGAAGCTTCATTTAGGGTCTACAATGGGATTCATCCTCCAATAATGTACAGCCCCCCAACACTAATAGTTATTTCTCAAAACCTCCTAACGTCATCACTATCCACACTTAGGCGATAAAGATGAAATAAAGAGGTCCATTATGTAGGTTTGAGTTGTTGTTATTGGCCTCAAATTCCTAGAAGCATCCATTCAGGCCTAAGGCCCATGGTTCTTCCCTCCAGGCCATGATACCCATAACTAGTCATCACACCTTTTAATGGAATTGATACCATAGATGCCTAGAATATTACACCAAGGACTATGACACAAGTATCCTTTTCCAACCATGTCATGGTCCTCGATGCCCATACCCAGTTTTGAAATCCTCCCAATGTGTTGAAATATCCACTTGGAGGTAGAGGATAGTCTTTGAAGGTAATGTGTAGAAATTTGGAGAATTGTTCATGGATATTGATATGTAGAAGCTTCTTTTAGGGCTTGAGGCCCAATTTTCCTTCCTCGAACATGTCATAGGCCCAGAAAATTTCACATAATGCTAAAAAAACTATAATGTTTCCCTTATCCCCACTACGAAGCCAAATATTACCCTCCATAGTTTATGTGTGGTGGTTTGAGACATCTTTCTTTGCAATGGTTGCATAAAATATTCTTTTAAGGCCTCAGTGTAGGTTTCTTTCATTGATTGTGTCTATGGTCTTAACATACATACCCACTACATAGAAAATCCTAATGACACCCTTGTCCCCACTTGGAGGCTAAGGATCTCCTCATGAGGTCATGTTTGGTAGTTCAGGGATTTGAGTCCCATACCTAGTCTTGAAAACCACCTACTATTTTCAAATATCACCACTCACTTAAAGGTAACATATACACTTTCTTGTTCATATTTTTTGGTTTGAGGTATCATTCTTTCTCTTATATACCACTACACCAACTTAATTGTTGGTGTAAACATCAAGTTACATACAAAAATAGGTCACGACTATGATACTTGATGCCTCATTCCCAGCATGACAAATTGATGGATACCATTAGTAGCAGATATTTTCTATATGAACTACATGAGTGAGTGTGTAATGTCCCTTTTTGGAAAAATTAGGCCCACTATCACAAAATATTTCAATAGAGACTTAAAACTTTAGACAATGGAAGCATTATTTCTCAAACCCCTCATTGACAATGAATTTCACATTGATTCCATGGTTATGAGACAATTGAGGCAGCTATAGGAGAGTGATATGGAGCTTCTGATTGGATTGACAAGATTATATATGTGGCTTCTTAATATTGTGTGGATGAGGACTTTTTACAAACACTTCACATACATCATCCTTAAGTACTTTGTCTATTTTTGAAACTAGGAAAACTAGGAAATTAGTCTTTCCTTGTCTTGTTCCAAACACCTCCATAAATTTCAAAATTTATTCTATAATGAAGCTATTGGATTTAACACGTCCTAATAGAACTCAAACACTCAATGTTTGAATCAGAAAACTTTGTTTGAAATGTTATTCAAGTCTACTCAAATTTGGCCAATTTTGAACTTTGGACTATTGAACCCAAACTGCTCCAAATGCATCCAAATGATTTTCAATTCTGTATGGATGGGCTTGAGGGGTATTAGGACATCCTAATACATATATTATAAACTAATATAGTTAGTGAATGCATCCATGGATTTCATTTATCTAGAGGGAGTGAAATGGGAAAATACTAGGGAAATCGATGTTAAAACACCAACTAGTCTTGGAGCATTTTGGCTTCCCAAACACTGTACAAACTTCCCAGATTTATGAAAAGAGATTTGGAATGGATTAAGGACATTATTAAAACAAAAATGTAGAATTCATTAATATCAATAAATGGTTATTTCTCCCTTCAAATACAAAGTGGTAAAACATAGAAATAGGTTGGAAAATTATGAACAAAGTGCGTGGAATTTGTTGCAAAAAATCTAATCAGATTCACAAGGGGTTTGCACATACTAAATTAATGAAAAAAATTAAATAATATTCTGATTTAAATTCTGCAAAATATTTGATAAATACTGATATAAAGCAGATGCAAAGCTACTCCAAAAATACCATATGAAAGTAGAGGGGAAACTAGCTCAAATTGATGGTTTGCTTGGAATGTTTACATAAGAGACATGGAATTTCGAGATATGGCTCAATGTTTCTGCTCAATACAGTGATATACATAAGATATCATAACCATAGAGTCAAAAAATCATCCTCCACAAATTTCATACAACTATGATTGCACCATCAACACTAGAAAATGGCCATTGATAGAAGATTGTGAGAAGAGATAGTGGAGAAAGATATGAGACTTGAAAACAAAAAACCTTCATTAAGATATGATAAGAGGTCTGAATGGCCTCTCCAACAACCAACTTCGTTAGGGATCTTTCACCTGTTTAATTGGTTCAATGGAAGGGAAGGTAAACACCCACTATGCAAGGACAAGCTAAAGCTCTCCCAAATTTCAAAGATGCAAATGAAAAATGACCCAATTCAATTTGCTCCTCTTTTAATAACCTCCTTTCCCTCCAAGAAACTCGAATTTCCCTCATGTTGGTTCATTAACTCGAATTATTGTTAATCTTGGTTGTTACATTAACCCAAGTGACACTTGTCTTGATTTTGCTTGATCTCCTTCATGAATTTCGACTTGGAATCCTTCATGAAGCTTCCTTGGGCCACACACACCTCATGCACCCTCTTTGGGTCTATTTTTAGATCTTCCATGTCATAAAGTTGTAAGACAATCTATCATAAGTGTCATGAGGTGTCATAGCGTTGTCGTAGAACTTGTTATTCACTAAAAATAACCATGTGACTTTTCACCTTCCCCATGGGAGTTACTTATCCCTCAAAATTCGAATTTGAGGATGGGTCCTTGTGTAAAGGAGGAATATTCCCTCATGTGGAGCCCACATATCCACTTATGTGCCCCCAAGTCCAACTAGGAACCCCTGCCACTTCATTTTTGAGCAATTAATGATTTTTCCATAATTTACAGGAATTCCACTCTCATATACTGTAACATTCCTTCTTTTCTTTTATTCAATGTATGTTACTGTTTTAGGTAGCATGTTCTCTTCAATCTGATTTTCCTTCAAGCCACCAGGTATTTAAGCGTTGTTTCTACTTACAAAATTCTTAAAAGTACCAAAATTTAAAACTTTGCAAATCTGTTAAGGACAAATAAATTTGAAACTTTCATTGTATCTGGTAAAAGTTTATCTTTTAGAACTTTGATACACATTACATCTATCAAAATGACGACACAATAATATTCCAAAATTCTTAACACAACAACTATTTAGTTGGACAAATAAAGATTAATTGTACTAATATATTCTTTAAAAATTTATACATTACCTTTGGCTGTACAAGAGTTCTATAGATCATAGAAAGACAAATGACATTGTCACCTTCAGGGATTTGTATTATCAACATTATAACTTTAATTTTGTCCTTAGGGAGAAGAGATCGTTTATGTCTTATTTTTATTTTTCCTTAATTCAGAAATTAACTACAGTTGTGCCTTCTGTTAAAAGAAAGTGAACATGGAAGCTGAATTCAATAATATTTGGTTAAATATGATGAGGAATATTCGGGTGCTCTGATTAGAAGGAGCTCTAGGGTTAATTTTGGGATAAATTTAAAAGATAAAACAAGAAACATTGCATATGGAAGCAAAAGAAGATGGCATTCCCAGTTTGATTATCAACTTATGAAGTTGCAAAACATAATGATGAAGAGAATTGCAATAGCCAAGAAGTTAGAAGAGGAACCATTTGAATGAACGTGTGGTCAATGGCTCTGCAATCAAGGCCAACTAACGACAAAACAAGGCCAACTAATAACATATAATTGTGAGATCATACCATAAAAGATAATGGAAAATTATATTTTATAAATGGGTTATCTCAAGTTGTAACCAAAAGATTTTGGGATCAAATTCCTGTAAATTATCTTTATCTTGCACTTCGACCAAATCTATTTAAGATTGGTGGATTGTTGACAGATTAAATTTCAAGTATTAAACTATGGGTTTTGTTCCCATGATGTATGTGTTGCAAGATTTGAAAACCAATCCACCCTCCAAATCTGATAGCTTTTCCAATTTGACGGAACATATTATATAGTTTATACATTTTAATGAAGATTTTTTACCCACGTTAGAAAATTGCAGTTAGAAAATTGCAGTCGTATTTGATGGAAAAATTACCTCGTGACGGGAAATTTGGCTGTCAAATTCCATCACTGGCAAGCAATAATGAAAATTTCATGAACTACATATTAAGTTGTCTAGAGGTCACGTGCTAAAAAAATATTTAAATATTATATAATAAAGATATAACTACATTATGAATTTTTTTTATAAGCAATAAAGTGATATTATAGAAGAGCCTTCAGTTACATAGATGTCAAGGTAGACATGGCCTAGCCTGGTTAACACTGCAGAGCTTCCTAATAATAATCAACAAGTTTTTGTTTTTTTCCCCTTAACTATCCCTGCTACATATCTATCATCCCTTTTTTCCCTAGTACAAAAAGAAGTTTCCAGAACCATTCAGTAGATTCAACAAAATGGTGCCATAGAACTATCAGAACCATTGCTAAGGCCGTAGGTTATAATTAAATGCTAGAAAGACTAAGCAGAGCCAAAACATAACCACTGGATAGGTAAAAACAAGACAAAACCAATAGGCATTCCCAACCCGCAGACACAAACCCCATCATCATTCATTTCGACACCCGGGCCACGTTCCAGTGAAGCATGATTCTCGAGTGCAGGACTTTGTGATTGTTGTCCTTAACTGAAACTGGCTGCACCTTTGTGCCGTGAACAGGGCATGGGCCCTGATTTCTTCCCGCAGACAGTTCAACCTCAGCACCTTCATATTCTGGCGGCTAGAGCAGGATACCAATATTCATAGCAATGAGGTCGAATTTTTTTGAGATATTGTAACTTCTAAGAATATTATATTTGCGTTTTATTATTCCGAAGATGTTTCATTCCTCCATGAAGACCTTATTGTATATCCGGAGATGTTTTATTCCTCCGTGGAGAATGTGGTAACTTGGGTGATTAGAATTCCCTAGTGGGGGTCGGCCCTGTATGAGTCACGTGGGTTAAAGGGTTATTAGACCACCCTAGTGGGGTTGGCCTTGTCACATTATGTTAAGTGGTTAAGTTAGGGCTGACCTAGTTAATGTAAAAGACAAGTTGGAGTAGTGTATAAATAGAGGAGATGTGTTCCTCATTTATCACACTCACTCATTATTCACTCACTTATGAATGGTGCATAGGTGAGAGAGAGATATATGCTATGGAGGAGAAGGAGCTCATGTTTGGAATATACATCTCTATATTGTTGATCCTCTATATTGAGGAAGTTTTGTTGGGTTCTCTACCCCATGAGGGTTTCCCAGGATAAATCTGTGTCTCTTGTGTTTATGCTGTGCTTGTTGTTCTTTCAGTGATCCTGTATATGCTATTATTGTGAAATGAAATATAATGCTGATATTTTCTGTCTTAGCATATTGAATCTTAACATGGCATCAGAGCTAACCTGAGAAGAAGACACTATGCAGTTGTGGAAGCTAGGGCTTCTTGGTTTTTTGGTTTCTCTCCACATATATTGAAATTCAGGAGGCTAGATTGACTCTCCTCAGCAAGGTGCATCTTTCTGTCGAGACAGAATTCAATTCTGAGCATTTTTAGTTTTTGACCTAAAAATTAGGGTTTCAGAGAAAATTGGAATTTTTGGAATCTTAGTCGATGAATGGGTGATCCTCAGAAAAATTGAATTTTAGAGACCAAGATCGAATTTTTTGGTTGGGTGAAGCTCTGGGAAAATCAAACCTTAGTTTGGGGTCCTGTCTAGTAAATCCGAAAATTAGTGTTTATACAAAAATTGGAATTTCTGAAATCTAAGACCATAGCTGGAAGCTCCTTGGAAAAATCGAAGTTTAGAGCTTTGGATCGAACTTTTTGGTAGGGTGAAGCTCCGGGAAAATCAAACCCTAGTTTGGGGTCCCGTCTAGTAAATCCAGAAATTAGGGTTTCTGCAAAAACTGGAATTTCTAAAATCTAAGACCATGGCTGGAAGCGCCTTGGAAAAATCAAAGTTTAGAGCTTTGGATCGAACTTTTTGGCTAGGTGAAGATTTGGGAAAATCAAACCCTAATTCAGGGTCCTGCCTAGTGAATCCGAAAGTTTCAAAAGCAATTTTGAGGGGTGAAAATTTGCAGTTTTCAAATTCTGAGTATACTAGCTTGATCAGCTCATCAAGGCACATCTTTCTATCCTTTCAGAAGTTTGAAATTCAAAGTTTGAATTTTTAGGGTTTCTCTAACAAACCCTAATCCAGCTCCAGATCCAGTTTCAGCAAATCAAAGTGGATTGGGTTAATCCTAGAAGAGAATGAATTGGACGCCTTCATAAGTGAAGAAGTTCTAGTTCCAAAGGGAGATGAGGCTAAGACCTTACATAAGAAGACTACAAGCCATCCTAACAGAATGAATAGAAGTTCAAAGACATATTAGAGATCAAGCAGGAGGCAACCACACAAACATAAAGATAAGAATTTGAGTTGTTATTTGAATCTCTGAATAGTCAATAATATTGCTTGTAATAGTTGTATGCATATTTGTATATATCATGCATAGTGTAAGCATTCATATGGCATTGAACAGTATACTACTAATATGCATATGATGGGTAAGTTGGACAAACATTCCATTGTTGCTTACTAGAATGAAACCTCTTTGCTGACATGCTGAGAGATGTGCATGCTCTCGATAGTATGTTCTGGTAGAGATGGAAGGCATCTAGATAACCATTGTTTGCATACAGGATATGGAAAATTGTTGTGCCAAAGTATTGGTCAAGATAGTTGCATAACCATGTGAATCATATTTGTATGCATAATAGGTTATCTTGTCAACATGATTTGATGATTATCAAGTATTACTAATGATGTAATTAACTTTGATTTGTAGGAAAGATCGTGAATAATGATGACCACCGAACAAGTGATGGATGTTCAACAAGAAGACTTACAAATCAAACATACTATAGAAGGCTCGTGGCTAGAAGATTCTCTTAGAAAGAGGAAGAGGATAATGACGAGCTCTTTCCTCCAAGTGGCTAGATAAGACTATTCTCTTAATGGTGTAATTGAAGAAGAAGTGCGAATTGAGAAAAATCCCAGGATTCAATTGAAGAAAGCTTTGTATGGGTACCCAGGATGGATATTCATTTGATGAGATTGATGATCACCATGGGTGATGTGGATTTCAACCTTTGCTACAAGGTTGAAGATGGTGTCTATATACAAATGACATTCTTCTCTTAGATGGATGCAAGAAGGAACTCACTACAGAGTTCGAATGATCTCGAGGCTCATATCAGTAGACCCATCTGACGGGAGATGGCACGGATAGATATGCAGAAGATCACTCAATGCAGAGTGTGAATGATGTTCAGTCACAGAGGAAGAATTGATAGTTTATTGACAAGCTTGGGATTTAACAGAAGTAAAGTTGATCCTAACCTTTACCTTAAGGTTATGGATGATACTATTATTATATGTAAATGATTTCTTTCTGACAGGAATGAGAAACAGATCATGGAAAGCAAGAAGAAGCTAGCTACAGAATTTGAGATGAAAGATCTCAGATTGATGCATTACTTCCTAGGTCTGGAAGTATGGAAAGGCTCAGAAGGAATCATTCTCAACCAGGGAAAGTATGTTGTAGAAATATTGAGAATATTTGATATCTTGGAATGTAAAGCCATGGCCACTCCCATGGATTCCAACTTGAAGATGTTAGCTGATGACTCATCAGAGTTAGTTGATGTGACTATGTACAAATAGATTATTGGGTCATTGATGTATTTGACGAATACAAGGCCAGATATATGCTTTGCTGTGATCACCTTGAGTCAGTATCTAGTGGAACCTAGGTGTGTTCACCTGATAGCTACAAAGCATGTTATGAGGTACCTAAAGGGTACAATAGAATTTGGTCTATGTTATCTTGGAGATCATGACTTCAAATTGTATGGCTACACAGATGCTGATTGGGAAGGAAGTGTATCAGACAGGAAGAGCACATTGGACGGATGTTATTGTCTAGGATCTTCCATGATCTCGTGGTTTAAAAGGAAGCAATCTAGTGTGGTTCTCAGCACAGCTGAAGCAAAATAGATATATGCTTGCTCTGCTAGTTGTGAAGCGTTATGGCTTCGGAAGCTGTTATCCGGATTGTTTGACTTAGAGATGGACCCCACTGTGATCTTGTGTGACAACCAGAGTTGTATCAAGATGACAGAGAATCCATTGTTCCATGATAAGTCAAAGCACATAGAGATCCGATATTTCTATATACGGGATATGGTGCATAAAGGAGCTATGAAGCTCGACTATGTGAGCACTAATGAGCAAGTTGCTAATGTATTTACCAAACCTCTGTCTTGAGTAAAGTTTGAGTATTTCTGAGACAACCCTGGTGTAGTTCAGAAGGACCCTCCTCGAAAGGGGCAGTGATATGGTCGATAATGTGGATACTGTATCGATGATGAGGATACTTGTATTGATGATGTGGATACTTGTATCGATGATGAATATACATGTATCGATGATGAGTTTACCTGTTCCAACGATGAGGTCAATGATGAGGTTACCTATCCCAACAATGAGGTCGATGATATCAACGATAAGGTTGAGAAGTGGTCCCTAGTGTACGAGAGGTATTGTATAATCCCTGGACTTCGATCCCTGAATTGATCTGTAGACATATGTCTTCGAGAAGTGGTCCCTAGTGGATGAGAGGGATTGTATCATCCATGGAATTCGGTCCCTGAATTGATTCGTAAACATATGTCTCCAAGAAGTGGTACCTAGTGGACAAGAGGGATTGTATCATCCCTAGACTTCGGTCCCTAAATTGATCCATAGACTCTTGTCTTCAAGAAAGATGTTGGTGAATGATGTAATGTGCACTCCTGGACTACTCAGCATAGCAGTAGGTGATCATTGACAAAACCTGTAATGATGTAATGTTCGCTCCTGGAATACTCAATGTAGTAGCAGGTGATCATTCGCAGGTCTTGTAATGATGTAATGTTCACTCCTGGATTAGCAGGTGATCATTCACAGGTTGTAAATCCTAGATCTAATCTAGGTCACACCCCAATTGAAATAGTATTAGCTCTGTGGTTGGTTGGAATGATGTAATGTTCGCTCCTGGACTACTCAATGTTGCAGCAGGTGATCATTCGCAGGTCCTTTAATGATGTAATGTTCACTCCTGGACTGCTCAGTGCAGCAACAAGTGATCATTCAGAGGTTGTAAAATCCTAGATTTAATCTAGGTCACATTCAGTATGAAAAAGGACTCGCGCTGTGGTTGGGATTGCATCATCCCTAAACATGAGAGATGTCTTAAAGTGATAAGGATTGATCATCCTATAAGTAGATCGGGATTGCATCATCATAGAACCACTAGTTCAAAATGTACGTGATGGGGATTGCATCATCCCGGAACAACTAGTTCAAAATGTACAAGATGGGGATTCCATCATCCGAGAACCACTAGTTCAAAATGTACGTGATGGGGATTGCATCATCCCGGAACCACTAGTTCAAAATGTACGTGATAGGGATTGCATCATCCCAGAACCCTTGGTTCAAAATGTACGTGGTAGGATTGCATCATCCTTGGACTTATGTCCTAAATTGAGAGGGATTGACCATCCCGTAGTTGGATCATGTGTGTGTTAAGATTCAATATGCTAAGACAGAAAATATCAGCATTGCATTTCATTTCACAACAATAGCATATATATAGGATCACTGAAGAAACAACAAGCATAGCATAAACAAAAGAGACACGGATTTATCCTGGGAAATCCTCATGGGGTAGAAAACCCAGCAAAGCTTCCTCAATATAGATGATCAGCAAATACAAAGAAGTAAACCAAAGACATGAGCTCCTCCTCCTCCATAGTAGACCTCTCTCTCACAAGTGCGCTACATTCTGAGAGATAGAAGTGTGTCTAATGAGGAACACACCTCCTCTATTTATACGCATCTCTGACTTGTACTTTATATTAACTAGGTCGGCCCCAACTTTACCACTGGTTTAAACACCCCATTACAACTGACTGGGCCGACCCCACTACGGTGGTCTAACAACCCTTTGACCTACATAACACATACACGGCCGACCCCCACTAGGGAAGTCTAATAACCCAAGTTACCACATTCCGACGGAGGAATAAACATCTCCGGATATACAATAAGATCTTCACGAAGGAATGAAACATCTCCGAAATAATAAAGTACAAATATAGTATTCTTTGAAGTTACAATATTTCAACACTCCCCCTTAACGAGAAGAATATTATAACAACATCTGCATGAGCTAGGAGTCATTAACATTATACATGATACATCTATAAATCATTGGAATCTTTCTCAACATCATTAGTAACTCAAGCAATTATTGGAACATCTTCAATACTGGAACATCAACATCTTCAGTACTGAGTCTTTATCTTCTGCAGCACTAAAACAGCTACAACAACATCAACATCATCATCACACAATCATCAGCATAGTCATCATACGATCATCAGCATCGTCATCATACGATCATAAGCATCATGATCATACGACCAGCATCTAGATCATCTTGATCTACAGCATCTAGATCATCTCGATCTATAGCATCTGGATCATCTCGATCTACAGCATCTGGATCATCTCGATCTACAGCATCTGGATCATCATCGATCTATAGCATCTGGATCATCTTGATCTTCAGCATCTGGATCATCTTGATCTACAGCATCTGAATCATCATCAATCTACAGCATCTGGATCATCTCGATCTACAACATATGTATCATCTCGATCTATAGCATCTGGATCATCATCGATCTACAGCATCTGGATCATCTCGATCTACAGCATCTGGATCATCTCGATCTACAACATCTGGATCATCTCGATCTATAGCATCTGGATCATCATCGATCTACAGCATCTGGATCATTATCTCGATCTACAGCATCATCATCTAGATCATCAGTATTAGTATCCACACCAATACAAGTATACACATCAGTATCCTCATCAATACATATCATCAATACAAGTATTAATACACCAATACAAGTATCCTCATCAATACATATCATCAATACAAGTATTAATACATCAATACAAGTATCCATAGCAGCATACCCTGCAACACACATGATCATATTACAGAATGATCAATCCTGCTCTCTTTAGGACATAGGTCCATGGATGATACAATCCAAATCAAGTTCCAAGATGATCAATCCTTATCACTTTAAGACAAGTCTCATGTCTAGGGACAATGCAATCCCATCACGTACATTTTGAACCAAGAGTCCAGGGACGATGCAGTCCTATCATCAATTCTCGGAGACAAATGTCTACGGATCAATTTTGGGACCAAATTCTGGGGAAGATACAATCCCCTACCTGTTCATTCAGGACTTCATTCTTGGAGACCCAGTCTACAGCTCAATTCTGGGACCAAAGTCCGGGGAAGATACAATCCCCTACCTGTTCATTCAGGACTTCATTCTCAGAGACCCAGTCTACGGCTCAATTCTAGGACCAAAGTCTGGGGAAGAAACAATCCCCGCCTATCCACCAAGGACTTCATTTTCGAAGACATGTTGTCTACGGATCAATTCTGGGACCGAAGTCTGGGGAAGATACAATCCCCTACCTGTTCATTCAGGACTTCATTCTCGGAGACATCTTGTCTATGGATCAATTATGGGACCGAAGTCCGGGGAAGATACAATCCCCACCTATCCACCAAGGACTTCATTTTCGAATACATCTTGTCTACGGATCAATTCTGGGACCAAAGTCCAGGGAAGATACAATCCCCACTTGTCCACCAAGGACTTCATTTCCGGAGACATCTTGTCTACAGATCAATTCAAGGGACCGAAGTCCAGGGATGATACAATCCCCACCTATCCACTAAGGACTTCATTCTCGAAGACATATGTCTACGGATCAATTCAAGACACCTCATCATGCCTAGGGATGATGCAATCCTCTCGTCAACTTAGACAAAGTCTAAGGACCACTTCTCGGAGACATACGTCTACGGATCATTTAAGAACATGTGTTTAAGGATGATGCAATCCCCTTGTCAACTTAGACCCTGTCTAAGGACCATCCACCAACCTCTCTGTTGGCATCACCAATATAGGTATCCACATCATCGACCTCACTGTCGATGCAGGAAATCTCATCATAAGTGACCACATCACTCCCCCTTTCGAGGAGGGTCCTTCTGAACTACACCAAGCTTGTCTTGGAAATACTCAAACTTTACTTGAGGTTGAGGTTTGGTTAGTATATCGGTAAATTGTTCTCTTGAGGTAGAGGTTTGGTTAGTACATCGATAACTTGTTCATCGGTGCCTACAAACTCGATCTTTATAATTCCCTTCAGCACCATATCTCGTATATAGAAATATCAGATCTCTATGTGTTTTGACTTATCATGGAACACTGGATTCTCTGCCATCTTGATACAACTCTGTTTGTCACACAGGATCATAGTTGTGTCTATCTCTAAAACAATCTTGAAGCCATACCTCTTCACAACTAGCAGAGCAAGCAGCCATATATTCCGTTTGTGTTGAGAGCCACACTAGACTGCTTCCTGCTAAACCACGAGATCATGGCCGATCCCAGATAATAACGTCCTCTCGATGTGCTCTTCATGTCTGATACACTTCCTTCTCAATCAACATCTGTGTAGACATATGATCTGAAGTCATGATCTCCAAGAACCAAATTCTAATGTACCCTCATCACATGCTTTGTAGCTATCAGGTGAACACATCTAGTTTCCACTAGATACTGACTCAAGGTGTTCACAGCAAGGCATATATTTGGCATGGTATTAGTTAGATACATCAATGAACCAATACTCTGTCTGCATAGAGTCACATCCACTAACTCTGATGAGTCATAAACTAACAACTTCAAGTCGAAACCCATGAGAGTGGCCATGGTTGTACATTCGAACAAATCAATTATTCTCAAGATTTTCACAGCATACTTTCCCTGGTTGAGAAAGATTCCTTCTGAGCCTTTTCATACTTCTAGCCCTAGGAGGTAATGCATCAATCCAAGATCATTCATCTCGAACACTGTAGCTAGCTTCTTCTGGCTTTCCATGAGCTGTTTCTTGTCAGAAAGAGATCATCCACATATAATAATAGTATTGTCCATAACCTTAAGGTAAAGGTTAGGAACAAATTTACTTCTGGTAAAACCCAAGCTTGTCAAGAAACTGTCAATTCTCCCTCTGTGACTGAACATCATTAACACTTTGCATTGAATGATCTTCTGCATATCTATCTATGCCACCTCTCGTCAGATGGGTCTACTGATATGAGCCTCGAGATCATTCGAACTCTATGGTGAGTTCCTTCTTGCATCCATGTCATCTGTATATAGAAACCATATTCAACCTTGTAGCAAAGGTTGAGATCCGCATCACCCATGGTGATTATTAAGCTCATCAAATGACTATCGATCCTGGGTACCCGAACAGAGCTTTCTTCAATTGAATCCTTGATTCACACTTCTTCTTTAATTACATCATTAAGATAATGGTCTTGTCTAGCCACTTGGAGCAAACATCTCGTCATGATTCTCTTCCTCTTTCTAAGAGAATCTTCTAGCCACGAGCCTTCTATATTATGTTTGATTTGTAAATCTTCTTGTTGAACATCCATCACTTGTTCAGTGTTCATCATTCTTCATGATCTTTCCTACAAATCAAAATTATGTACATGATTAGTAATACTTCATAATAATCATCTATTATGCATACAGATATGATTTTCATAGTTATGCTACTATCTTGACCAATGCTTTGGCACAACACTTTTCCATATCCTGTATGCATACAGTGGCCATCTAGATGCCTTCCATCTCTACCAGAACATACTATAAAGAGCGTGCACAGCTCTCAGCATGTCAGCAAAGAGGTTTCATTCTAGACAATCAACAATGGAATGTTTGTCCAACTTACCAATCATATGCATATTAGTAGTATATTGTTCAATGCTATATGAATACTTAGCATGATATATTCTAGGAATACAAATATGCATACAAATATCATAGACTATTTAGTAATTCAAATAACAGTTCAAATACTTATCTTTTTATGTCTTGTGAGGTTGCCTCCCACTTGATCTTCTATATGTCTTTTGAACTTCTATTCATTCTGTGCCATTGTCCATGCTCAAGTGTGCACTAGTGTCATCCTCATGATCTCATACACAAACATACATTCATTAGTATAATCTTAATATTACCAAAACATTATAACTCTAAATAATCTTGAATGTGTATGGTCATGATCATTCAATACATGGGTATACTAAGATCCTAGCACAAAGTAGGGTTCTAACTTGACATAGGAAAACATATCTGGATTAGTATACCTGCTTAGTTATGTCTAACATACCTAAACAATATCTTCTTTGTTCTCTTCAGTGATTTAGAGATCCTGTGCTAGAACCTGCATATCTCATAGGTTAAGCATAGTAGAACAAAGTCATACATACCTCGTAAGTAGAACTTCTATGTGATCAAATATTATGGATGAGTCTTTGTCTTCATGGCATCATGGTCATGGAACTTGATTTGTCTTTCGTGATGTACCTGTATCTTGTTAGCAGACAACATCAACCTCATACAACACCACAGTGCATTAGTACAATCATATAACCCTAATCAATGAATGTCTTCTATCATTCACATGCATTCATACTTTTATTAGGGTGATAAGACAATTCTAACATTAATCGAGATTGTACTAACCTAAATAATATGAAGACAAACATATTATGAACTTAATCAGATTTCAAGACATACCTGTATCTCCTTAAGTCATACCTATCGAGATTTCTTGTAGTCTTCTTATGTAAGGCCTTAGCCTCAACTCCCCCTGAAACTGGATCTGGAGCTCGATTAGGGTTTGCCAGAGAAACCCTAAAAATTCAATCTTTGACTTTCACACATCTGAATGGATGGAAAGATGTGTCTTGCTAAGTTGATCTTGCATACTTCAATTTTGAAATCTCCAAAATTAGACCCCTCAAAAATTTCCTTTGAAACTTCTGGATCTTCTGGACATGATCCTGAACTATGGTTTGATGGAGCCCACCCTTTTGCCTAATAAAAAGGTTTGATCCAAGGCTCTAAACTCTTATTTCTCTGAGGAGCTTCCATCCGTGGTCACAGACTTCAAAAATTCCAACTTTTGCTGAAGCCCTAATTTTCCATCTTTCCGATCAAAATCTCGAACTGCGGTTTGATCAAGTCCGCTCTTCTACCCAACCAAAAGTTCTGATCTTAGTCTCTAAATTTCTATTTTTCTGAGTAGCATTCAGCCATGGACTCCGATTCCAAAAATTCTAACTTTCTTCGAAACCCTAAATTCTGGAAGCCTTGAATGAAGGTGCTCCAAAAATAATTATGTTTTGATAGAAATATGTACCTGATTGTTTCTACTGTAACTCCAAAATTTTCGATCCATAGGGTCTGAAATTTTTTTTTGTGGTGTCCTGACCTGTCATCTTTCCATATTGATAGGTATGACCTCAATTGGATTTTCTTAGAGAGAGTTATACAAGGTGTCGCAACGTGACCTGTTTATGGGATAAGACATGAGAGTGAACTTATACGGCGTGCCACATGTCATTGGTTCAACTTCGGCCTCTAAAAACATTTCCTGTGATAGTACAATATGTGTACTACCTGTCACTTTTTACAAAATTTCATTTGGAGCTTCCTAGCCCAAGTTATGACCTTTGTTTCCCAGGTCACCTAATTATGACTAAGATCTGGAAGAGGCAGAAACCCTAACTTGTACTGATGATAACTCACAAAGTACAACGAATCTGAGGGTTTCCTTTGGACACAAGGTACATGGGGATGTTATCTACGAACTGTATAGGTTTTAGATCCTGAACCTTCGCCAAAATGGATTTATAGCGAAAGTTCCATGATGACTGGTTTTTTCTATATAAAACCCTAACCTTCGAATTGTCACAAGTGAAGCAAGTGTCGTAAGTGCCATACATTGCCTTCCTTCAGGTTAGCTCTAATACCATGTTAAGATTCAATATGCTAAGATAGACAATATCAGCATTACATTTCATTTCACAACAATAGCATATATATAAGATCACTGAAGAAACAACAAGCATAGCATAAACACAAGAGACACAGATTTATCCTGGGAAACCCTCATGGGGTAGAAAACCCAGCAAAGCTTCCTCAATATAGATGATTAGCAAATACAAAGAAGTAAACCAAAGACATGAGCTCCTCCTCCTCCATAGCAGACCTCTCTCTCACAAGTGCGCTACATTCTGAGAGATAGAAGTGTGTCTAATGAGGAACACACCTCCTCTATTTATACACATCTCCAACTTGTACTTTATATTAACTAGGTCGGCCCCAACTTTACCACTAGGTTAAACACCCCATTACAACTGAATGGGCCAACCCCACTAGGGTAGTCTAACAACCGTTTGACCTACATAACACATACAGGGTCGACCCCCACTAGGGAAGTCTAATAACCCAAGTTACCACATTTTGACGGAGGAATAAACATCTTCGGATATACAATAAGATCTTCACGGAGGAATGAAACATCTCCAGAATAATAAAGTACAAATATAGTATTCTTTGAAGTTACAATATTTCAATAGTGTGTTGTAGGGTATGCTGCTATGATGTTGTTGATCGAGAGGATCTAGTTGATGATATGATGTTGTTGATCGAGAGGATCCAGTTGATGATTTGATGTTGTTGATCGAGAGGATCCAGTTGACGATGTGATGTTATGATCTGGATGACGATGATGGTGATCATGATGATCTAGATGACGATGTTGTTGATCATGATGGTCTAGATGACGATGCTGCTGATCGTGATGGTATAGATGACGATGTTGCTGATCGTGATGGTTTGGATGACGATGATGTTGATCAGTTGATCCAGACGATGAGGCTGTTGATCAGGTGATCCAGATGATGATGATGCTATAGCTGATCGAGTGCTACAGAAGATGAAGACTCAATATTGACGATGCTGATGTTCTAGTAAATGAATGAGTCGTTGATGATGATGTATAAAGAAATCTTCCAATGATTTATAGATGTATCATGTATCATGTAGTTGATGACTCCTTGCTCGTGCATATGTTGTTATAATATCCTTCTCGTTAAGGGGGGGTGTTGAGATATTGTAACTTCTAAGAATATTATATTTGTATTTTATTATTCCGAATATGTTTCATTCCTCCGTGAAGACCTTATTGTATATCCGGAGATGTTTTATTCCTCCGTGGAGAATGTGGCAACTTGGGTTATTAGACTTCCCTAGTGGGGGTCGGCCCTATATGAGTCATGTGGGTTAAAGGGTTATTAGACCACCCTAGTGGGGTCGGACCTGTCACATTATGTTAAGTGGTTAAGTTGGGGCCGACCTAGTTAATGTAAAAGACAAGTCGGAGTAGTGTATAAATAGAGGAGGTGTGTTCCTCATTTATCACACTCACTCATTATTCACTCACTTGTGAATGGCGCATAGGTGAGAGAGAGAGATCTGCTATGGAGGAGAAGGAGCTCATGTTTGGAATATACATCTCTGTATTCTTGATCATCTATATTAAGGAAGCTTTGCTGGGTTTTCTACGGCATGAGGGTTTCCCAGGATAAATCTGTGTCTCTTGTGTTTATGTTGTGCTTGTTGTTGTTTCAGTGATCCTATATATGCTATTATTGTGAAATGAAATACAATGCTGATATTTTCTATCTTAGCATATTGAATCTTAACAAATTTTTTATGCATCAGGAGGTTGTCATAATGATGCTCGTTCCAAGATTTGATAGGTTCCTCGTCTCCCCTTTCTTTTTTCTCCCTGTCCAACAAGACATGGGCTAACAGTTCATTTGTGACCCAATAAGTAGTGACCATGTGGTCGTAGGAAGAGAGCCTCTCGGCCATAGTACCTAGATCATAGATCCATTCTTCAACATCCTCCTTAATTGTTTCGAGATCCATATTCTTCACCCAGTTCCAAAGTTCATGCTCAACCCACTCAATTTATTCACGAATTATCGACAGAATACACTCTCTGAAGAAATGGGCCTCCTGCCCGACCTTCTTCAGTTCCCTTGTGGGATTCTTTCTGCATTGCCCACCTGTATTCTTTCACCCCTTTGCTTTTCTTTTGGGATCCATCGGGGAAACTATCCAATACCCAAACTGATGCCACAAATAGTCTTTCTTTCCTGCAGAAACCCACCCTAGAAGATAAAGATGCACAATGCAGGGTTGGTAATTTTGCATCGAATAAATATCCGTAGTACCCATCCAAATTCGGTTAAAATTACTAATAAATATGTACTTTCACTCTAATAGCATTGTACAGCATCCAATCTTTCTACTGTCCTCCATGTGTCATCGTACACTTCCCACCGTTCGAGGGGCTAAACCTCAAGATTTCCTCATTATTTGCAGACGAGGGGTTTAAATGAGCACTCATATCTGGGTTAAGTATGGATCTACCAGCATCAATCAAAGTTTGGGACTTATTATGGCTCCAGGTGTTGTATTGTACCTCCACATGTGCTCCATCCATGTGAGACATGTCCTGCCACGTATCCCTAGTCACTTCCTAGATAAGCTTAAGATCTTGGGCCGCCAGATGGGAGCATTGAATGTTCCATTCGCTACCACTGTCATTGCATATTTGTCCTTCCACAATCCTTTCTTTGCTCCGTTGTCCTAGGTTACCTAGCATATCCTCCACCTTATTTTTGTCTCGTTTGATGTGGGAAAAAATCCATGCGTGGTGCCCTTGAATGAGGTCATCCAGTCATTCAAATCGGCACATCATTCTCCAGCTATCCACAACCTTGGAAACTTTTTTCCCACCTTCGATTTTTTTGTCCATCTGGATGATGATGTGCGAGTCTCCCTCGATGACCAAAGGCTCCCATATGTTAATGATTGATATTCTGATACTGTGAAGTAATCCTTCCAACTCCGTTGTGTTGTTAGTATCCTAACCAAGGTTTCCATGATAAAACTGGATAACACTACATTCATTGTTTCGAATGAATCCTCCAAATCCAGCCAAACCTGGATTCCCTTTGGATGCCGCATCAAAATTTAACTTGAAATGGCCTCTTGGTGGATGATGCCACCTATGCAAGATATCAGGGGACACTTTCTTTTCCTTAAAATTTTTCCACCCTTGTGGTGAACACTCAAGTCCCCACCCAGCCATAACTCTCTTCTCGTTATCATTCATTTCCCAATATTTCTCGTTCCATTGGGTTATTGTTTTCATACAATCTACTCAAGCGGACTCAAGATAGATCTCCCTAGTCCAAGCGGATCTAGAACAAATAAGTACAAAATACAGCCTACTTTCCTAGATCAACAGAGATGAAAATTAACAAGTAGATCACTTACCTGAAGTATGCAAATCCTCTTCCTCTTTGTTGATCCAATTCTCTAAAACCTTCATATATCAACCTGCAAAACCACATTGAACAAGAGGAAAGAAGCAAATAGTAAAAGCATATCTAAATATGAATTGATCTAAACTAATAGTTACGGAAGAAAGTTTCTAAACACTATCAACACAACAATGTTTATGAAAATAGTTTGTATTAACTGTACTAATAGAGAGTACATAGAGAGAGAACATTACAACCTAATCCTTAACGTTGTAATCTTCCTTCCAACAATCCAAGACAAGCCTCCAAAGGAAGATGTTAGCCTCCCAAAGGATGAGTAGGGATCACCTAGATTAATTCCATGAGTATGAGAGTACTATAGACCTTCCTCCCTTTCCAATGGAGTGAGGTGTGTTATTTATAAGGCTAAATGGATAGAGTAGGTCGAATATTAAGGGGAGAGGTCTAAGGGATCTTCCCATTAGGTTAGGGGATTGAATACCAACCCTCCTAGTAACTAGGGATAGACCTCCATGTCACCAAGCTTCGAGAAATCACTCGAAGCTCCTCTTTATCCACATTAACTACCTCTAGTGCACTCTGCATGAAGACAAATGGAGCCAGGATGGGGTTTGTGTAAGCTGCATGAAGGCGACAAGAGCCACTGGTGCACACTTCCATAGAGCATCATGCACCAGGAATGTTTTGGCGCTTCTTGCTGCAAAGTAGGATGCGCCCATGCAACTAGACATTGTGGAAACATAAGGACAACAACTTTCTCTGGATGTTTTCAGCTAACGAAAATTCGGAGATTGAGGCATGGGGTTGACACATGACTCATGATGACGATATTTTGGTGTAATAGTTATTTTTATAGTCTCATGTATGTGTTTTTTCACTTGGTTCCAAACCTTCTGGAGCATGTTTTTCTTTCCTTCAAAGACTCTATTGTTTCTTTCCTTCCAAATTTCCCACATCAGTGTTCCAAGGAACATGATCCATATTTTTAGGATAACTTGATTGTTGAAATCCTTTGTATCCCAATGTTTTATTGTTTGATGAGACTGGTCTCTCATACGACATGTCCTTTGAAAAATTTCAGCTCCGAAGTCCCATAATGAGGACGCATGAGGGCAAGAGATGAGTAGGTGGTTCATGAATTCCTCCTCCCGTTCACACAACACACACCAAAAAGTGCCATTCATGCCCCTCTTCATTAATTTTCCCCCTATTAGAATGCATCTGTACAAAACAAACCAAATAAATGTTGAAATTTTGGGCCAATGGTTAGAGTTCCATATCGCGTGCCAGGTTTCGTTGTGCTAGATGTCTTCGTGATTGAATGTAAGATCACATGCCTCTCTTGTATTGTATATCCCTTTTGACTTATACCCCCATCATAATTTATATGGGCCCTGTTGGATGCGAATGCATTGTTCCTGAAGGGAATCCTTGAGCCTAGATATTTCCTTAGCTGGGAATATCTGGTTCCAGCATTCCAGGGTGTTCCATTCGTGAAACTCGTCATTTTCCTGCTCTTCTCTCCAAAATTGTAGAAGTTTAGCTAACCCCATTTCCCTGGATCTGGTCCTACTTATATCAGGATTAATTTTAGAGATGATCTTTAGCATCTGTTTCCAAGAATAATTCCAAAAATTGGCATCCTTCCCTTCCCTGACTTCCCAGAAGTTATGGTCTTGGATTATCCTACTGTTCGCAGAAGCATAATTCCAAATATGGGATCCTTGCATGTTTTCGTTAAATTTGATGATATCTTGTTTCAACTTCCCTTGAGTATCCTTACTGTGCCATAATTTTTCCCATGTCTCATCTTTTTGCAAAACCCATTCCCACCAAAATTTCGCCCCTAGGACTTTACTTTTTTTCTCCAGGTCTCTCAATCCCGTGCCACCATGGTCCTTTGGCTTACACACATTTTCCCAATTTACCAAATCCAAACGGCGTTTGTCATGATTGCATCCCAACAGAAACTATATTTGTATAGTTCTAATTTGTTTTAAGACTAAATTTGGAGCAACCAGGGTGGAGAAAAGGTAAATAGGCATGGCTTGAAGAACAACTTTCACTAACACCACTATGCTATCCAGATTGCGTGGTCTATAATCCCAGTTATCCAATTTCTTTTTCATTCTATCCAACATATCTCCCCATGGGATTTTCCTGATTACCCCTTCAGCTAGAGGTGCACCAAGATATTTAGATGGAAGGGAGCTTCCTTGGAACCCCAAAATGTTCATTTGATTAATCCTTGGAATGTTAAAAAAGAAAACTTGGGACTTAGTGTTATTCACTTCAAACCTTGAGGCCTTTGAAAACATGTTCAAACATTTCTTCAAGACCCTGGCTTCTTGAACCGATGAGTGTCCCATAAGCATTGTATCATCTACAAATTGTTGGTGAGAGATGGTTTCAGTACTTGTATGGATATTTAGACCATTGAGCTCCCTATTTTCAATCTTGGCTTTGATCACCCTGCTCAGCCCTTCGGCCATAACGATGAGCAAGAAGTGAGAGAGAGGGTCTCCTTGTCTGATACCTCTTGTAGGCTAGAAAATTCTAGTAGGATCTCGATTTAAGAGGATCGAGAAGAGAGCAGTTGAAGTTATATTCATTATCCATTTAACCCAATCCTAGTGAAAGCCATAAGCCTCAAGCATTTCTCTCATGAATTTCCATCTTAGTTTATCATAGGCTTTAGATATATTGAGCTTCAACATCATGCCAAGATTTTTAGTCACTTTCAAAGAGTACATGACCTTGTGGACCAAAATAATTATGTCCATAATTTGTCGACCTTCCACAAAACCCGATTGTTCATGGACCACCAGATTTGGGAGGAGGGGGCTTTAATCTATTAGCTAAAACCTTCGTGATAACATTATAAATTAAATTACAAAGGGATATGGGTCTGTATTTACCTGGAGAGTCAGTACCTTCCTCTTTGGGGATAAGAGTGAGAAAATTGGTATTGAAATCTCTTAGGACCCCCTTACCCAAGCGAGAGTCTTCCACGATTTTCCACACCTCAACCTTAATTAGGTTCCAAAAGTGATGAAAAAAATTGGTTGTGAATCCATCAGGACTTGGAGCTTTTCCATCCGCCATTTGATTAACAAATTCCTCCACCTCCTGGAGTTCCACAAGTTTCATCAATATTTCATTTTGGTTTTTTGAAACCTGCCTAGGGATGTGTCCTGTTATCTTCCTTATGTATATTCCTTCAGAATTGTATCAAAGTATTGAACCAGTTCTGTCTCCATTTCTTCCCGCATTTCTACATACCGACCAGCCTCTTTTTTTAGCCTCATTAGTTTTTCCCTTTGACAATTCTAGATCACCGAATGATGGAATAATTTTTTGTTTCGCTCCCCCTCCTACAACCATTGGTTCCTAGACTTTTGTTTCGAATAAATTTTCTCTTGGCGCTCTCTAGCATTAAGCTAATCAAGGGTAATTTGTTCTCTGTGTTTTAGGTATTCGATGTACCCTAAGTTCATACCTTCCCACTGTATTTCTGTCAATTTATCATTGAGGAGATTCTTATCTTGGAATATGTTCTTGAATTCCTCCTTATTCCAACTACGGATTTTGGGTTTTAACTTTTTCAACTTTTGTTGGAATTGGTACATCAATGTTACCCTGATGGGTTACATATCTTCCCACCAATGGCCGACAAGTTCCTTAAAGTTACTGTGTTCAAGCCAGAATTGTTCAAAATGGAAAGGGCACCTTATTGTGGGCCCCCCATCATCCCAAATCAGACTAATGGGCCAATGATTAGAACCCGCAAAAGGAAGGACTATGGCAATCACTTCCCTTTCCTCGCTAATCATTGCCTCTGAGAGAATGAATATGTTTAAATGAGAAGCCACATGATGCTCACCACCTCTATGATTATTCCAAGTAAACCACATGTTCCCTGTTTCTATATCAACCAACCCTTTATCATGAATAAATTCTTTGAAATAAGTGTTAGTTGCTTCCAGAGTTCGTCTTCCTCCCTTCTTCTCCTCTAAGGAGGTAACCATGTTGAAATCCCCACCTAAAATCCATAGCTTATTTTTGATTTCTTGTGCTTCCTTATCCAAGTAGGATAGGAAAGCCTATTTCCGAGCCATAATACTTGGACCATACACATTGGTGAGAATCCCCTTTACCTCAGAGTTGCATATTTGAAAGTATGCACTGATAGAAAACCTAGTTGCTCTAAAGTTGCTTAGGTGTACTTATTTTGGTTTCCACAGTATATCTACTCCTCTCGTAGCACCTCTCGCATCAATTGTTGTCCCTTTACTTCCATGCCACAATTTCCTTCCAATATCCAACATATTGTCCGAACTGCACTTGGTTTCTAGAAGGAATAACACCGCTGGTTTTTTCTTTCTTAACTTATTTCTAAGATTCTTCACTTTCCTTGGTTTATTGACCCCACGGATGTTCCAAGTTATTATCTTCATTTAAAAGTTTCTATTGACTTTTGAGAAGGCCACTTTTATCGTTGGGTATTGGCTTGATTCAATTAGTCTGGTTCCAACCTCTACTATTCTCTGTTTATTCGTCTTTCTCCCTCGTTTCTCTCCTTCCTCTCGTTGTTTCTGTTTATTCCGCTTTGTTGGGTCACTATCGATGCCCATATGAGGTGAGAATTTTTTTTTAACGATTGCTTGCTGCAACAGTTCTAACTGCCTTCTAGAGACATACCCTTGACATTTCTTGCTACCTTCCTTCTCTATCTCATCTAGATCCAACTCCCCTAATTCCATATCCTCCATTCCCTCCGGTATTTCTTCTTCCATATGTTTCGTTAACCCTTCTATCTGCATTTTTTCTGGGCTAGTTGTCGATTTATGCCCTTCCTCGATGTGAGAGTTGTTTTTATCCTTGTTGTGTTCCTCCTCCTCGTTCTCCATACTGCCCAGGGTTTCAAACCTATTTCTTTTTCTCTATATTCTGCTTTGGATGGGGTTGATTATTAGTCCTTTCTCCTTGTCTCTTTCAATTATGACCTTGAGTGAATCCTTCGCTATCCTTTTTTGTTTCCTTCTTCTCCTAAATTGGGCTTGCTTTAGGGTGAAGGGTTGGGAAATCTCTGCTCAGATGACCATACTCATAACATTGTCTGCATCAGAAGGGGAGTTGTTCGTAATCAAGAGGTTGGACCCAGTCCTCATCTTCCCATGTTAGATTGATTTCCTCCAACAGTTCTTGCAATAGGTTCATATAGACACAGATCCTGGCATAGGAGGTGTACCTTTGAAGTTTTGTTTGATCTGAGACCTTGACAAACTTACCTAGGGTGTTCCCAATGGCATCCAGAATTTTTGGTTCCCAGTACTCACAAGGAAGAGAATAAAGCCTGATCCAGAAAGGGGAAATAATCATATCCTCTGTATCAGGGCTGAACCTTTCTTTCCATGGCTTGAGGAATAAACCTACCGAGTAAAAAATGTAAGGACCCCCCAACAAAGCCCGATCTCTATCCTCCTGGTTGAAAAAAAAATAGTGAAGAAACCTTTTGCTCTGAGATGCAGGTCATAGTGAACTTTAGGGTTGCAGGTGAACTTGATCCATCTGAGCCGATCCTTATTCTTTGGACATATACCAATGAGGGATGTTTCCTTCCATCGTTCCACTCATTCCCACAGCTTCTTAGACGTGATCTGCACTGAAGGGTTTTCTGCAGATCGGGGTAGGCATCCCCCTCGTGTCTTTTTCCTTTCGATCTCCTTCTTCCTCTCACCCGTTGTCTCCCGATCTTGTAGGATTGTTGTTGGGTCATGAGTTCCTTCTTTCCAGGGATGGGAATGGGAGGGGGTTCCTCCCCCTCCAAACAATGCCATTACGAACAAAACACTTGTCGTTTTCCCTGATACTCCCCGATTCGTTATCGATCTACGCCTTCCTTCTTGCCTGCCCACGCCTATGCATCCACAAGTGCAACTAATTAAGGTTTCATCAGATCCACTCTACTCATATCCCACTCGTTCCCCCTATCAATTACTCCCGTTTTGGTTCTTCACTTCATAACCACATTATGACTTATAATCAAAACACTAGCATTATTAGTGCAATAAAATAACTACAAATCAAAAAGTTAAATGCATACCTCTATAAAGATGAAATATGTGAACGTGAAAGAAAGTTCACTTCATTTATTTGGGTTTTATCAATGCCTTTTGTTTTCTCTTCAAGATTCTTATTTTTCTTTTGTAAAGTTGTAGAGGTATAATTAATTAAAAGAGCCAAAAAACATAGCCGAAATTACATATGTAGCAAGAATATCTAGCACCACCTGGGGAGGCCTCAGGTAGTGAAGTCACCATCCCAGTCGCTCAAAAATACTGTAAAAAATAACATTATACAAAAATAAGACCTTATGGGGAAGGCCTGCCCAGAATTGAACATGATTTTTGTTCAAAAAATACATGACAAAGATGCTTAGAGTTCTAAAAAACAGACTGTAAAAAAGATGAAAATAAAAATTTGGATGTTACAGTAGTAACCTGGCACCCTTGGAGCCTACATAGGGATTTTCTTCAGCATGTAGCACGTCCGAAACTTCTTCAATGATGGGGAAGCTTCCGTACTATTCTTCCACCATCCCAGGGGAGAGGAGAACACGGGACAAAGGCCTAGTAGTGCCATCGGGAGGAGTATTGTGACCACCTTTCTGTACCGGATAGAGGTTGGCTAGTGTTGCGGAAGGAGTAGCAGTGTCCTCCCAAGCATGAGCATCTACTCTGTTTGAACCGTCACCCTACTTCGTTTGTGCGTTGTTATCAACAACATTTTGGAGGGTCTCCAACTCATTACTTTGTCCAAGGGAGAAATTCTCCCAAGTCATGTTTGTATCCATAATACTGAGACGGTCTTCCATATCTGTCAACTTGAATTTGATATCCGTGAGAGTGCTCGTATTAGCGATTAAATTGGCTTCCACTTCCTCCACCAGAGTACTCATCATATTCTTAATTATCCAATAGTGGTTGATGGTTCCTCCATTCCTTCCTTAAGCCAGAATGGTAGTGACTCTGCGAGCTTTCCAACTGTCTATGAGGCTACGGGTGGAGGTAGAGACGCTCTCGGCATAGCCATCTAGTGCAGTCCAGTCCGTGATATTCTTGGGTGGATGACAATAACTTCTTTTGCTACCACCTCGACAAGGAGTGCCTCTTGGCCGCATCATGCCTTCAAGTCGGTAGAGAATGTCTAGAACTAAGAGAGTATGTGTAGCAACAAGATGGAGCCAGGTGAGAGCTAGAGTGATGGAATAATCTCAAGTGTTGATGATGAACCTCGAAGAGGCCAGCCTCCATGCTTTAACCCTGCAGAGAGAATTAATGTCGTTGGCTGGAATTATTGAGGAGGGTGGCGAATTAATGCTATAGGTGCTTTCCAGCCCCATCTGTCGATGTCGTAATGCACTCTGCATGAGGATGAGTCAATTAAAAACATTGGGGGAGGGCCTCCCTTAATAACTCATTGCGGTCGTCTTGGAGGATGTGCTGACAGGTGGAGAACTCCGTAGGCAGGCTGGTGCAGGTGTTCTCTGGGAGTTGGCTGGAGCCGGCACCATGTGGAGGCTAGGTCGCATAGGCTGGGTTGTCACCCGGATCCCGTGTGGATAGGTCTTTGTTGGCTAAGGCATGACACTATTGATGTAGGTCCTTGGAGTCCATGGTGGCAGGAGTGGCAATAGTGAGGTAAGAGTTGTCCACCGCACGTTTGTTAGCCATGAGGTCCGCCACAGAGTTGGATTTACAACGGAAACATTAAAAGGTGATAGTTCTGGTTCTCATAAGCAAGGAGACTATCTCATCAAGGTGTTTCTCTAGTCACCAACCGGGAGAAACTTTCTTAGCAGTTGATCCATTATATAGACGCATTTCCAATGGGATAATCATTTAGGAGTTTCCTTCTACGATTAACAACATTAGTCTTTTGTTTTCTGCGATTTCAAGACCTTCCAACATTCTTGAGAGCTCAACAACATTGTTGGTATCATGTCTAATTGTACCATGATATATGCAGAGGATGGTGCCGAAGGAGTTTCTGAAGACTCCGCCGAGGCCTGCTGCTCCAGGGTTTCCCTTGGATGCTCCTTCAAAATTGAGTTTGTAAAAGTTGGCAAGAGGTTTTCTACAGTGTTCAGGGCTAGCAATGTTGGAAATGGGAGCACGGGTTTGAGGGGGAGGAGTGGAGAGCTTGATATCCCAGTAGTTTAAGATGGATCTTTCAATTGAAGAGGTGGGGAGATCCGAGGTGCTCCATTTCATGATGGTGAGGGTTTCCTGTAGATTGGCCTTTATCGAATGCCATATTTCCGTGGAATTATTGTACTTTCCTTCAAAAATCATTTTGTTTCTTTCTTTCCATATGTTCCATGAGGAAATTATTGGTATTTGCTCCCAGAGACGATTGACCACTTTACTCTGAAAGGGATTGTTGTCCCATAGAGTGATGGATTGAGCAATGTCCCCTTGAATTCTATTAGTACGTTTCCATCGTCTTGCAATTTGATCCCAAATCTTGTTTTCTAGCTCACAGGAGCCCAGGAGGTGATCAATGGTTTCGGCGTGTGCACCACACAAAATGCACCAGGAGGGTCCATGGAAACCTCTTTTGATGAGATTGTCCAAGTTGAGGATTTTGTGATGAACCAATAGGCAAAGGAAGGTGGAGATTTTAGGCCATAAATTAAGACCCCAAATCTTTTTCCAAATTGGATTTTGGTGATCCGAGTCTTCATGAGCTTTTAGGGAGTAAGATTCCCTAATAGTGAAGGATCCTTTAGTACTGTAGCCCCATCTCAGGATGTCTAGATTTTGGTTGACCTTCAGCTGTCTGGTTTGCAACTCCTCCCATATTTGTTCAGTGTTATCCAAAGGAACAGGCGGTTCCCAATGCCGAGGATGTTTCCAAATTCAAATCTCAAAATTGTCTAAGGGTATCCAATAATTGTTGACTTTGTCATTGCCTCTTGATTGGAATTGAGGATGAAAATCGGTCCGAAAAACGTAGGGGAGGAGACTTGGGCGTTGTTTCCAGGAATCGTGCTAGAAAAATGCTTGATTACCTGCTCTTAATTCCTAGAAGCTACGTTGTTGCACCAGAGCTCGCTGACAATTGGAGGCCCTCGAGATGAGGGAGCCCGGGGGGTCCAAGTTGTAACGTATATGCTGAAGATGAGTCCAATTAGGGGCGTATTTATTGTTCCAAAGTTGGGTCCAAGTGGAGTGTTCAGTCGTAACCCAATTCCACCAAAATTTTGTAGAGAGTACCTGATTATTTAAACCTGGATTCCGAAGGCCAAGGCCTCCTTCCAGCTTGGGCTTGCAAACTGTTTGCCACTTGAGCAGGGCCCACTTGTGATTGTCATGATTCCCTCCCTAAAGAAAGGATATTTGAATTTTTTGATGAGTTTGAGGACCCATTTGGGAGAAACCAACACTGAAAACAGATAAAGGGGCATAGATTGGAGAACGTCCATGAGAAGGATAAGGCTACTAGGAAGGTTAAGAGTTCTGAAGGTCCAGAAAGAGACTTTGGATTCCATCTTGTCTAGCAGTTCTATCTAGGAAGAGGCTTTGGATTCCATCTTGTCTAGCATTTCTCTCCAAGAAGAGTTCTTGAGTGCAGCATCAAAAAGAGGGGCACCAAGGTACTTCAAGGGAAGGTGGGAAACTTGGAAGCCTAGGATACGCATGATGTTTCTTTGAGTGATGGAATTAGTGTTAAAAAAGAAGAGCTGGGATTTTTCTAGGTTGATCATGGTTCCTGAAGCAACTGAGAAAGTGGTGAGGGTCCTTTATAAAGTGGCGGCCTCCTACACTAAGGGATGTCCCAAGAGGAGATTGTCATCGACGAACTATTGGTGCGTGATAGGATGGCAGCCATCAAGGGGGAGTCCTTTGAGTGAGTCAGTGGTAACAAGATTTTTGAGCATTCTGCTGAGGCCTTCCATCATCAGGATTAAGAGGAAGGGAGAGAGTGGATCACCTTGACGTATTCCTTTGGATGGAGAGAAAGTGGAGGAGGGGTATCCATTGACAAGGATATAGAAGAAAGCAGAGGAGGTAAGGGATAAGATCCAATGAATCCAATCATTGCAGAACCCAAAAGCATGTAACATTTTCCCAATGAATTCCCAACTGAGTTTGTCGAAGGCTTTGGAGAGGTCTAGCTTAATTAGCATCCCTAGGGTTTTGGTGAGATTTAGAGAGTGGATCACTTCATGCGCAAGGATTATACCTTCAAGTATTTGTCTTCCTTCTACATAGCCAGTTTGTTCCTGAGAGATGAGTAGCGAGAGGAGGCCTTTGAGCCTATTGGCCACTACTTTAGTGATAATTTTGTAAACAACATTATAGAGGGAAATGGGTTAGAACTTACCAGGGAAAGTAGCTCCCACTTATTTGGGTATCAGTGTGAGGAAGGTAGCATTCAGAGCTGGGAGGACCCAACGCTTTTGTATGGATTCCTCCATAAGATCAACAATATCTTGTTTCAGGAAGCTCCAAAAACATTTGAAAAAGTTTATGGTGAATCTGTCAGGTCTTGTGGATTTGCCTTCAACCATCTGATTAACCACGATATCTACTTCCTGCAGGGTGATGATTTTCATGAGACAGGCATTGTGCTCGTGTGTCAGAATTTTGGGTATATGGCTGGTGACCTCGTTGATGGCCTCTACTCTGTTGGGATTGTCTTCAGTGAGGAGATTATGAAAATGGATGATGAGTTCATGCTCGATGGCCTCCTGATTTTTTAGGATATTTATGTTTTCATCCTTAATAGCATAGATGCGATTGGTCATCCTGTGTTGGAGGTTGGACCGATGAAAGAAAGCAGTGTTTTTCTCTCCTTCCTTTAGCCAGGTTATGCGAGATTTTTGCCTCCACGGGATCTCTTCCTACTCGCATCTAGCATCCAGCTATCTCATGATCTCGTGCTCCTTTTCCTTAAGAGTTTTGAGACAACCTTGCTCCATGATTGAATTTTGAGTTTTTTCCAGGTCCTTCTCCAGATTTCTCTTGGATTTAAAATTGTTGCAAAAGGTGGTCTGGTTCCAATGTTTTAGCTTAGCTATCAGAAGTTTTAGGTTCTGATGCATAATCTCCATTTTGGATCGCCTTTCAACCCTTGTGTTCTCCCACCACGAGCTGACCATGTCCAGAAAAGTGGTATGATTCAACCAAAAATTTTCAATGTGAAAGGAGCAGTATTTGATTTTACCTAAGATTTGCCAGGAGAGAGAGAGATGGGCCATTGATCCGATCCTGCAGAGGGGAGGACCGTAGAGGTGATTGTTCCTTCTAGATTAATGATCTTATCCGAGATAAGAAAGCAGTCCAATCTGGAGGCAATTTGATTTTTCCTACACCTTCTGTTGTTCCAAGTAACGTATCCCTCCGAGGGGGGAAGATCTATAAGATTACAGTTATCAATGCAGGATTTGAAACTAATTTCCTCATTCAAGAGGATGTGATGGCCTCCTTTTTTCTCCTGGAGGGAATTTATCATATTGAAGTTTCCTCCCTATATTAACATCTCCCCAGTGTGTTGATAAGAGAACCAAGCAATGTGATTGAGCAGCTGATGTTTGAGAGAAGGGACTTGTGGCCCATAGACATTCATGAGATGTCGAGTTATTTTTGTTCCCGCGATGAGAAAAGAGTCAGATAGAGAATGTGCAGTCGCAACAAAGTCATTGAGCATGATCAGGGTCAAATTACAAGCTATACCAAGTCCTCCTGAGGCTCCATTGGCGTCAATCGCTATGGCTTGACTTCCACTCCAGATTCTGGAGATTAGGGATTGGAGGATAGAACTGGAGGATTTGGTTTCTTGTAAGAAAATGACTATTGGCATATCTTGCATGATTTTTCTTTTCAGCATACGGTGTTTAGAGGCCCTGTTTAGCCCACGCACATTCCAAGAGATTAAAATTGCATTGAGAACATGTGTTTGAGGCAGGAAAGAATTCCGTGAGATGGTCATATTTCACTGATTCTATGAGCCTTATTCCCAATTGGATGATTCTTTGAAGATCTGTTTTTCTGCCATGCTTCTTATTGTCTCTTTGGAGCTTCTGCTTTTCTTTTTGGGGGAGATTCAGGACTCCCAACTTGTAGTTCTTGACTTTTTTTAAGGCTTCAGAGAGGAGTTGTATTTGCTTTGGTGGAATAGAGTGATATGCTTTCCTGGAGCAAGCATCCTCCATTCCTAAAATGTCTAAATCCCCAAATTCTAGCTCTGTCATTTCATCATCCATTAACACTTCTGGGTTGATGGCTTCCTCTTTCCCTTTGTCACTTTCTTCTGTTGCTCTTTCTTTTTCATTTTTAGCACCGGGATTTTGAGATACTTCTCCTAGGTGGGTTCCAAGTAGATTTGGGTTGACATTTTTGAGGTTATCAGCTTGAGGAACTGGTGGCTCATTTCTTTCTTTTCCAGAATCATCAAGGAGCTCTTCCTGTTTGTCATCAAGAACATCAAAGTTGTTGCTAGTGGTGGGTATGTTAGTCTTCTTCCCCTTCGGTTGAGTTCTACGATTATGGCTCCTTCTTCTACTTATTTTTTGAAATCCTTCCTTGTCCCTTGCAGAAGATTGGGACTCCACAGGGTTAGACTTGCGGAGAGGGCAATCCCTGTAGAGGTGGCCATGTTCGTGACACTTTCGATAGCGAAAGGGAATATGTTCGTAGTCCATAGGTTGGACCCATTCAAAATCATTATGAGTGAGTCTGATTCAGTCTAGCAGAGACTTGGCTATGTGCATGTAAACACAGATGCGAGCATATGAGGTGTACTTGTTTTTCCTGGTGTGTTCAGATGCTTTGACATAACTTCCTAGTGTGTTTCCAATGTATCTGAGAGTGTCCTTGTCCCAATATTCTCACGGGAGGGAATACATGCGGATCCAGACTGGCGCCCAAGTAAAATCTTCTTTATCTGGGCTGAATCTTTTTGTCTAATTTTTGAGATATAAGTCGGTCGAGTTAAAAAAATATGGTCCTCTGTCTTCCACTCTGGCTTTGTCATCCATTCTCTGGAAGATGACCGTGAAGAATCCTTTGGAGCCTAGCTGGAGATCGAAATGAGCTTTAGGCTTCAATTTCTCAATTATCCATCCGTGCAGAGCTTGTTCTGTGGGCCAGATTCCCATCAATTTTCCGATGAGAGCATGATCCCTTATTTGTTGTGCTCTTGCGTTGATTCCTTCCACCGGGAGACTGAGGCATGGTCTCCTCGTGGCTTTTGCTATGCAGGTCGTGGTACCCTTTGATGATGAGGGTTGGTCCGGAGGTTTTAGAGTTTGTTGAGAGGTTTCTGTATTGATTAGAGGGACGTCCAAAGATCCGATCTGTATTGTGGCATCATGAGGCATTTATGGAAGCTTGAGATCTGTGTTGACAATCTGATAGGAAGGGCCTTCAGCCCCTCCTTGGGGGGCCGCCATTGTCACGACCAAGGGCCTCAGGGCATGAGGCAGTTGCACCAGCAATAGGAGGTTGAAGGGAAAATCAGTAAAACCCTAGAAAGTGCATTCAAGAAACCCTAGCAGAGCCCAAGGGCGGTTGTAGTACTCCTACCATAGCATAATTTGAGAATGTTGGTTTAAGGACTTCTTTTAGAATTGTCTCTTCAAGATTCTTATTAAGCCAAGCATATGTAGCTAATCTTCTTAATAAGTTTCCAATAACATTATAACTCATTACTAATTTTTTGGTGTTCTAGATACAAACATAATAAAAGAAATTCATTATATTTTTTATGTTTTAGAGACAAAAATAATAAAAAAAATCATTATAAAGTTGAAAAGTCATTTTTATATTGAAAAGTATTAGTAATATTCATAACACATTACTTCAAGTGGGAATTCAAAATGACAAGGTGTCCAAATAGTTTGTACAAACTTTCATTAAATAACATTTAAAATGATAAATATACCATTATAGGATCATTATAGAAATATGAAATTATATAAATATTAACTATGTTTTAAATTTAAATTTATTTAAATACTCTCCTATAATCATATAATCAAACAAATAACAACTATATTAAAATGTAGATTTCTTTTAATTTGTAGATACTAAACATAAATAGTGAATGTTGAATTTTGATGATTGATGTTATCTAATACTCAAAATAAAATTATTATGGGTGTATATCAATTCGGAAAAGGGGATCTAGCGGAGAGAGATTAAATCAAAATAAAATTATTATTGCTATATATCAATTTGGAAAAGAGGATCTACTCTAGAGATTAAAGCAAAATAAAATTATTATTTTCATAGATCTTTTTGGAAAAGGGGATCTAGTCAAGGGATCAAATCAAAATAAAATTATTATTGGCATAGATTAATTAGGAAAAGGGGATCGAGAGAAATCAAATTTCTTGATGTGCAAACCCTTTATCAACATCTCTACATTATTTAAATGTGTAATGCAATGTTTATGATTTTAATTTATCTATATTGTTTTACATATACACTGTCATAAATATTTTAAATCTAGATTAAAACAATATTTTATTTTTATAATATTTTAATTTATTTTAAAAAAAGACGTGTCAACTACAATGTGAGCACATAAAAAAATTACACATTCTCATATTTAACCTCTGCAATACAATAAACATCCATCCCCTTACACAAAAGCGGATTGGTAATGGGATGAAATGCCATCCCCTTACACAAACGCTGACGCTGATTGGTAATGGGTGACTTATCAATGTTTTTTAAATTTTAAAAAAATATATTGTTTTCGAAAAATTATTTTTAAATTACCTTTCAAAAATGTGGAGGACTGGACAGCCACGACCCTCGCTAGGCCTCCACCGTGTCCTCTCTCGGTTTGACCCCCGACCTGCGCCCCACAACTCCGCCGCCTTAGCATCTGCTCGCCGCGTGCATTTTTATTTTGTAAAATACGTAACCGTTCTCCCCGCCCTCATCTCGATTCTCACTGGGTTATCTCCACCGTCGCCTTCTACCAATGTCAAAACCCGATGCACCTTCTTCCATGGAAATTTGAAAACGTGACATAAAATGTGTTGCTCAGGTGGCTACGCCTTTACTTCGGATGCGTAATTTGCAAAATAACACAGAATTTGGTAGCCACCACTACTCAAAATGAAAATGATATGATACAACCATGGATTTGTATCTCTATCTTTATCTCCTTTTTGTTTGATCGTTCAGGGTATGATGTCTGCACTACGTTATCCCTATATATTACTTAGCGCTTACATTTGCGGCGCCAGCTGACATTGATCGTCTCCTTCCCCGTTGTTACAACTCTGTCTTGGCTCTCTGTTAATTGCCTTCATTTACATTATATAAACAAGTTCAGTGTACCCAGATTCTAACATCTTCTCTTCAACGTCCAAGGATTTGCTCTGCAGTTGCAGTTTAGGATTTTGCCGTGCATCCGTCCAGTACTACCTGCTGCTTTGTTACATAACAGATTTTGTTGTTGTAGTAGTATTTACAATGCGCCAGCGATTGTGTCTACTGGTTGTAGTCGCTGCCTTAAGCGCTGTAATGTGCAGCCCACAAAAGGTTGCAGCAAGTACGAGCACTAATGAAACAATTCAAGGATTTCTGGTTCCACATAACGAGGCAAGGAAGCAAGTGGGTGTCCCTCCACTGAAATGGGATGTGAAGCTTACAACTTATGCGCGTACTTACGCAAGGGAAAGAAGAGGTGATTGCCTCCTTCAACATTCGGAAGGTCCGTTCGGCGAGAACATATTCTGGGGAAGCGGCAGAGGTTGGAATGCTGGGCAGGCAGTAGGTGCATGGGTGGATGAGAAGAAGTGGTATAACTATGCAAATAATAGTTGCAGCACCGGGCAAGACTGCACTCATTACACTCAGATTGTTTGGAGAACAACAACTAAAGTTGGATGCGCAGTGATCAAATGTAACAGCGGTGACACCTTCATCACATGCAACTACTACTCTCCTGGCAACTATGTTGGAGCCAGACCATACTGAAACTTCGCGTCCACCATTTACCATTCAATCTTGCTCCTGCATTTTCAGCTTTTGTTGACATTGTTTTCATTTCAAAGTACCATGTATATTCACATTCTTCCATTACATATATATTTTTCATTCTTTTGAATATGTAACTGGCACAAAGCCCTGTTTAATATTTGTATTGATGGATGATGGTTACATTTAAGTTCTTTCGGTATTTCAGTATTACATGGATGAAGAGCGTAATTTTCCAGATCTCTACAAAACTTATCATTTCCATAACGTTCCTCTCAATGTGAAATGTAATTTCTGTCCAAATTACTAGTGCCATACCAGGCAAACAATTTGTAATATGCTTTATTTATCAATGGAAATTGAGATATGGGTTTTTATTTTATCATTTATATAATTTCTGTCCAATTTACTATATCCATACTAGACCATACTAGGCAAAAAATTTCAGATGACCATACTCATAACATTGTCTGCATCAGAAGGGGAGTTGTTCGTAATCAAGAGGTTGGACCCAGTCCTCATCTTCCCATGTTAGATTGATTTCCTCTAGCAGTTCTTGCGATAGGTTCATATAGGCACAGATCCTGGCATAGGAGGTGTACTTTTGAAGTTTTGTTTGATCTGAGACCTTCACAAACTTATCTAGGGTGTTCCCAATGGCCTCCATAATATTTGGTTCCCAATAGTCACAAGGAAGAGAATAAAGCCTGATCCAAAAAGGGGAAATAAACATATCCTCTGTATCAAGGTTGAACCTTTCTTTCCATGGCTTGAGGAATAAACCTGCCGAGTAAAAAATGTAAGGACCCCCCAACAAAGCCCGATCTCTATCCTCCTGGTTGAAAAAAATAATAGTGAAGAAACCTTTTGCTCCGAGCTACAAGTCATAGTGACCTTTAGGGTTGCAGGTGACCTTGATCCATCTGAGCCGATCCTTATTCTTTGGACATATACCAATGAATTTACCAATGAGGGATGTTTCGTTCCATCGTTCCACTTGTTCCCACAGCTTCTCAGACGTGTTTTGCAATGAAGGGTTTTCTGCAGATCTGGGTAGGCATCCCCATCATGTCATTTTCCTTTCAATCTCCTTCTTCCTCTCGCCCGTTGTCTCTCGATCTTGTAGGCTCATTGTTGGTTCATGAGTTCCTTCTTTCCAGGGATGGGAATGGGAGGGGGCTCCTCCCCCTCCAAACAATGCCATTACAGACAAAACACTTGTTGTTTTCCCCGATACTCCCTGATTCGTTATCGATCTGCGCCTTCCTGCTTGCCTACCCACACCTATGCACCCACAGGTGCAGCTAATTAAGGTTTCATCAGATCCACTCTCCTCATATCCCTCTCGTTTCCCCCTTATCAATTACTCCCGTTTTTTTTTTTCACTTCATAACCACATTATGACTTATAATCAAAACACTAGCATTATTAGTGCAATAAAATAACTACAAATCAAAAAGTTAAATGCATACCTCTATAAAGATGAAATATGTGAACGTGAAAGAAAGTTCACTTCATTTATTTGGGTTTTATCAATGCCTTTTGTTTTCTCTTAAAGATTCTTATTTTTCTTTTGTAAATTTGTAGAGGTATAATTAATTAATAGAGCCAAAAAACATAGCCGAAATTACATATGTAGCAAGAATATCTAGCGCCACCTGGGGAGGCCTCAGGTAGTGAAGTCACCATCCCAGTCACTCAAAAATACTGTAAAAAATAACATTATACAAAAATAAGACCTTATGGGGAAGGCCTGCCCATAATTGAACATTATTTTTGTTCAAAAAATACATGACAAAGATGCTTAGAGTTCTAAAAAACAGACTGTAAAAAAGATGAAAATAAAAAGCTGGATGTTACAGTAGTAACCTGGCACCCTTGGAGCCTACATAGGGATTTTCTTCGGCATGTAGCACATCCGGAACTTCTTCAATGATGGGGAATTTGTTGTACTATTCTTCCACCATCCCAGGGGAGAGGAGAACAGGGGACAAAGGCCTAGTAGTGCCATCAGGAGGAGTATTGTGACCACCTTTCTATACCTGATTGAGGTTGGTTAGTGTTGCGGAAGGAGTAGCAGCGTCCTCCCTAGCATGAGCGTCTACTCTATTTGAACCATCACCCTGCTTCGTTTGTGCATTGTTATCAACAACATTTTGGAGGGTCTCCAACTCATTACTTTGTCCATGGGAGAAATTCTCCCAAGTCATGTTTGTATCTATAATACTGAGACGGTCTTCCATATCTGTCAACTTGAATTTGATATCCCTAAGAGTGCTCATATTAGCGATTAAATTGGCTTCCACTTCCTCCACCAGAGTACTCATCATATTCTTAACTATCCAATAGTGGTTCCATTCCTCCCTGAAGCCAGAATGGTAGTGACTCTGTGAGCTTTCCAACTGTCTATGAGGCTGCAGGTGGAGGCAGAGACGCTCTCGGCATAGCCTTCCAGCGCAGTCCAGTCCGTGATATTCTTGGGTGGATGAAAATAACTTCTTCTGCTACCACCTCGATGAGGAGTGCCTCTTGGCTGCATCATGGCTGCAGGTCGAAAGAGAATGTCTAGAAGTAAGAGCGTAGGTGTAGCAGTAGGATGGAGCTAGGTGAGAACTAGAGTGATGGAATAATCTCGAGTGTTGTCGTTGGCTGAAATTGTTGAGGGTGGCGAATTAATGTTGGAGGTGATTTCCAGCCCCATCTGTCGAGGTCGTAATGCGCTCTGCATGAGGATGAGTAAATTCAAAACATTGGGAGAGGGCCTCCCTTAATAACTCATTGCGGTCATCTTGGAGGATGTGCTGACAGGTGGAGAACTCCGTAGGCGGGCTGGTGTAGGTGTTCTCTGGGAGTTGGCTAGAGCGGGCACCATGTGGAGGCTAGGTCGCATAGGTTAGGTTGTCACCCGGATCCCAGGTGGATAGGTCTTTGTTGGCCAAGGCATGACACTATTGATGTAGGTCCCTGGAGTCCATGGTGGCAGGAGTGGCGATAGTGAGGTAAGAGTTGTCCGCCGCCCCTTTGTTAGCCATGAGGTCCACCACAGAGTTGGATTTACAACGAAAACGTTGAAAGGTGATAGTTTTGGTTCTCATAAGCAAGGAGACTATCTCATCAAGGTGTTTCTCCAGTCACCAACCGAGAGAAACTTTCTTAGCGATTGATCCATTATAGAGACGCATTTCCAATGGGATAATCATTTAGGAGTCTCCTTCTACGATTAACAACATTAGTCTTTTGTTTTCCGCGATTTCAAGACCTTCCAACATTCCTGAGAGCTCAGCAACATTGTTGGTATCATGTCCAATTGTACCATGATAGATGCAGAGGATGGTGCCGAAGGAGTTTCTGAAGACTCCGTCGAAGCCTGCTGCTCCAGGGTTTCCCTTGGATGCTCCTTAAAAATTGAGTTTGTAAAAGTTGGCAAGAGGTTTTCTCCAGTGTTCAGGGCTGGCAGTGTTGGAAATGGGAGCACGGGTTTGAGGGGGAGGAGTGGGGAGCTTGAGATCCTAGTAGTTTAAGATGGATCTTTCAATTGAAGAGGTGGGGAGATCCGAGGTGCTACAGTTCATGATGGTGAGGGTTTCCTGCAGATTGGCCTTTATCGAATGCCATATTTCCGTGGAATTACTGTACTTTCCTTCAAAAATCGTTTTGTTTCTTTCTTTCCATATGTTCCATGAGGAAATTACTGGTATTTGCTCCCAGAGACGATTGACCTCTTTACTCTGAAAGGGATTATTGTCCCATAGAGTGATGGATTGAGAAATGTCCCCTTGAATTCTATTGGTACGTTTGCACCGTCTTGCAATCTGATCCCAAATCTCGTTTTCTAGCTCACAGGAGCCCAGGAGGTGATCAATGGTTTCGGCGTGTGCACCACACAAAATGCAATAGGAGGGTCCATGGAAACCTCTTTTGATGAGATTGTCCAAGGTGAGGATTTTGTGATGAACTAGTAGGCAAAGGAAGGTGGAGATTTTAGGCCATAAATTAAGACCCTAAATCTTTTTCCAAATTGGATTTTGGTGATCTAGGTCTTCATGAGCTTTTAGGGAGTAAGATTCCCTGATTGTGAAGGATCCTTTAGTACGGTAGCCCCATCTCAGGATGTCTAGATTTTGGTTGACCTTCAGCTATCTGGTTTGCAGCTCCTCCCATATTTGTTTAGTGCTATCCAGAGGAACAGGAGGTTCCCAATGCCTAGGATGTTTCCAAATTCAAATCTCAGAATTGTCTAAGGGTATCCAATAATTGTTGACTTTGTCATTGCCTCTTGCTTGGAAATGAGGATGAAAATCAGTCCGGACAACGTAGGGGAGGAAACTTGGGTGTTGTTTCTAGGAATCGTGCTAGAAAAATGCTTGATTACCCGCTCTAAATTCTCGGAAGCTACGTTGTTGCCCCAGAGCTCGTTGACAATTGGCAGCCCTCAAGATGAGGGAGCCTGGGGGGTCCAAGTTGTAATGTATATGCTGAAGAGGAGTCCAATTAGGGGCGTATTTATTGTTCCAGAGTCCGGTCCAGGTGGAGTGTTCAGTCGTAACCCAATTCCACCAAAATTTTGCAGAGAGTACCTGATTATTTAAATCCGGATCCCGAAGGCCAAGGCCTCCTTCCAGCTTGGGCTTGCAGACTGTTTGCCACTTGAGCAGGGCCCACTTGTGATTGTCATGATTCCCTCCCCAAAGAAAGGATATTTGAATTTTTTGATGAGTTTGAGGACCCATTTGGGAGAAACCAACACCGAAAACAGATAAAGGGGCATAGAATGGAGAACGTCCTTGAGAAGGATAAGGCTACTAGGAAGGTTAAGAGTTCGAAAGGTCCAGAAAGAGACTTTGGATTCCATCTTGTCTAGTAGTTCTATCCAGGAAGAGGCTTTGGATTCCATCTTGTCTAGCAGTTCTCTCCAAGAGGAGTTCTTGAGTGCAGCATCAAAAAGAGGGGCACCAAGGTACTTTAAGGGAAGTTGGGAAACTTGGAAGCCTAGGATACGCATAATGTTTCTTTGAGTGATGGAATTAGTGTTAAAAAAGAAGAGAAGGGATTTTTCCAGGTTGATCATGGTTCTTGAAGCAACTGAGAAAGTGGTGAGGGTCCTTTATAAAGTGGCGGCCTCCTGCACTAAGGGATGTCCCAAGAGGAGATTGTCATCGATGAACTATTGGTGCGTGATAGGATGGCAGCCATCAAGGGGGAGTCCTTCGAGTGAGTCAGTGGTAACAAGATTTTTGAGCATTCTGCTGAGGCCTTCCATCATCAAGATGAAGAGGAAGGGAGAGAGTGGATCACCTTGACGTATTCCTTTGGATGGAGAGAAAGTGGAGGGGTATCCATTGACAAGGATATAGAAGAAAGTAGAGGAGGTAGGGGATAAGATCCAGTGAATCCAATCATCGCAGAACCCAAAAGCATGTAACATTTTCCCAATCAATTCCCAATTGAGTTTGTCGAATGATTTGGAGAGGTATAGCTTAATTAGCATCCCCGGGGTTTTGGTGAGCTTCAGAGAGTGGATCACTTCATGCACAAGGATTATACCATCAAGTATTTGTCTTCCTTCAACATAGCCAGTTTGCTCCTGAGAGATGACTAGCGAGAGGAGGCCTGTGAGCCTATTGGCCACTACTTTAGTGACAATTTTGTAAACAACATTATAGAGGGAAATGGGTCAGAACTTACCAGGGAAAGTATCTCCCACTTATTTGGGTATAAGAGTGAGGAAGGTAGCATTCAGAGCTGGGATGACCCAACGCTTTTCTATGGATTCCTCCATAAGATCAACAATATCTTGTTTTAGGAAGCTCCAAAAACATTTGAAAATTTTTATAGTGAATCTGTCAGGTCCTGTGGATTTTCCTTCAACCATCTGATTAACCGTGGTATCTACTTCCTGTAGGGTGATGATTTTCATGAGAGAGGCATTGTGCTCTGGTATCAGAATTTTGGGTATATGGCTGGTGACCTTGTTGATGGCCTCTGCTCTGTTGGGATTGTCTTCAGTGAGGAGATTATGAAAATGGATGATGAGTTCATGCTCGATGTCCTCCTGATTTTTTAGGAGATTTATGTTTTCATCCTTAATAGCATAGATGCGATTGGTCATCCTGTGATGGAGGTTGGACCGATGAAAGAAAGCATTGTTTTTCTCTCCTTCCTTTAGCCATGTTATGCGATATTTTTGCCTCCACAGGATCTCTTCCTACTCGCATCTAGAATCCAAC
The DNA here is from genome assembly GCA_027924585.1 of Larix kaempferi. Classification (NCBI taxonomy): domain Eukaryota; kingdom Viridiplantae; phylum Streptophyta; class Pinopsida; order Pinales; family Pinaceae; genus Larix; species Larix kaempferi. Next base: position 5,001,930 of record BSBM01001063.1, read on the forward strand.
TGTCTCATGATCTCCTGCTCCTTTTCCTTAAGATTTTTGAGACAGCCTTGCTCCATGATTGAATTTTGAGTTTTTTCCAGGTCCTTCTCCAGATTTCTCTTGGATTTAAAATTGTTGCAAAAGGTGGTTTGGTTCCAATGTTTTAGCTTAGCTATTAGAAGTTTTAGGTTCTGATGAATAATATCCATTTTGGATCACCCTTCAACCCTTGTGTTCTCCCACCATGAGTTGACCATGTCCAGAAAAGTGGGATGATTCAACAAAAAATTTACAAAGTGAAAGGAGCGGTATTTGATTTTACCTGAGATTTTCCAGGAGAGAGAGATGGGCCATTGATCCGATCCTGCAGAGGGGAGGACCGTAGAGGTGATTGTTCCTTCTAGATTAATGATCTTATCCGAGATAAGAAAGCAGTCCAATCTGGAGGCAATTTGATTTTTCCTACTTCTGTTGTTCCAAGTCATGTATCCCTCCGAGGGGGGAAGATCTATAATATTACAGTTATCAATGCAAGATTTGAAACTAATTTCCTCATTCGAGAGGATGCGATGGCCTCCTTTTTTCTCCTGGAGGGAATTTATCATATTGAAGTCTCCTCCCTGTATCAACATCTCCCCAATGTGTTGATAAGAGAACCAAGCAATGTGATTGAGTAACTGATGTTTGAGAGCAGGGACTTGCGGCCCATAGACATTCATGAGATGTCCAGTTATTTTTGTTCCCACGATGAGAAAAGAGGTAGATAGAGAATGTGCAGTAGCGACAAAGTCATTGAGCATGATCTGGGTCAGATTACAAGATATACCAAGTCCTCCTGAGGCTCCATTGGCATCAATCGCTATGGCTTGACTTCCACTCCAGATTCTGGAGATTAGGGATTGGAGGATAGAACTGGAGGATTTGGTTTCTTGTAAGAAAATGACTGTTGGCATATCTTGCATGATTTTTCTTTTCAGCATACGGTGTTTAGAGGCCCCGTTTAGCCCACGCACATTCCAAGAGATTAAAATTGCATTGAGAACCTGTGTTTGAGGCAAGGAAGAATTCCGTGAGATGGTCATATTTCCCTGATTCTATGAGCCTTATTCCTAATTGGATGATTCTTTGAAGATATGTTTTTTTGCCACGCTTCTTGTTGTCTCTTTGGAGCTTCTGCTTTTCTTTTTGGGGGAGATTCAGGACTCCCAACTTGTAGTTCTTGAATTTTTTTAAGGCTTCAGAGAGGAGTTGTATTTGCTTTGGTGGAATAGAGTGATATGCTTTCCTGGAGAAAGTGTCCTCCATTCCTAAAATGTCTAAATCCCCAAATTCTAGCTCTGTCATTTTGTCATTCATTAACACTTCTGGGTTGATGGCTTCCTCTTTCCCTTTGTCACTTTCTTCCACTGCTCTTTCTTTTTCATTTTTAGCACCAGGATTTTGAGATGCTTCTCCTAGGTTGGTTCTAGGTAGATTTGGGTTGACATTTTCGAGGTTATCAACTTGAGGAACTGGTGGCTCATTTCTTTCTTTTCTAGAATCATCAAGGAGCTCTTCCTGTTTGTCATCAAGAACATCAAAGCTGTTGCTAGTGGTGGGTATGTCAGTCTTCTTCCCCTTCGGTTGAGTTCTACGATTATGGATCCTTCTTCTACTTATTTTTTGAAATCCTTCCTCGTCCCTCTCAGAAGATTGGGACTCCACAGGGTTAGACTTGCGGAGAGGGAAATCCCTGTAGAGGTGGCCATGTTCGTGACACTTTCGACAGCGAAAGGGAATATGTTCGTAGTCCATAGATTGGACCCATTCAAAATCATTATGAGTGAGTCTGATTCAGTCTAGCAAAGACTTGGCTATGTGCATGTAAACACAGATGCGAGCATATGAGGTGTACTTGTTTTTCCTGGTGTGTTCAGATGCTTTGACATAACTTCCTAGTGTGTTTCCAATGTATCTGAGAGTGTCCTTGTCCCAATATTCTTGCGGGAGGGAATACATGAGGATCCAGACTGGTGCCCAAGTAAAATCTTCTTTATCTGGGCTGAATCTTTCTGTCCAATTTTTGAGATATAAGCCGGTCGAGTTAAAAAAATATGGTCCTTCGTCTTCCACTTTGGCTTTGTCGTCCATTCTTTGGAAGATGATTGTGAAGAATCCTTTGGAGCCTAGCTGGAGATCGAAACGAGCTTTAGGCTTCCATTTCTCCATTATCCATTCGTGTAGAGCTTGTTCTGTGGGCCAGATTCCCATCAATTTTCCGATGAGAGCATGATCCCTTATTTGTTGTGGTCTTGCGTTGATTCCTTCCGCTAGGAGACTGAGGCATGGTCTCGCCGTGGCTTTTGCTATGTAGGTCATGGTACCCTTTGATGATGAGGGTTGGTCCGAAGGTTTTAGAGTTTGTTCAGAGGTTTCCGTATTGACTAGAGGGACGTCCAAAGATCCGATCTGTATTGTGGCATCATGAGGCATTTATGGAAGCTTGAGATCTGTGTTGACAATCTAACAGGAAGGGCCTTCAGCCCCTCCATGGGGGGCCTCCATTGTCACGAACAAGGGCCTCAGGGCATGAGGCAGCTGCACCAGCAGTAGGAGGTCAAAGGGAAAATCAGTGAAACCTTAGAAAGTGCATTCGAGAAACCCTAGCAGAGCCCAAGGGCAGTTGCGGTACTCCTACCATAGCATAATTTGAGAATGTTGGTTTAAGGACTTCTTTTAGAATTGTCTCTTCAAGATTCTTATTAAGCCAAGCATATGTAGCTAATCTTCTTAATAAGTTTCCAATAACATTATAACTCATTACTAATTTTTTGGTGTTCTAGATACAACCATAATAAAAGAAATTCATTATATTTTTTATGTTTTAGACACAAACATAATAAAAAAAATTCATTATAGAGTTGAAAAGTCATTTTTATATTGAAAAGTATTGGTAGTATTCATAACACATTACTTCAAGTGGGAATTCAAAATGACAAGGTGTCCAAATAGTTTGTACAAACTTTCATTAAATAACATTTAAAATGATAAATATCCCATTATAGGATCATTATAGAAATATGAAATTATATAAATATTAACTATGTGTTAAATTTAAATACTCTCCTATAATCATATAATCAAACAAATAACAACTATTTTAATAAAATGTAGATTTTTTTTAATTTGTAGATACTAAATATAAATAGTGAATGTTGAATTTTGATGATTGATGTTATCTAATACTCAAAATAAAATTATTATGGGTGTACATTAATTTGGAAAAGGGGATTTAGCGGAAAGAGATCAAATCAAAATAAAATTATTGCAGGTATATATCAATTTGGAAAAGAGGATCTACTCGAGAGATTAAAGCAAAATAAAATTATTACTCTCATAGATCCCTTTGGAAAAGAGGATCTAGTCGAGAGATCAAATCAAAATAAAATTATTGTTGGCATAGATTAATTTGGAAAAGGGGATCCAGAGAAATCAAATTTCTTGATGTGCAAATCCTTTATCAATATCTCCACATTATTTAAATATGTAATGCAATGTTTATGATTCTAATTTATCTATATTGTTTTACATATATACTATCATAAATATTTTAAATCCAGATTAAAGCAATATTTTATTTTTATAATATTTTAATTTATTTTAAAAAAAAACGTGTCAAAGCACATAAAAAATTACACATTCCCCTATTTAACTGGGTATTAAACCTCTACAATACAATAAACATCCATCCCCTTACACAAACGCTGACGCTGATTGGTAATGGGTGACTTATTAATGTTTTTTAAATTTTAAAAAAATATATTGTTTTCGAAACATTATTTTTAAATTACCTTTCGAAAATGTGGAGGACTGGACAGCCACGACCCTCGCTAGGCCTCCACCGTGTCCTCTCTCGGTTTGACCCCCGACCTGCGCCCCACAACTCCGCTGCCTTAGCATCTGCTCGCCGCGTGCATTTTTAGTTTGTAAAATACGTAACCGTTCTCCCCGGCCTCATCTCGATTCTCACTGGGTTATCTCCACCGTCGCCTTCTACCAAAGTCAAAACCCGATGCACGCTTCTTCCATGGAAATTTGAAAACGTGACATAAAATGTGTTGCTCAGGTGGCTACGCCTTTACTTCGGATGCGTAATTTGCAAAATAACACAGAATTTTGTAGCCACCAGTACTACTGAAAATGAAAATGATATGAGACAACCATGGATTTTTAACTCTATCTTTATCTCTTTTCTATTTTATCGTTCACGGTATGATGTCTGCACTACCTTATCCGTGAATATTACTTAGCGCTTACATTTGAGGCGCCAGCTGACATTGATCGACTCCTTCCCCTTTATTACAACTCTGTCTTGGCTCTCTGTTAATTGCCTTCATCTACATTATATAAACAAGTTCAGTGTAGCCAGATTCTAACATAACTTCTTCAACCTCCAAGGATTTGCTCTGCAGTTGCAGTTTAGGATTTTGCCGTGCATCCGTCCAGTACTACCTGCTGGCAGCTGCTTTGTTACATAACAGATTTTGTTGTTGTTTTTGTAGTATTTACAATGAGCCAGCGATTGTGTCTACTGGTTGTAGTCGCTACCTTAAGCGCTGTAATGTGCAGCCCACAAAAGGTTGCAGCAAGTACGAGCACTAATGAAACGATTCAAGGATTTCTGGTTCCACATAACGAGGCAAGGAAACAAGTGGGTGTCCCTCCACTGAAATGGGATGTGAAGCTTACAACTTATGCGCGTACTTACGCAAGGGAAAGAAGAGGTGATTGCCTCCTTCAACATTCGGAGGGTCCGTTCGGCGAGAACATATTCTGGGGAAGCGGCAGGGGTTGGAATGCTGGGCAGGCAGTAGGTGCATGGGTGGATGAGAAGAAATGGTATAACTATGCAAATAATAGTTGCAGCACCGGGCAAGACTGCACCCATTACACTCAGATTGTTTGGAGAACAACAACTAAAGTTGGATGCGCAGTGATCAAATGTAACAGCGGTGACACCTTCATCACATGCAACTACTACTCTCCTGGCAACTATGTTGGAGCCAGACCATACTGAAACTTCGCGTCCACCATTTACCATTCAATCTTGCTCCTGCATTTTCAGCTTTTGTTGACATTGTTTTCATTTCAAAGTACCATGTATATTCACATTCTTCCATTACATATATATTTTTCATTCTTTTGAATATATAACTGGCACAAAGCCCTGTTTAATATTTGTATTGATGGATGATGGTTACATTTAAGTTCTTTCGGTATTTCAGTATTACATGGATGAAGAGCGTAATTTTCCAGATCTCTACAAAACTTATCATTTCCATAACGTTCTTCTCAATGTGAAATGTAATTTCTGTCCAAATTACTAGTGCCATACCAGGCAAACAATTTGTAATATGCTTTATTTATCAATGGAAATTGAGATATGGGTTTTTATTGTATCATTTATATATACTATAACCATATAATTTCTGTCCAATTTACTATAACCATACTAGGCAAAAAATTTGTAATATGCTTTAATTGTCAATAGAAAATGAGATATGGGTTTTTATTTTATTATTTGTATAATTTTGGTCATAGTAAAGCAACAAATCTTAAGGAAAAAGAACACAAGCCCTTTCTCACAATTTAGTAATGCATGTAAATGGTATAAAACTCTAGTAACCTTGGTGGTGAGAGGAAAGAGCACGTATCCTTTCTCACTATACAAGATAAATACTTTTAGCATTATTAGGGATTTAATTATGCAAATATTAAAAAGGACATGTTGAACTCATGAATCCAATTATGAGAATAATTACATTTATTATGAATAAGATTTTAAAACGATAATGAAATTTTTGGAAATATTATTCATCATCATAACATCGGAAATTAATATTCACATTACTGGAAGCTAATAATGATATTTTAAAAGATCATTAATCATATTTTTAGAAACAGAACATCATACTTCCGGAAACCAATGATTGCATTTTTGGAATCCCATAATCACACTTATGAAAACCGATAACCACACATGGAAAACCGATAGTTACACTTTCGGGACATGTTGTAAGTCCAAATTCTTACTGAGAAGTCTAAATTTAATAAAATGGAGGTTCATTGTGCAAATTACAAACCAGTGACAACATGCAAATATGAACACTCCTTGGAATGCATCCTTCAGACAGAAGAAGGACCAATGGATTTCACTTTGCTCATGCCACAACTTCAACAATGATGCCCAACGCTTGCAAGAACTTCTTATGCAGACTGGACCAAAAGTGTCTCGTCCACAGTTTTCAATTTACGTGGATTATGTTTAGAGGCCTAGGTTACATTGAGAGTGGATAATGTTAGATCACTGAAATCAAGAAACTCGAGTAGCAAAATCTGTTTTGACATTTTGATCTTTAGCATTTTGTTCTTTGTATCAAACACTATGAATTCTTGCAAAACAAAAAAACATTAATCTATGTACATTTGGACATAGCCAGTAGTAGTACTTTTTGAACATATAGTAGTGTTCCAATATAGTTTTCAGTCCCATTCAACGACAAATTATATGAAGTTGTGATTTTGTTACATTGTCAACAAGTTTATTGACGATAGTGCTATAACTCTACCTGCTGAAATGACTAGATTCCATGCCTCCATTGAGATTATTTCCTTTTTCCTTTTTATCTTATGCTGGGAATATTGTTGTCCTCTCAAGGTTTTTTTTCAACATTGAGAAATATGAAAAAAACTACAATCTTTTTCCCAACCATAATTCCACATCTTATTTATGTTATGTATTGGCATATTCTCTTTAATAAAAATAATTTCTTCAACTTCATTTTCATATTTTGGTTTTATGTGAGTAGGAAACAATGAATTGAAAATACTGCTTTATCTTCATGACTTTGATATGGATTATTGGAATATATGATTTTGTAGCACTATCAAAAGCTTTTCCATTCTTCAAACTACACAGTCCAAATACCTGGGTTTATGTGTTTGAATCCTCTTCTCCAGTATTAATATTGTTGGTTTTGTTGGTGGCATCTTGTACAATTTGTTTATGATGCATTCTATGCCCCAAAAACTTTGCTAATATAAAGGCAGAATTTGGAGTACAAGTCCCTAGTCTAGCCTAGTGTATCAAGATATGCCTTTTCTTTCCATTCCTTTTCACTTGTATCAAGATCAAATCGTCTCAATGTCTCAGATTCTTGTTTCTTGGAAAATCTTTGACAAAATACAACTTAACAATAAAGACGATTTGCTTGTTCTTTCCTGACCCTTAATCTTTTTTTATTTTTTTATAATTATTCTCGTCTAAGACGTGGGCACATGTTCAATCTACTTCCAATCAAGTCTATGTCTCTGCAATTTAAGCTTCTATGTCTCTCAAAATCAATTAGATATAGAAACATATTGTCCCAAGGTATGACTTTTTGCCACGATATTTTACATATTTAAGCATGCACAACTTCTAAAGATAGAAATCTAACAATGGTCATTGACTTGTATAGAAAACAGAATTACTATAAACTTTGGCAAGCAAACTTCCTCTCAAATCCCAACAGAATGTTGCTTATTGTGTCCTTCTTATCTCCTACACACTCTTTCCCAAACAATCAAAGCAAATTTGGCATATAATTTCTTTTTTCCATCCCTCGAACAATGCTATTAGCCTCCAATATCAAGGATTTCCTCGTAGGTTCAATTCTAGTTGTTTTCACTTAACTTGCACTGTCCTCATTAGGAGGGCTTAACCGCATGCTATTGACTCTAAACATCAAAGTTATTTTCATACATTCAAGTTTCATTTTTTTTATTTCATTGTTCATACCTTGGCATTTGATCTCTGTTCTTAGCCAACTTATATTAAAATTAGGATCCCTCCTTGATTATTTATAGTATTTTTTTGTCAATTTTTTTCTGCATAAGTTGCAACCTGTATTATTTGTTCTTTGAATTGTATAACGCTATTCAAATGTGTATTAGAATGTTTTCCTACATAAGTTACAAGTTCTACTATTTCATACATTAAGTTTATTAGACTTAAGTTACAAATTTTACTATTTGACACTTCAAGGTCTTTTAAAGTTTTACATTTTGTTATTTTTTCAGCTTTTGTTGACATTGTTTTCATTTCAAAGTACCATGCATATATTTTTCATTCTTTTAATATAACTGGCACAAAGCCCTGTTTAATATTTGTATTGATGGATGATTGTTACATTTAAGTTGTTTCGGTATTTCAGTATTACATGGATCAGTTCTCTACAAAACTTATCATCGATTGTGGAACCGAATAAACTGACAATCAGCGAATAAACTTTTTCGTTAAGTTTAATGGAATGAATTACAAAATTATAATAAATTTAATATCAGTTACGGAAAATTATAATAAATTTAATATCAGTTAAGCTAAATTTTTGGGGAATTCATCGAGTCTTATAGAGTTTTTAATGATATTAATTAATTTTGGGAAAATTTTTGAAAACTTCGTTCCACCAGCTTTTAATGATTTGAATTAATTTTGGTAATTTTTTTTAAAACTTCCTTCCACCGTGCATGCTAAATTTTTATCAGATTTATAATTGAAAAAGTATGTTTGCCTTAAAAGAATTAACTCAATAAAAAACTACAAAATAAAACAAAGCAAGCTATACCCATCTCTGGTTCAAAGGATTTCTTGTGCACTTAGGTCACGGTACTTTTTCATTTGTACATTGACACAATTTAATGAAACAAACATATTACAACATTCTGTTCTTTAATTAATTAAACTATCATTTTTAATTAACTAATTAAATTGTGTTTTGTATTAAGGTTTACTGATTGCCATGATAATGATTGAGGTTCATTTACAAAATTTTGGAACAAAATTATATAACATTGTTGAAAACGATATTAAACCAATGAAGAATTGAGCATTATGTTAGAATAGAGGCATCTTAAGGTGTCGAATACATTTAAGTTTAATATTCACGAGTTTAACCTTATTCATCTTACCATCACATCAACTAATCTATGGTAAGCATAAGAGTTCTTTTTTTGGACAATTCAATTACATGCTTTGTAATCATTTTTTTTATTATTGTTGTGACAATAGAAGAGATATAGTCACTCTTATTAAGAGTGATAAATTTACCTTACCAGATATGCTTTATAAGCCTTTCAATCTCACACTTTCGAAAACATATAGATGTTAAGAATTATATAGCTTTAGTGGGGTTAAGTATTATAAAATTCTTCATACCCATTTCAAGTGGAAATTTTTAAGAGGAGATCTCTGACAAGTCCACGAAATATTTAAAGTATGATAGAGACACACAAAATATGAATTATATGGTTTTGTTTAAAATAAAATACATCTCTACAAAACAATTGAACCATAAAAACAAGTTGACTATATTTTAGATCCTTGCATATGTATTTGGTGTATACATAATTTGGAGGCTCTTATGTTCTAGGAATTTGATAGTTTATTTTAAATCATCTCAATGAAATGAGAAAAATCTCTTTGTAAAACAATGGGATTTAAAATCCTCTAATAGCAGTGAGTAGGTCTCCAAGGAGATAGGCCATCTCCGTTGATTGTGACATATAAATAATCTTTTGAGGGTATAGTCTCCGATTGAGAGTTCCACTATGTCCACCATACCTTCACATTGGTTTCTTTTACCGTATTGAATGTTGGGGTGATTCCATAAAGATGGGTAGCTCTTTTTGGCCAAATATGGCGATGAAAAATGGAAATTTTACCTATGTATTAAATTGAAGCCCTCGAAACCCATATGTTCCATATGAATTTCGACATGCGGTTAGAAACAAAATGTAGAGAATTATCTTGGGGATCCGTGACGTATATGTTGATGGCCATCACAATATAGGTGTGGGGTGAACTTTTTAGTGTGTAGATATGTTAGGATATTGCCATACCATGGGTCATCGCTATCTATGAGGAACAGATGTTCATTTGGTAATTGGTTGTGCATAGGTGCTCTGGATGACATGGATGGGAGATTAGTGATAAGCTCGGCGAGGGCCAAGGATTTATTGATTTTAGGGATCATGAACTCAAGGTCGAATTCTTGGAGGATAACAATCCAACGTGCAAACTTACTATTGATAAGTAGGAGGCTAAGTATATATTGCATGAGGTTGGAGTTAGTGACCACTGTCATTTTGCGGAGAAAGATTTACTATCATAATTTTTGTACTAATAGAATGACAGCTAAGACAAGCTTCTCATCATGAGTATAGTTGATTGATAGTCTAGCCAATCTTTTATTGATGTAGTAAATGGCATGTTCATTGTGATCATCAACCTATTGGACCAAAACACTTGCAATAGCGGAAGCTGATGCTGAGATATAGAGGATGAAAACTTTGTTGATGTCCGATGGAGATATGACAGGTGCTGAAGCTAATGCTTGCTTCATTGCATTGATGGAGATTTGGGATTAGTCATCCCATTTGAAATGAACATCTTTCCTAAGAAGATGAAGAAAAGTATGTTCCTGGGTGGCAGAATCGGGGATGAAACATCATAAGAAATTAGACTTTCCCTAAATGCTTTGTAATTTACGTCGGGTTTAGGGGGAAGGTAAGTCAAGGATGGCTTGTACTTTTGATGGGTCTACATTAATCCCTTCCTTGGATACAATAAATCCTAGTAACCATCATGGGGTGACATAGAAAACACATTTAAGTGGATTTAATCATATGTTGTACTTGCAACAATGCATAAATATGGTGCATAGGTCATAGAAGTGATCACATATTTTTTTAGATTTGGTCGTTAGGTCATCAAGGAAATCCAGAATGATGTGGTCCAAGTCATTGAAAATGTATGCCATATCCCTTTGAAAATTGGCTTTGGCATTCTTTAGCTCGAATGGCATAACCTTGTAAGAAAAGGTGCCCCAAGGTGTGGTAAACATCATTTTGTACTGATCCTAAAGGCATATATGTATTTCGCTATAACCCAAAAACCCATCCATAAAGGACAACATCTCACTACCTACACATGAATCAACAATTTCGTCGATGAATGGGGTGGTGTAACTGTCTTTGGGGTAAGCTGGGTTGAGATCATGGAAATATGTACAAACTCGCATGGTAACTTGATTTTTGTTGATAGGGATAGGGTTGAGGACCCATGACATATAAGCAATGGGGAAAATGGGTCCAACCTATAGGAATTTTTTGATCTCAACTTTGATAGTAGGGACGTTAGAGGGGTGAACAGGTTGTTGTTTTTTCCTAAACGGGGTCGCATCAAGCCATGTGTCGATATGATATACAACAATTGAAGGGTCTAATCTCAACATTTCTGCATACGATGATGTGAAGACATCCCAAAATTATTTGAAAAGGGTGGTGAAGTCAATGATTTCTTGTGGTGAAGATAACACACCAATTGAGATGTTGTCAATGACTGCTAGTGTGACAGAAATATCGTCTAGAATAATGGGGGAAATATTTCCTATATTGTCATCTTCGAAGGCATCAGGGGTTGGGATGGGGTTTTTGAACCAATAAATATGAGGAGGAGGTATAAAATCTTTTGATTCAATCGTATATTGTTGGGCCACTGAATTGATTGGGGGCCTCTAAGTATGGACAAATCATAACCTATGATGGAGGCCATCGCATGGGCATTCATCTGAATGCATGGCTTCGATTACTTGTTCAATTGTTGAGAAGAAATATTCCTCTAACATGTCTTCATCATAGGAAAAGGAATCCCTAGAGTCTATATGAGTTCATGGTCTAGTGATGGGATAGTTTGGTTAGATAGATCCAACCTAGGTGGTAGGTTTACTTGGTATAAGGGGTATCGAATCAAGATGGAGGATTTCCATATAGAGAAGAGAACATGTGGGAGGAGCGAGGATCTCCTCTTGTGGGAATCCTAGGGTATATAAGTCCTATGGGGAAACTAGTGATGGGGGATCATCACCACCAAGGTGAGGATAAACCACTAGTATGTTTGGATCATCGGTGTCGTCAGTAGATTCATTATCTTCTTCAATCACTGTTGGGAGGGTTGTTCCCAAAGGGGTAAGGTTATTAGATAGTCACTTTTGTGTATCACGAAGGGTGCGTAATGCGACCAATATAGGAGATTTGAAGGATTGATGAGTCATCAACCTGCATGGCCAACATGGTTGAGTAGCGTAGGTGTGATTGGTAATAATGGCAGTACTTTGAGGTCACCGAAGGGTTAACTATTGGTCCGGTAGTAACTCTTCCCATTGAGTTGTCACAGAGTTTCTTTCTATAGGAATGGAGGCCACTCTGGTAACTGTACTTATAGAAGATACTTGCAGTGGTTGAGCGGAAGGATTCTCTTCCAATGGTTGAGTGAGTTGTAGGGTCTCCAAAGCATCTTCAAATCATGGGAGGTCAGGAAAATGGTGTGTGTAATTCCAAAAATGGGAACAAATTGAACACGCATGATTTGTACAAAACAATTTTGACTTAGGCGTTGAGTTGGTCGAATATGAGGTGCCCCTTGCTACCACAGGTGGGGCATGTGCCACACTAACTAGGGTGCTAAGAATATTCCTGAGCTCCGATAAGGTGGGGCACAAGTTGGTTGCATGGTCTTGTTTCCTGCATAGGGCACATGATGCAGTGACCCTTGTTACAAGAGTAGTGGTGCTCATTACTGGGGATTTTAACCATTATTGGGATATTCCCCCTACTTTAGCCATGGTGACCCTTAATGATGATTACGGAGCGGGTTTGGGTATGATGTGGGATTTCAACTCAAGTTGCCACATGTTCCCACTTGCGAGGTTAATGACTGTCAACGGTCGCTTAGTCATAGGTGTCATAAGCTCGGCCTGTGGTAGAGATGCCATTAACAACTTATTCGGAGCAAAAACTAAAATAGGGATGAAATCATAATGGGATACAGTTTTTGAGGCCATATTTGGGTATGTTGGTGTAAGGTACCACACAAGTATAGCTAAAGTGTGCCTAGGTAGAGTTAGTTAATCAATAATCGATATCCATTGCACTCTTGTGGGGGTGTACAAGAATGGTATTTGGAAGATAGGGGTATTGATGGACTCGATGTTTTTTCGATTCCATGGCTTATTGGAGGTGATGATGAAGATGCCAATGGGGAGATGGGCACATTTTCAGCAGTTAAAATGGTGCACATAAGGCCATTGGTTGATGTAGGGATGTCAGTATTTGGACCAGAGTACACCTCTAGCAAGTTAGAGTCCGTGTACATGCCTGGGCCAGTGTCAACGTAAGGGGGTTAAATTGTTCTGATGACAGTAGGAAGGACATTATCGGGATTGGTGTTGGTATTAGGGTCATATTAGTTGAGTTATTCGAGGGTGACTATTTTCCCATTAAAAGGGAACATCATGATGCAGAAGACTAAGGAGGAAACTACGTTCATGGCATATATCTAACTATATCCTAAGAGGATGTTGTAGTTGAGTTGTGCATCGACTACTTCGATATCGATCATGACCATATTGCCCCCCAGCTCGATAGGAAAATTTTGTTACAATCCTCAAGGTTGGGATGGAAGCCAGTCATTGTTGTAAATTTTTCTTCTATAGACAAGTCAGCACCCTCTTGAACCCTTTCCCTTGGTTCAACACAAATAGTAGGGTAGACCTATGTGATTTTTCCACTAGATATGACTATCTAGGCATTGGATCTACAAATCCACTTTCATGTAATTATGTAAGAAAAGAGTGAACGGAAGGTGACATAACTTAGACAAGAGATGCCATTTGGTGCAAATAACTCTTAGTTGTTGCATACATGATAATCCTTGTTCTAACTCCATCTCCACTTACCCAATCAATTTACACACAAATAGACATCCAAACCTTTCTCAAAAACCTATTGACTTATAAAAGATGCATAAAAATGAAATATAAACATAGATCTAAACTAGAATAAACAAGATCTAATTTGTATTACACAAGAAATAACATATCCAATATATATGTGTTATGAATTATGTAGATCTATAGCAAAGATCCATAACCAGCCATGAACATCATGATAGAAGGGGAGAAGAATCACATGTCTATATTTAATGATAACAGGAGACATACATCATAGATGACTGTGTGTTGAAGATGCAAATCTCTTTGAATATTCTTGATCCAAGACCTTCCTAGATTGCAAACAATGAACTGATCACAATGGCTAAGGGAATCAAGGTGTTTTCACCATCATAACAATACATAGCAAACACTAGTACAAAATGAGAGATAAGTGACAAAAAAAACAACCAAAATCTGCATATAAATGACCACTTTTGAGTTGGTGACCACTAGTAGCAAATTAGTGGTCATATATCACACGACCAAAAATGTGGTCATATTTAGCTTGGTCATTTATAGCTTATATTGTGGTCATTTATTTGGCCATATATTTGGTCATTTATTTGGTAAGATATTTGGTCATTAATTTGGTCATTTATGACCACATTTTTTGTCACATGATAAATGATCGCTAATTTGCTACCAGCTATCGCCAACTCAAAACTGGTCATTTATATGCATATTTTGGTCATTTTTTTGGTCACTTGTCTCTCATTTTGTATTGGTGGTTGTTTATATGAAAATTTTGGTCATTTTTTTAGTCATTTATCTCTTTTTAGTGGTTTCATAATATAAATAGGGCACAGTGGAATCGAACCACCAACCTCCTGCCTATAAGGCAGGTGCTCTACCATTGATCTATCACCCTTAAATAGAATTCCTTATGGGTCATGCACCTTGCAATTATTAAGAATTATCTATATTAGAATTTAGAGTGGATTTGCAGTGAATAATTGGGAAGCTTTCTTTGTTTGTTTAAATCAAAAGCACATAGATTCATAGTGATGAGTTATGAGAAGTCTCTACAATTTTTCTTGATAATAAACATCTACAAACCTTACAAGAAAGTTCCCATTATCCTTAGTTGGCTTTATTTCAAGAAAGTTTCTATTGCTATCTATGCATCCAACATTGAAACCAATGGGAAAAAAGAATAAATTTCCACCCCAAGCTCAAGCTCCACTTGCATTGGATAGACATAGCCACATGGTGCACCAGGAGCAGTAGAAGTCAATGGTTGAGTGCAAGCTATTGAACTGCAATATGTACAAAGAATGCATCAAGTTAGTCACACATAATGTATCTTGATTCTTTATACATGGAAATAAGGGGAAATCTAAGCAGACTGATCTTATATGCATGGAGTAAATTTATTTGCAAATAAAATGATAACAATTACAGAGAAATTCAACTCGTGATAATAGAATAGGTTCAAAGGTTTCTAACATTACTTTGGTAAGAAGGAAGATCAATGCAATGCATTAATAATAAACATATCTTACCTTGGTGGAATTTATGGCCTAGAAGCCTTCAAACACTTGTTGATGAATAATATCGAAGGTGCAACAACAATGGATGCGAAAGGACCTTGACTTGTGTTTCTTTTTTTCTCTCATTGATTTGGGAGGTGAAGAGACAGAGGATGAAAGAAAATAAAACTAGGCTTCTATCCAATAAAAAACATGAATCTGAGCAGGGCTCTCTCCATGGGTTGAAAATTATAGAGGTTCCATGCTTATAACTTCTCAAAATTAATTTTAACCCAACCAATACACATTAAATAGCAAATTCAAATCCTATAATGGAGTTGGCCTCATAACTGAAAATAAAGATCCATGACTCAGGATTTAAACACACAACCTTTTCATGGTAAAGATAATAGTCTAACACTTAAATCTATATCAAAATCTCACAAATTGTTGGTATTTGTTATGAATCTTAACCTCAAAATATAATGCTCAAGGATTCAAGTTCATTATATCCATAAGAGTATCAACAGAGAAATGGTGAAGATATTAAAAACTTGAACCAAAATAAGCTTGTAGGAGGACTTTTATAAATAATAAATATTTTGGAATAAGAAAGGATACAAATAGTGCTCTGGTACATTGAACTATTATGTGTCAGAGTCTTTATGGACATTCAATGTATATTTCATCATTTCCTCATTTACTGAAATTTTGAAAGCATCATTTCCAAAACACATACACGTGCCCCATTCCAGGTGACATCATTATTAATTAATCAGTCACAAGTTTATATCTATGTAAATAATTTCAATTGACCTGGTGATAGTTTCCAGAACTAAGACTAATCAAGGTAATAATTTAACAATACCAATATTATGTAAACAAGAGATTATACAAAATGTAAAGTTGACCGCAGATGACCTGCACGAAGTTGGTTCCACTTTTTAGTGCCACTTTAGAAATCGAAATGCATATCCAAAATATAAATCCATAATGCATATGCGTTATTGTATCTAGGTATGGACAAACCCGAGCCCAAAACCGAGGCTAATCTTAGTTAGCCTATATCGCATATGCGATATATCGCACTTGCGTTTTGTAAGACTTACAAATCGCAAGTGCGATTTGTAATACCAAAACTTTGTTACAACATCTACAAATTTTTTCATCAGAAGACTCGGTTTTAGTTAGAGTGCACTCTTAAGGAATTCCTTACCACTTAGTAGGTTCAAGCATTGACTAAACTTATGTGTTGCAAGTGTTGCAGCTTGGGCATTCATGGAGGTTATAGTAGTGGTGGAATGGAACCTGTGTCATTTGAGTATGAGCAAGACCAAGTTGTTGATTGAACCAAATTATAACATTTATGTGATATTTTTTAGGTTATTTTAACTACTAAGTTCATTTTTATAATGGAAAGAAAGGCCTTTTTTTAATTTAATTAGAGGTTGTGGATGGAGATATCTCCATTTGACACCGAATTTTGATCTAAATTTTTTTTTATTTAGTTAGTGCACAACAACTCAAAGCTCTAAGTTGATGTAAGAATTTTTATTTCTGATGAGAAGTAGTACATTCTCCCAAATAGGGAAACTCAAATTAGAAAAAAGGTGTTACATAATCAGTCTTATCTTAATAATATAAATAAATGCATAGTATGAAGTAACATAGAAAAAGTGAAAATGCTTTTAAGAAATAAAATAAATAATTATTTCTTAAAATGTAATGTTAGCTTTTATATTAAATACAATATGTTACAACATATGTTTCGTTATATGCATGGGACACATCATGAAGGGATTGAGGTGTTGTTTCCCAACCGTAACCATGATCAAGGCCATGCGACCTTTCCACAAGGCATTAAAAAAAATTTAATGGTGTCAATATCCAAACCTTATGTCAAAGACACCCTAGTGGGGGCTTGCAATGCTATAGAAAATCCTCTACATTTTAGGTGTTATTCATGGTGCTTGAGCTCAAGAATTCGCCATTAAGGTTTAACCCCATTTATTTCCTGGTCACCATAGTTTTGCCTTAAGGTCCATTTCCATTTCTCAAAACCTATAGATGGACTTTGTATCCTACTAGGATGAATAAAAGTGGTTGTGGCCTAGAGCATCATTCTCGATCTTCTTCTCATACCTACTCATTTTAGAGATCAAGACCTATTCCAATCAGACCCCTCGACCATAAAGTGTTTGAGAAATTCTCACATGTTTTCTTAATTTTTTTGTTGATAGATTGGGTCACTTTGTGAACTGTTGTAACAAGGATGTGGTGCACATTAATAATGAGCATGCATTTTTTGTTAAATGTAACTGAAAATTCAAGAAGCATAATCTTATTTCTTACGTTTATATGAGATATTAAATGGTGTGTTCTATAATTTCACTTTATTTTATTCCTCTACTATATTGATTTTTAATTTGTTTAATATATTTGTCGACATATTGTCATCCTAAATGTGAGTCGACATTGTCCAAATACTAAATATTGGCATGGATAAGGTGGGACTAATACCAAAATCATTTGTTTGTTATGGAAACATGGTTCAAAAACTATTTGTATGGATTTCTTAGTGGTAGGATTTTGTGGGAAAGGCACATTATTTTATCAATGCAAATTCAAAGAAAGCATGTGAAAGATACACGGACTAAGAAAACAAACATATAAATCACCAAACATAATAAATTCAAAGAGAAAAAAAAGCACAAGTTACATGAATATGTAAACCACCGGAATCCCTTGATGAAAAAGAAGACATATTGATGACTGTCATATGGAACTAGGTCTTCAAACTATGTAATAGAGCTATAATTCCTATAATGCCCAACATTGGTTACAATAATGCACAAACTCTTGAACTTAGTTTCATGATGGGTGAAGCAAGTCTACTACTTGAGAGAGAAATCCTATAAACAAGTGAATGTGGTCCTTTCAAGATAATCCACGTGGAACGAGAAATCCTAAAATCAATGTCCCATTGAATCACCCACTTAAAATGTTCTTCATATTTGTTGACACGTCATTAGTTCAAAAATTTGGTAAAAACCACTATGGAATTTGTAATGAAAATATACTAGGATCAATTTTCTACGGGATTTGTTTATTCCTTCAAGTTAGACCATGCTCAAGGGAAGGTGGTTTTGAGGATATAGTGCATCAAAATGGAGTGACTTTAAGTGACTATGTTTGTTTTTATAATGGAAATAAAATATGGTTATATATGTCACTTTGTGAACTGTTGTAACAAGGATGCAGTACAAATAAATTTAGCTTATGGATCCAACTAAGACTCACAAATTGTTTGAAAAGAGTACTATGTATCTAGGTTATTTGACCAAAATGATATAATGTGACCAACTCAATTGTATGAATCTCAACAATGCAATAATTACATGAATTTGAGCACATGATATTCAACTAATTCAAGAGAAAACAGTGACTCCCCTCACCTATCCTAAGGTAACCCATTAGTGAGGAAAATGAGGCCAAAATACACAATGGCTCTATATCAAAACCCTATAATTTATGTGCTAAAGTAGATGGGGGAAGATATATTGAAAATGGAACTGACTAGGGTTTGGCACTATTGTTAATCCCCATGAAGGTAAGTTAATGACATAAAAATATCACAAGTGCTATATCGCATGTGCGATATATCACACTTGCGTTTCTTAAGAGTTACAAATCGCAAGTGCGATATATCGCACTTGCGATTTCTAATACCCAAAAAAAAAAAAACACAGGGCCGCGGCCTCATTTTCGCATGCACACAGTTGAAGCCGGCGTTATCAGGAAGGCGATAAAACACATTGTCGATTTGAGTTTGAGACAAGGAGGAGGCGAGTTTGGAAGAGCCAATTCACAATTTGGATACAATGGAAGGTATGTGGCCCTTTCCTTCCAAATTCCTTTCAATTTTTGTTCTAGTGTTTGTTAATTTAATAGTTTTTTTTTTTTAAACCAACTTAATAAAATTTGTTAAATATTAAACCAAACAATGAAATTTATTAATTAAATTTTGAATTTGTTGTTTTAATCTTAACAGAGAACACAAACCCAAACACAAACCCAAACCCAAACCCAAACCCAAAAACAAACACAAACCCAAACCCAAATCCAAATCCAGACACAAACCCAAACACTGAGGAGGACCACAACCGGAATTCAGATATTCTGGCTCGTTTGGGTGCATTGAGGCGCCTTAGATCACTATTTAGAGGGGGAGACCATTTAATACAATCATTACCCGAGGCATTAGACACCATAACAAACACAATTTTCAATTCCCATGGAGCATTGTACAGCATTAGCTTGTACAAAGATTCCAAGAGGCAATACTATTCCACTGGGTTGAGCTACAAATATGTGAAAAAACTAAAGATAACCAAAGACCAATTGTTTTCATTATTCTGGGACCCTAACACTAGATTGGTTCCACCCAGCAGTCGGCCACACATTTCCATAGATTGGTGCGTGGAACCAAATGTGAAAGCCAATTGGATTGATCGCTGGTACATGGTCTTCGATGAAGACCCTCACGGGAATAGAGACATCCCATTCTATTTATTGAGGAAGCTTTATGCAGAATTTATCTTGGGGAAACATGTGAACTATTTTGATATTTTATAGTTCCAGGGTGTAGGTCATGGGATGCCCCAAGATAGGGAAGGGGATAGGACCGATCCTAACCATACGCGACTCCCTCCACTCACACCAAACCCCCCTCAGGTATATCCACATGCCAATCCAGTTATCAAAGATACACAAGAGGCCTTATTCAATTGGGATGATACATTGCTTCGACATGGGACTGCCGTCGAAGGAAATGTAGGCCAAGGGGTTGGCACTTCCGAGGATGGCCCATCTGAGGTTGGACCATATCACAGTGAGGATCCACTTACTAGGTCCCCAGAACAAACCAGAGCTACACATCACACCGGTGACGCGGAGTCTTCAGAGCATCATGTTATTCCACACCCTTTCACATCGTGTCGAAGCATATGCTATGGGCCTGCTTCAGAGTTTCGGGGCGATGGATTACTCCGATATGTAAGTAAAATTCATTCTTTACATAGTATATTTTGTTTTATATCACAGTTTTCAATTGTTTCGTAATTTATTTATATTTAATTATCTGACAATTTATGTGAACAAATATACATCTGGTGTCCAATGACACCCCAGATTCACATTATCCTGCCATTGATGCTGATGTCATTCATGTAGCGGTCAATGCTGCATATGATTTTGGTGCTTCACCATTAGCTGTAAGAACTTTACTTTTAATTTGCCATCAAGTGATTTACATATTTATAGTAGAGATTCCAACATTCAATACGTCTTAATCTGGATACAATATGTTTTATGCAAGGTGGGCACAATGAGTTTGTTGAATCCCAGGTCGGTCCCTCCCATGTAGAGGAAGATTCCCAAACTCAGGTATTATTTTAATTATGCTTTTAATTATTTGAAACATGTATTCTTTTAATTGTTACAAATTTTCTAATTGTATCTTTATGTTTTGTTACATAGCATGGTTACCAGGCTATGTTAGACCGTCTATTTAGGCCACAGTCATTTATTCCACCCACCGGTGACCCTCTTCCCCCCCTAGGTACATGTATGTCTCGCTTTCTTTGAAAAAGTCATTGTCCATCCATGTAGTATATATATAGTCTTGTTCTCTTTGTATTTGCTGACATTGACATATGTTACTTTATGCAGGAAACTAGTGATGCAGTGGTGCTTGAAGAGCACCCAATCAACGTTGTTGGTGACCCACCTCCCCCCCCCAGGTACGTGTATGTCTCGCTTTCTTTGAAAAAGTCATTGTACATCCATGTAGTATATACAGTCTCGTTTTCTTTGTATTTGCTGACATTGGTCCATATGTTACTTTATGCAGGCATCTAGTCATGCAATGGTGCTTGTAGAGCACCAAATCGACGTTGTTTGTGACCCACCTCTCCCCCCCAGGTATGTGTATGTCTCTCTTTCTTTGAAAAGGTCATTGTACATCCATGTAGTATATACAGTCTCATTTTCTTTGTATTTGCCGACATTGGTCCATATGTTACTTTATGAAGGCATCTAATGATGCAATGGTGCTTGAAGAGCACCAAATTGACGTTGTTGGTGACCCACCTCTCCCCCCCTCCATGTATGTGTATGTCTCTCTTTATTTGAAAAGGTCATTGTGCGTCCATGTAGTATATACAGTCTAATTTTATTTGTATTTGCTGACATTGGTCCATATGTTACTTTATGTAGGCATCTAGCGATGCAATGGTTCTTGAAGAGCACCAAATCGACGTTGTCAGTGACCCACCTCTCCGCTCCCCAAGTACGTGTATGTCTCGCTTTCTTTGAAAAGGTCATTGTACATTTATGTAGTATATACAGTCTCGTTTTCTTTGTATTTTTTTACATTTGTCCATATGTTACTTTATGCAGGCATCTAGTGGTGCTTGAAGAGAACCAAATCGACGTTGTTTGTGACCCACCTCTCCCCCCCAAGTACGTGTATGTCTCACTTTCTTTGAAAAAGTCATTGTACGTCCATGTAGTATATACGGTCTTGTTTTCTTTGTATTTGCTGACATTGGTCCATATGTTACTTTATGCAGGAATCTAGTGATGCAATGGTGCTTGAATAGCACCCAATTGGGGCCACTGATGACCCTCCATGCCCCCCCCAGGTACATGCAGTTACATTGTCGAGTACCTTGACTTACACACGCATGGTACGTAAAAATGTTATATTTGCTTGGAATTTGAACAAATGTACATAGATTTGTATTTATTTTCATAGCTTGGTAAACTAACTTACAAATTTTGGTTTGTGTGTAGAGTCTCCGGAAATGAGAATCAATCCTCCCATTCAGCATTGGGGAATGCCATCCAATAGCCAAAAAAGAAAGATTGACTTCTCAAAATCCACTGACATTGGCAGTGAAAAGGGGGATAAATAGAAATCATGTATAGGGGGGGGTAAATAGAATCTATGTATAGGGGGGATACATACATGTAATGTTTTGTTTGTATACACATAGATGTACAGTTCGATCCACTATTTTGTATTATGGCCATGGCATGCTATTTTTGAAAACATTATATTATGTACATATAATATAAAGCAATTTTCATATTTATATATATGGTTGACTTGATATGGGAACATGATGTGCATTATATGACTTATCATCCTGCCAAGACTTATGACTTAGGATAGATTTCATATTTCAATAACAAAGTGTGATGTACCACTTGACATCTTATATATCATTTTTTTTTTTATATTTATGTCGCAATT
Source organism: Larix kaempferi (assembly GCA_027924585.1). Classification (NCBI taxonomy): domain Eukaryota; kingdom Viridiplantae; phylum Streptophyta; class Pinopsida; order Pinales; family Pinaceae; genus Larix; species Larix kaempferi. Next base: position 5,024,546 of record BSBM01001063.1, read on the forward strand.
TGTTTGTTTGATGTTGATGTTGCATTAGATGTTTAAAATATTGAAAAAAACCCGTCCCAAGAAAGCCTTGAAAATTAAAGGAGATGGTTGAAACAAGTCTGTAAAGATATGCTCAACATGATGCCCAAAATCAGAATTATATATTGATGCATATGGCTGCAATTTCTCTCTCATTTTTTGTTGTTCTAAAGACTCAAAATTTGCAAGTTCCAGACTAGATGTTTCACTATAAAAGTCATTGAAACCAATCCCTTGCATTCCCCTGCAAAATAGTTCAAACAAACTCAACGAACATCTTCACGAGCAACACCAAAATCTAACACACTGTCATCATCATCATATGTGACCCTAGTTCATCAAATCAACATCACATTTATCTTCACAATTATCACATCATATGTGATCCTAGCACTAGCATCTCAACATCAAACATTATCACATCAACAACATCATTATACTACTCATCATCACTGATCATTGCCTCAGTCTTTCTATGCATCATCTAACTGTCCATTATCTTCTGTACTTTGTCCACCAAATTAGTATCCTATTCATAGTCAACATAAACATGTCTTCATCATTCTCATCAGCATTCATACACTTCGCATCATGTTACCAATCACATACTGTCCAAAAAATGTTTCCATACTTGGTTGTATCATTGTTAAATAATACTTTTAAGATCTCATTAAATAGGCAATTTTTTTGGCAAAATGTTGTGCACATAAAATAAACTTGTTTGCAATTATTATCAAAATCAACCCTTTTAGGATATTTAAGACCAACAAGTAACTTCACACTAAACACATATACCAACGGTCTGCAACAACTGTGATCTACTTGCATTAACTACCAAAAGACCACTTAACTTTGAAGGAAAGTGACAGTAGTTTTTATGTTCCTATAACAACTCACTTAAGTACACTCACAATGATATATAATAATGCCTAGACACCTACAGGACTGCCACTTTTGTTTACTGTCCATACACTTTATTGCAGCCCTACTTCACATCATTTCACTCCCTAACATCCCTATCCTAACTTCCCTAAAGTCTTCAACAACTTGGCCATCCAAAACATGCTACAAGAACATTTTAAGGATTGTCAAACAACAATTCTACCTTTATTCTCATCTCGAGTTAGCATAAAAAAATCCGCCTTTCTTAACACTTTTAGATCTTTAAGAAATGCAACAAGAATTTAAATCTTGAAAGAAAAACTGAAAGTAAACTAAGTGTAAATGTGAGTTACAAGGAATTAGTATAACCAATAAATTATGAAATGGTTTGTTACAAGGAAATAGTGTAACCAATCAATTATTAAAATAAACTCATAACCATTCTCTCAATATAACATTTAAAAATCAACACTAAAATATTGGCACCTGGAGTCAAAAGTGAGATGCAATCAATAGTGTACGTTTCAGCTGAAAAGGGACAAGTTTCCACCCACACTCTTGAGAAAGCAACAAACCAAGGTGTGAGCTCAATCAAAAAATCACTAAAATAAGAGCATGACCATTTTTTTAAGTTAACTTGAAACTTTTTTAGAACTACATTTTCCTCTTAATTTTTAACAAAATGAAAACTTTATGAGCAAGTATGGAGTTTATTTTTGAAGCAATATTTTCATCAAGTGAGAATGAATGTAATTTAGCATTTTCGAGATTATGTACCTTGAATGTGCACAATCTAAAAGCATTTTCGAGATCATCATGTGATAACTATGAATGTGCACAATGAAAATTTATAGATTCTGTACCTTGCACATGTAATTTCCAGAACTAACCAAGAGTGTGTAAAACACTTGGTTAGGGTGAATATGCTTTATTAAAACAAGAGATTCACACCCAAGTGTCCCTGAACGACATTTTCATGCGACTTGCAACTCGACATAACTCGGAAACTGGAGGTCGGATCGACGAATTGTCGACTCCGTTGGTCTCCTGGCATGTGATTACCTCTAGGGGGGGCCTCTCCCTTGTTTTCTTATGGCCCAATGAATTCATTGTGCATTCATTTCGTAAACTAGGGTTTTGCTCAGTTTCCTTCAATGCAACACTCGCATTGGTGGGTCAACTCTGACAACTTCGATTAGGAGATTGAACCACCTGACATCGTTGTTGCGAAGTCTCCTTAGAAACATAATGATTAAACTCTTCACGGGGTTGTCTGCTTAATAATGGACCACAATTTTCATCTTGGCTATAAGCAGCTTGCATTAAAGTTGCAATATCTTCCTCAGCCTCTACGTCAGGTATCTGTTGATCGAGAATGGGAAGTATTTGCTCATCCAATGAATGCCGACGATTTCTTGAATGTTCCCTCTTCTTTTCTTTTTTATTTTCATCTTCTTTGGGTGTAAGCATCTTCCTCGCTAAATTTCGACCTCTATTACGTACATTCCCCATTGAAATCCACCTAAACTTGTACAAAACCTATGGATCTGTGTAATAAATGATTAAATTGCAGGTTGAATAGTATGTTGTGTGTGGGTTCAGAAGAATTTTGTCTTTTTCTACACTAAAACTTGCCCACGGCCCGCAACCCAAGATTTTTTATTAAACACATATTGCATATGCGATATAACGCATGTCCATTTTAATGCATATGCGTTATATCGCATATGCGATATGAATTCTATGCTTTTTACTAACGGCTAGTTTGTATAACGTGATCACTAAATTGCATATGCGATATATAGCACATGCGCTATATCGCACATTCGATTTAGTGCATATCAAATATTGAAACCTCATTTAACCTTATAATGGATCCCATACCGATGGTTAAGACCTTGAGACCTATCCTCAATGCACATAACCTCATAATGGAACCCATACCCAACCTAGAGGCCAAATATCCCATCTAGAAGGCATGTGTGGTGATTAAAGGACTCATTTATAGCTCATGAGCCATAAAAGCTTCATTTAGGTCCTAAGACCCTACCTTTTCTTCCATGACCATGATCAAAGTACCAACCTTATAATGACACCCTTATCCCATATAGACTCCATTTATAGGGCTTGTCGTAGTCTCCCTTGTCATTTGTCCATGAACCATAAAAAACATCATTTAATCCCTAGAAGATTGGATTTATCCTTGGACCATGGTAGTGTCTTCAGAACTATGTCTTGTCTGGAAATATTCATAATGGTTCCTATATGACCACGGTCAATGCCTCAAGAACAATCTTCAATGCATAAAATAGTCTAATGGCACATATATCCCATATTAAGGCTAAATATCCCCTTTAAAGGGCATTTGCAATGGTTTAAGACTTGTTTCTGTCACACTTTTGTCCCATTACCATGGTTAAGACCCTGAGACCCATCCTTAGTGCATAAAACCTCGTAATGACACCCATATCCCACTAAAGGCCAAATATTCCATCTATAGTGCATGTGTGTTGATTTAGAGACTCATTGTCTTTTCTTCCATGACTATGGTCAATGTCCAAAGACCCATCCCTCCCATACAAAACCCTATAATGGCACCCTTATCCCCTTATAATACAATTTAGACTCCCAAGATTCCATCTAGACAATCTATGGGGTGGCTCATGTCCCCACATTACATTTATTAAGCTAAAAGAGGGGTGGGGGGGAGTCAAAGGAGGGAGAGGAAGGTGTAGATTGAATCATGGTAGGGAGGGATGGCTAGGGGAGAGTTATAGGGGGGATGAAGGGAGGAGAAATATAAGGGGAAGGGAGGGATGGGTCTCTGGACAATGATATGAGGGGGGACTGAAGGGAGGAGAAATATAAAGGGAAGGGATTGGTGGGAGGGAATAAATATAAGTGGGAGGGAGGGTGGGAGGGGGGGGGTAAGAGATATAGAGGGGATGGAAGAGGGAGATATATAAGAGGGAGGGATGATTGGGTGCAAGAAAGATACAGGATAATAGATGGAGGAAATATATAGCATAATGGATAGAGGGACAAATGGGGGGGGGGGGGTCATTAAAGAGTGAGAGGGAGGAGAGGGATGGATGGAGTGGTGGTATAGAGATAGGTATAGAGTGAGTGAGTTAGAGAGACAAATGGGGGGGTGTTTAAGGAGTGAGAGGTGGAGAGTTAAAGAGAGAGAGAGAGAGAGAGAGAGAGAGAGAGAGAGAGAGAGTGATGGATGGAGGGATGGTTAGAGGGTGAGAGAGTGGGATAATAACAATGAGAGTATAGGGATTTAGGGAAATGGAGGATTGTCAAGGATGGTTACACGGAGGGATAGAGATGAGGGATTGTGTGTGGGGGGGGGGGGGGGGGGGAAGAGAGAGAGAGAGAGAGAGAGAGAGAGAGAGAGAGAGAGAGAGATGGATATTAAGGAATGGAGAGAAATATGGAGAGATGAAAGAGGGATGAAGGCTTGAAGGTGGAGAGAGGAGGTAGGGGGAGAAAGTGGGGGATGGAGTGAGTGATAGGATGGAACACATGGAGGTAGAAGGAGAGGGAGGAATGGAGGGAGGGAGGAAGAGAGAAAGGGTTTTAGTGGGAGGGAGGGGGGAAGAGGGAAAGGGTTTTGGCGGGAGGGAGGGGCAACAAAGGAATTTTTTTTAGAGGGTGTGTGGATGTGTGGATGTGTGTGTGAGAGAGAATGGGTTTTGGAGGGAGGGAGGGGGGGAAGAGAGAAAGGGTTTTGGCGAGAGGGAGGGGCAACAAAGGAATTGTTCTAGAGGGTGTGTGTATGTGTGGATCTTTGTGAGAGAGAGTAAGGGGGAAGATCAATTATAGAGGGAGATGGGGTGTGGTGTTCCAAGACCAAGAGGTGTGTAAGTTTGTTTGAGGGCGGAGTGGTGAGATTATGAAGGAGGGGGGATTTAGGCAGATAGGGGGGAGAGAGAGAGAAAGGGAGGAAAAGGGGAGAGAGAGGGTTGAGGGACAGTTATAGAGGTAGAGAGATAGTGATGGAGAGAGGGTGTGTGGATGTGTGTGAGAGAGACAAAGGGGGGAAGTTTGGTTATACAAGGAGAGGGGGTGTGGTTTTTTCAAGACCAAGAGGATTGTAAGTTTGTTTGAGGGAGAGTGGCCAGATAAGGAAAGAAGGGATATTTAGACAGAGAGGGGGAGAGAGGAAGAGGAGAAGGAATTATGCGGGGAGAGAGAAGGGAGTGGAGAGGGGAGGTAGGGGGTTAAGGTGAGGTATGGAGTGAGTGAGAGGATGGAACACATGGAGGTAGAAGGAGCGGGAGGGAGGGGAGAAGTGAGAAGGGAGAGAGAGGGAAGGGAGAGAGAGGGATGAGGGATGGTTATAGAGGTAGAGGGGTGGTGACGGAGGGAAATAATGATGGTTAGATAAAAAGGGATGGAGAGAGGGTATGTGGATGTGTTACATAGACAAAGGGGGGGAGGTTGGTTATAGAGGGAGAAAGTGTATGGTGTTCCAAGACCAATGTATATGTAATTTTATTTTTTTAATTGACATATATCCATATACAGAGCCTACAGTTGTTGTTTACCCTGTTCCGCCCATTGAGGTTGATCATGGAGGGGAAACAAGAAAGGCATCCTAACTTGGTAACCTCATCATCCTAATACCTCCTTTGGAGTAGCCCTTGAACCTCCAATAATCTGACCTCATTATCCACAACCAGTCACAAAGTTTAGGCTAAGCGTACTCCTTTTTCCACACTTACAGTAAACAGCTTTGGAGGGGCCAATAATTACCATGATCTTTTTCTTTTCGATGGGGTTTCTCCCAAAGCCTATCGACTAACTTGGTAAACTCTTTTTTACTCTCCTACCAAGATACTAAATATAAAACCCATATGCGATATGAACAAGGATAAAATGCATATGAATTATAATTCATATGCGTTGTTTTAAAATTTAAAAACTCGGCAGGAACAAGGCTTGGCATGATGTTTGGAAATAGCTTCAGACTACCGAATCTATTGGCTAGAACAAATAAACCAGGGCTATTTCCTATATTTTAGAACTCTATCAATATGCTCAGTTTCAATGGTGTGTTTTGCTATGAAAAACACAATATTATTTTATGAAAATATAGAATATTGTATAGTACGATCTAACGATTGTGAATATGTAATTTTTTCATAAAAATGTATGTTTTATTTATTTATTATTATTTTTCTAAATGACACATGTCAGTTTTAAAAAATACATACATCGATTGGTTTTTATATAACTTTTGATTGCTTTCACCATTTCCCAATAAAACTATATGGTGCACTAGAGGAGACTGAGCTCTACAATCTTATATATAGAAATCAAGGATTTCATTAAATTTTGCCCCTAAACGACGTTGCACCCGCACATAATGTTTTCATTTCAAGATTTTCTTACTTCAATAATTAATAATAAAAAATAATTCATGATTTTTTTTGAAAAAATTGTGTTGCACTAGGCCCATATGTCCTTTATACGTCTGCAAAATTTTATCCAAAATGGACATCATTTACCTCAATAAGTGTTGCACCCGCACAAACATATATGTTATGATGTGCTGAAAATTTTAAAACCCAATTTAACAGAAACTGATTTTATAATCATTTACACAATTGTTTTACAGATAAATGTTATATATTATGAAAGCTGATTCAATTACCTATCTTTTGTCTTCTTACTTCATCTTCAAATCCACTACGGAAGTACCCCTAATTGTCACCTAAAGTCAGAGGTTCCAGGTTTTTTTTAGTATTATGTGGCATCTAAAGTGTCTTTAAAGGAGTCCATGATTGTGCATCAACCCTGCAACTGATAATTTGTCAATATAGGATTTTAAATACTAGTTTATGTTGATACAGTTGAGACCTCTCCTGATGAATCAAAGAAACCTCTACTTCTATGAAAACACATGTTTATAAAACATGTTCAAAACTTCAAACTAGTTCAAATATTACTGCCAACTAAGAGATAAGCATGCATACAACATGCAATATAGACTTCAAGGAAAAAGAAAAAAACATTGTATCAATTCACATTGTATCCATTGAGATAATAACATAGGAGTTTCTTCTTACCTTCTTTGATGGCTCTGAAACTTCACATTCAAGACATTGTGAGCAGAAAATGTGATCCTCAAGCTGCACAATCCCACATGCTTCGGCTGAATATATATAAACCCAAAAAGATGAAACACAAGCATACTATCAATACATCAAAAAAGATCATGACTATTATACAGTTCTAGTGCACACGATAAAAAATGTGCACTTGCCTTGGAATGCTTCTTCCATCCAATGCATTTTTTACAAAGGTGGTTGTATTTGTGTCACTAAATTGCACCAGATCCTGAACAAAGAAGAATTTAATAATAAAATCACAAAAGTAGCATCTTACGCATCTCATAGAAGTGACATAGTTCTTTTTTTTAGTCTAAATATGGTTGATAAGTTTTTTTAAAGAACCAAACCTGAAATCCAGTACTTTTCTCAAAGGTTGCAATCTTGTGCACAAAACCAAAGGCTGAGAAGACCCGTCACAACACATAGTGAATAATAATATACTTGTGCATGCAGCATAACTAGGATCATCAGATTGCAAAACATACAAATTTCCATCAATTACCTAAACCCATGGATAGTTCCATAAACCTAAACATTAAATGGCCACATTTCTTAATTTTTCTTAATTTGTCTACCCAATATAGAAAATTACCAATATTGCTAAAGTTTGCTTCAAGAATACAAAATCTTTTTTCAGGTATTAACTCTATCTTCCTTGTTTATCCTCTAATTTTTAGATTCCAAAAGGCCACAATAAATCACAATACAAAAAAACATTGTCTAGATTGAATTAAACAAAAGAATGCAACATGCACGATACAATCGATTGTAAAGTTAGTCACAGCAGATCTAATGAACAAATAAATCAGTCACAACAGATGAATAAGAAGATATGGTGCAAAACTGTGCAAAACATGCAGCAGTGCTCTCTATCCCAGAAAGGGTGAATGAATTACAATACAAACTGTTACAATGAACAGAGCAATTCGAATTGCCTAAGGAGGTCATTCGAATCACTGAATGGAGTAGCTTGACTCAATCTAGGAGTCCTCATCAATCATCGGTGTTGCTCATCAATCACAACAAACAGTCATCCAGGTGTCAAGCTGAGTCTAACTGATCATAATAAATGTAACTGAAGTGTGTAGCACTGATATAGGATCTGGAGGCTCAGTGGGGGCGCATGGGAGGCTAACTGGAGTCAGAGCAAGTCACCTAATCGAACTGGAGGTCAATCGGAGGTGAAACAGTCAGTCAGGAGTGAAATCGGAGTGAAATCAATCAGAATCGGAGCTAACTGAATGTAACTGGAGTGAATCTGCAGTGGTAGGTGAACAAGTGCGCCCTTCTCTGTCAGTAGGTGAGAAGAGGGCGCCTTTCAGCTAAGGAGGGCTAAAACTCTGTGGAAAGTGGCTCCCGGGTGCTAGAAGAAGGTGGATAAGGTGCTGGAGGTATCAAACTGGTGACTGGACTGCATATCCTGAAATAGATCATGCAAGATCCTGAAGTAGATATGTATCCCGAAATAGATGATCCTGAAATAGATATGTATCCCGAAATAGATGATGGATATCCGAACACCCCCCCTCAAGCTAGACTATGATGTGCCAACTAAAATAATGTGGGGCCCTGGTAACTAAGACCAAAGGTCACCCCAATACAATAATCCAAAAAATGCTGAAAAATAAACTAAGTGAGGAAAGAGGGAAAACCCAGTGGGAAGAAAGCCCCCCCTCAAGTCTAAAGCATAATAATGAATCAATCTGTCTCCACCATGATGGAACTCACCCCCAACAGTGAACGGAGGTAAGAGAACTTCTTCTCAGTGAAGCTCTTAGGGAAGATGTCTGCAATTTGCTCATCAGTAGGGCAATATTGCAGAATGATGGTGCGGTCATGCACCAACTGTCGAATGTAATGCATATGAATCTCAATGTGCTTGGTCCTCTGTCGCTGAACTGGATCTGTGGATATCTTGATAGCACTTTGATTGTCACAAAATAGGACAGTCGAAGTAGTGCCACCAAAACCAAACTCGGAAAGAATACCCTGCAACCAAACTGCCTGAATGCAGGCATTGACTGCCCCTCGATACTCTGCCTCTGCTGAAGAAAGTGCAATGGCTGCTTGCTTTTTGCTGGACCAGCAAATAGCACCATGACCAATCATGAAAACATAACCGGAAGTGGACTTCCGATCAATGCTATCACCTGCCCAATCTGAATCAGTAAAACCAATGAAATCTAGCTCAGAATCTGCAGCATAATGTATGCCAAACTGTCTCGTACCTTGCACATACTGCAAGATCCGCTTGGCTGCTCGCCAATGAAGCTCATGTGGCTGCTGCATATATCTTGACACTGCACTCACGGCATATGAGATATCAGGCCGTGAATGTGTCAAATAAAGTAGTGAACCAATCAACTGTCGATACATACTGCAATCTGCAAGCGGTGTGGAATCTCCCTCCTCAAGACTGATTCCTGAGAGGAATGGGAACGGGGCTGCCTTACATTCAGCCATATTAAACTTCAATAACAGGTCGGAAGCATATTTTTTTGCTGAGATATAGTGATCCCATCGAAATTTTGAGCTATCTCCAAGCCCAAAAAGTGACTCAGCAAGCCCAAATCGCTCATGTCAAAAGCTAGATTTAAGGCAGTTTTTAGCTTGTTTATTGAAGTAAGTGTGCTACCAGTAATAAGCAGATCATCAACATAAAGTACAATAACCAACAAATTACCTTTAACTCGCTGAAGATAGACATTCGGATCAGATTTGCATCTTTGGAAATTCTGAGAAAGAAGGAAGGAGTCCATCTTTGCGTACCAAGCTCTTGGGGCCTGTTTTAACCCGTACAAAGACTTCTTCAATCTACAAACCAATGATGGATCTGATGTATAACCCTCTGGCTGCTGCATATAGACCTCTTCAGCAAGGTCTCCATGTAAAAATGCACTCTTCACATCCATGTGATGCACCTCCCAGTGCTTGGATGCGGCAATAGCTAAAACAAGGCGGATGGAATCCATCTTTGCAACCGGTGCAAAGGTCTCTGTGTAGTCCACTCCTTGGACTTGGGAAAAACCTTTTGCCACCAAACTTGCTTTATATTTGCTGATAGTGCCATCAGCAGCAACTTTAGTACGGTAGACCCATTTACACTTCACTAATTTTCTTCCAGGTGGAAGAGAAACTAGCTCCCATGTATTGTTCTTTTGAAGAGAACTGTACTCTTCATCCATGGCATCTTTCCATCTCGGATCTCGATGGGCTGAATAATATGATTGGGGATCTGAACCAGCCATCAAATAACAAATCTCAGGAAGAAATGGATCAGCAATAGAAAGAGCCATACCTGCCCTTTGAAAGTCTCCTCTTGTTCGTCTCGGATCAGCAGGATTTCCAAGATTCGAACCAGCAGATTGTAGAGTATTTTGGGCCCACTTTGGTAACTGAGGGGGATCTGAATGGTCGGATTCCGAACCTGATATGTCATGATCATCATATGCTGCTACAATATCAGAAATATCAGAACTCATACCTTCATTATCGCTGCTCGAATCTTCTTCTGGTGAAGGCGGTGAATCGGCAGTTTTCTCCTCAACTAGTTGCAATTCTTGAAGCGGTTCTTCAAACTGCACACTGCGCTCTATGAATATCTTTATAGATCTGATATCCATGAGTTTATATGCTTTTGATTCTTCCCCATATCCTATCAATATGCACTCGATACTTTGTGGATCCAAAGCTCGTCTCTTCTCAGAAGGAATTCTAGCCCATGCAGTAGAGCCAAAAACTCTCAAATTTGACACATCCGGTTTGTGACCAAAGAATGCTTCGAAAGGAGTCATACCTTTCACGGATGAATGTGGAACACGGTTCTGTATATATGCAGCAACATTGATTGCTTCAGCCCAAATATTTGCAGCCAAACCTTTTGATTCAATCATGCATGTAGCCATCTCTTTCAGTGACCGGTTTTTCCTTTCCGCTACACCGTTCTGCTGGGGTGTGTAGGGAACTGTATGTTGGATCTTGATTCCGCTTTGGGCACAAAGTTGCAGCAACTCGGACTTGATATATTCCCCACCATTATCAGATCTAAGAGCTTTGATCTTGCTCTCAGTGGTGGTCTCAACAGAAGCCTTAAAATCCTTGAATTTTCCAAGCACTTCTGACTTGTTTTTGAGAAAGAATACCCATGTAAAGCGAGAATAATCGTCAATAAATGTCAAAACATACCTTGAACCATTTAATGACATATGGGGCAGCGGACCGCTGATATCAGAATGGATCAATCCCAAAATAGTAGAGGCTCTGCTAGCCTTGCCGCAGTCGAATCTGTGCTCGGGGTGCTTCCCAATAATGCAACCGGAGCATATTCCCTTCGAGGAACGGAGTTGTGGAAGCCCATCAACCATGGATTTATTTGATAGCAGCAGCAAATACTTATAATTTAGATGTCCAAATCTTTCATGCCAAAGCCTACTAACCTCATTACCATGTGTGCGAAGAGCAGTGGGCTTTGCAAGCGGAATAAAGTGCGAAAACTCATAACATTTAGCAGTGTGGTTTGCCTTTCCAACCGCAACTAGTCTTCCACTTTTGATATCAGAAATTTCAACTGTATTAGGGCTGAATGTGACTTTCTTTGGATCACCAGTATGTGTCATTTGATACACAGAAAGGAGATTCGAAGCTAAGGAAGGCACATAGAGAACATTCTTAAAGCATCCATGATCTACATGAATCGTACCTTTGCCCTTTGAAGAAATTTTTGAGTCATCTCCCAAATGGATGGGGATGGAGCTGTTTGGATCGAATGAGGAAAAAGAATCAATATTTGCAGCCATATGATTTGATGCACCCGAATCTATCAAGAGAGTGGGCTTCGAAACCGTTGCCATGAGTGCTTGTCCTCTTTCATGATCGTCATTCCGATCCTTCTTCCTTGCACCGTCAGGAAGGGTTATGTTGTTCTTTTCCAAAAGGAGGGCCATTTGATCTATAGTCTTCTTCATACATGAACTTTCGGGATGAAAGCCACGGTTACAATAAGTACATTTAGATTTTTGGTTACCTTCTTTGCCCTTTTGCTTGGATTTCGAACTGGATGGTGCATCCGTTTGCTTGCCTTTGTCTTTTTGCTTGTGAGGCTCGAATTTGGGCTTCTCCTTCTTTAGCTTTCCTTTACCATTCGAAATCTTGGGTCCTTGAACAAATAGGGCTGAATCTTTGGAGCTTATGGACCCCATTTGAATCAACTTGTCATGCTCTTTCGTAACGGACTCAATGAAGGCATTCAAGGTAGGCATCTTCCAATTCGGGGTAGTTAGCCGACCGGAATTGAAAGTGGAGACAAATACCGAATAATCTTTCCCAAGCTTGCTTAGAATGGAGAGGATCAACTGTTTATCCTCTTTGATAACACCACTGTTCTTCAATTGCAAGTTCAAGTTCTTGAATTTTGTGAAGAATTCATTGATGCTCTCGAAATTCTCAGGATTAAGGCCAATCAATTCATTCTCTAATTGAAAAGCCCTAAGCTCATCCTGCTTGCCGAATAGTGTCTCAAGTTGCTCCCATATGGCTTTTGGAGTCTTCAATCCGCTGAGATGGAAGTGAAGATCCTTGGAGATGGAGAGACAAAGAAGACCGTAAGCTTCATCAAGCTTATTGTAGTGTTTGGTTCTTTCTGCCACATTGTTTGGCTCCAATTCAAGACCAAGAGTGACTCGGTAGTATCCTTTTGAACGTAATATGATCTCCATATCATCTTTCCAATCAAAATAATTGAATGGGGTGAGGATAGGCTTTGAAGAAGAGTATTCCATTGCTAGGAGCGAGTCAAATGATGAAGAAGAAGCTTGCATGCAGACTAGAGCGAATGGAATTGCTGTAGAAATGCTTGCATGCAGAAGGTAGCGAATGCAATTGGAGGAGACAATAAACCTGCAAATCACATAAAAACAACCACAATAAGGTCGAACAATCCACCCTTTGAGAGTTGCATCACACCTGGGATTGGATTTCAAGCAATGTTGAATAGGTCCAATGTATCAGATCCAGGAATTATGTGGTAACTCAAGCTTCTGGAGTGGTATTGGAGTATTTTTCAAGCTTTGCATGCACAGGAGCGAATGCCCTTGAGATATCTCATGCCAAACTTTTTGCAATTTTTAGCAATTCAGTCAAATCTTCTTGTATAAACACCTGTAGAAAAGAGATCTTGTCCCTGCAATGGCTCTGATACCATGTAAAGTTAGTCACAGCAGATCTAATGAACAAATAAATCAGTCACAACAGATGAATAAGAAGATATGGTGCAAAACTGTGCAAAACATGCAGCAGTGCTCTCTATCCCAGAAAGGGTGAATGAATTACAATACAAACTGTTACAATGAACAGAGCAATTCGAATTGCCTAAGGAGGTCATTCGAATCACTGAATGGAGTAGCTTGACTCAATCTAGGAGTCCTCATCAATCATCGGTGTTGCTCATCAATCACAACAAACAGTCATCCAGGTGTCAAGCTGAGTCTAACTGATCATAATAAATGTAACTGAAGTGTGTAGCACTGATATAGGATCTGGAGGCTCAGTGGGGGCGCATGGGAGGCTAACTGGAGTCAGAGCAAGTCACCTAATCGAACTGGAGGTCAATCGGAGGTGAAACAGTCAGTCAGGAGTGAAATCGGAGTGAAATCAATCAGAATCGGAGCTAACTGAATGTAACTGGAGTGAATCTGCAGTGGTAGGTGAACAAGTGCGCCCTTCTCTGTCAGTAGGTGAGAAGAGGGCGCCTTTCAGCTAAGGAGGGCTAAAACTCTGTGGAAAGTGGCTCCCGGGTGCTAGAAGAAGGTGGATAAGGTGCTGGAGGTATCAAACTGGTGACTGGACTGCATATCCTGAAATAGATCATGCAAGATCCTGAAGTAGATATGTATCCCGAAATAGATGATCCTGAAATAGATATGTATCCCGAAATAGATGATGGATATCCGAACATCGATATCCATTCTCTAGATTCTTCACAATCCGCCTCTATCATTCAACCCAAACCCAATTATTGCAAATATTCTAGTAGTCAAGACTTTAGCTCCAAAAATACAAATACTTTCTTAGATGAATTTTAGTTGTCCTGTTTTATTGCATAAAATTTAGAATTGACATTAGTATACTGACACAAACCATGATCAATTCCAATTAGGGCAGCCCCAATGGAATCAATCATTCAATGCCAAATACTTTAATAAACTGGGTTACATGGATCTAAATAGGACTTTAAAAGGAAATAAAAGAGATATTAGTGAGATGCATCCACAACATTCTCAACTTGTCAGGAGTTAGGGTTAAGAGTAGAAATAGGGTCAAGAGGCAGGGTAAAGCAAAGGAGAGGAAATAAACACAACTGTTCTTTCTCCCATTGCAGTAAGCATCCACTGAGGATGTGTCCGTGACATGGACCTGTTGATCCATGTACAGTTATGTCAAAAAAAATCCATACATCAAGTATAACCGTTTGGTTGTAACTAAAATTCACAAGAGTCACATCAAAAATATTTTCATAATCATGACCCTCCTTTGTAAAGAGACCAATATAATAAAGTATTTACTACGAAAAAACAAAATTAGATTTTTAAAGACTTACCAAATGCAGAACATCAATGTTTCCATCACCAGCCTCTACACCCTCAATAGTCACCAGCGGAACATTACTGGAAACATCCCCAATGTTCTTGTTGTTGACAATTTCTTGTTTGTTGGAGTATTGAAGGTAGACAATTTTACCTCGTGCCTGAGCTGGCTCATATGATGAAGCATAATATGAAACCATTGAAACATGGATGATTCAAATCCGCATATAATGCATCAAAACAATAATCAAACTAAGATAATTGATCACAACTTAGGAAAATATTTTTATATGTCATGAGGAAATGCAATTTCTAAGAAAAAATATCAAGGTCAGATGTTGCACCTATTTTCCGTCTAAAATGTTCAAGGCATGGTTTCCAAATATTCTGGGAGCTATCATTCTCAACAAAGTTAATGAATTCCTCCAACCCATGGTAAAAAGACAATTATAATAATAGAAGTAGAATCTAGTAGCAAGACACACTTACAAATTCAACAAAGGACTGGTTATGATTAGCTCCAAAGACCAGAGCTCAAAGGAAACTTTCCCAATATAAGAATTGACTGAAAGTTTCCTTTCATTGTATAGAATTGGTGTATAAAATAAAATCAATTTTTTACAAATACCAGAGCTCAAGTGAGATATGTATGGTACTATTTACAAAAATGGGCATACTTAAAGGCAAGACTACTTAAATTATTAAGAGTTGCATGTGCCAATGCCTGCTTCTCTCCCATTACTTAACAACTCAACATAACTAGAAATCATATATCTTGGACATCACAATCTTGGCAATAAGCTGAGGACAGAATGTCTTTCAAAACAACTAGAGCACCTAGCAGGTATTATAGTTATTGCAAATTTTATGCAAGAAAACAAGACTGTACTATAATAATGGCACACAATTTGCAGAGGAAAAGCATAATGCATCTGAAATTGTTTGCAATCAAGAATACTTAAATTATTAACAACTGCATGTGCCAATGCCTAATTCTCTCCCATTACTCAAAAACTCAACATAAGTAGAAATCATATTTCATGGACATCAGAATGTTAGCAGTAAGCTAAGGACAGAATGTCTGTCCAAAAAAACAGAGCACCTAGCAAGTATTATAGTTATTGCAAATGTTATGCAAGAAAAGAAGATTGTACTATAATAATGGCACATAATTTGCAATAGAAAATTAGAGGGTATATGTAATTGTTCAGAACCATAGCCTTTGTGATACACTTTAGTGTTTATGTGCCAATGTGTTCCTTTGATGTTGTTGTTGGCTTATATATTTAAAAATTTGAAAAAAAAATGAATTTATTTTGTATTTTTTTAATGTTTTCCACAATTTGCCAATTTTTCCTGATCTTTCCGCTGATGTTACCGAGAAGTTGTATTACAGACCCTCCCTTGCCATTTTTTTTCCAATGCCAATGTTATCAACTATGGATCAAACTACCTGGTAATGGCACATGGACTTATGCCTTTGAAGATAGCATGATAAAATTGCATGGGACTTGAACCTGGACCCATCCCTTTGAAACTCATGCCATATGGGTGGGGAAAATGGGACCCTGGTGGATGACTTAATATTACATCAAAGTAACCAATGAATCAATGCCTTGCTGTCATAGAATGAATATTTTGATTGGAAGTGTTTGGATTTTATTTGAATTGGAATTTGACTTGTTCTTTTATCTACAAGAAATTGCAATTGAGGGTCAAAGGAGTAGTGTTGTAACTTTTTGTCTTGAAGGTTAGTTTTCCGAGGAAAAACACATATGACTATTGTTCAATATAATCCAGTTCAGTCAGGGTACATTAACTAGTCCTTTATTTAATTCAGATTCGAGGCCTAGACATTTGTTCCAAAATAATTGTGGGAAATCAGATGCATTGAAGAATTTATTGAGGTCAAAAGAAGAGAGTCACCACAGGTGGGATACACAACCATAGGACAACAATGAAAAGATAAACAATGCATGTAATTGATTTTGAATTTAAATTATTTTCCAATGCAACTTAATCACTTTTCAGTATAATTTTTATGCAGGTGAGATGTTGGTATCTCGGCCTAAGGCTTTCTTCATGGATGAAATTTCAGTAGGTTTAGCCAGTGCTACAACATATCAGATTGTAAAATGTTTGTGTCAAATAGTCCATGTCCTTGATGGGACAATGATTATCTCTCTTCTACATCTTGGTCGTGAAACATATGAACTATTTGATGATATCATCTTATTCTCTCTGAAGGAGAGATTGTGTATCAAGGTCCTCAAGAATATGTGCTTGATTTCTTTGCTTCTATGGGATTCAGGTGCCCTAATAGAAAGGGGGTGGCTGATTTCTTGCAAGAAGTAAGTATAATTTTTATCTATTTTAGTTTGATCTAGTGGGTTTTGGTAATCATTATACACAAGCATACTTAAAATATGTGCAGTCACTTAAATTGGAATAAAATTCAAGGAGATAATATGACATATGGATGAACCCAAGAATGGGAAGCCTTGGCCAATTGAACATCATAAAGATAGGATACCCTATAATTTGCTACAACTCCTCCTATAGCCATTTCTATTGATAGGGTTTAGTTTCCGTTTGGATACTTTTGAGTTCTAGATGAAGCTAAATTAGGTTTGTAATGCTGCCATTTTATTTATATAGGTGACCTCAAGAAAAAACTAAGAACAATATTGGGTAGAAACTAGTCAACAATATCATTACATTCCTGTCAAAGAATTTGCAGAGGCCTTTTAGTCATTTCACATTGTAAAGATCCTTGTAGAAGAGTTACTACATCCATATGACAAGAGGAAGAGAAATGGTGTTGCTCTTACTATGGACAAGTACAATGTCAACAGATGGAACATGTTGAAAGCTTGTTTCTCTAGAAAAGTGTTAGTTATGAAGAGAAATTTTTGTGTCTATATTTTCAAGACTGGACATGTCAGCTATGTAGAGATCAAATTAGGGAAAATAATCAACTATATTTGTTCAACTTATCAATCTCAAATAACATGCAATCTGACAAATGAATGAATTGCACTGTGAATCAGACCCGATGCAACTTGACTCTATTTTTCCTTTGTATCAATTCAAATTAGAGCATAATTTGGAGCATTGTAAACAAGATACAATCTCTCTTTTAATAGACTGTAAATAGCATCCAAATTCTTGCAAAGTATTTTTATAGTTGATGTATGAAGATTGAAAATATTGTAAGCTTATATTGGAGAACTCATGAAAACCAATTCAATTTTGTAGGCATTACCTTATCTTCTAATGAAAGTTGTTCCTTCAGATATATTCTAATTAAGTTTAACCATGGCTACTATTACTTATTTTTCAAGATTGAAAATGATATACAGTTATTTGGGAGCCACTATCTTGAGATTCTTGTCATTTTATAAACACACTCCAAACCATGGAGGCTTTACTAGGTGTACAAAGGACTGATTCGATGCGTGGAAAAACCATATTACAGGCTAACTACTCAAGCAAATATTTATGATCTTCAACAGGATGTATGGAGTAAAAATTGAAAACAACTAATAAACGAAGTGTTTGATTGTGTGTAGAATATTATGAATTATTGTTGGTTTAGCTCTAAATCACATAAATATTCAAGCACCTGGGGAACCCTTCCCTATGAAATGCTTGAGTCGTTCCTGCTTGTTCATAATGTTTATGGAAAATTTATTGGTTGGATTTGTAAAGGGGTTGAACTAGGAATCACACAAATACTCTATTGTTATGTTTAACTTTTTTAGTTTATACACTTTACTTCAGAAATCAGGAAAATCTGTGATGCATTTGTTTATAAATGGGAAAAATTTGGCAAGTTTCCTATCCTATATTTTTATTTTCATTTTACCTCATAAATAGGATAAACAACCCATAAAACCCATGGAAGGTAAAATTTGGGTGTTTTATTATTTTATACTACAAGGCTAGTAAATATGTGTACATCTCATTTATGAGATAAGTCTAATTTGAATAAGTGTGGGATGATACTGCTGATAAAATATGCATGAGGAAAGAAACAACTATATTTACGATCTTAAGTGACCAAAAGTGGTCAATGTAACTGGATTCTGGAAATTACATCAAGCACGGGAGTGTCTAAGGAATATATGATATAAAGTACATATAAAACACAATGAAATGACCTGCATCAAATTTGATGTAGTCATGATGTGCATAAAATACCAGATGGCTATCAATGCATAATTAGTTGATGGTGGAATCTCATCCTAAGCAATGTCAAAGATCTTCGGAATGATTCCATTCTTCACATGCATTGCAAAAATATCATATTCCTTATTTTAAAAGTTTTCCCATCAATGTTGTTTTGCGTAGATGATCTAGAGTTTAATCTAGAGAATTTTCCCATTCCAAATGCAATGCACGACTAAAAATATGATTACACTAGGAACAATATACAGAAGGGTAGGCTGCAAAGTGACAAAAATGAATTATTATATTCCCAAATATATTGATTTTTAACCAAAACCTAGAGCTTTTGGACTTTACCTTGAAGTGTGTAAGTTTTTGTGATAACAGATTACAAATAGTGTTTCAGTGTAACATCCAAGTAAATGTAAATAGCTCTACTAAGTTCATCTATTCCACCCAGAAAAACATGTGCAAAAAAACTCACTAAAACAATTAGAAGCATAGAGAACTTACAATTCATAAGCAACAATAATCTACAAAAGAGGAGCATACAACATTCACTTTTTCTACAAATGTATGGGCTTCATATTGAGTATCCAGATTCCACTTTATTTACAATTTACATGAAAGGATTTCCAAACTAAAACGTAAGCCTTGCCATATTAAAAGTCAAAATAAACTATACATTTTTTTTATTGAACAGTGAAAATTATAGCCATTTCTATAGTTCCAAGTTTTAACAAATAATCATCAAAAGATAATTAAATACATAGTAGCCTCTACCTTACAATTTTTCATTGTAAGAAAATTAACTAAATATATAATAGCCTCTAACTTAAATTATTTACCCCGAGAGAATATGAGAACTGCTTTTAGCTAGCATCTAGGATGACTATCAATGGGTCATCTATAGATACATTGCATATCTTGAAATGAGAGGAAGCGTTGCTAAAATACAACAGCAGGAAAGTTCTAGTAAATCTCAAAAAGCCCCATGACAGCAAGAAAAAGAAGATAAAAAATGTTGTACCAAAAAGATAGGCTTCTATAAAAAAAGCAAGAGAGCCTATCCATGACCACCTCCTTCTAAGGGGAGAGAATAAACTGAAGAACTCTCCTGGATGCTCAAAACTAAGATCGATACCATTTCCAATGATGACTTAAGTGCAGGAAAGTGAGGGGAGGGGAGCTTATTTCTCCGAAAAAAAAATAGTAGGCAATAGGTGCACACAGAATCTGGAGGTACCTGGTTATTTTTTTATTTAAAAATTCTGATATTGGCGAGTTTTATTAAAATTTTATCAATGCTTGATGATTCTGGAGTAAGGTTCATGTGTAACTAGTTGCAGCTACATGTAGGTATCTAAGAGAAGCATTAAAGAAGAAAAGCATAAGTTAGTGATTTCCAGGTAGCAACGAAGCAAGAAGGGGTGTTGAGTGCAGTGAAAGTTGTGCAATGTGTCACAACAGAAAGAGACTGGATGGATGGAGAAGGGAAGATGTAATATATTTAACTTCAAGAATTTTTCTTTGGGTGAGCCTTTTAAAAATGAAAAATTCAGACATGGAATTGTGTTGCATATGTGTTTGTAAAATTTTATCAATGCTTGAGGATTCCAGAGTAATGGTCATGTGTAGTTGCAGCTACAGGCAAGTATCCAAGAGGAGCAATGAAGAATGAAAACATAAGTTGGTGATTTCTAGGCAGCAAAGAAGACTTGAAGGGGTATTGTGTGTGGTGAGTGGTATGTAATATGTCACAGAAGGAAGAGGCTGGGCGCTTGGAGAAGGGAAGATGTAATATCTTTGACTTCAAGAATTTCTCTGTGTCAGAATTTTTAAATTTGAAAAATTCAGATATGGAGTTGTGAAGGTCATGTGTAGTCTTATTGATATGGAGTTGTGAGTTGTCTTATTGATGCTGATTTCTAGGCAGCAAAGAAGACTTGAATGGGTATTGTGCATGGTGAGTGGTATGTAATATGTCACAGAAGGAAGAGGCTGGGTAGAAGGGAAGATGTAAGATCTTTGAATTCAAGAATTTCTCTGTGTGAGAATTTTTAAATTTGAAAAATTCAGATATGGAGTTGTGAAGGTCATGTGTAGTCTTATTGATATGGAGTTGTGAGTTGTCTTATTGATGCTTGATGATTCTGGAGTGAAGGTCATGTGTAGTTTCAGCTACACACAAGTATCCAAGAGGAGCATTAAAGAAGGAAAGAATAAGTTAGTGATTTCCAGGTAGCAAAGAAGATAGGAAGGAGTGTTGTGCACAGTGAGAGGTTTGAAATATGTCACAACAGGAAGAGGTTGGACAATATGGATGCATAGATCTGTAAAATTATTTTGGATATACTCTTGGATAGTATGGTTGCGTAGAGGTGTGACGAAGAGTAATTTATACATTCTCTCCTTTGAAGACTGTTTACTGAAGGCTGTAACGCCTCTACCAAATGTAATTTTTTTTTGGCTCCAGAAAGTTAAAAAATTCCAATAATGATATAAACTTGCATTTCTTATGGGGATGCCAAAACCTTTTTCTGAACACAATATTTTTTAAGTAATCTTGAAATATTTTTGATGTTTTTCCAATATTTTTAACAATTTTTTGGTTCACCTTACAGAGTTTCAAAGCATTGTTTTCTCATTGGCTATGTCCTAAGGTGGAAACCCCAAGGGGTAGGGTGGGAGTATCCTCATAAGTGGGGTCTCATGCATAAAACAATGTGTGTTGACAAGGAATGATGACCTACAAAAATGCCTTTAACCTACCTTTCGTGTTTGGGGCCCACTATCTCGGCTGTAACATAGGAAATCCATTATAATAGGGGTTAATAATAGAGGATCATAAACAGACCATGCTAACATGTTTAAAGGTCTAGGAAATTTATTGCCAACACAATGTAACATACTATGCCCACTGAGTTGTTGTGAACAAAAGATGAAATAAGGTACCCTCCTTACCTTCTCAAACAATAGAATCAGATTGTCCCATGCTGTCAGAAAAGGAATCTCAACGACCAAACTTCGAAAGTAGTCGTATACAGCTAGCAATTCATCCACCACATAAGTTGCCAAAACAACCAGCTGCAAATTACAACTAGAAAACAATTAGAGAGTTTTTAAAATGTATATCAGGAAATAATATCATGAGACAAACTTGCAAGCAACTATGAAGTCACAATTAGAAGATAAAAGTGGTAGCAAGAAAGCTAATGGCTTTAGAAATTAAAAATGTAGTCACAGTTGAGAACTAAACCACAATCATTAAAAGAACTAAAACAGATATCCATCTAAAATGGCAGTTTAAAATTTTCAGAGAAGCTAGAATTAATTTTTAATTCTACAAATGCAACAAGATTTAGACCTGCCTAGTTATGGGGGTTCCCACTTGCTGGCTAGAAAGAGACTGCTTTCAGGTAATAATTAGCAGCAACTGACCAATCATGGTTTGTCCCATCTGCATCTCCATGTAATTGTTTGTAACGAGCAAGATCACCTAAATAAATCAAGCAGCGATGGCATGATAAATGGCATCTTTTCAAATCTGAAGCACTCTTTTGATTGTTAGTACATTTAATCCCTTCAGTGGAGAAGAAGTCCTAGGGAAGCCCACGCTTTTCCCTCAGCTTCAAAATAAACTCATGGTAAAATCACTTTGCTTCAGATAAGAAACTCTTAAAACTTGCCAAAACCTTGTGAACAGGCTCACTTCTTGTGATATTTTTAGCTCTAGGCATGGGAATAGTTGGCCCTGAAGAGGTAGTTGTGGTTGTAGCCATACTCTTGTGAATTCTGGTTCGAAACTCTTCAATTTGCTTGTAATGGAGCCTCCAAAGAGATTGTTCAACATCATGACTTTCTGCAAAATCATGGTCTTCTAATATGATAGCTTCATAACTATCACGTATCTTGCAACAAAGGTCCTGAACATTGACACCCAAGGGACCTTTGGATTCAATCAGAGAACGCATTTGTTTTTCTAGCTTTGTAGCCTACAAGACCAAAAAATTGAAGTCATTCACTATCCTTGGATTGGTAAAATCAGGATTCACACAACTGGTTATAGTCAGTAGACTATCAATTATTGTTTTCCAAAAGACTCATCTGTGAAACTGCAACTAATGTCTATTTTCCCATGATGAGCTGAGGGAATCAACCATGACTGAAACAACAATGATTTCTGGCACTCTGCTGAGTGAATAAACAACATTGTAACCAGAAAATAAAACCATACAAACAGGAAAGAAAAGACATGCCAACAAAACATAAGAACATGAACACTAATGTTAAACTTAACCTGGTTAAAACGATGTTGTATAATGACTTGAGAGCCAGGAACTGCCTCAGTTTCATTCGACATGGTCGCCATCCATCCACATTAATAAAAAAATTAAAATATACAGCTGCGAAACACATCAACACATAGATTATCAGTACCATGCCCTTGAGATATCTGCAAAATTTCCATCAATCTTCAGAATGCATGTAATTGCTGGCATTGTTAGATATAAACTTCTTTGATATTTCTATTAGGACTCGCACTTTGGGTTTGCTTAAATCTTAAACCTCAATGCTAGAAGGAACATATTCTCATCAAATGGACAAATTTAGATTTCTTCACAGTCGGACATGAATGGCAGAAACAATGTTCCCTAGAACCCATATCACAATGCACAACCCGCATAATTCTTTAATACATGATTGCCACACGAAATGCAAGAACACACTCCAATTCAAATGTGTAGACTAATTCTTTATGTGGATAAAAACAGAACAGTTTGCAATGTCCCCATCCAAATGCAGAGAAATAGCATGCAGGTGATATCGTTAATTCTCTTCATATCCCACAGTAGTTGCTAGACACATTGAACACCACCACTGGAAAAATGCCTTCCAGAGTATAAATTGTAACAATGAATTGCAGACAAAAAAAAAAAGCAATGCCAACAAATAATCGTGTGCACGGTATAATAATCACATAAATTTCAGCAGGGGTAAAATAATAAAAATCGCAGCAGAAAAAAAATGATAAAAATAGCAGCAGAAAAAAAAAATGATAAAATTAGTAGCAGAAAAAAATGATAAAATTCTATCATTTTTAACCTCTGTTCACAGGTGGTTTCGACGCATCTTGAAATAGGTCCACACTCAACTTCTGGTCCCATCAAATAGTCGTGTGATCTCATGTTATCATCAACTGTTCGAAAGACCCTCTAAAACCATTCCACAAGTGTCATATGGTAGGCTGTGCAGCAAGAAAAGATTCAAGTTGTTACAGAGAGAATTTCTTCACACACAAAGATTGGGATTTTCATGTTTGCAGAGGTTACATTTCTAGAAAGAAAAACTTCGTGGCATCTCAGAATCTCCATGCAAACAAGGTTCACTGGGATGCACTTGAAGCGACACCAAAAATAAAGAATATTTCATGGATAATAATGACAGGAAGATGAATTGATATATCACGCAATATGCAAAGATGGGATCGATTCCAAGTGTCGACTTCTAACAACCAGCACGGGAATGCTCAAGCATATTATCGAAATGAATTACACGGATTTTCTTAGATTACAATTGGGAGGAAATGTAAAGTACATGCCTGAGTGGGATACTAACCAGATGATTCATATAAATTCCCAGGTGGGAAGATAAACCGTCATTGAACAAGATAGTGACTTATAGATGGAACATTATGAAATTTGACAGATGACAGAGTTGGCAGGGAGAGGTCGGAATGGAGGTGAGCAAGCAAAGAAGTTGATGAGTCCAACTTTCAATAACCTAAAAGGAAATGCATCAATCACTGTAACTTATAAAAAGGAAGAAAAATAAACATGGAAGAAAAAACTGTACATACTCCGGTCTACCAATTCTGTGGATTCAACATGAAGAGAGTCATCTTTTGGATATGTTGAAGGCATAGAAAGGAGAAGAATTTGAAGAAAAGATTCGTTCCTCAACAAAATTTTCTTTTAATTAAAAGGGGTCACCATTCTGAGGGAAGTCATTGAAAACATATGAGGGATGGCTATGGGCCACGCCCCTCATGGCCAACATGAACAACAAAGACACAGATGCCAAAAGACCAAAAAGATCCCCTCTCCACTTCTTCTCCTATATTTATTAAAAAACAAACTGCATGTTAAAAACTAAAACCCTTCAGGAAAAAATTGGAGCCCTCACTAGATCTATGAAAGCAAAAAGAACCTAGAGCCACAGAATGAGGAAGTGGGTTTAGTTGACGTGTAAAAGGGCCCCGGTTGCCACAAGGTGATCACCAGTTCAAATCGCAAGCGATCATTCTAATTCAACAAAATCAACATAGATCATGATTTCGAATCACATGGATATATTTCAAGTGCAATTGATGACCATCTGCCCCAATGTCAGGGAGTTCCAATACACCGAATCAATTTCCTTGCCCAGACAATAATGGGTAGGAAAGAAAGGAGTAAAATCTTTAAATATGCAATATTTGTTACTGGATTTGAAGCAAAAGACTTACCTGATATCTTTTGCGATCAAACCCTTGATACCTTGGTTTTAGCTGTTCAATCCCTTGAAGCTCTTGCTTCTCATGTCAAATAGTGTCAACTTCAAGTCGGGATACTAATATCCAATCACCCATAATAAGCTTCGCTAACAGTTAAAAAGGAAAATTTTGAGAATAATAATAAAAATGGTGATGTGGGTATTGTAAAGGATTTTGCCATTGAATGTGTTCCCCCTGACCTAAGTGGACTTCACACTTATTGAAATACATAGCAAAGGGGACAATTAAAAAGCAGATTGGAATATATAAATATATATACATATGTATGGTCCTTTTGCGTTGTGTTCTATTTGTAGTTGAAAAATTGGAAGATGGTCTTTTGTGTATGAAATTTGAGAATTATTATTATTATTATTTATTAAATACATAGGAGAGAGGATAATAAAAATGTAAATTGGAATATCTATATGAGGTTTTTTGTTTTTAATTGATAGTTGAGAGATTGAATTCTTTATGATAATGATCTATGTTAAAATGTTAAATTTCATAAAATTTGAGTGGGTTGAATTTGACAATTACACTATTAAAGTGAATAGGACTATGGCAATAATGTAATTATATTTATTAATATAGATTTTTAATTAGTATAAAATTGAGTTTTAAAATTTTTTACTAAAAAAATTATGTATAAGCTTATTTTCTTAAATTGATGTTGAATTTTAAATTGTTTTTTATATTTAAGTTTGGTTTTCAAATTTTTTTTTTTTAATGAATTTAAAAAAAAAATGTATTGTTTCTATTCATATAATGAATGTAAATTGGAATATCTATATGAGGTTTTTTGTTTTTAATTGATAGTTGAGAGATTGAATTCTTTATGATAATGATCTATGTTAAAATGTTAAATTTCATAAAATTTGAGTGGGTTGAATTTGACAATTACACTATTAAAGTGAATAGGACTATGGCAATAATGTAATTATATTTATTAATATAGATTTTTAATTAGTATAAAATTGAGTTTTAAAATTTTTTACTAAAAAGATTATGTATAAGCTTATTTTCTTAAATTGATGTTGAATTTTAAATTGTTTTTTATATTTAAGTTTGGTTTTCAAATTTTTTTTTTTTAATGAATTTAAAAAAAAATGTATTGTTTCTATTCATATAATGAATGGAATTACAATTTTTTATGTGCATACCATACTTACAACTTATTATAGATATTTTGAGAGCATTCATAAAATTCAGATGTAATAAGCATGCAAGCACATATTTACTTATTTTATACAAACCAAAATCGTCAAAGAAAGAGATTCAAGAGTTAATAAGTAAAATAATCTTTGATCCTACATTTTTCTCTTTTCATTGTTTTGTCTTCAATCCACCATCACGTGAAGGTTCCATGGGGACTAATTGTAGACTAGAAGTTGGATGTTCGCATCGATTTAGATCGTGTTCCAACTCCTTATTGGAATCGAAGTTGTTGGGTTCATAAATTCACTTCATTCCCCTTGATGGGGCTTCATTTGCAACTACCACCCTCGAGGGGATAATCTTCGTAATATTCTTGTTGTTTTCTCTATGCATCAAATAGGGCATTAATTCATCATCATGTACTACTAGCTATCCATTGGTAACCTTCTCTGAGACTATTGTGTACGTATTCTACATTTTATTTATCTTCATCATCTGATAGTCGTTGCTCGAATGATTGTTATCCTTTTCTTTTTGTTTATATCATTTTTTCATTTTAGAATAAACATGTGCTTGAGGACATGAATCCTACAAATGTCCTACTTGTTTTACAAGCCTAAGACTGGAAAGTTGTATTTTCATAATCCAAGTTGTGGACTATTAATGTTACAATTTACTAAATTTTAACACTGCAGATGGATTCGGAGACCCTACTAAATTTTAACACTGCAGATCTAGGGGTCTCCGAATCCATCTGCAGTGTTAAAATTTAGTAGGGTCTCCGAATCCATCTACAGTGTTAAAATTTAGTAAATTGTACAAATTCATTATCAAAATTATAATTTTCCATTGCTGGAATGACACAACTAAAAATGACCAATTGTTATGTGGTCATTTTTAGTTTAGTTCTTATCTCTTGACCAAATTGGTCATTTTTAGTTTAGTTCTTATTCCATGACCAAATTGGTCATTTATCTTGGTCATTTTTAGTCAGTTCACTTAAAATTTCTCAATTTTTGTCATTTATCCTTTGAAAAAGCCATGCTAACCAAATTTTTTGGTCTCCTAGTCACTTATCTCTCATTCTGTACTAGTGAAGAGTCTCCCATTTCTCATAGAATCACCTCAATATATAGGTGATAGGAAGATAAATGGAGGATAAAACTAGACTCCGAGTGATGGATGGGATCAAGTTGGTGTGTGAGTTCCCATGCTAGGTTAATTGGATCCAATTCATGCACATGATCCATTCAAAATAATGCCCAAAACTCTAGGATAGATGGACCATCGTCCCCCCCCCCAAAAAAATACATCTAGGCAGTGATGGTGTCACTCCCTTACAAGTATGTAGGGAGGCATGGCATACTGACCATCACCCCCGTAGAGGCATACAGAGGGTGATGGTGTACAAAAAATGGGCCAAATGAGGTTAGATAAAGGTACAAAGGTAAGTATCTCAGCTGGGTAATGACGTAGGGTCTCCAATGAGCCATAAGGTGGAAAATAAGGGTATACTAGATGCCCCTCTAAAGTGTGAGTTTGAAAGAGAAATTGATGGCCGAAACACTTTATAAAACAGGTCAAGGTAAAGATCATGGATACAAGAAAGTGGAGAAAACTTGCAAACATCAAATCGGGTATGCAAATATCATCCCCGAGGTGGGGATACCCATGCTCAATAAAAGTGGGACTAAGCATGCCTGCCAATAAAGTATACCAAATGCGAGGGAGTCCACCCATGATAATAATGGTTCCTAAGACACCTAGTACATTCTAATGAGTGTGAATAGATTAACTTATGTCGAACACCCATACAATAGCTCGATTAGGAGTCAATGATGTTTACCCTTCTCAAACACAAGGAATACATGCTACAAATGACTGCAAGATCCAAGGTACTAAGGTTTCTAGATTCACTTTATAGATGATGTGTTGGTGTCAATAGAAAGGAACCCATCGAAGGAGGGCCTTACTGTATCCCCCATCAATTGACATGAAATGGACATATAGAGATGTGATAAATATATATGATCACCAAGTATGACAAACATACTTAGGGATGGCCAGCACAAAAGGTCAACAAGCTTGGATAATGGTGGACTCATGTTGATATGCCCTTGAACATATAGCACGAAAACTATGTGACTAGGTAGCAAAGACTCAAGAATACCACATAGACCATAGTGCATTGACACGGGAGGCATGGAATCACCCTCCATAGTGATTGGAAGAGTAACCAATCAGAGAAGTATTATGACTCAGGGAAATGGTATCGCTATTAAGAAAGGATATAACTCAACTGTAAGACAAAGATGCAAATTGTTGCCATCTTCAAGGGTGACATACAATATGTTTCCTCTTGAATGAAATAGATAATGAATTTATCCCCCCCACTTTCTCTTTTTTAATTACCTTTTTCATTTTTTAATGAGATCGAACAAAAGATAGAAGTATGCTCGATAGTATCTTCTTCATAAAGGTTTAGCGAGCCCAAATAAGTAAACTCGAATCCTTCTTCATTTTTTAATGATCTTGAAGAAAAGATAGAATAATGCTCGATAATATAATATCCCATGGATTTTTGTCGAGCCTAGGGTAGTTAATGCTAGCCTATGTTTTCATATTTAGAG
The DNA here is from genome assembly GCA_027924585.1 of Larix kaempferi. NCBI lineage: Eukaryota > Viridiplantae > Streptophyta > Pinopsida > Pinales > Pinaceae > Larix > Larix kaempferi. The sequence continues at coordinate 5,053,644 of BSBM01001063.1, forward strand.
AGTTTGAAAAACTTTAAAGCAGACTTTAGGGGGTTCTTTTTCATTGATTCGGTCCCCACCATCCGAAAAAAAAAATGATCTGATAAATAAATATTCTTGACAAAGTGGACTAGAGTATTCCTTTTTCATAATTAATCCATTCGGCCTAAAAAAGGGTTAAACTTATAATATTGAATGGATGTTCTTTCAAATCCTTTAACAAGTGTGAAAGAAACAAGCTTACCTGAAAATCTTTTCAGATTTAAGGAGTCAGAAAAGAGCTTAAAGAGGACTCCATATGCACCTCATCCTAGGTTTTACTGGTTAGGTTAGGATTTTGCAGCTTCCAGTCTGAGGTCGGGTATCAGAAGGGCCTCCTCATATTACGGAGGGTGAAGATGGAATGGGTGAAGCAATGGGTGGCAGGGCTCTGCCCCCTCCCCTTGCTAACGATAAAGGGAAATAAGTAGAAAAGGGGCTAGACCATGTCCTCCATTCGGGAAAGAGAGGATAAGGGACGAGCGAAGTCATCAATTCAACTTAGGAAGTGGGAGAAACCAGAAAACCAGGGCACTGTTTGTCGAAATCCAAAATAGTGCCAAAGCTTCAAATCAGCTCCAAAAGAGTCAGGGATGACATTCAGTATATGAAATATCATGCACTTATCATTAAATTCCTTGGAATTTTTCCTACTGAAAAGGATTTAGTCTTGTGGATTAATACGACTTGGAAACCACAGGGCCATTATGACCTTCAACTTGGTGCCAAAGGGTTCTTCACGATAATATTCTTCAATGAGTCAGATCGCACTCGCATCTATGATAATGGAATATATTTTTTCAATTCTGAGGGTTTATACTTACTCCCTAACAAAGACCGTTTTAACCCTGATAAAGAAAATCTGACGATCGCCCTGTTTGGCTACGCCTGTAATATTTACCCTCATAGTACTGGAAGGAGGAAATTCTTACTGACATAGGAAATACCCTGGGATTTTTTGTTAAGGTTTCCGAGCAAGCAAAGAAGATGAGGTATACCTCATATTCCCATATCTGTCTTTACATGGACATCTCTAACGACTTGCCGGAAGGGATTGAACTCACCTGGGAGGACGAGGATTGGTTCTAGGTGATTGACTATGAGCATATTCCTTTTCACTATCGGCACTTTCATGAGCATGGGTTTATTTTTGGATATTGCCCGCTAAAGAAACAGTCGGGATTTAGCTCTAATTCAAAATGGAAAGACTTGGAAGGTTTCACCAAATTCATGCACAAGAAGAATCCATCCAAGAGATGAGCTAGGCCATAGGTTCACAAAAAAGCTTAGACACACAATCGGTTTGAAGTTTTGTAGCCAGTGGAGGAAAATGTGGACATGGAGGAAGGACAAATCAAAGAAACGTTGTACAAGGAACCCACCCCCACATCGGATAACCCCACCCAGGACACAAAAAAAGTAGTAGAGGAAGAGGATGTATCCATGAACGGGGAGGAACGTGAGGAGATGGAATCGGGAGAAATCGACCTAAAAGGTATGGGGGCAGGATGTTCAGACAAAGTTCTGGATCTCATTCCCTACAACAGGTTTCCTTGCTGGAAAAATCTATCATCAAGACAAAATCCATCAAATACTTGGGCATAGCTCTAGGATCTGATAAAGAAAATGAAGGAAAAAATAAAGGAAGAGGAGAGAAACAAGGAAGACGTAGTAATATATAGAGAATCCAAGAGGTTGGGGCAAAGCTAGTAGCCTCAGTCCAATATCCCACCATTGATGCGGCACTAGCTTGAACCTCCCCCAAACAGTCATAAGATGTGGATTATATACTAGAATATTAGAGGTTGCAATAGCCCTCTAAAGACCCATCTTTTGAGACAGAAGATAGAAATTGAAAATCCAACCATAATTCTACTTCAAGAAACCAAATCTTCAGAAGCAGATCCCCAACTCATAGGAAAGAAAAACTAGAAACAATGTGAGGTCATAGCAATTGACACCATGAGAGCGACTGGGGGGCTCGACATTCTTTGGCATCCCAAGGGGGGTCAACCTCTCTGGGTTTATGGCCTTCAATTTTATCTTATCAACATATTTCCATTTGGTAGGTACGAAAATTCGAGGCTTCCTGTCCAATGTGTATGTACCTTCAACAGTTAATTAGAAGACCTCCTTCCTGGACTCCGCGTTGCTTAACTTAAATGCGGTGGCTGGCTCGTTTCCATGGGTCATGGCAGGGGACTTTAACTTGATCCGCATCCTAGAGGAGAAGAGAGGAGGAATTCACCACTTAAAACCCATCAGTGAACAATTCAATGAAGTAATAGAGGCTCTGGATCTGGTTGATGCCAGAACATCCAACAGTATCTTTACTTGGAATAACAAAAGAGTCAGGGACAGAAGTATAGCTTCTCGTTTAGACCGATTTTTAGTTTCAGAGTTTGTAACAACGGGTGGGGGTGAGATGTCTGTTCTGGTACTTCCCTCAGATGGATCTGACCACTAGCCGAAGCTATGAAAGAAGACAATGGGGAGAGGAAAATATTAAATGACTGGGGTATTTTTAACAAACCTGTGAGTATTGGTAGATTCCGAGCACATATTGCTCCACATCAAAGTCCCTACTTTTGGCAATACTCGCCCGCTGGCACCTTCAAGCTTAATTTTGATGGTGCGGTGAAGGGGAACCTTGGTCCGGATGGATTTTACGGAGTGATAAGAAATGATGAAGGAAGTGTGCTCAGTGTCTTCTGGGGAGACATCGGCGAAACCACGAACAATGTTTCCGAACTAGAAGGTCTATTCAGCAGATTGGGATGGGCAGTGCAGCAGCAATGGTTCCGATTGACAATGGAGGGGGACTCCATGCTCATGATTACAATGGCAGGACACATCGAGAAAGGATCTGCTATATCCAAATTTTCTCAAAACTGGAAGTGGGAGAGCAGACTGCACCAGTTTCAACGTCTTCTGATCACCACCCCGGTCGTCTAGTTCATGCACGATAGACATCATGGGAACAAGGAGACGGATGAGTTGGCGAACAAGGGGGTAAAGGATCGTGTTCCCTTCCATGCAGGCCCGCTGGAAGACACCTATGAACATGATCTAAGGTGTCGCTGCTTGGAAATCCCAGCCGCTGACATTGCCCAACTGGAAATAACAAAGGGTCGAAGTGGGGAAAGGTCACATGGGGCAGGGGACACACGACCCAACCTTGGACAGGGGTCTCTTCCGATAAATGATCCACCGACCCTTTTCACCACTAACGCTAACCATATTATGAAGATAAGTGGAGACTAGGATGAGAGGAAATATGGGACTCGCAACACGAGGATCATAACCTAAATTATCATATGACAGCTGTAATGTCCCCATTCAAATAAATCTCAAAAGAGGAAATTCCACCAATCTACTAGTTTCCTAGGTCGGGGTGGAAACATTAGATTTGTAATAAGGAGACTATAAAACCCCAAATGGACATTAGCTTGACATAAATATATTAAAAGGGGTTAAAATAAATATTTATGATAGGAAAATAAGGTGGCACTTGGTCATGGAGACACATTGGTGGTGTGGGACCCACACAAAGCTAGATACCTCATGCCACATGGCATCCTATTCTCACCCATTTGAATCCAAGGTGGAGTCTAATGTTCATGGGGATTTGGAAGGTCAATATACTTGGCATGACTCAATGAAGTTCGAATTGGAGTGGAAGAATAATGTCCATGGAAGAGGAAGAGGCATTTGAGAGATATTGAGACACTTGGGCTAGATTCCCTAACTTCTATGACAACAATGATGAAGATATTATGACACTTATGAAACAAATCAGACCTGATTGCTGACATATTACATATATGACATGTCACGGATAAAAATAGCCTCCAAGAGGGTGCAAAAGGGATTTAGGACAGCCAAAGAGTCATCCATTCGAATTGAGTGAAGGAGGAGGCTAGGAATGGACGGACAAGTGGCACACATTGGAATCTCTTCCCAATTCGAGTTTGCATGAAGCTCATGGATGGAATTAGAGCTAAGGAGGTCTTTGAAAGTTTATAAAAGTCAAGAGAAAAGAAGGAGAGTAGCTTTTGATCATTTCTCATTTTGCATATTGAAGAGCATAGCTTGTCCATGCTTGTGGAGTGTTTACTCTACTTGCCTTAGTACCAATTTCAAGGATAAAAGATTCCCATCCTAATTGGAAATTGGAGAGGCCATTCAGACCTTTCATTTGGAGATAAAATGGACTCATTTGTTTCATTTTGAAGCTTCATGTCTTCTCGTGACATTCTATTCTTCAACTTGTTTCCACACCTTTCTCACTTTTCTCTTCATATTTTGTCTCTTGGAGGAAGGGCACACTTGGTGAGATGTCGATATCTTTGGGGGATCTCTTGTGGCCCCATTTATTTGTAATAAGATTTATTTAATTTGTATTTTCTTCTCAGAGTATCCTCAAGTCAAAATACCAAGTGAAACTATGTCAAAATACCAATCAATGTATAAATGGTGCCAGTTTCCTCATATCTTGTTATGAAAGCTTGAAGTTGCTTTATTTCGAATTGTATCAGTTAATATATGTGATTTTTATGATTTATGGAGATTCATTAATTACTAAAGAAGTTTCATATACATTACATAATCATTTGGAACATAAATCTTGAATTTCATAGCAAATGGTGAAGTTTCCTATCATTTCCCCCTAGGTGAAGACATGTCCACAAACCTATGATTTATGGGAGCTGAAGAAGCCTTTAGGAACTGATTAATGATGAATTTTCAAGCCCATTTGATTCATTTAACAATTCCCTATCTACGTTCTTTAATTTGGGAGGGTAGTACTGCATTTGAAAATCCATTTTTGTCCCCTACCCTTGGGGGTTTCGAACCTCGAATTGACTAGCAAATTTCCCTATTTTCTCTTGATTGTAAATGAATGTTGCAGAAGTATTTTTAGAGTTTAAAAGAATACATAAGCCTCATTTTGATGTCTTAATACCTTTAAAACACATTCATACCCAATTTAGAATCATTTGGATCCATTTGGAAGCATTTGATTCATTACTAGTCTAACGGTTGAATTGGCCAAAAAGTGCAATTTTTCCAAGTTTTCCAAATTTATTAAAAAGGGACACTACAAGTGGTATCAGAGCATGGTACTTGAACCTATGCATTAATATCATACATTGAAGAATAATTTGCATCCATGTATTACTATTATGATGAATCCTATGAGTACAATGCTCATGAGCAGTATGAATATGGTTGTGAGCGATATGAAGCAAAATGTGACTGGTTTGAGGAAGAGGTGCCATCATGCAGCACTTCTTACAATTTCATAAGGAATGAGGGTTATTCTTATGACCTTGAATCTGATGAAGATGAGTGTTTGACACCACCAAAGGATAATTCTATGAATGAATTACAAAGATTGAGAGAAACATGTAAAACCTTGCCCCAACAATATCAAGCATATCTTGATGTGTACAAGGGAGATACACAAAATGCCATTCCTTTTGAATACTTTTCTGATTGGGTGTTTGAAAATAGGCCCAAAAATGAAGATGTGGATTTAGTGAAGAAATTTCTATGCCTTTCTTGCAAAAGACCTTGGAGAGAAAATCATATGTGTGTGAGTGAAAAGAGAAGTGAAATATCTGAAGCTTTAGGGAATGCATGTATTTCCTACTTGAAGAGAGTTTTTGGGTTTTCTTGAAAACGAGATTCCAAATATATTGATCCTAAGGAAACCAAGGGGAAACATGCATCAGCTTGCTTGAAGGAATGAAAGGAGGAGACCCATGAACCACCTAGTTCGGAAATAGGTGAAGTAGAAGAAGGAGTACCTACTGATGGGTGATCACACCTCTATGTTGGTGACATAGAGGTCACTTTTGAAATTGTTTCTGCAAGCCAAACTTCCATTAAGCATGAAAATGAAGACCTTGTAGTATTTGAAGAAGAACCAAGATCAACTTCCCCATCACCACTTGAGCTTCATGAATTTGGTCCAAGCAAGAGGGAAGAAGATGAGGAGGTTCATTTGCAAGAGCCTCATTTTCTTGAATGATCCTTGAAGATGAATGAAAAGAAGATCCAAGAGAACCTTATCACACTCCATGACACTCAAGAATTGGTGTCAAATTCTTGTTGGAGAGTTTCTTCATTGAAGGATCCATCCTTCCTTGAAGACATGGAGAAGATTCAAAGAGAAATATGCAACATCGAAGATTTTAATGGAGATTATTCATTCACATCTTGGATGAAAGAACACATGGTTGGTTATTTTGATGCATCCTACATCTTTTTGGAGAAGCATTATAGGACATGGGATTCTCACCTATGTCATTGGATCAGATTTGATTGGTCACTTGATGCTCGTATGCACTTGGAAAACGATGGTCTACTTGCTTGGAGGTATAAGCACTTTCATGATTATTTGATGAGGCACCTCCTTGATGTACATCTTTATTATGTTGCAATGTAATTTGATGATCTATCTTTTGTACTTATGATGATTGGAAGAATGCATACAAGGAAATGGGATCCGGGAATTCTCTTGCTTGATGGTATGGGTTGGAGAGCACTCCTAATTGTTGGAGTGCAATAAACGCAATGGGACCCTGGAATAATTTTTAGTCTCATTGGTTTAAAAAAAAAATTGGCAAAGAAAGTTTTGGAAAAAAATTAGTTTCTTCAACATCCATGTTCTAAATTGCTTGAGGACAAGAAATATTGGGTGGGGAGGACTGTAATGTCCCCATTCAAATAAATCTCAAAAGAGGAAATTCCACCAATCTACTAGTTTCCTAGGTTGGGGTGGAAACATTATATTTGGAATAAGGATACTATAAAACCCCATATGGACATTAGCTTGACATAAATATATTAAAAGGGGTTAAATAAATATTTATGATAGGAAAAAAAGGTGGCACTTGGTCATGGAGACACATTGGTGGTGTGGGACCCACACAAAGCTAGATTCATCATGCCACATGGCATCCTATTCCCACCCATTTGAATCCAAGGTGGAGTCTAATGTTCTTGGGGAGTTGGAAGGTCAATATAATTGGCATGACTCAATGAAGGTCGAATTGGAGTGGAAGAGTAACTTCCATGGAAGAGGAAGAGGCATTTGAGAGATATTGAGACACTTGGGCTAGCTTCCTTAGCTTCTATGACAGCAATGATGAAGATGCTATGACACTTATGACACAAATCAGACCTGATTGTTGACATCTAACATATATGACATGTTAGGGCTAAAAATAGCCTCCAAGAGGGATAAAAAGGGAGTTAGGGTAGCCAACGAGTCATCCATTCGAATTCAGTGAAGGAGGAGACTAGGAATGGAGGGACAAGTGGCACACATTGGAATCTCTTCCCAATTCGAGTTGGCATGAAGCTCATGGATGGAATTCAAGATAAGGATGTCTTTGGAATTTTATAAAATTCAAGAACAAATAAGGAGAGTATCTTTTGATCATTTCTCATTTTTCATATTGGAGAGCATAGCTTGTCCATGCTTGTGGAGTGTTTACTCTACTTTCCTTAGTACCAATTTCGAGGGTGAAAGATTCCCATCCTAATTCAAAATTGGAGAGGCCATTCGGACCTTTCATTTGGAGCTAAAATGGAGTCATTTGTTGCAGGTTGAAGCTATAGGGATTCTCGTGACATTATCTTCTTCAACTTGTTTCCACACCTTTCTCACTTTTCTCTTCATAGTTTGGCTCTTGGAGGAAGGGCGCACTTGGTGAGATGATGATCTCTTTGGGGGATATATTGTGGCCCCATTTAGTTGTAATCTTATTTATTTACTCTGTATTTTCTGATCAGGATATCCTCGGGTCGAAATGCCAAATGAAACTATGTCAAAATACCAAACAATGTATATATGGTGCCATTTTCCTCATATCTTGTTATGAAAGCTTGAAGTTGCTTTATTTTGACTTGTATCAGTTCATCTCTATGATTTTTATGATGTATGGAGAGCCATTAATTTTCTGAAGAAGTTTCATATACATTACATAATCCTTTGGAACATAAATCTCGAATTTCGTAGCAAATGATGAATTTTCCTATCATTTCCCCCTAGGTGAAGACATGTCCACAAACCTCTGATTTGTGGGAACTGCGGTAGCCTTTAGGAACTGATTAATGATGAATTTGGGATCCCATTGAATTATTTTAACAATTCCCTATCTCTTTTCTAAAATTTTGGAGGGTCGTACTGCATTTGGAAAGCCATTTTTGTCCCCTACCCTTGGGGGTTTTGAACCTCGAATTGACTAGTAATTTTCCCTATTTTCCCCTGATTGTAAAGGTATTTTCCCCTGATTGTAAAGGACTATTGAAAAAGTCTTTTCAGAGTGTCCAAGCATCCATCAACCTCACTTTTATTTCTTAATACCTTTCAAACACCTTCAGACCCAATTGAGAAGCATTTGGAGCCAGTTGGAAGCATTTGAGTCATTACTAGTCTAAGGGTCGAATTCGCCAAAAAGTGCAATTTTTCCAACTTTTCAAAATTTATTAAAAAGGGACACTACAAAAACCCAGTATTGATTTGCATTGAGCTGAAGAAATAATTTCTTGGATGAGTATGGATGGAAGGATGAAGAGAGGTAATCGCGTATGTACTGGCTTCAGCATGTAGGAAAGGAATAAGCTCTCTCAGGCATCTAAGATCAGCAGAGATGACGCATGCGGAGCCCCAAGTTGGGACGATTTGGTAATGATCATGGGGTATGGTGAATCAAGGGTCTATACAATGGCCAGTTTTGGGAATATGCCTCAACATTTAAAGCTCGCAGGAGGCAACTCTTTCACTTCGGGGACTCTTTTCCTGTGTATAATGGCACCTCGTTTGCGAATGTGCAGCTATAGAGGCTCTCAATGAAGTAATGGGGAGAGGAATCACAATATAGTGGAAGGGACTTCACATCAAGGGATGAATGAGCCTGAGGATGCTCATTCTATGACTTTTAACTGGGAAGCTCAGTACCTTGCAGAGACGTCGGGTGTCACCGAGACTCAAATAGTGCACATGGAAGTCTCCCTCCAGAAGGAAATTGAGTCTCATTAGGGGATACTAATAGTGGCTAATCCTTTCTGGGCAATGATAATACTACTCGCTTGAGAACTCCATCCTCAGGACCAGCTGGTGAATGAGATCCGAGAAGAAATTACGGATATGAGACGCTAATAGGAGATAAGCTTGGTCGGCCTATGAATGATGGAAGATGTTGTGGAGGCGTATCGTGCTCTGACTTCAATGAATGTGAGGAACCGGGGAACTAGGATTGCAAATGCTCCATCAACACTCTAAGTTGAAGAGCTATGGAATCCACTGGTAGTCTGAACTTAGTCCCTTTTTCTAGTTTGTTTCTTGATGCATGGCGTTTTTTGTAATGGTATTGATTTTAGACGTAGGCATAGCAAGCCCAGTGTGGAAACTTGTCGGTTTGGGGGTCATCAGGACAGTGTTTGGTTATATTTTGGTTTTCTTATTTTGTGGAGAATAGTAATGCTTTGCTTTCCCAACATGGGAATGGTTTTGGTGCGGTGTAATTCCATAAAATAATCTGTAACTTTCTTATTTGTACATTATTAATAGAAGGTCCCACTGCTTACTTACAAAAAAAAAATCCATCTTTATTTTTTAAAAAGCTCAAAGAAGAGAGAGAAAAATGCTCCATAAGGTGCCTTTTTCATTCAGTTTTAACAAGCCTAAACAAGGGATAAAAGAATACTCGATAAGTTCATTTATTATTGGTTTAACAACCATGAGAAAGGGATAAAAGTAGCATGTAGAGGCCCACAAGGGTCACCATCGTAATAGGATAACTCATATTCCCCCTGATGTAGCACACATTTAACTTTGTAGGGACGGTTCCATAAGGGTCAGGTAGTCGCCACGAAAGTGTGCATAGTATTTTTCACATTTTCTTGATCAATAAGAAGCGATGCACTATCGTAATCCTCCTCGCAAGGATTTTCATGAGTAGTCATGACTTCCATAAGGGTCTCATCCAAAGGTAATAAATAATCAGAAAAAGTCATGTGAAATTGGTGAATAATAGTCCCATGTGGGTAAGGGAATAATATCAGGATCAAGATCAACAACTGGGTTTTGATCTGAATCAACATCGAGATCAACAACTAGGTGAGGATTGGTATATTGGATCATTTCCTCCATCTTTTCCAAATTTGGAAGGAAAGAGGAATGAGGATTAATATCCTCCCAAGGCTTGTCACACAAACCCATGACTTCCATAATTTACCTATCAGAATGTAAAACATCTGACCGAAATTCATGTGAAGGAGATGGGGAGCTAGACCAAGGAGGCACAACATAAGGATAGATGTAACATACCCGAAAAATTTCCAATTTTTTTTTTTTAATGCATATAATTTCTTAAAGATTCATCAATAAGGCGATGGTAAACTTTAAATAAATATATAATCTGTTTATATTAAAAGTAGCATTATAATTCTTGCACATTAGTTATATTTTTTTTAATATGTCTTTACTTTGGTTAATGGATAAGTTAAACCAAGAGGCAAAACTCCACCAAAGGAGTGACTTAATGTCATTACAAAGGAGGTAATGTTTTAATTTTCTTGCTCTATCAATCTATGTGTAAAGGAACTTACCTAGCCCTACACCGAAACTTAGGTTCTTAACCATTGTTTTCATATTATCTAATAAAGGCATCATTTTCCATGCCATAACGTAACCCAATATATATAAATAAGAGTTGGGGGTTTTTACCAAGGTTCGAGCATGGCTTAACAGAATTAAAACAATAAAATGGTTTCTTATCACTTGTACTATGCATTAAAGGTTTTTTTAATGCGATGTTACAGTTGATGGTGGAAGCTTTTAATGTGCCTCCTGGATGTGAGTTGACAGCGCATCCAGATCCTTTTGGCTCACACCAAGATGAGATCTAGGCCGCTTATCTGGAATACACGATGGTCGAGACTAGAGTTGGGGATTAGAAGCTGTAAAGCTATTCGAAACTGTATTTACTAAGTTTATTTGGTCCGAGAGCTAGAGCTCTGCTCAAACGACAATGTTTATAGAGAAGAAGACAGAGCCTAAAGGAAGATAGTAATGGCCATTATATTCTGACTGTTTTTCGAGTTTAACGCGGAGCTTTGAAGATGAAGGCCATGATTCCAATCGACTTACAGGGAGCTACGACAGAGGCAATTCACAGTGGTCTCAGGTTGCCTGTAAAAAGGTGAGCTTCCAAACTTATGCAAAAACTAAAGGGGTGCAAAACTCTTCTTAGTTCATTTGAATACTAAATTAAAGTATAATGTTTAACGCAGGCCAATGGGAGTGATAAGGGTTTGTAGAGGAGAAAGTGACCCTAGGCTCTTCGAGTTTTTAGAGAAGGTGAGAAAAGTTTTATAAAGGCTTTACAGGAAGTTAGAGTTGAGGGTAAATAGCAAATAAACTGTCTAAGAAATAAAATAACAAGGAACCTGTTGCTGTAGGTGGAAAACAGAAGTGGAAACGCCGTTCCTCCCAACCAACTCCTAGAGTAGCCAAATCACTTGCTCCAAGACCCCCGAGCATATTCGCTGAACCAAAAGAGAAAAATCCTTCAATGCTCCATCTCTTGCATTTTTTATTTCAATCCATTTCCAATGCTAGCCTCCTGTTGCTCATTGACCTACTAATATATAGTAGTTTTCCTAGGACTTGGTAATTTATGAGCCTCTTGCTCTTCAACACTCAACTAAGAGTTGTGACCTGATTTTTAGGGATGATACCTCCTTCATCTTGAGTTCTCACTCAATGGCTTCAGCCACTTGTATTTTCCTCTTATGAGTCAACAAACACTCTTCAATAGCTATTTCCACTTATGTCCCCCTTTCCAGCATTTTTATTAAATAAAATTAATTATTACAATCTGTTCCATTTTGACTTTCTATCAAAAATAATTAAATAATATTTAAAGTATTATTAATAGAATTAAAATAATTCAATTATTCTCGTTGTATTACATACACCTTCTCTTAGATGATAACACCGTCCTCGATGTTATAAATTTTCTGTCTTTATTCTTCCATTTCTTCATCCTGGAATAGGATTGGATATGCCTCCCGCATATCACTTTCCAATTCCCACGTGGACTCTTCCGGACTAAGGTGCTTCCATTGCACCTTGACTTGTTCGATGGTACGGTTCTGAAGTATGAGTTCTCTTTTGTCGAAGATATGCTCTGGTTCCACTTGGAACTCTCCCTTGGGTTCCACCTGTATAACATCCCAATCAATAACATGAGTAGTGTCGTGAACATATTTTTAAGCATGGAAACATAAAAAACATCATGTACTTTAATATTAGGTGGTAGGGCTAACTGGTATGCTACTGGCCCTACTTTAGCCAAAATTTCAAATGGCCCACAATACCTGGCTGCTAACTTGGAGTACTTGCCCAACCTTAAGGATATTTTCTTGGGTCTTACCTTTATGAACACATGCTCACCTACCTGGAACTCTCGATGAGCTATTTTTAAATCGGTTTAACTCTTATGCCTGTCTTGGGCAGTCTTCAAATTGTTTTGTACCTGATGCACGGTTAGTTCCATTTCTTTTAATAAATCAGTTACTAGCATCAATCTATCTACGGTACTACTCCATGAGATTGGAGTATTACACTTATGTTCATATAGTATTTCAAAGGGACTCATACCTGCAGAAACTTGAAATTTATTATTATATGCAAATTCTACTAGGTGTAGGTAATCTTCCCACTTACCTGGTTTGTCCATGACATACATCCTTAGCATGTCCTCTAAGACTTCATTTACCCTTTCAATCTTCCCATCTGTTTGCGGATGATATGCAGTATTAAAATTCAGTTGGGTTCCCAAACGTTTAAACAAGGCCTTCCATAAATTAATTTTAAATTTTGCGTCTATATCTGAGACTATTACCTTTGGTACACCATGCAACCGGAATATTTCTTTCATGAAAATACCTGCAATTTTAACAACTTTATAGGTAGATTTCATAAGAATAAAGTGAGCAACGTTGCTTAACTTATCTATTACAACCATGATTGAATCGTGTTGTCTGAAATTTTTTGGTAAGCCGGTTATTAAATCCATACTGATCATTTCCCATTTCCATTCTGGGACGGGTAATGGATGAAATAGTCCTGCCAGGTGTTGGTGTTCGGCCTTGACTTGCTGGCATTCCAAACAGCAAGCTAAGTACTCTGCTACTTCCTTCTTCATGTTTGGCCAAAAAAAATCCTTCCTGATCATGGTGATCATCTTTTGATACCCTGGGTGTCCTGAATAGGGTTGCTTGTGCAATTCATTTAAAATAGTTAACTTGACTTCTGCAGAATTGGGTATGTATGATCTGCTTTTATACAACAAGAATCCTCTTTCAATAATACGGAAATCTGTTTTTAATTGATTATTTTCATTTTTAGCAGTTTTCTTCTTTAAAATTTGGTATTCTTTATCAAAATTTTCTGCATTTAAAATCTATTTTTCCAAATCAGATTCATAATTGCTGCTTGCAAATAATAAATTTTCATGACGGCTTAAAGTGTCTGCAACTTTGTTTTCTTTACCTTTTATATGTTTTATTTCAAAGTCATATTCGCTTAAAAAGGACAGCCACCTTGCTTGTCTAGCGTTTAAGATTTGTTGGTCGAACAAGTATTTTAGGCTTATGTTATCTGACATAAGTAAAACATTTCTCCCGATTAGGTAATGTCATCACATTTTTAAAGCATGTATAATTGCAGCAAGTTCCAAATCATGTGTAGCATAATTTTTCTCATGTTCCTTTAATTTTCGGGATTCGTAAGCTATGACATGGTTTTCTTGAATTAGTACTCTTCCTATTCCTTCATTACATGCGTTGGTGCATACGACAAAATATTTAAAAGGATCGACAATTTTTAATATAAGGGCGATAGTTAAAAGATGTTTTAGTTTATTGAAGCTTTCCATATATTTTTCAATCCAGTCAAACTTTTTACCTTTCTTTTGTACTGAGTTTATGGGGTAAGCTATTTTCGAAAACCCCTCAATGAATTTTCGATAGTAACATGTAATTCACATAAAATATCTCATGTTAGTTACATTTTTAGGAACCGGCCATTCAGTGATAGCCTTAATTTTGTCGGGGCCGACAGATATTCCATCTTTAGACACTATGTGTCCTAGATATTGGATTTTTTTTATAAAAGTCGCACTTGCTAAACTTAGCAACCAATTGTTGTTCTCTCAAAATTTTTAGAACTATTCTTAAATGTTCTTTGTGCTCTTGTTCTTTTTTTGAATAAATCAATATGTCATCAATGACGACAACAACGAATTTATCTAAGTAGTTACTAAAGATATTGTTCATTAAACACATAAAATCTGCAGGTGTGTTTGTTAAGCCAGAAGGCATTCCAACGAAGTCGTAATGTCCATAACGAATTCTAAAGGTCGTTTTAAAGATGTCTTCATCTTTGATCCGTACTTGATGGTAGCTGGATCTTAAATCTATTGTAGAAAATATTGTGGCCCCTTGGAACTAATCAAATAGATCGTCTATTCGAGCTAGAGGATACCGATTTTTAATAGTCATTTTATTTAATTGTCGATAATCTATACATAATATTAAGGTTCTATATTTCTTCTTTACAAACAAGACCGGTGCTCCCCAAGGGGAAACACTGGGTCGAATGTAACCTTTATCAATTAATTCTTGCAATTGTGATTTAAGTTCAGTGAATTCTATAATATTCATTCTATATGGAGATTTTGATGCGTGTACCACTCCTGGTACCAGATCAATCGTAAAGTCTATGTCTCTTTTTGGAGGTAGCCTAGGGATTTCCTCTGGAAAGATATCGTTGAAATATTTTCAAATAGGTATGTCATCAATGTTAAGTTTGTTATCTTTCTCCTTGTTATCTGATACATAAACAACAAAAACTTTACATCCCTTACGCATTGACCTTTTCATTTGTAAGGCTGAGATTTCCCTGATGGTGATTTTTCTATGAATTCCTGTAACTTTAACTGAATTTATGGTATTATCTATACATGTAAAAGTCTTGTCAAAACAATTCAGCATAACTTTATGTCTTTCCAACCAATCCATTCCAATCAGCATATCATAACAACCTAGTGGTAAGATATTTAAATCAGCATGCGTACTAAATTCATTCATCAGCAATTCACAACTTTTCACACAACTAGTGACTTTCCATTTAGTACCTGTAGATAACTATACTAGCCAAGATTTTTCAAGTTTTTCAGAAACTAACTTACATAAATCAACAATCCTAGGTGACACATAGCTTAAACTTGCACCCGGGTCAATTAATATGGAAATATGTTGGTTTTTAATCATACCTTCCATTTCGACCATTGAAGCTTGATGGTATTCCTTTCGATTCTCGAGTGCAACATTGATTTTGGGCATACTCCTCGCCATATCTCCAACTGCAACCGCTTCTTGGATGGAATGAACTTTATTAAAAGTTTTATTTCTTTTAGGGTGGTCTTTAAAGAAATGCGGTTCGCTGCATTCCCATCATTTTAATGTTTCTTTTTGAGCAATGCTTGCAAAGTTATGTGAGGGCCCTCTCTTTCTTGCTGCAGAATGTTGGGGTTTAAAGTTTCTGTAGTTTTTACCCTAATACCCTCTGTAACTGTTTCCAGAAGTTTTTTGAAATTTATTGTTATTATTCTTCTTAAAATTATCTCGTCTCTTTAAGTTCCGGTTAGGTACATTTTCTCTCCTATTCTTATTTTGTTCGTAATAGTAGTTCACTTTCCTCATAGCTTCTTCCAACATCTTTGGGTTGTCATATTCAATTCGCTCCTTAAATGGGGTTGGTAAGCAACTAAGGAAACACTGTATTTTAGTTTTTTCATCAATTATATAAGGTACATAACGTAGTAGACTTAAGAATTTACTGCAAAGTTCTTTCATGGTTAAAGCACCTAACCATAATTCATAGAATTCCTTTTTTTTTTTCCTCATAGTATTATTCTGAAAGATACTTTTCTTTAAATAATTTTTTAAAATTTTTCCAGATTACATGTCGTTCTTTAATCCCTTTTACTTTATTGATATCCTGCCACCAGATATCTTCTTTTCTGCTTAGGTTATAGATATCCATTTTTTCCTTTAGTTCATCTGAATAATTATAAATCTGGAAATATTTCTTCATTCTAGACAACCAGGCTTCTGCCTCTTCCCCCTTCTCAATTTCACCATTAAACATTGGGGGTTTATGTTTTTTGAATTCCCCTGAAATTTCTTCGTAAGGTCTGTATTTCTTCTTATCTTTATGACTAGCACTATTTTTGCTAGAAGCTTGGCATTCTTGTTTCTGTGATTCTTCACTGGAAGTTTCAGCCCCATGGCTGGAAAATTCCAGTTTCCTTCCCTTACGTTTAGGTGGTGTAACTTTTGTCTTAACTTCTTTAGTTTCTTTATTTTTATCGTTTTCATTACTGTGTATTTTAGCTAACCAAATATTATTTAGCTCTTCTTGGGCTTTCATTATGCATTAGTTTTCATCCCTAACTCTTTTTAATTCCGACCTTAATTCATTGACAGTCTGTTGTAGTTCTGATGGATTGTTTGTCCTACTTTCATTCAAGTTTACCCAAATTTCTCTTTCAGTGTTCACTGGTATTCGGGGAGGCGACTCTTCTCCTTCAACCATGCCGAATTCTACCATAGTCTTCCTGCAAAATACAGTTTCCTCCCTTTCGTGTTTAGTAAATGAGTCAACCAGAAAATAAAATAGCAACATTAGTTTCCGTTTGATCAATTGTATAATTGTTGGGCCGATTCAGGACAAGTGTTGTCACCATTGCTCTCATACCATACTGTAACATACCCGAAAATTTCCAAAATATATATATATATTTTTTTAATGCATATAATTTCTTAAAGATTCATCAATAAGGTGATGGTAAACTTAAAATAAATATATAATCTGGTTATATTACAAGTAGCATTATAATGCTTGCACATTAGTTATATTTTTTTTAATTTGTCTTTACTTTGGTTTATGGATAGGTTAAACCAAGAGGCAAAACTGCGCCAAAGGATTGACTTAATGTCATTACAAAGGAGGTAATGTTTTAATTTTCTTGCTCTATAAATATATGTGTCAAGGACCTTACCTAGACCTACACCAACACTTAGGTTCTCAACCACTATTTTCATATTATCTAATAAAGGCATTGTTTTTCATGCCATAATGTAACCCAATATATATAAAGAAGAGCCAAGGGTTTTTACCAAGGTTTGAGCATGGCTTAACAACATTAAAACAATGAAATGGTTTCTTATCACCTGTATTGTGCGTTAAGGGTTTGTTTAATGCGATGTTACGGTTGATGGTGGAAGTTTTTAATGAGCCACCTGGCTGCGAGTTGACAGCGTAGCTAGGTCGTTTTGGCTCGCACCAAGATGAGATCTAGGCCACTCATCTGGAATACAAGATGGTCGATACTAGAGTTGGGGTTTAGAAGCTGTAAAGTTGTTCGAAACTGTATTTACTAAGTTTATTTGGTCCGGGATCTAGAGCTCTGCTCAAATGACATGTAATACCCCAATTTTGACCCTTATGAAATATTGGCTTTTAATATAAATATTGTATACATGCGATGTATGTTTCCCTAGCATGGTGCTCAAGGCCAAGGCACCGCTAGTATATGCTCGTATTTTATTTAGCAAGGCAAGTATTTGACATTTTTCTACCCATGTGCCATTAAGCCATGGAATATTGTAAATTGATGTAAATATTTAATATTGCAATAATATACCAAAACTGGCTATGGGAGCAACGAATGAGAAGGGGCCATGTGTATCCACGAGGGAGTGGTGAGGGGGTTGTGGGGATGAAGCATATGCTTCCAAATGTCATTTTATGAACCCATTTGACTTTCCTTTATGACATTTATTTCTGTTGTAAGAACGTTGTTGAAGAATTCGGTCCATGGCTTCAATGGAGCATGGGCAGCCCATAAATTCGTATTTGCAGGTATGGGCTCTATTTTCTTGTACCAGAAGTCACCCTACCTCATGGTGGTTGCTTCTTTCTCATTCCCATGGCAGTGTGAAACATCCCAGCATCATTTTCCATCCAAAAATGAATTCCCAACAATGAGCAAAACCAGAAATCGCAACTTTGCAAGAACCCATGTTTTGAAGAGCCATAAACACCCAAAATTGGTATTTGATAGTGAAATCCAATGGGGGATCCATAGGTATGAACCTTGGGGCGAATTTGAGAGTATCATATACCCCGAAATCCATAGAAAAACCCAGTTTCTATAGCCCAGAAGTTCAGTGACGGGATTGAGTTATTTGATGATAGAATTTTGAGAAATCCAAGTGTGAATGACAGAGCAAAGGTTGGGTTTGCTTGATAAACCTAGTGAAGGCTAGAATCTCAGGGAATTAGCAGCTGGACCTTTCTATGCCCATCCGGAAGAGCACTGGAGGGAAGGGACGCCTGAGGGACTGTGCAGCAGAGAAGGGGACATTCATTGTGTTGGATGTGGTAGGTAATGTGGGTTCCTTGACTATTGAATTATCTTGAGATGTTTGTAGCTCTGTGGATAGCTCACTAGCTTAGCATTTCCCTCCTTTGTCTTTTGTATGCTTGATAAAGTGTGTGTTGGCTTAGCATAGCTGTTGAATGCAACCATAGCTGTGAGTGAGTCTGTTTAGTTCCTCCTTAGTGGATACACAACCCAGCTCGGGGGTGATCTCTCAGCTGAAAGAATATAGGGTGGAAAAATATATATGGTTGGGTGGAACGTTGCTCTCACATAGCTAGTTGTTGGACAGCTTCAGCTCAAAGATAAGTGTTCTCTATGTTTAAATTATATGCATTCTATGTTTTGCAATGTATTAATTTTGAAGGATAATTATTCATGTTAATTGAATTGATATGAAGCCTGTGCTTAGCATGAGAATGGGATGGATTCTCTTCCTATTGATTCATCAATTGCTTGAGATAAATATGTTGATGCATTTAAGTTTGTGTGTGTTAATACGATTTTTAATTCCGCTGTGTTCATTTGAAGTATGAGCCTGCACACATAAGTTTTTATTTATTATGAATTTCTTAGTAATGTATGGAGCTGCGTTTACCAATTAAGCCCAATATGTCAGTCATGCTTCCCTCCCTTGCACCAGGTTGATGGAAGGGGACGTGACACGACAGTGTTCATTATAGCGAAGAAGACAAAGCCTAAAGGTAGATAGTAATGGTCATTATATTCTGACTATTTTTTGAGGTTAACACGGAGCTTTGAAGATGAAGGCCATGATTCCAATAGACTTCCAGGGAGCTACGATAGAGGCAGTTCATAGTGGTCTCGGGTTGCCTGTAAAAAGGTGAGCTTCCAAAGCTATGCAAAAACTAAAGGGGTGCAAAACTCTTCTTAGTTCATTTGAATACTAAATTAAAGTATAATGTTTAACGCAGGCCACTGGGAGTGATAAGGGTTTGTAGAGGAGAAAGCGAACCTAGGCTCTCCCATTTTGCAGAGAAGGTGAGAAAGGTTCAATCTATAGAATTGAATTTCTTTTTAAAAACTTGGTTTGAAAGAACGAAAAACACTGAAGGTTTGCAACGATGGTTTTGCATGTTGAAACGAGGGTTGATGAAGTGCTAGGGTCATCTTATCCAATGCCCACGTCACCCCAATGCTTAGGTAATACATTCCAAACAAAATTTCCAGTAAAAGAATGATATATTAACCAGGATCATAGAATGATAGTTTTAAGCTAACAGAGAAATATTATGGGTGAAGGTAGGCGTGATAGGGGTTCAAGCTACAGATCGACCTCTGTCTCAGCTTCACGGAGTGTTAGGCTATCAGGATTTTCTATTTTCAAATCGTCAAGCAAAGATAAGTTATAAATTTTTAATTTTTTACTACATCCTGAAAGCCCTTAGGGTAGGTAACCTTCAAGGTGGATTTACTCAGTGAAAAGGTAAAATAAAAGGGTCAGTTTAAAAGCAACTGAATTCTGAAGAAAACTGGTTATCGTCAAGTATAAAACAATATTTGAACAACATTGATTATCATATTTTATGGGAAGCGACCTATAGTTAGGTCGATTATAAATAAAATAGGGTTTGCAAGATCTGAATTATTCGATTGATTAAAAATTCTGTAATAGTAATCTTAGAAAGCTCCTTAATTTTCAGTTAATATTTTTATTGATATTTGGTTTGTAAGGCTAAGCCTCCTGAGACCCTCGCAGATGCTTGGTTTTGTGTCTTGTCCTGGTGACTGGTTTATTATTGATTCTTAAAATATTATAGTTTTCCAAGCTCTGTGGTCTTCTATTTATTGAACTCAGTTGTTTATTATCAAATAACTGGATTTCACAGATCTGAGTATAGCTAGGTAAAGTTTATTATTGATTCTTAAAATATTATAGTTTTCCAAGCTCTGTGGTCTTCTATTTATTGAACTCAGTTGTTTATCATCGGCTAAGGAATCTAAAGATTTATGGAAACTATGTCTACGTGACCAAAGGTTATAACTAAAGATCTTTATTTTTATATGAGGTGGGTTAATAGGGTTTTGTGCGGTAATTCTATTTTAGTTTTGGATATAAAAAACACAAGTATTGAGATCTCAAAGTTTTTTAAGTGAATCATACTACCATGCTTTGATTTATAACATAAAAACAAACATTTATGTGAAAATACCTATATTCTATTTATGGATCTATAAATGGTCATTTTACATTGAAACAGGGTTTTGAAAAGAATGAATAATAGGTTTCGAGATACTTCTGTAATTTGAAAATCCAGTTATCCCTTTTCTAAACAACTTTGTTATTAAAACATCCTAAGAATATTCTATAACCTAGACATTAACTCTATACTAATTTCTGATTACAATATCGGCTGACAGCATACATAAATTGTATATAAAAATTGTTACAGATAAACTAGTTGTAATCTACTGAAAATATATAAAGGCTTTACCAAAAATTAGAGTTGAGGGTAAATAGAAAATAAACTATCTAAGAAATAAAAGAACAAGGAACATGTTGCTGTAGGTGGAAAACATAATTGGAAATGTTGTTCCTCCCAACCAACTCCTAGAGCAGCCAAATCACTTGCTCCAAGACCCCCGAGCCTGTTCACTGAACCACAAGAGAAAAATCCTTCAATGCGCCATCTGTTGCATTTTTTATTTCAATCACTGTCCAATGATAACCTCCTGCTTCTCATGGACCTACTAATTTATAGTAATTTTCCTCGGACTTGGTCATTTATGAGCCTCCTACTCTTCAACACTCAACTAAGAGTTGTGACATGATTTTAGGGATGATGCCTCCTGCATCTTGAGTTCTCACTCAGTGGTTTCAGCCACTTGTCTTTTCCTCTTGTGGGTCAGCAAACACTCTTCAACAACTCTTTCCACTTCTGTCCCCCTTTCCAGGATTTTTATTAAATAAAATGAATTATTACAATCCGTTCCAGTTTGATTTTTTGTCAAAAATAATTAAAAATAATAATTAAATAATTGTTAAAGTATTATTAGCAGAATTAAAACAATTGAATTATTCTCAGTGTATTACAATAGAGATCAAAAAATGGGTGATGATCATGATGTGGGTCAACGAGATTGGACTAAATAACTTGGTAATAAGTTTCGACCACTAACAGAGGCATAGAATCTACCATCGAATCTACTTCCATAACATTGGGTATCACCTAAGGATTAGAAGAAACAAAGGCATGGTTAAAGATGGAAGAGATCATGTACAAATGAGGGCTTCTTGTTTTGAGGTTTTAGGTGCTGGAAAATGGCAAGTACCCATCAATGATGAATCTTTAAACAAACTAGCATCCACACTTTCATAACTCTTCATGGAATCACCTACAAAGGGAATGATACCACTAGGAGTGAGTCGTAAGTTAAGCATGCAGTAACCAAGATGATCTATAGTGATGATCTTCCCTTGATGGGGGAAGAAAATAAGTTTAAATACCAATGAGACTACCGCTTCCATGGCATAAAACCAAATACACCCCAATAATAGATTATAGTCAATATGTGCATCAACAACTTTAAATCTACCGTCACATTTTCCCCCCTAACTCTATAGGAAAGGCAGGAATGATTCCATGTGGTGTAAAATTACAACCATCAAATTCTTTCAAAGAAGTAGAGGATTGGACAAGCTCAAGAGATCATATTACATGCCATCATGAAATTGACATAACACAAGTTGAGGATCCATAAATAATAGTATGAAAGATATTTTCCCCATGTACGACTACTTGTATTTAAAAGGAAATCTTGTGGGAGAGCCTTGTTTGGCTATATTCCATGTCAAAAAAAACCAAACTAGATTTTATGGGATCAACCCCCCTAATGGCTGACAACGGTGATTTTCATTGTGCAAGAAAAATTTTCAACACTTCGAGAGAAAACATGGAACAAGGGGCTTGAGATAAATATTCAACAATATTGTAATGATGAGCAACTTGAGCATTGGGATTATTTGTTGCTCGATGAAGTACCCCCTTAAAAGGTTGAATGACTATGTCAAGATAATTGTTCTCTATTTGAATAGGTCAATTTGGTTGGTATGGAGAAGATGATTCATTTTCAGGGGATTTGGACTTAGGTTTCTCATAAGTGTGGTTCTGAATTGTAAGGAAAATTGTTTCCTCTAATAAAAACATGTTTGATAGACCATCCCCTTGGGGAGGATGGCCTCCATTCCCCCCTTGCGGAGGTGGAGGATTTGCAACGACCATTTTCCTTTGTTGTTGATGAGGGAAAGGATGAGTTAACACAGCAGGAGGTGGGGTGGAGTCTTTATGATGATGAACTCATTGACTTCTTTTAAGCATGGACATAGATGAGTCATATGATCGCCCCCACAAATTTTACACAGTAATTTTGGTTCCTTTCCTTATTTTTTCCCCCAACATTAGAGGGTGGTGTTTGTTGTGTTAGAAACTCATTGGAAGGAATTTTATTTTTGTTTTTCTTCTTTTTACCTCCAGAATATTGAGATTTATGCATTTGTGATCGTATTGTGTTCACCTCATAGGTTTGAGTTGGAACATTAGATGGTTTGGTAGTAGACATAGTTGAAGGAGGTGGACTAGCAACGTCAAGTTGATTAAGTTTCCCACTTAACTGGTTCACTGAAACAACAGAGACAGAACCAACAACACCATCGGCATCCGGTCCAATTGTGGGTCGAGATGGATCAGTTGACGGCCAGGGAGCATGCAGGATAATGTTGTATAAAGTGCCCGATTATGAATATATCAAATACAAATGTTGTGCACAATGTATAGCTTTCTCCTCAATTATGTACCTAGCCATGGAAACATCACAAGCAATGGGAGGTAACAGTGGCTTCGTAAACTAGTCTGCTAATTATTGATCAGGAATGGTAGTTTTTACAAACCTATTCCTTTGTCTCCATTTATGAATATGGTTAGAAATATGGGTGGCATTGTTTTGACGCAAACATGTCAAAATATCTTTTCATGTTTCATAGTGGATAGGTAATTGGAAGTGGGTTAAAAAATCCCATCACTAGTGCATTGAAGCTAGAATAGGAGGCGGTTGGCAATTCAATGTACCACTTGGATGCACCCTTAGTTAGGGTCCGAGGGAAAAGACATAATTTAACACTGTCATCCAACATATATTTGGAGACACACCACAAATGATAAGTGGTGACATGAGTGGATGGGTCTTCTCATGTTTTACTATCAAACTTAGGTGTGTTGGCATGGATCTTATGTGGAATTGGTGGCCATAAGGGGTTGTGCAAAGTGGGGTCATTAGTTAACCTTGACAAATATGATAAATCCCAAGTAGCTAAAAAGGGAAGCTACGTGTTGGAAAATGGATTATGTGTCAAAGGTAATTGGGCATTTAGGCCCATTTGGCCATAAGGTCACCCCATATATTGGTTTCCAGAAGTGTACGTATTGGGAATGCATGACTTCCCCTAGGAAATTGATTACCCCCATAAGAAGGATTGCCCCTAGTGAACTGATTACCCCCATAAGGTTGATTTCCCCCAGTGAAGGGATTGTTCCCATAACTACCCCAAGGTGAATGACTACAACTAGGATAGGGAACTCCTCCAACATAGGTGTTTCCCCGGGAAAAGGGAATCTACTAGGAGCATTAGTGCCCCCATTGGATGGAAAACTACTAGAAACATCACCACTTGTTTGGAAGGGTAAAATGACAGACATATGTGTGTTTCCATGAAAGGGAGTATTACTAAGGACATTTGACCCTCCCATGGGTTGAGTGCTTCAAAAATGTTTCCCCCTTGAGAGGGAGGCGAGATGCTTTCCCCTATTCAAGGAAGGGAACATGATACCAAATTCTGGGGCTTTTGCATAAAATCAACCCATTCATGACATTCACAACAATAAAACAAATGTGTGTAAATCTAAATCAAAGCAAACATGCACAACGAAATTAAACTGTCCACACACATTTCTCTTGCATACAGCATATCAATACAATCATCAAATTAAAACATTTCAGAAGTAAATAGACATAAAGAATATACTCATATCCATTGTGATATGGTCCCAAGCAACTAGCTATGTCACTACAACGTTCCACACAACCATAGGTCTCTGTCCAACCTGTATTCTTTCAGCACTCAGAGACCACCCCCGAGTTGGGCATGATTTCTACAAGGAAAAGGAAACACTCAAGCTCATACACAACTAAATAATCATTGCATATAAGCCAAGCCAGTCCACAATTGGGTTTATCAGGCTAAACCTGAACCCTCTTAATTTTTGGATGCTTGCACTCAAGTGCAAGCCAATCACAATCATTGGGCATGGATAAACATGTTTAACAATGGGATTTACAAAAAGGATGGCCATGGGATTCCCCCAAATCGTAGGAACACCGAAAATGGACTGTGGGAAGAGGAATTCGACCCCATGGAGCAAACCCTATTTATTCCATAGCTTATGAGCATTTCAAATGGCCAAAATAGCCTCAGTGAAACCACAAATCGATCTCCCTTCCTCCTAGCAGCTCTGCAACACCCAAAACTCCTTCTTCCCAACCAGAAAACAAGGGAAAACCATAAGAACGTGGAGGGAAAACAGCCAGGCAGCTCCCAAAACGTGAGAGAGGCAAAATTGGTTGATGGGGAATGGCTTGGGGAGCAATTTCATGGCTCCTTTCTTTTCCAAGAATTCAAACATGATTTTCTATGAAGGGTGGCTTACCCATACCCGAATTTGGACCACCATACCTCTCCATTCCGCAAGGCATTAACTACTTCACCCAACTCTTTTGAGAAATGAATGATAGGGTACAAAAGTCAACATGGGTAGTTTAGGGTTTTATGGGTTCTCTCATTAACACTTGGCTTGACTTGATTGGCTCCAAGAATTTGAATGTTTCCCTCCCAATTCCTTGTAAAATAAAGCTCCCATCTCTTGCATTGCATAGCTAGTTGTGGGTATTTTATTAAAATGCATATTTACATGATATTTGCAATTCCATTGTGCCTGGCTAGCACATAAACCATATGCATCAATAAATGAATGGCAGGGCCTTGGTCTTGAGATCCTCACCACGATTTTATAACAATGTTACATCATTTACATTTTAATGCAATGGGGTCAAAATCGGGATATTACATGGGGATTCTTGTAGACATGCCAATGGTGACTTGGGAACTACCGCCAATAGTAAATGTACGAATCCCCCCCCCCCACCCCCCACAAAATTAAAAGTTGAGGAGACTTGTTGTGATGGTCCACTATATGGTGGAGTAATGGATTGACCAATGGGTGAAATAGTAGGTATGGTTGATGTTCCGCAAAGGGAAAGAGTAGATGTGTTGGGTGTAGTAAATGGAGTATTTACCCCACTAGTAGATGGTTGTGGAGAATTAACTGAAGTTCCTCCTCCACTACCAAGGCAAGATGGGATGGGTTATTCCATAGTGGAAGATAATGTGGTACCATACATGATATAACTGAAGAGTGAAAAGGGATCACTAGGTAAAGGTTGAACTTGCTCAAGTATGGGGCTCAAAGGATGGGTCAAAGGTGGGTTAAAGGGTGGAACAACACCCTCATCCACAACTTCAATGCCAGAATGGGTGGTATGAACCAAATCCATTTCAGAATTTATGGCGTCTCTTGCCTCTTTTGGAGAGGTGACTCGCCTTTGAATATAAAGAGTTTTCTCCTCCACAGGAGAGAAGCCCCTAATATGTCGAGATTGAAAAATCGGTAGATTGGCCATGATAAATAATTGAAATGTACAAAACAAAATTAACACTTCTAAGGCCAAATACAAGATAAAATACAACATACCCCTAGTAAAATCTAGGCTATCTACAAGCAAACCAATTGGCTGAAAGGACTCTTCCGAAGGTGGGTCTCAATCCACCAGTGAAGAGGCAAGAAGCAATTATGATAACCCCTCATATTCCCTCAAATCCAAGGTCCAAGTGCCTACGGGGCACCTCCCATGGTAGAGAAAGCAGATGATATATCGTTTGTCTCGGGTACCACAAGCACTTCCCACTTGCAGTCACCTATGTAGATACCTAGGAAAATGAGCTAAGGCTACCACTTCACAAAAGGATGACCGAGCAGAACATTCACAAGTCAATTTCAAACATGTGGACAGGGAACGTGCGGCATATGATAAAGACCCAAATCTTGGCAAAAAGGTGTCACCCCCAAAACTACCAACTGACCAAACCCCAATACACTAGAGACCACCAAATCTCATTGCAACATCCCAATGCTTGGCATAGAATGTGTGACAAATAATGACTGCAGATATACCCCTACTAACATACTAACATAAACAAATTTTCAAGAACATCAACAAAAGCTAAAAATGTCCTCTAAGAACACCACCAAACCAGAGGGATCGAATTAGAGACCCGAGAACTAATTCAAGATTTATCAAACAAACTCAAAGAGGAAGGATTGAAATCAATCAAAACCACTCAAACACTTTAAAATGAGACTCTCTGAGGGTTTCATAGAGATTATGACACTCGATACACAATTTTCAGAACCAACCAAAAATAAATATGAGCAAAAACATATAAAAAATCCTCAAACAAGCCAAATTAGAGCACCATCTCTCTGTTAGAGACCAAAGGGGAGGGATTGGAAAAGCGATCATTGACCCTTATAATCCTGTAGGGAGCGATGGTCTCACCCTGATCCCCAAAGAGAGGGGCGATGGAGCAACAAAAGGGAAAAAAATTAGCTCAGGCTCATATCTAAGCAGTCCCAGAAGTGGACTAGGCCCAAGACTTATCTAAGAAGACCCTTGTAACCAAATCAAAAACCTAGGAATGCCAAGAAACCAAGAATTCAAGAAATTGAAAGGAAAAACTGGGGAAAGTATAACCAATCTTTCCCAAGTGGAGTCATTTGTTATGGTGTATATCTTTCTCTTGTAAACATGTGAGCACCCTCTTGAATCCTTTTTCTTCGTTCAAGATAGGCAGTAGAGTAGACCTATGTGATTTTCCCACTAGATCTGACTATCTAGACACTATAGCTACACATCCACTTTCATGCAAATATCAGGGAAAATTTTAAGAATCTCCCCTCAATTTATATGTATAATAAATGGGTGAAACCCCATAATACATAGGAAAGTGTGAAGGCTATTTTATCAATAATATAATATGTATATATAATGTTTTTGGCGAATCTTTCACAGAATTATAAAATCTTGTAAAATATGGGCGAATCCTTGATGAAATTATAAAATCATGGCGAACTTTCACAAGATTATAAAACCTTGTAAAATTTTTGACGAGTCTTTCACAGAATTAGAAAATCTTGTAAAATCTTGGTGAATTTTTTTCATAACAATATTTCAACTTGGTTGTTTGATAATTTTGAAAGCTAATCATTTTACCTTTGAATCTCTTTGTTGCATACCTGGTACATTGACTACATTTACTTTATTCTCCTTTTTTCATTTTAATTTATTTTGTCATTCAATCAAATGACCCAATATTGATGGAGGATTCAATAATTCCAGTTGTATTACTTGTGATTAGAGGGAATGGAATGGATCCCTTTTTGGGTTTTAGTTATCTTATTCATGTTTCCTCTTTGTTCCACTTTGAGGGGGGTTTAGGAATTATACCCTATAGAGGAGTACATGCCTCATTTTAAATAAATGAATCCTTATCCTCATCGCAACTCTCATAGGAAGGGATGAGGTACCTCATGTTTTGATTGTTCTACATCCTTTTTTGTAGCAACTCCTTAAATTTCACCTCAAAGTAAATATAATATTTCAATTTATCATTTTTCCCCTTTTCCCCTAAGAGATCAAGGTTCTTGGGAGTGTTTCTTTCATATGAATTAGCTCTAGATAAATCTACATCTAAGGTCTGTATTATCAAAATCTAAGTCTTAGGTCCAGGAAGAATTATTACAATCTATAATGACTTTGTCAAGTAGAAATTTACTAATTTCCTGAATATCTACAACTTTGTTTATGTAAATCATTATTCCCTTATTGGTATAGTGTGGGTCAATATTAAGAAAATTTGCAATTCCTTCTTATTTTGATATCCCATAAATGAATGGGAAGACTTTACTGTCTCACCTCAAACTAGGATATGAAGGATTGAATTTAAACATTGATCACCCTTTCTTCCCTCCTTCATTTCCTTTTTGCACCTAATAAATCCTTTTTGATAATATCCTAGGTCCCTTGAAAGATTTTTTTTTGAAACTTGTTTGGGCTTGGGGCTTTGTCCTTCTTCTTTGAGAAAACAACATAGTTTAGCTCTTCCAAAGCCCTTCTGCTTTGGAAAAACAACAAAATTTATCTCTTCCATTTTCAATGGTCTTAATAGAGAATTGGTCATCTTAAATTGATTAGCATTGAATTATTAACTAGTAGGGAGGAACAATCTCTACCCACATTGGAAAGGTATTTCCTCATTAAGCAAGAGAAATAGTTTGTTGGTGCACTTTTGTTTTATTCTTTGTCAAAATTGTTAATATTCCTATGACCTACTCTAAACCAAGTCATTCTCAATGTCGACTTCCCTTCTTCTTCCTCCTTGTAAAAAAATCACTCCTAGTCCCTTAGAGCTAGTTGTTTCTCTATAAGAAAAGAGTTTGATATTCCTTCTCTCAATTTAGTATTTTTCTTTTATTTTGTTTTAACTTTTCCCGTTAAATGGTCTATGGTAGCACTCACTAGTCAAATATCAAGAAATATTATTTTCTAATTGAAAGGTAACTTGACTAAAGGACATAGCTTGGAAATCTAAAGAAAAGGTTTCAAGAAACTAAAATGTCATAGGAAAAATTTACGAGCATTTCCAAGAAATTTCTATGGTATTTCCACTTTGTAAAAGTTTTCTTGTATGTTGTAGGGAAATGGAGGGGTTGCATTTCCAATAACATAGCTTTTCATTAGTCTAGGAGCTATGAGAAGTTCCTATTTCTTAAACATATTGTTTAATTTCTTAAACATAGTATGCATAGATGCTATTTGTCACTTGTTGCAATTTATTTTGGAAAATTCATTAGTTCATTTGGAGGATAATCATTGAGATATCCTCATTGAAATAGAATCACGTGTGAGAATTTTAGCTAAGAGAAACCAAATAAGAGGTTTTCAAAGGAGGAGGTCTCTTCTATGTTGTGCAAGTCACTAAATCTACGAAACTAGTGTTATCTATGAAACTAGTGTCCATAAATGGCTTGGCTAGTGTCCATCCAATTTTGATGGCAGTTTTTTTACCATAAAATTGCACTGCATAACACGATGAAGTAGTTTTTGTTCTGTGGATATATACTAAATATATTTTTAAAAACCAAGTTGGAAAATTTAAGGGTTTGCATAAACTAATAAAAAGCCCATTGTAGACAGTTATTACGCAGTTAAATTTTTCAATAATAAGAACGGAGGCTACGTTAAACTTGTGAGTCTCATGATGATGATCCAATAGATGGATCGAAACCTCCGTTCTTATGATTGGAAAAAGACCATTGATTTTATTTTGTCGGGTTAATATATAAGAATTTGATTGAAAATTAAGTTTTTATAATATTATAATAAAAAATGTATTATGAATTTAATAAAAATAAATAAATGTTGAGTTTAAGTATTAATAATGAGAAACACTACTAAAGCATTACTTGTATCGTACTATGGGCATAATCAAAATATAAACTTTATAACGATTCAATTAAAGAATCACCATATCACTCTCAACAACACTTATTGAGGCTCTCAAAGATTTTAACCTAGTTAGACACAACTAGGTTGGTTATCAAAATCAAATGTGACTGGATATAAATCCGATAACTTTATATTCAACTTACCTTTATTTAGGATAACCTTCTATTCAACTTACCTTTATTTAGGATAACCTTCTATTCAACTTACCTTAATTTAGAAAACAGTGAGATGCAAAAGCATGAATAATTCAGATTTTAATTAAAAAATTATTCAACTTACCTTAATTTAGAGAACACTGGTGTTAGCTCCAAATTTGTGCGAAGGGTTTGGAAGGAGTCTAAACCCATAGAAGTGTTTAAAGAGGGCTCTGCTCTAAAACCCCATGGTCCAAAAATCCAGAAGATCAAACCTCTGTGTGATGGAGTTGGTCCGAGATAGAGAAAATTTGATAAATTTAAGGGTTTTTGTGGGGATTAGAGAATTAAATTAAAAGATTGTGCTTGCTGCATGTGTGTACATAAATGGACGGTCGAGATCAAAGGCGGTAAAGATCGACGATCATAAGCATTCACCACAGTATGAGTTGGCGGTCCTTAAAGCGTTGGCGGGGAGTTAAACGTAAAGCAGGACCGAAAAATGATCAACGGTGCAGGCGCAAGGAGGTCCAGATCGACGATCCATGCGATGTTCGCAGAATTAACATGTGCATAAGGGGTCGTGATTCAAATTTGTGAAGTTTGGTTAAAGCCCCGCACCTTCCAACGGCCCAGATCTCGTGAGGTGTGGATCTATGGCGGAGGTTAACTTCGCAGATGTTACTTGTGCATCAAATCAGTAGGTTCCAAATATGCGAAGTTGGTAGGTGAAGCGACATTCGATGGTTCTGATTAAGGCATGGTCAACGTCTACGGTCCTGATCTGATCACGAGTGTTAGCAGATAAAAAACATCACCTCTGCAGACTAATGAGTGTCAGATGGACGGAGGTCGCATCAACGTCGTCGGGCATCTTCCCACCTATCACGAGAGCCGGTTCAATCATGTTCTATGTCATCTCAAGTATCGGCCATCATGGCTTCTCACGTGAGAGATCCTGTCAAGCCATCATGGCGAAATGATTGCTCAGGACTACCATCATTGTCATGGTGGTTATAAGCATGGCTCCCCATGGTGCATGACTCACGTCCATATCAGAAGGTAGCGAGCTCGACCATTCGGTCATCTTTTAGTTGAGAATAGGTTATGGAGAGTGGGTAGAGAGCCGAGGTGGTTATCATACCAGAATAGGTGTGGTTTGTGGTGGAGGAGGAGCATGTTCCCTCCTCTCCGATAACATTCGACCACGTGGAGTAGAGCTCAGCCAGCGAACTGGAAGAGCACGCAGGCCAGTAAAGGGACAAGCAGGTTCGGCGTCGGCTGAAGGAGAAACGGATCAGAGGAGACAAGCAGGATGTTCATCAGGATATGGATATCATCCAAGATTACATCCTACCCACAGAGGATGTGACACTTCCCCTTTCATCCGAGAAGGAACCGGATGAAGACCCCCCAAAAGTAGAAGATTTCTTCGACCCACAGGGAAACCTAAACATTCTAGAGTGAGGTGGTAGTTCATCCATGGCGTCCCCTTTTCTTTTCCCCGACAAGTCTACTTCTGGCTAAGTATGTGGGCCTCTTTTTGTTCTGTTTGAGATCAATTTGGGTCTATATGTTGTTTGAAACCACGGCAGTTTGTACCTTGCAAAAAGACATATGTATCGTTAGTCACAGCTTGTCTAATAGCCGTCGTTATCATTTTGTAATTCCCTATCAAGGGAAGTGAACTGAATAGCATAGGTGGAAGCATAGTCATGGCATATTTTATAACTGTTTTTGATGCTCATTCCACAGCCGAGAGCCTATAAATAGCAATTTAATAGAGGAACAAAGGGTTGGAGAATCATTTTTTGCTGAGGCCTTGGAGAGCCTGGTTCTGTATTTACGAAACGTCATCCTTAATAGAATCGCAGTGCTTGTAATGGGTGTCTAAATAGAGAATCATGTGTCTCTTTGCTTACAGTCTGTTTATTATATTTCTCTAACGTGATCGTGCTTCCTGTTATTCATTTCGGTTATGTGTTCTCTTTCATATCTGAAATCAGTGTCTAGTAGTATAGGATTCTTGGCAACAAGCTCTAGATACTATTTCCGATGTTCACTCAACAGTTCTACTAAAGTCAATATCGAATTCATCCATGCTAGATGCTCATATCGATGGTTTGTCCTTGCTTTCTTCTTTTATCACATAAAATTAGCATTTCGATGGCAAGCGGGTGGCTACCTTGCCTTCGCTTGGGTATCCCACACTATGGCGCTGCTGTTTGATTTGTGTTTTGTATCTTGACTCCATTGCCCACGTCTCTCTCATCATTATCTTGCCAAACTTTAAACGACTTTTCCCCTTGCAGAAGTCTGACCTTCTGAGTGTGTTGATTGAATATTTTTCTTAATAACACTATGTGTTTATCTTTAATTATTTTTAGTCTTCTTTGTGTATTCTTCATGTCTGCAATTTTATTGATTATTTTCATCCCTTTGTAGTCTTATGAGAGAGCCCTCTCTGACTGTGCTCAGTCAGTTGCACAAGTCTGAAGTGGTTTTGCTGTCACCCCAGCTTGCCCTCTCCCACAGCATGGGGGGTCATTTTGGGTGCTAACAAATTGGCGCCGTTGCCGGGGAACGATTTTCTTATCATCCCTGGGAGAACGACTAAGTTTCAGTTCTGGTTGTTGATGGTGAACAGCAGTCAGACATTGAAAAGGTTGTATACCTTTCACCTGGCGACTCCACTCATTGAGTTTTTGACACAAAGGAAGCTCCACTGGGGAAAGAAATGGTGACTCCACCCATGATTTAATTTGCAGACTCCACCAGAGAATGAACTCAGCTATTTTAGACATGGAAGAATTAAGGTCCAGGTATCAAGGTATAAACCTCCTCAAAGAGGTCTTGTTCTTCTGCGTTGGTTTCCTTTTTCCTTTATGTATATATATAAAAAAATTCGTGTCTCATCGAAGAGCTCCAAGTCATGAGAGAGCCTCCTTTGTATATCCTTCACTAGAACTTGAAAATGTACATCCTCCTTTCACCCTTAGAGCCAAACCCACCCTTCCTTTTGAACCAAATAATATCCATACCCATCCTCGCAGACCCCATGAGGGTGAATCTAGTAATGTTATCCCCGTACATACTCCTTCGCCTTCCATATTTCAGCTAAGATACACCCCTTTAAAGCTACCCCCTTTCCTTCATGAATTTCCTCCCAAATACCATAAACACCTCCATGTTTTTTATGGAGACTCCGAAATCCTCACTGCCGAGAAACATTTTCAAGGTTTTGAGGATTTTCTAAACCTTTTTGAAGTAGAACATGATGATGTCTATATGAGAATTTTTGCTCAATCCCTCCAAGGAGATGTGAAGAAATGGTTCAAGCACTTGCAGCCGGAGTCCATTCATACATGGGAGGAATTATCTGGAGCTTCTTGAATTTTGGGGTGAGAGAAGGTCATGGGACCTAGTCCTTGCAGAATTCTACTCCATGAGAAGCCAAGAAGATGAGACCATGTCTAGCTTTAACAGAAGATTCACAAGCTTCTATTATAATATGCCAAAAGAAATTCATCCCCTAAAGAATGCTGCTAAGCTACACTACGCATCTATCTTTCCTCTGGGTTTATCTCTTCTTCTTTTGGAAAGAACATCCTCTAATTTGTAGCATATGTTCATTGATACGGTGGAGGTTGAAGGCAATCTCAGAATGTCTAGAGAAATCCTAGAGCAGGGCGATAAGGATAAGACATGGAGGGTTAGAATTTAGAAAAGAAGATAGGCATAGAAGATCTGAGCTATTTTCTCATGACAGGCAGAGAGATGGTCAACTTGCCCCTGCACGAGAAGGAGATGAGGCTGATGTGTTTGAGGAAGGTCGCGCTCAGCATTTGGAGAGTCATGTATGCGAAGTCTTGAAGAAAGGCTTGGTCCGCCCATATATGATGAATATGGAGATGACAAGGTCGTAGGCTTCCTAGATGTGGGTGGGAAAAACGAGATTTCATGCAGTCAGCCTAAATACTATGGAAGTCTCGCCAGGGAGGAAGACGCAACGTCGATTCCTAACTCCTCTATTGCAATCCACGAGAATATCAATCCTGAAGGTGGCGAAGCCCTGTTTCCCGAAGCTGAATTATTTGCCAAAATAAGGAAGATTCTTAAAGCCATGAACGAAGAAACCCTCAAGACTCTGCATGAACAACCTTGCCCCCATCCACGGGAAGAGGACAGAGATGAAAATCAAGAGTTTCATGGGGTTCCCCAGCAGGCAGAAGCTTCTTTTCAGACTAAAGCTGAAAGAGAATACAGAGTCCTTGAGGAAGAATACAGGGCCCTCGAGGAAGAATATGTGATCTTTGAGAGAAATTATGGAACTCTTGAAGAAACTCTTGAGCCTCGTGTGTACCTTCGACAGATTGACCAGATAGCTAAGATGCTAAAAGGTGACCAGGGTGGCCCATGTGATGTTTATATGGAATCCACTTTTTGGACTGAAGCTGTTATAGAATCCTTGACGAAGTTCTCGAGCCTGGCCAATATCTCCAGCCAGCTAACCAAATAATCAAGGTACTTGAGGGAGATCGGGCTGGGCAGTATGATTTTCATGTAGGCTTTTCCAACCTGGAGTCTGAATTTCAAGAAGAACGGCCTTTCCTCGATCCTTTCGGGGGACAGGGCAAAGTTTCTTTTGAAGTTCCAGAGCAAAACCTGGTTTTCAACCTAGGGATCATAAGGAGCCCAAGAGGAGGTGTTATAGATAGCTTTTGTTTGGGAGCAACCTTCCAAGTTACAAAGGGACAGTCATGTCACCGAGGGGTGCTTGAAGTTGCTCGTTTCAGTCTCACCAGGTTGTGCAGAGTTTTCAGTAGGCATGATTTTCGGGTTTTGATTGGAGTTTGTCAAAGGTCCGCAATCCCTAGCCCTGACATGAGTGCCTGGGGAAACCAATGTCCTACCTACAGCTCTTCCGAAAGAAATTCTGCTAGGATGAAAGAAGAATTTATAGGGTACCACGCTTTATATGATCCAGGGGTAGAGCATAAGAAGAATTTCATCAGCTGGAGTACGTGCTTTGGTTTCACTCAAAGGGTCCTCGCCTATCACCATCTCCTAGTGCCATTGACCCTCGTTGTTCTGACGTTATTTGGGCACAATGGGTGGATCCACCTGGGGTGTCAGTTGCTGGATTGGTTACACTGGATTTTTTGTATAACCTAAAGCTACCGCCTCTCAAATACGGTAGAGTAGAGTACTTTGTATATAAATAAGCCCAAGTTTTCGGCATTTCCAATTTCAGTAATAGATTTTCATTTTCAGTTTGCTTTCAGTTTTTTATTAAAAAAGGCTACAGGTTGCAGAATTCATGATAAGACAGGCCCAATGGAGCAGGCACTCGGTCTACGGTGTTCTTTGCTACATCGCAGGGAGGATAGCATCCCCGAGTAGGAGCCAGTTGTTAGCACCAAATTTGTGTTAAGGGTTCGGAAGGAGTCTATACCCATAAAAGTGCTGAAAGAGGGCTCTGCACTAAAACCATGGTCCAAAAGTCTAGAAGATCAAAGCTATTTGTGATGGAGCTGGTCCGAGATAGAGAAAATTTGATAAAATTTAAGGGTTTTTGTGGGGATTAGAGAACTAAATTAAAATATTACGTTTGCTTCATGTGTAGACATAAGTGGATGGCCGGGATCAAAGGCGGTAAATGTCGACGATCGTAAGCATTCACCACAGTATGAGTTGGAGGTCCTTTAAGCGCTGGTGGTCAGTTAAACGTAGGGCAGGACCAAAAAGTGATCAACGGTGCAGGCGCGAGGAGGTCCAGATCGACAATCCATGTGATGTTCACAGAATTAACATTCACGAAAGGGGTCATGATTAAAATTTGCGAAGTTTGGTTAAAGCCCCGCACCTTCCAACGACCCAGATCTTGTGAGGTGTGGATCTACGGCGGAGGTTAACTTCGCAGATGTTACTTGTGCAACAAATCAGTAGGTTCCAAATATGCGAAGTTGGTAGGGGAAGTGACATTCGACGGTTCTGATGAAGGCATGGTCAAGATCTACGGTCCTGATCTGATCACGAGTGTTAGCAGATAAAAATCATTTTCTCTGTGGAATAATGAGTGCCAGATGGACGGAGGCAACATCAGTGTCGTCATCCATCTTCCCACCTATCACGAGAGCCGGTTCAATCATGTTCTACATTAGCTCAAGTCTCAGCCATCATGGTTGCTCGCGTGAGAGATCATGTCAAGCCATCATGGAGAAATGATTGCTCAGGACTGCCATCATTGTCACCATGGTTATAAACATGGCTCCCCATGGTACACGACTCACTTCCATATCGGAAGGTGGCGATCTCGACCATTCGGGCATCTTTTAGTTGAGAACAGGTTATGGAGAGTGGGCAGAGAGCCGAGGTGGTTATCATGCCAGAATAGGTGTGGTATGAGGTGGAGAAGGAGCATGTTCACTCCTCTCTGATAGCGTTCGACCACGTGGAGGAGAGCTCAGCCAATGAACTGGAAGAACACGTAGGTCAGCAAAGGGACAGGAAGGTTCGACATCGGTTGAAGGAGAAAGGGATTAGAGGAGACAAGCAGGATGTTCATCAGGATATGGATATCATCCACAATTACATCCTACCCACAGAGGATGTGACACCTCCCCTTTCAACTAAGAAGGTGTGAAAATCATCACAACAGATCTAAGAGATGATGTATTCCTCACAATGAAAGAATTTAGGAATAAGATTAAGAGTGGTCAATGTAGTAAGATGAGCAACAGAATAATAATACAGTAGAACTTGGATAGAAGCAAAAATACTTCACACACACTAATTAATTAATAACAATATGGACAAATAAGTAGTACAATGCATGAGGATTCGAATGGCTAAGGTGGCAATTCAAATTAGCCTTCATGGATTGATCAAAAGATCACTAGAGTGTCATCGGAGCACAACTAGAAGTCTATCTCATCATCAGTGGAGTCATCAATGCTCAAGTGACTTTCAACCATCAATCAAATTGAGTCTAACTGAGTGTGGTAGGTGTAATTGAGTGTAACTAGAACTAACTGAATGAAGGAGGCTCAGTGGAGAGCGCATGAGGAGCTAACTAGAGTCAGAATGAGCAGTCTAGTCACACTGGAGGTCCATCAGAGTGGTAAGGTCAGTTAAGAGTGATTGAAGCCTAAAATCAAGGAGAGAACTCATTTAACTGAAGACAACTGGACTGGTAGGTGAAGAAAGGCACCTTTGTCAAGTAGATGGTGATATGTGGGTGCATCACTGGCTAGGAGGGCTCAATCTGAGTGGAAATAAGCTCCCGAGTGCTAGAAGACTAGGGACTAGGTGCTAGAGGTGTCAACCTGATGACTGGGAAGCATGCGGATGCATGCAATGCATGCAAGATGGAAAATGCAAAGGATGAAAATGCTGGTAGGACTAGGATGGAGTATAGGAATATCCTAACACCCCCCCTTAATCCATCCTGGGCCCTGGTAACTAAGACCAAAGGTCACCCAATACAATGAATAATAACAGTCAATAAACCGAGGAAATGGGGAAAACCTCACGGGAAAAATATCCCCCCTCAAACTAGACTGTAAGGCACACACAAAAATAAATGCTCCAAACTCAAGCAGGTGTGATGCTTGGTCATATGTCTGGAGGTATCTTCTTCTTGGGAAGAAGTGGATCGTGCTTCGAAAGCATGTGCTTGTGCTTGCTCTTCAGAATGAATGCGATGAGAACAAATCCAAAAGTATGAGGATGATCCTTGAAACTGTGAATCAAATCATTTGAGGTAGGATCAAATCTATGAATGTGCAGATAGTCTTTTGTCTTCTCCTTCGAACCATCATGGGTGAGATTATGCCAAAAGGAACCATCAAATAATAGCTTGAAATCCAAATCAGATTTAAGACTTGAAGAATAGTTTCTTGAGATGTCCTTTGAACCAGCAGGGGTGAGATCAAAACTATCATATGCATGAGAAATTATCCCAAGTAGTGATTGCTTAGAATCCAAATTAGTTCCAAGACTTGAATCATGGTTTCTTGAGATCTCCTTTGAACCATTAGAGGTGAGATCAAAACCAGTAAGTGCATGAGAAATTATCCCAAGCGAATGGCAATGGCCATTATCTTCAATAACCTTCTGAAAGCATGAAATAATGATATTATAGAAGTACATGAGAGGTGAGTGATCAAGGAGAGCGAATGCATTACCTCCAATGGCTGATTTGAACTCCGAAACATTCAATAGATCATGATGCAAACCAATAGACTCTGGTGCAAGAGAGGATTTAGGACCTTTTGCAATTTCTAGAGTGTGAGCTAGCACAGAATTCGAAATAGAAGAAATTTGGAGCATGAGTGTAGAATCTGCAAGTTCTTCTTCTTTGTGGCTAACTTCAATATGAGATATGTTTGATACTGATTCATGATCAATGAGATCATCAAGGAGGGCAAATGCATCACTTTGCTTTCTCTCGAAAGGGTTTGGACCAATCCCTTCATTTTGCTTGCCAAATATTTCATCTAGTTGGGGCCATAGCACTTTTGGAGATTCATCAGCAGAATCAATGAAGAGGGGTCTCATGCATCGAGACATAGCAAACATCATTGTTGCAAAGACACTGTCACCTTTATTTAACCAGTCAATCTCTTCTTCAGAGGATTCGAACTCTCTTTCAAAACAATAATCAAAGAGATCATGGCTCTTCAAATGTGCTATCATTTTTTGTTTCCATTCATCATAGTTGAATGCAGAAAGAGGAGGGATTTCTTCTGAATTCATGGAAGTTGTAGAAGACCTACAAAAACAATAGAAAATTCTGCAACTGTTACTGCTGCAAAATATACAGAAACTGTTGCACTCAAAATCTTGATAATAACCTCCAAAAGAATCTCAGGAATGGAGATAAACAATACTCTCAACATGCTCTGATACCATGTGAAAATCCTCATAGCAGATCTAAGAGATGATGTATACCTCACAATGAAATAATTTAGGAATAAGATTAAGATTGGTCAATGCAGTAAGATGAGCAACAGAATAATAATACAGTAGAACTTAGAGAGAAGCAAAAATACTTCACACACACTTATTAATTAATCACAATATGGAAAAATAAGTAGTACAATGCATGAGCATTCGAATGCCTAAGGTGGCAATTCGAATTAGCCTTCATGGAATGATCAAAAGATCACTAGAGTGTCATCGGAGCACAACTAGAAGTCTATCTCATCATCAGTGGAGTCATCAATGCTCAAGTAACTGTCAACCATCAATCAAACTGAGTCTAACTGAGTGTGGTAGGTGTAACTGAGTGTAACTGGAACTAACTGAATGAAGGAGGTTTAGTGGAGGGCGCATGAGGAGCTAACTGGAGTCAGAAGGAGCACTCTAGTCACACTGGAGGTCCATCCAAGTGGTAAGGTCAGTTAAGAGTGAGTCAAGCCTAAAATCAAGGCGAGAACTCAGTTAACTGAAGACAACTAGACTGGTAGGTGAAGAAGGGCGCCTTTGTCAAGTAGATGGTGAGATGTGGGTGCATCACTGGCTAGGAGGGATCAATCTGAGTGGAAATAAGCTCCCAAGTGCTAGAATACTAGGGACTAGGTGCTGGAGGTGTCAACCTCATGACTGGGTAGCATGCGAATGCATGAAATGCATGCTACATGCAGGAATGCAAGCAAGACTGAAAATGAAAAGGATGAAAATGCTGGTAGGACTAGGATGGAGTATAGGAATATCCTAACAAAAGGCACTGGATGAAGACCCCCCGAAAGTAGAATATTTTGTTGACCCACAGGGAAACCTGAAGGTTCCAAAATGATGTGGCTGTTCGTCTGTGGCATCCCCTTTTCTTTTCCCAGGAAAGTCTATTTCTAGCTAAGTATGTGGGCCTCCTTTTCTTTCGTTTGAGATCAATTTGGGTCTATCTGTTATTTGAAACCACGGCAGTTTGTACCTTGCAAAAATACATCTGTATCGTCAATCATAGCTTGTCTGATAGCCGTCATTATCATTTTGTAATTCGTTGTCAAGGGAAACGAACTGAATAGCATAGGTGGCAGCATAGTCATATCATATTTTATAACTGTTTTTGATGCTCAGTCCATGGCCGAGAGCCTATAAATAGCAATGTAATAGAGGAACAAAGGGTTGGAAAATCATTTTTGGCCGAGGCCTGGGAGAGCCTGGTTTTGTATTTATGAAACATCGTCCTTAATAGAATCGCAATGCTTGTAACGGGTGTCTAAACAGAGATTCATGTGTCGATTTTCTTACAGTTTGTTGTGATCGTGCTTCCTGTTATTCATTTCCGTTATGTGTTCTCTTTCATATCTTAAATCAGTGTATATTAGTATAGAATTCTTGGCAATAGGCTCTAGCTACTGTTTTCGATGTTCAATCAACAGTTCTACTAAAGTTGATATCGAATTCATCCACGTTGGATGCTCATATCGATGGTTTGTCCTTGCTTTCTTCTTTTATCACCTAAAATTAGCATTTCGATGGGAAGCGGGTGGCTACCTTGCCTCCGTTTGGGTATCACACACTACAACGTTGTTTTTTGATTTGTGTGTTGTATCTTGACTCCATTGCCCACGTCTCTCTCATGATTATACTGCCAAAATTTAAACGAATTTGCCCCTTGCAAAAGTCTGACCTTCTGAGTGTGTTGATTGAATATTTTTGTTAAGAAGACTGTGTGTTTATCTTTAATTATTTTCATCCTTTTCTGTGTATTCTTCATGGCTATAATTTTATTGATTATTTTCAGCCCTTTGTAGTCTTCTGAGAGAGCCCTCTCTGACTGTGTTGGGTCATTATTACAAGTCTGAAGTGGTTTTGCTGTCACCCCAGCTTGCCCTCTCCCACATCTTGGGGGGTCATTTTGGGTTCTAACAAATTGGCACCGTTGCCGAGGAACGATTTTCTTATCATCCCTGGGAGAACGACTAAGTTTCAGTTCTGGTTGTTGATGGTCAACAGCATTCAGACATAGAAAATCCTGTATACATTTCACTTGGCGACTCCACTCTTTGATTTTTTGACACAAAGGCAGCTCCACTGGGGAAAGAAATGGCGACTCCACCCATGATTTAATTTGCAGACTCCACCGGAGAACGAACTCAGCTGTTTTAGACATGGAAGAATTAAGGTCCAAGTATCAAGGTATAAACCTCCTCAAAGAGGTCTTGTTCTTCTACATTGGTGGTGTTTGTTGTGTTAGAAACTCATTGGAAGGAATTTTATTTTTGTTTTTCTTCTTTTTACCTCCAGAATATTGAGATTTATGCATTTGTGATCGTATTGTGTTCACCTCATAGGTTTGAGTTGGAACATTAGATGGTTTGGTAGTAGACATAGTTGAAGGAGGTGGACTAGCAACGTCAAGTTGATTAAGTTTCCCACTTAACTGGTTCACTGAAACAACAGAGACAGAACCAACAACACCATCGGCATCCGGTCCAATTGTGGGTCGAGATGGATCAGTTGACGGCCAGGGAGCATGCAGGATAATGTTGTATAAAGTGCCCGATTATGAATATATCAAATACAAATGTTGTGCACAATGTATAGCTTTCTCCTTAATTATGTACCTAGCCATGGAAACATCACAAGCAATGGGAGGTAACAGTGGCTTCGTAAACTAGTCTGCTAATTATTGATCAGGAATGGTAGTTTTTACAAACCTATTCCTTTGTCTCCATTTATGAATATGGTTAGAAATATGGGTGGCATTGTTTTGATGCAAACATGTCAAAATATCTTTTCATGTTTCATAGTGGATAGGTAATTGGAAGTGGGTTAAAAAATCCCATCACTAGTGCATTGAAGCTAGAATAGGAGGCGGTTGGCAATTCAATGTACCACTTGGATGCACCCTTAGTTAGGGTCCGAGGGAAAAGACATAATTTAACACTGTCATCCAACATATATTTGGAGACACACCACAAATGATAAGTGGTGACATGAGTGGATGGGTCTTCTCATGTTTTACTATCAAACTTAGGTGTGTTGGCATGGATCTTATGTGGAATTGGTGGCCATAAGGGGTTGTGCAAAGTGGGGTCATTAGTTAACCTTGACAAATATGATAAATCCCAAGTAGCTAAAAAGGGAAGCTACGTGTTGGAAAATGGATTATGTGTCAAAGGTAATTGGGCATTTAGGCCCATTTGGCCATAAGGTCACCCCATATATTGGTTTCCAGAAGTGTACGTATTGGGAATGCATGACTTCCCCTAGGAAATTGATTACCCCCATAAGAAGGATTGCCCCTAGTGAACTGATTACCCCCATAAGGTTGATTTCCCCCAGTGAAGGGATTGTTCCCATAACTACCCCAAGGTGAATGACTACAACTAGGATAGGGAACTCCTCCAACATAGGTGTTTCCCCGGGAAAAGGGAATCTACTAGGAGCATTAGTGCCCCCATTGGATGGAAAACTACTAGAAACATCACCACTTGTTTGGAAGGGTAAAATGACAGACATATGTGTGTTTCCATGAAAGGGAGTATTACTAAGGACATTTGACCCTCCCATGGGTTGAGTGCTTCAAAAATGTTTCCCCCTTGAGAGGGAGGCGAGATGCTTTCCCCTATTCAAGGAAGGGAACATGATACCAAATTCTGGGGCTTTTGCATAAAATCAACCCATTCATGACATTCACAACAATAAAACAAATGTGTGTAAATCTAAATCAAAGCAAACATGCACAACGGAATTAAACTGTCCACACACATTTCTCTTGCATACAGCATATCAATACAATCATCAAATTAAAACATTGCAGAAGTAAATAGACATAAAGAATATACTCATATCCATTGTGATATGGTCCCAAGCAACTAGCTATGTCACTACAACGTTCCACACAACCATAGGTCTCTGTCCAACCTGTATTCTTTCAGCACTCAGAGACCACCCCCGAGTTGGGCATGATTTCTACAAGGAAAAGGAAACACTCAAGCTCATACACAACTAAATAATCATTGCATATAAGCCAAGCCAGTCCACAATTGGGTTTATCAGGCTAAACCTGAACCCTCTTAATTTTTGGATGCTTGCACTCAAGTGCAAGCCAATCACAATCATTGGGCATGGATAAACATGTTTAACAATGGGATTTACAAAAAGGATGGCCATGGGATTCCCCCAAATCGTAGGAACACCGAAAATGGACTGTGGGAAGAGGAATTCGACCCCATGGAGAAAACCCTATTTATTCCATAGCTTATGAGCATTTCAAATGGCCAAAATAGCCTCAGTGAAACCACAAATCGATCTCCCTTCCTCCTAGCAGCTCTGCAACACCCAAAACTCCTTCTTCCCAACCAGAAAACAAGGGAAAACCATAAGAACGTGGAGGGAAAACAGCCAGGCAGCTCCCAAAACGTGAGAGAGGCAAAATTGGTTGATGGGGAATGGCTTGGGGAGCAATTTCATGGCTCCTTTCTTTTCCAAGAAGTCAAACATGATTTTCTATGAAGGGTGGCTTACCCATACCCGAATTTGGACCACCATACCTCTCCATTCCGCAAGGCATTAACTACTTCACCCAACTCTTCTGAGAAATGAATGATAGGGTACAAAAGTCAACATGGGTAGTTTAGGGTTTTATGGGTTCTCTCATTAACACTTGGCTTGACTTGATTGGCTCCAAGAATTTGAATGTTTCCCTCCCAATTCCTTGTAAAATAAAGCTCCCATCTCTTGCATTGCATAGCTAGTTGTGGGTATTTTATTAAAATGCATATTTACATGATATTTGCAATTCCATTGTGCCTGGCTAGCACATAAACCATATGCATCAATAAATCAATGGCAGGGCCTTGGTCTTGAGATCCTCACCACGATTTTATAACAATGTTACATCATTTACATTTTAATGCAATGGGGTCAAAATCGGGATATTACATGGGGATTCTTGTAGACATGCCAATGGTGACTTTGGAACTACCGCCAATAGTAAATGTACGAATCCCCCCCCCCCCCACCCCCCACAAAATTAAAAGTTGAGGAGACTTGTTGTGATGGTCCACTATATGGTGGAGTAATGGATTGACCAATGGGTGAAATAGTAGGTATGGTTGATGTTCCGCAAAGGGAAAGAGTAGATGTGTTGGGTGTAGTAAATGGAGTATTTACCCCACTAGTAGATGGTTGTGGAGAATTAACTGAAGTTCCTCCTCCACTACCAAGGCAAGATGGGATGGGTTATTCCATAGTGGAAGATAATGTGGTACCATACATGATATAACTGAAGAGTGAAAAGGGATCACTAGGTAAAGGTTGAACTTGCTCAAGTATGGGGCTCAAAGGATGGGTCAAAGGTGGGTTAAAGGGTAGAACAACACCCTCATCCACAACTTCAATGCCAGAATGGGTGGTATGAACCAAATCCATTTCAGAATTTATGGCGTCTCTTGCCTCTTTTGGAGAGGTGACTCGCCTTTGAATATAAAGAGTTTTCTCCTCCACAGGAGAGAAGCCCCTAATATGTCGAGATTGAAAAATCGGTAGATTGGCCATGATAAATAATTGAAATGTACAAAACAAAATTAACACTTCTAAGGCCAAATACAAGATAAA
The DNA here is from genome assembly GCA_027924585.1 of Larix kaempferi. Classification (NCBI taxonomy): domain Eukaryota; kingdom Viridiplantae; phylum Streptophyta; class Pinopsida; order Pinales; family Pinaceae; genus Larix; species Larix kaempferi. The sequence goes on from BSBM01001063.1 coordinate 5,098,600, forward strand.
ATACAACATACCCCTAGTAAAATCTAGGCTATCTACAAGCAAACCAATTGGCTGAAAGGACTCTTCCGAAGGTGGGTCTCAATCCACCAGTGAAGAGGCAAGAAGCAATTATGATAACCCCTCATATTCCCTCAAATCCAAGGTCCAAGTGCCTACGGGGCACCTCCCATGGTAGAGAAAGCAGATGATATATCGTTTGTCTCGGGTACCAAAAGCACTTCCCACTTGCAGTCACCTATGTAGATACCTAGGAAAATGAGCTAAGGCTACCACTTCACAAAAGGATGACCGAGCAGAACATTCACAAGTCAATTTCAAACATGTGGACAGGGAACGTGCGGCATATGATAAAGACCCAAATCTTGGCAAAAAGGTGTCACCCCAAAAACTACCAACTGACCAAACCCCAATACACATAATAACCCACTAAGCACACCAAGAGGGGATATCTCTCAAATGCACCTACCTTGACCTTGTGCTTGAACCATGTGTTAGATGAGCTTTCCTGTCAAGCATCTCTTGTTACTAATGGATTTTTTTCTCATTAGTGACTCTATTTTATTTATATGGCCTTGGAGAGTGTCCTCTCCAACACTGTTCCAAGGCCCTACTCCCTAAGATAATGTTAGTTTGATAGACCAAAAAGAAAAATGTCTAATATATTTTAATTAAGCACTTTCTTTTATGGTTGTTGATTACTCAAGCAGGTATATGGAGTGAGGCTTGGTGATGTGAAAGACTCTAGACCCAAAAGATAGAAAAGATGCAAGAATGATATGCACTTCTTTTCCATTCAATGAAATTATATCTATGGGAGGGAGGATATTTATTTTCCTTTTCAATCAACCCAAAAGATCCCAATAAGAATATGCAGAAAATCCAAAAGTAAATATGATCACAAATATTTCTTTAATACAATCAAACCGAAAGCAAGCACACTAAATAAAAAGCTATGCACATGCAAATGTAAGAATCCTTTTGTTTTTCCTTTTTTGTTTATAATCATAAAACAAAATAACAACAATAATATGCATGCAACAAGCATCTTCGAGTATTCAAACCCAACAAGACAGAACAATGATCAATAGGACAACTAGAGACCACCAAAGCTCATTGCAACATCCCAATGCTTGGCATAGAATGTGTGACAAATAATGACTGCAGATATACCCCTACTAACATACTAACATAAACAAATTTTCAAGAACATCAACAAAAGCTAAAAATGTCCTCTAAGAACACCACCAAACCAGAGGGATCGAATTAGAGACCCGAGAACTAATTCAAGATTTATCAAACAAACTCAAAGAGGAAGGATTGAAATCAATCAAAACCACTCAAACACTTTAAAATGAGACTCTCTGAGGGTTTCATAGAGATTATGACACTCGATACACAATTTTCAGAACCAACCAAAAATAAATATGAGCAAAAACATATAAAAAATCCTCAAACAAGCCAAATTAGAGCACCATCGCTCTGTTAGAGACCAAAGGGGAGGGATTGGAAAAGCGATCATTGACCCTTATAATCCTGTAGGCAGCGATGGTCTCACCCTGATCCCCAAAGAGAGGGGCGATGGAGCAACAAAAGGGAAAAAAATTAGCTCAGGCTCATATCTAAGCAGTCCTAGAAGTGGACTAGGCCCAAGACTTATCTAAGAAGACCCTTGTAACCAAATCAAAAACCTAGGAATGCCAAGAAACCAAGAATTCAAGAAATTGAAAGGAAAAACTGGGGAAAGTATAACCAATCTTTCCCAAGTGGAGTCATTTGTTATGGTGTATATCTTTCTCTTGTAAACATGTGAGCACCCTCTTGAATCCTTTTTCTTCGTTCAAGATAGGCAGTAGAGTAGACCTATGTGATTTTCCCACTAGATCTGACTATCTAGACACTATAGCTACACATCCACTTTCATGCAAATATCAGGGAAAATTTTAAGAATCTCCCCTCAATTTATATGTATAATAAATGGGTGAAACCCCATAATACATAGGAAAGTGTGAAGGCTATTTTATCAATAATATAATATGTATATATAATGTTTTTGGCGAATCTTTCACAGAATTATAAAATCTTGTAAAATATGGGAGAATCCTTGATGAAATTATAAAATCATGGCGAACTTTCACAAGATTATAAAACCTTGTAAAATTTTTGACGAGTCTTTCATAGAATTAGAAAATCTTGTAAAATCTTGGTGAATTTTTTTCATAACAATATTTCAACTTGGTTGTTTGATAATTTTGAAAGCTAATCATTTTACTTTTGAATCTCTTTGTTGCATACCTGGTACATTGACTACATTTACTTTATTCTCCTTTTTTCATTTTAATTTATTTTGTCATTCAATCAAATGACCCAATATTGATGGAGGATTCAATAATTCCAGTTGTATTACTTGTGATTAGAGGGAATGGAATGGATCCCTTTTTGGGTTTTAGTTATCTTATTCATGTTTCCTCTTTGTTCCACTTTGAGGGGGGTTTAGGAATTATACCCTATAGAGGAGTACATGCCTCATTTTAAATAAATGAATCCTTATCCTCATCGCAACTTTCATAGGAAGGGATGAGGTACCTCATGTTTTGATTGTTCTACATCCTTTTTTGTAGCAACTCCTTAAAGTTCACCTCAAAGTAAATATAATATTTCAATTTATCATTTTTCCCCTTTTCCCCTAAGAGATCAAGGTTCTTGGGAGTGTTTCTTTCATATGAATTAGCTCTAGATAAATCTACATCTAAGGTCTGTATTATCAAAATCTAAGTCTTAGGTCCAGGAAGAATTATTACAATCTATAATGACTTTGTCAAGTAGAAATTTACTAATTTCCTGAATATCTACAACTTTGTTTATGTAAATCATTATTCCCTTATTGGTATAGTGTGGGTCAATATTAAGAAAATTTGCAATTCCTTCTTATTTTGATATCCCATAAATGAATGGGAAGACTTTACTGTCTCACCTCAAACTAGGATATGAAGGATTGAATTTAAACATTGATCACCCTTTCTTCCCTCCTTCATTTCCTTTTTGCACCTAATAAATCCTTTTTGATAATATCCTAGGTCCCTTGAAAGATTTTTTTTTGAAACTTGTTTGGGCTTGGGGCTTTGTCCTTCTTCTTTGAGAAAACAACATAGTTTAGCTCTTCCAAAGCCCTTCTGCTTTGGAAAAACAACAAAATTTATCTCTTCCATTTTCAATGGTCTTAATAGAGAATTGGTCATCTTAAATTGATTAGCATTGAATTATTAACTAGTAGGGAGGAACAATCTCTACCCACATTGGAAAGGTATTTCCTCATTAAGCAAGAGAAATAGTTTGTTGGTGCACTTTTGTTTTATTCTTTGTCAAAATTGTTAATATTCCTATGACCTACTCTAAACCAAGTCATTCTCAATGTCGACTTCCCTTCTTCTTCCTCCTTGTAAAAAAATCACTCCTAGTCCCTTAGAGCTAGTTGTTTCTCTATAAGAAAAGAGTTTGATATTCCTTCTCTCAATTTAGTATTTTTCTTTTATTTTGTTTTAACTTTTCCCGTTAAATGGTCTATGGTAGCACTCACTAGTCAAATATCAAGAAATATTATTTTCTAATTGAAAGGTAACTTGACTAAAGGACATAGCTTGGAAATCTAAAGAAAAGGTTTCAAGAAACTAAAATGTCATAGGAAAAATTTACGAGCATTTCCAAGAAATTTCTATGGTATTTCCACTTTGTAAAAGTTTTCTTGTATGTTGTAGGGAAATGGAGGGGTTGCATTTCCAATAACATAGCTTTTCATTAGTCTAGGAGCTATGAGAAGTTCCTATTTCTTAAACATATTGTTTAATTTCTTAAACATAGTATGCATAGATGCTATTTGTCACTTGTTGCAATTTATTTTGGAAAATTCATTAGTTCATTTGGAGGATAATCATTGAGATATCCTCATTGAAATAGAATCACGTGTGAGAATTTTAGCTAAGAGAAACCAAATAAGAGGTTTTCAAAGGAGGAGGTCTCTTCTATGTTGTGCAAGTCACTAAATCTACGAAACTAGTGTTATCTATGAAACTAGTGTCCATAAATGGCTTGGCTAGTGTCCATCCAATTTTGATGGCAGTTTTTTTACCATAAAATTGCACTGCATAACACGATGAAGTAGTTTTTGTTCTGTGGATATATACTAAATATATTTTTAAAAACCAAGTTGGAAAATTTAAGGGTTTGCATAAACTAATAAAAAGCCCATTGTAGACAGTTATTACGCAGTTAAATTTTTCAATAATAAGAACGGAGGCTACGTTAAACTTGTGAGTCTCATGATGATGATCCAATAGATGGATCGAAACCTCCGTTCTTATGATTGGAAAAAGACCATTGATTTTATTTTGTCGGGTTAATATATAAGAATTTGATTGAAAATTAAGTTTTTATAATATTATAATAAAAAATGTATTATGAATTTAATAAAAATAAATAAATGTTGAGTTTAAGTATTAATAATGAGAAACACTACTAAAGCATTACTTGTATCGTACTATGGGCATAATCAAAATATAAACTTTATAACGATTCAATTAAAGAATCACCATATCACTCTCAACAACACTTATTGAGGCTCTCAAAGATTTTAACCTAGTTAGACACAACTAGGTTGGTTATCAAAATCAAATGTGACTGGATATAAATCCGATAACTTTATATTCAACTTACCTTTATTTAGGATAACCTTCTATTCAACTTACCTTAATTTAGAAAACAGTGAGATGCAAAAGCATGAATAATTCAGATTTCAATTAAAAAATTATTCAACTTACCTTAAATTAGAGAACACTGGTGTTAGCTCCAAATTTGTGCGAAGGGTTTGGAAGGAGTCTAAACCCATAGAAGTGTTTAAAGAGGGCTCTGCTCTAAAACCCCATGGTCCAAAAATCCAGAAGATCAAACCTCTGTGTGATGGAGTTGGTCCGAGATAGAGAAAATTTGATAAATTTAAGGGTTTTTGTGGGGATTAGAGAATTAAATTAAAAGATTGTGCTTGCTGCATGTGTGTACATAAATGGACGGTCGAGATCAAAGGCGGTAAAGATCGACGATCATAAGCATTCACCACAGTATGAGTTGGCGGTCCTTAAAGCGTTGGCGGGGAGTTAAACGTAAAGCAGGACCGAAAAATGATCAACGGTGCAGGCGCAAGGAGGTCCAGATCGACGATCCATGCGATGTTCGTAGAATTAACATGTGCATAAGGGGTCGTGATTCAAATTTGTGAAGTTTGGTTAAAGCCCCGCACCTTCCAACGGCCCAGATCTCGTGAGGTGTGGATATATGGCGGAGGTTAACTTCGCAGATGTTACTTGTGCATCAAATCAGTAGGTTCCAAATATGCGAAGTTGGTAGGTGAAGCGACATTCGATGGTTCTGATTAAGGCATGGTCAACGTCTACGGTCCTGATCTGATCACGAGTGTTAGCAGATAAAAAACATCACCTCTGCAGACTAATGAGTGTCAGATGGACGGAGGTCGCATCAACGTCGTCGGGCATCTTCCCACCTATCACGAGAGCCGGTTCAATCATGTTCTATGTCATCTCAAGTATCGGCCATCATGGCTTCTCACGTGAGAGATCCTGTCAAGCCATCATGGCGAAATGATTGCTCAGGACTACCATCATTGTCATGGTGGTTATAAGCATGGCTCCCCATGGTGCATGACTCACGTCCATATCGGAAGGTGGCGAGCTCGACCATTCGGTCATCTTTTAGTTGAGAATAGGTTATGGAGAGTGGGTAGAGAGCCGAGGTGGTTATCATACCAGAATAGGTGTGGTTTGAGGTGGAGGAGGAGCATGTTCCCTCCTCTCCGATAACATTCGACCACGTGGAGGAGAGCTCAGCCAGCGAACTGGAAGAGCACGCAGGCCAGTAAAGGGACAAGCAGGTTCGGCGTCGGCTGAAGGAGAAACGGATCAAAGGAGACAAGCAGGATGTTCATCAGGATATGGATATCATCCAAGATTACATCCTACCCACAGAGGATGTGACACTTCCCCTTTCATCCGAGAAGGAACCGGATGAAGACCCCCCAAAAGTAGAAGATTTCTTCGACCCACAGGGAAACCTAAACGTTCTAGAGTGAGGTGGTAGTTCATCCATGGCGTCCCCTTTTCTTTTCCCCGACAAGTCTACTTCTGGCTAAGTATGTGGGCCTCTTTTTCTTCTGTTTGAGATCAATTTGGGTCTATATGTTGTTTGAAACCACGGCAGTTTGTACCTTGCAAAAAGACATATGCATCGTTAGTCACAGCTTGTCTAATAGCCGTCGTTATCATTTTGTAATTCCCTATCAAGGGAAGTGAACTGAATAGCATAGGTGGAAGCATAGTCATGGCATATTTTATAACTGTTTTTGATGCTCATTCCACAGCCGAGAGCCTATAAATAGCAATTTAATAGAGGAACAAAGGGTTGGAGAATCATATTTTGCTGAGGCCTTGGAGAGCCTGGTTCTGTATTTACGAAACGTCATCCTTAATAGAATCGCAGTGCTTGTAATGGGTGTCTAAATAGAGAATCATGTGTCTCTTTGCTTACAGTCTGTTTATTATATTTCTCTAACGTGATCGTGCTTCCTGTTATTCATTTCGGTTATGTGTTCTCTTTCATATCTGAAATCAGTGTCTAGTAGTATAGGATTCTTGGCAACAAGCTCTAGATACTATTTCCGATGTTCACTCAACAGTTCTACTAAAGTCAATATCGAATTCATCCATGCTAGATGCTCATATCGATGGTTTGTCCTTGCTTTCTTCTTTTATCACATAAAATTAGCATTTCGATGGCAAGCGGGTGGCTACCTTGCCTTCGCTTGGGTATCCCACACTATGGCGCTGCTGTTTGATTTGTGTTTTGTATCTTGACTCCATTGCCCACGTCTCTCTCATCATTATCTTGCCAAACTTTAAACGACTTTTCCCCTTGCAGAAGTCTGACCTTCTGAGTGTGTTGATTGAATATTTTTCTTAAGAACACTATGTGTTTATCTTTAATTATTTTTAGTCTTCTTTGTGTATTCTTCATGGCTGCAATTTTATTGATTATTTTCATCCCTTTGTAGTCTTATGAGAGAGCCCTCTCTGACTGTGCTCAGTCAGTTGCACAAGTCTGAAGTGGTTTTGCTGTCACCCCAGCTTGCCCTCTCCCACATCATGGGGGGTCATTTTGGGTGCTAACAAATTGGCGCCGTTGCCGGGGAACGATTTTCTTATCATCCCTGGGAGAACGACTAAGTTTCAGTTCTGGTTGTTGATGGTGAACAACAGTCAGACATTGAAAAGGTTGTATACCTTTCACCTGGCGACTCCACTCATTGAGTTTTTGACACAAAGGCAGCTCCACTGGGGAAAGAAATGGTGACTCCACCCATGATTTAATTTGCAGACTCCACCAGAGAATGAACTCAGCTATTTTAGACATGGAAGAATTAAGGTCCAGGTATCAAGGTATAAACCTCCTCAAAGAGGTCTTGTTCTTTTGCGTTGGTTTCCTTTTTCCTTTATGTATATATATAAAAAAATTCGTGTCTCATCGAAGAGCTCCAAGTCATGAGAGAGCCTCCTTTGTATATCCTTCACTAGAACTTGAAAATGTACATCCTCCTTTCACCCTTAGAGCCAAACCCACCCTTCCTTTTGAACCAAATAATATCCATACCCATCCTCGCAGACCCCATGAGGGTGAATCTAGTAATGTTATCCCCGTACATACTCCTTCGCCTTCCATATTTCAGCTAAGATACACCCCTTTAAAGCTACCCCCCTTTCCTTCATGAATTTCCTCCCAAATACCATAAACACCTCCATGTTTTTTATGGAGACTCCGAAATCCTCACTGTCGAGAAACATTTTCAAGGTTTTGAGGATTTTCTAAACCTTTTTGAAGTAGAACATGATGATGTCTATATGAGAATTTTTGCTCAATCCCTCCAAGTAGATGTGAAGAAATGGTTCAAGCACTTGCAGCCGGAGTCCATTCATACATGGGAGGAATTATCTGGAGCTTCTTGAATTTTGGGGTGAGAGAAGGTCATGGGACCTAGTCCTTGCAGAATTCTACTCCATGAGAAGCCAAGAAGATGAGACCATGTCTAGCTTTAACAGAAGATTCACAAGCTTCTATTATAATATGCCAAAAGAAATTCATCCCCTAAAGAATGCTGCTAAGCTACACTACGCATCTATCTTTCCTCTGGGTTTATCTCTTCTTCTTTTGGAAAGAACATCCTCTAATTTGTAGCATATGTTCATTGATACGGTGGAGGTTGAAGGCAATCTCAGAATGTCTAGAGAAATCCTAGAGCAGGGCGATAAGGATAAGACATGGAGGGTTAGAATTTAGAAAAGAAGATAGGCATAGAAGATCTGAGCTATTTTCTCATGACAGGCAGAGAGATGGTCAACTTGCCCCTGCACGAGAAGGAGATGAGGCTGATGTGTTTGAGGAAGGTCGCGCTCAGCATTTGGAGAGTCATGTATGCGAAGTCTTGAAGAAAGGCTTGGTCCGCCCATATATGATGAATATGGAGATGACAAGGTCGTAGGCTTCCTAGATGTGGGTGGGAAAAACGAGATTTCATGCAGTCAGCCTAAATACTATGGAAGTCTCACCAGGGAGGAAGACGCAACGTCGATTCCTAACTCCTCTATTGCAATCCACGAGAATATCAATCTTGAAGGTGGCGAAGCCCTGTTTCCCGAAGCTGAATTATTTGCCAAAATAAGGAAGATTCTTAAAGCCATGAACGAAGAAACCCTCAAGACTCTGCATGAACAACCTTGCCCCCATCCACGGGAAGAGGACAGAGATGAAAATCAAGAGTTTCATGGGGTTCCCCAGCAGGCAGAAGCTTCTTTTCAGACTAAAGCTGAAAGAGAATACAGAGTCCTTGAGGAAGAATACAGGGCCCTCGAGGAAGAATATGTGATCTTTGAGAGAAATTATGGAACTCTTGAAGAAACTCTTGAGCCTCGTGTGTACCTTCGACAGATTGACCAGATAGCTAAGATGCTAAAAGGTGACCAGGGTGGCCCATGTGATGTTTATATGGAATCCACTTTTTGGACTGAAGCTGTTATAGAATCCTTGACGAAGTTCTCGAGCCTGGCCAATATCTCCAGCCAGCTAACCAAATAATCAAGGTACTTGAGGGAGATCGGGTTGGGCAGTATGATTTTCATGTAGGCTTTTCCAACCTGGAGTCTGAATTTCAAGAAGAACGGCCTTTCCTCGATCCTTTCGGGGGACAGGGCAAAGTTTCTTTTGAAGTTCCAGAGCAAAACCTGGTTTTCAACCTAGGGATCATAAGGAGCCCAAGAGGAGGTGTTATAGATAGCTTTTGTTTGGGAGCAACCTTCCAAGTTACAAAGGGACAGTCATGTCACCGAGGGGTGCTTGAAGTTGCTCGTTTCAGTCTCACCAGGTTGTGCAGAGTTTTCAGTAGGCATGATTTTCGGGTTTTGATTGGAGTTTGTCAAAGGTCCGCAATCCCTAGCCCTGACATGAGCACCTGGGGAAACCAATGTCCTACCTACAGCTCTTCCAAAAGAAATTCTGCTAGGATGAAAGAAGAATTTATAGGGTACCACGCTTTATATGATCCAGGGGTAGAGCATAAGAAGAATTTCATCAGCTGGAGTACGTGCTTTGGTTTCACTCAAAGGGTCCTCGCCTATCACCATCTCCTAGTGCCATTGACCCTCGTTGTTCTGACGTTATTTGGGCACAATGGGTGGATCCACCTGGGGTGTCAGTTGCTGGATTGGTTACACTGGCTTTTTTGTATAACCTAAAGCTACCGCCTCTCAAATACGGTAGAGTAGAGTACTTTGTATATAAATAAGCCCAAGTTTTCGGCATTTCCAATTTCAGTAATAGATTTTCATTTTCAGTTTGCTTTCAGTTTTTTATTAAAAAAGGCTACAGGTTGCAGAATTCATGATAAGACAGGCCCAATGGAGCAGGCACTCGGTCTACGGTGTTCTTTGCTACATCGCAGGGAGGATAGCATCCCCGAGTAGGAGCCAGTTGTTAGCACCAAATTTGTGCTAAGGGTTCGGAAGGAGTCTATACCCATAAAAGTGCTGAAAGAGGGCTCTGCACTAAAACCCATGGTCCAAAAGTCTAGAAGATCAAAGCTATTTGTGATGGAGCTGGTCCGAGATAGAGAAAATTTGATAAAATTTAAGGGTTTTTGTGGGGATTAGAGAACTAAATTAAAATATTATGTTTGCTTCATGTGTAGACATAAATGGATGGCCGGGATCAAAGGCGGTAAATGTCGACGATCGTAAGCATTCAGTACAGTATGAGTTGGAGGTCCTTTAAGCGCTGGTGGGGAGTTAAACGTAGGGCAGGACCAAAAAGTGATCAACGGTGCAGGTGCGAGGAGGTCCAGATCGACAATCCATGTGATGTTCACAGAATTAACATTCACGAAAGGGGTCATGATTAAAATTTGCGAAGTTTGGTTAAAGCCCCGCACCTTCCAACGACCCAGATCTTGTGAGGTGTGGATCTACGGCGGAGGTTAACTTCGCAGATGTTACTTGTGCAACAAATCAGTAGGTTCCAAATATGCGAAGTTGGTAGGGGAAGTGACATTCGACGGTTCTGATGAAGGCATGGTCAAGATCTACGGTCCTGATCTGATCACGAGTGTTAGCAGATAAAAATCATTTTCTCTGTGGAATAATGAGTGCCAGATGGACGGAGGCCACATCAGTGTCGTCGTCCATCTTCCCACCTATCACGAGAGCCGGTTCAATCATGTTCTACATTAGCTCAAGTCTCAGCCATCATGGTTGCTCGCGTGAGAGATCATGTCAAGCCATCATGGAGAAATGATTGCTCAGGACTTCCATCATTGTCACCATGGTTATAAACATGGCTCCCCATGGTACACGACTCACGTCCATATCGGAAGGTGGCGAGCTCGACCATTCGGGCATCTTTCAGTTGAGAACAGGTTATGGAGAGTGGGCAGAGAGCCGAGGTGGTTATCATGCCAGAATAGGTGTGGTATGAGGTAGAGAAGGAGCATGTTCACTCCTCTCTGATAGCGTTCGACCACGTGGAGGAGAGCTCAGCCAGCGAACTGGAAGAACACGTAGGCCAGCAAAGGGACAGGAAGGTTCGACATCGGTTGAAGGAGAAAGGGATTAGAGGAGACAAGCAGGATGTTCATCAGGATATGGATATCATCCACAATTACATCCTACCCACAGAGGATGTGACACCTCCCCTTTCAACTAAGAAGGTGTGAAAATCGTCACAACAGATCTAAGAGATGATGTATTCCTCACAATGAAAGAATTTAGGAATAAGATTAAGAGTGGTCAATGTAGTAAGATGAGCAACAGAATAATAATACAGTAGAACTTGGATAGAAGCAAAAATACTTCACACACACTAATTAATTAATAACAATATGGACAAATAAGTAGTACAATGCATGAGGATTCGAATGGCTAAGGTGGCAATTCAAATTAACCTTCATGGATTGATCAAAAGATCACTAGAGTGTCATCGGAGCACAACTAGAAGTCTATCTCATCATCAGTGGAGTCATCAATGCTCAAGTGACTTTCAACCATCAATCAAATTGAGTCTAACTGAGTGTGGTAGGTGTAATTGAGTGTAACTAGAACTAACTGAATGAAGGAGGCTCAGTGGAGAGCGCATGAGGAGCTAACTAGAGTCAGAATGAGCAGTCTAGTCACACTGGAGGTCCATCAGAGTGGTAAGGTCAGTTAAGAGTGATTCAAGCCTAAAATCAAGGAGAGAACTCATTTAACTGAAGACAACTGGACTGGTAGGTGAAGAAAGGCACCTTTGTCAAGTAGATGGTGATATGTGGGTGCATCACTGCCTAGGAGGGCTCAATTTGAGTGAAAATAAGCTCCCGAGTGCTAGAAGACTAGGGACTAGGTGCTAGAGGTGTCAACCTGATGACTGGGAAGCATGCGGATGCATGCAATGCATGCAAGATGGAAAATGCAAAGGATGAAAATGCTGGTAGGACTAGGATGGAGTATAGGAATATCCTAACACCCCCCCTTAATCCATCCTGGGCGCTGGTAACTAAGACCAAAGGTCAACCAATACAATGAATAATAACAGTCAATAAACCGAGGAAATGGGGAAAACCTCACGGGAAAAATATCCCCCCTCAAACTAGACTGTAAGGCACACACAAAAATAAATGCTCCAAACTCAAGCAGGTGTGATGCTTGGTCATATGTCTGGAGGTATCTTCTTCTTGGGAAGAAGTGGATCGTGCTTCGAAAGCATGTGCTTGTGCTTGCTCTTCAGATCGAATGCGATGAGAACAAATCCAAAAGTATGAGGATGATCCTGTAAACTGTGAATCAAATCATTTGAGGTAGGATCAAATCTATGAATGTGCAGATAGTCTTTTGTCTTCTCCTTCGAACCATCATGGGTGAGATTATGCCAAAAGGAACCATCAAATAATAGCTTGAAATCCAAATCAGATTTAAGACTTGAAGAATAGTTTCTTGAGATGTCCTTTGAACCAGCAGGGGTGAGATCAAAACTATCATATGCATGAGAAATTATCCCAAGTAGTGATTGCTTAGAATCCAAATTAGTTCCAAGACTTGAATCATGGTTTCTTGAGATCTCCTTTGAACCATTAGAGGTGAGATCAAAACCAGTAAGTGCATGAGAAATTATCCCAAGCGAATGGCAATGGCCATTATCTTCAATAACCTTCTGAAAGCATGGAATAATGATATTATAGAAGTACATGAGAGGTGAGTGATCAAGGAGAGCGAATGCATTACCTCCAATGGCTGATTTGAACTCCAAAACATTCAATAGATCATGATGCAAACCAATAGACTCTGGTGCAAGAGAGGATTTAGGACCTTTTGCAATTTCTAGAGTGTGAGCTAGCACAGAATTCGAAATAGAAGAAATTTGGAGCATGAGTGTAGAATCTGCAAGTTCTTCTTCTTTGTGGCTAACTTCAATATGAGATATGTTTGATACTGATTCATGATCAATGAGATCATCAAGGAGGGCAAATGCATCACTTTGCTTTCTCTCGAAAGGGTTTGGACCAATCCCTTCATTTTGCTTGCCAAATATTTCATCTAGTTGGGGCCATAGTACTTTTGGAGATTCATCAGCAGAATCAATGAAGAGGGGTCTCATGCATCGAGACATAGCAAACATCATTGTTGCAAAGACACTGTCACCTTTATTTAACCATTCAATCTCTTCTTCAGAGGATTCGAACTCTCTTTCAAAACAATAATCAAAGAGATCATGGCTCTTCAAATGTGCTATCATTTTTTGTTTCCATTCATCATAGTTGAATGCAGAAAGAGGAGGGATTTCTTCTGAATTCATGGAAGTTGTAGAATACCTACAAAAACAATAGAAAATTCTGGAACTGTTACTGCTGCAAAATATACAGAAACTGTTGCACTCAAAATCTTGATAATAACCTCCAAAAGAATCTCAGGAATGGAGATAAACAATACTCTCAACATGCTCTGATACCATGTGAAAATCCTCACAAGAGATCTAAGAGATGATGTATACCTCACAATGAAAGAATTTAGGAATAAGATTAAGATTGGTCAATGCAGTAAGATGAGCAACAGAATAATAATACAGTAGAACTTAGAGAGAAGCAAAAATACTTCACACACACTTATTAATTAATCACAATATGGACAAATAAGTAGTACAATGCATGAGGATTCGAATGCCTAAGGTGGCAATTCGAATTAGCCTTCATGGAATGATCAAAAGATCACTGGAGTGTCATCGGAGCACAACTAGAAGTCTATCTCATCATCAGTGGAGTCATCAATGCTCAAGTAACTGTCAACCATCAATCAAACTGAGTCTAACTGAGTGTGGTAGGTGTAACTGAGTGTAACTGGAACTAACTGAATGAAGGAGGCTTAGTGGAGGGCGCATGAGGAGCTAACTGGAGTCAGAAGGAGCACTCTAGTCACACTGGAGGTCCATCCAAGTGGTAAGGTCAGTTAAGAGTGAGTCAAGCCTAAAATCAAGGCGAGAACTCAGTTAACTGAAGACAACTAGACTGGTAGGTGAAGAAGGGCGCCTTTGTCAAGTAGATGGTGAGATGTGGGTGCATCACTGGCTAGGAGGGATCAATCTGAGTGGAAATAAGCTCCCAAGTGCTAGAATACTAGGGACTAGGTGCTGGAGGTGTCAACCTCATGACTGGGTAGCATGCGAATGCATGCAATGCATGCTACATGCAGGAATGCAAGCAAGACTGAAAATGAAAAGGATGAAAATGCTGGTAGGACTAGGATGGAGTATAGGAATATCCTAACAAAAGGCACTGGATGAAGACCCCCCGAAAGTAGAATATTTTGTTGACCCACAGGGAAACCTGAAGGTTCCAAAATGATGTGGCAGTTCGTCTATGGCATCCCCTTTTCTTTTCCCAGGAAAGTCTATTTCTAGCTAAGTATGTGGGCCTCCTTTTCTTTCGTTTGAGATCAATTTGGGTCTATCTGTTATTTGAAACCACGGCAGTTTGTACCTTGCAAAAAAACATCTGTATCGTCAATCATAGCTTGTCTGATAGCCGTCATTATCATTTTGTAATTCGTTGTCAAGGGAAACGAACTGAATAGCATAGGTGGCAGCATAGTCATATCATATTTTATAACTGTTTTTGATGCTCAGTCCATGGCCGAGAGCCTATAAATAGCAATGTAATAGAGGAACAAAGGGTTGGAAAATCATTTTTGGCCGAGGCCTGGGAGAGCCTGGTTTTGTATTTATGAAACATCGTCCTTAATAGAATCGCAATGCTTGTAACGGGTGTCTAAACAGAGATTCATGTGTCGATTTTCTTACAGTTTGTTGTGATCGTGCTTCCTGTTATTCATTTCCGTTATGTGTTCTCTTTCATATCTTAAATCAGTGTATATTAGTATAGAATTCTTGGCAATAGGCTCTAGCTACTGTTTCCGATGTTCAATCAACAGTTCTACTAAAGTTGATATCGAATTCATCCACGTTGGATGCTCATATCGATGGTTTGTCCTTGCTTTCTTCTTTTATCACCTAAAATTAGCATTTCGATGGGAAGCGGGTGGCTACCTTGCCTCCGTTTGGGTATCACACACTACAGCGTTGTTTTTTGATTTGTGTGTTGTATCTTGACTCCATTGCCCACGTCTCTCTCATGATTATGCTGCCAAAATTTAAACGAATTTGCCCCTTGCAAAAGTCTGACCTTCTGAGTGTGTTGATTGAATATTTTTGTTAAGAAGACTGTGTGTTTATCTTTAATTATTTTCATCCTTTTCTGTGTATTCTTCATGGCTATAATTTTATTGATTATTTTCAGCCCTTTGTAGTCTTCTGAGAGAGCCCTCTCTGACTGTGTTGGGTCATTATTACAAGTCTGAAGTGGTTTTGCTGTCACCCCAGCTTGCCCTCTCCCACATCTTGGGGGGTCATTTTGGGTTCTAACAAATTGGCACCGTTGCCGAGGAACGATTTTCTTATCATCTCTGGGAGAACGACTAAGTTTCAGTTCTGGTTGTTGATGGTCAACAACATTCAGACATAGAAAATCCTGTATACATTTCACTTGGCGACTCCACTCTTTGATTTTTTGACACAAAGGCAGCTCCACTGGGGAAAGAAATGGCGACTCCACCCATGATTTAATTTGCAGACTCCACTGGAGAACGAACTCAGCTGTTTTAGACATGGAAGAATTAAGGTCCAAGTATCAAGGTATAAACCTCCTCAAAGAGGTCTTGTTCTTCTACATTGGTTTCCTTTTTCCTTTATGTATATATATCAAAAAATTCTTGTCTCACTGAAGAGTTCCAAGTCATGAGAGAGCCTCCTTTGTATATCCTTCACTAGATCTTGAAAATGTACATCCTCCTTTCACCCTTAGAGCCAAACCCACCCTTCCTTCTGAACTGCATAGTATCCATACCCAACCTCGTAGACTCCATGAGGGTGAAGCTAGTAATGTTCTCCCCGTACATACTCCTTTGCCTTCCATATTTAAACTGAGATACAACCCTTTAAAGCTGCCCCCTATCCTTCATGAATTTCCTCCCAAATACCATAAACACCTCCCTATTTTTTATGGAGACTCCAAAATCCTTACCGCCGAGAAACATCTGCAAGGTTTTGAGCATTTTCTAAACCTTTTTGAAGTAGAACATGATGATGTCTGTATGAGAATTTTTGCCCAATCCCTCCAAGGAGATGTGAAGAAATGGTTCAAGAACTTGCAGCCTGAGTCCATTCATACGTGGGAGGAATTATCTAGAGCCTTTCTGGAATTTTTGGGGCAAGAGAAGGTCATGGGACCTAGTCCTTGCAGAATTCTACTCCATGAGAAGGAAAGAAGATGAGACCATGTCCAACTTTAACAGAAGATTCGCAAGCTTCTATTTTAATATTCCAAAATAATTTCAGCCCCAGAGAATGCTGCTAAGCTACACTACACATCTATCTTTCCTCCAAGTTTATCTCTTCTTCTTTTGGAAAGAAGGTCCTCTAATTTGCAGCATATGTTCATTGATGCGGTGGAGGTTGAAGAAAATCTCAGAATGTCTAGAGAAATCCCAGAGCAGGGCGATAAGTATAAGACATGGAGAAGGTTATAATTCAGAAAAGAAGATAGGAATAGAAGATTTGAGCTTTTTTCTCATGACAGGCAGAGAGATAATCAGCCTGGCCCTACATGAAAAGGAGATGAGGCTGATGTGTTTAAGGAAGGTCGCGCTCAACATTTGGAGAGTCCCGTGATGCGAATTCTTGAAGAAAGGATTTGTCCACCCATATAAGATGAATACGAAGATGACCAGGTCATAGGATTCCTAGACGTGGGTGGAAAAAATGATATTTCATACAGTCATCCTAAATACTCTGAAGTCTCGCCAGGGAGGAAGATGTAATGTCAATTCCTAACTCCTCTATTGTAATCCATGAGAATATCAACCCTGAAGGTGGCAAAGCCCTATTTCCCAAATCTGAATCATTTTCCATAATAAAGAGGATTCTTAAAGCCATGAATGAAGAAACCCTCAAGACTCTGCATGAAGAACCTTTCCCCCATCCGCGGGAAGAGGAGAGAGATGACAATCAAGAGTTTCCTGGGGTTCCCCAACAGGCAGAAGCTTCTTTTCAGACTGAGGCTGAAAGAGAATACAGAGTCCTTAAGGAAGAATATAGGGCCCTTGAGGAAGAATATGTGATCTTTGAGAGAAAGTATGGAAATCTTGAAGAAATTCTTGAGCCTGGCATGTACCTTCAAAAGATTGAACGGATAGCTGAGATGCTAGAAGGTGACCAATGTGGTCGATGTGATGCTTATATGGAATCCACATTTTGGACTGAAGCTGATTATAGAATCCTTGAAGAAGTTCTCGAGCTTGGCCAATATCTCCAGCCAGCTGACCAGATAATCGAGGTGCTTGAGGGAGACCGAACTGGGCAGTATGATTTTCATGCAGGCTTTTCCATCTTGGAGTCTGAATTTCAAGAAGAATGGCCTTTCCTTGACCCTTTCGGGGGATAGGGCGAAGTTTATTTTGAAGTTCCAGACTAGAACCTGGTTTACAACCCAGGGATCATAAGGATCCGAAGAGGAGGTGTTATAGACATATTTTGTGTGGGAGCAACCTTCCATGTTACAAAGGGACAGCCATGTCGCAGACGGGTGCTCGAAGTTGCTCATTTCAATCTCACTAGGTCATGTAGAGTTTTCAGTAGGCATGATTTTCGGGTCTTGATTAGAGTTTTTCAAAGGTGTGCAATCCCTAGGCCTGACATGAGCACCTAGGTAAACCAATGGCCTACCTACAGCTCTTCCGAAAGAAATTCTGCTAGGAAGAAAAAGGAATTTAGAGGGTACCATGCTTTATATGATCTAGCGGTAGAGCATAAGAAGAATTTCATCAGCTGGAGTATGTGGTTTGGTTTCACTCAAAGGGTCCTCTCCCATCACCATCGCCTAGTGCCGTTGACCCTCATTGTTCTGACGTTATTTTGGCATGATGGGTGGATCCACCTGGGGTGTCGGTTGCTGGAATAGTTACACTGGAATTTTTGTATAACCTAAAGCTGCAGTCTCTCAAATAGGGTAGGGTAGAGTACTCTGTATATAAATAAGCCCAAGTTTTCGGTATTTCCAATTTCAGTAATAGCTTTCTGATTTCAGTTTGCTTTCATTTTTGAATAATAAAGGATACAGGTTGTAGAATTCATGATCATATAGGCCTAATGGAGCAGGCACTCGGTCTACGGTGTTCTTTGCTACCTCACAGGGAGGATAACATCCCCGAGTAGGAACCAGTTGTTAGCACCAAATTTGTGCTAAGGGTTCGGAAGGAGTCTATACCCATAGAAGTGCTAAAAGAGGGCCCTACTCTAAAATTCCATGGTCCAAAAATCCAGAAGATCAAAGCTCTATGTGATGGAGCTGGTCCGAGATAGAGAAAATTTGATAAAATTTAAGGGTTTTTGTGGGGATTAGAGAATTAAATTAAAAGATTGTGCTTGCTGCATGTGTAGACATAAATGGACGGTCGAGATCAAATGCAGTAAAGATCGACGATCGTAAGCGTTCACCATAGTATCTGTTGGCAGTCCTTTAAGCACTGGTAGGGAGTTAAACGTAGGGTAGGACCAAAAAGTAATCAATCGTGCAGGCACGAGGAGGTCTAGATCGACGATCCATGTGATGTTTGAAGAATTAACATGCATGAAAAGGGTTGTGATTCAAATTTGCAAATTTTGGTTCAAGCTCCGCACCTTCCAACGGCCCAAATCTTGTGAGGTGTGGATCTATGGCAGAGGTGAACTTCACAGATGTTACTTGTGTAGCAAATCAGTAGGTTCCAAATATGTGAAGTTGGTAGGGGAAGCGACATTCGACGGTTCTGATGAAGGAATGGTCAAGATCTACGTTCCTGATCTGATCACAAGTGTTAGCAGCTAAAAAGCATCTCCTCTGCAGACTAATGAGTTCCAGATGGACAGAGGCCACATCAGCGCCATTGGGCATCTTCCCACCTATCACGAGAGCCAGTTCAATCATGTTCTACGTCATCTCAGGCCTCGACCATCATGGCTGCTCACGTGAGAGAACCTGTTAGGCCGTCATGGCGAAATGATTGCTCAGGACTATTGTAATTGTCACGGTGGTTATAAGCATGGCTCCCCATGGTGCATGACTCACATCCATATCAGAAGGTGGCGAGCTCGACCATTCGGGCATCTTTCAGTTGAGAACAGGTTATGGAGAGTGGGCAGAGAGCCGAGGTAGTTATCATGCCAGAACATGTGTGGTTTGAGGTGGAGGAGGAGCATGTTCCCTCCTCTCCGATAGCGTTTGAACACGTGGAGGAGAGCTTAGCCAGCGAACTAGAAGAGCATGCAGGCCAGGAAAGGGACAGGCAGGTTCGATGTTGGCTAAAGGAGAAAGGGATTAGAGGAGACAAGCAGTACGTTCATCAGGATATGGATATCATCCACGATTACATGCTACCCACAGAGGATGCGACACCTCCCCTTTCGGCCGAGAAGGAATAGGATGAAGACCCCTCGAAAGTAGAAGATTTCTTTGACCCATAAGGAAACCTAAATGTTCCAGAATGAGGTGGCAGTTCATCCTTGGCATCCCCTTTTCTTTTCCCTGACAAGTCTATTTCTAGCTAAGTATGTGAGCCTCTTTTTCTTCCATTTGAGATCAATTGGGTCTATCTGTTGTTTGAAACCACGGCAATTTGTACCTTGCAAAAAGATATATGTATCATCAGTCATAGCTTGTCTGATAGCCGTCGTTATCATTTTGTAATTCGCTGTCAAGGGCAGCAAACTGAATAGCATAGGTGGCATCATAGTCATAGCATATTTTATAATTGTTTTTGATGCTCAGTCCAGGGCCGAGAGCCTATAAATAGCAATGTAATAGAGGAACAAAGTGTTGGAAAATCATTTTTGGCCGAGGCCTGGGAGAGCCTGGTTCTATATTTCTGAAACATCATCCTTAATAGAATCACAATGCTTGTAATGGGTGTCTAAACATAAATTCATGTGTCTCTTTGCTTACAGTATGTTTATTCTCTTTCTCTAATGTGATCGTGCTTCTTGGTATTCATTTCCGTTAAATGTTGTACGCTAATATCGATGGTTTGTCCTTGCTTTTTTCTTTTATCACCTTAAATTAGCATTTCGATGGGAAGCGGGTGGCTACCTTGCCTCTGTTTGGGTATCCCACACTATGGCGCTGCTATTTGATTTGAGTGTTGTATCTTGACTCCATTGACCACGTCTCTCTCATGATTATCCTGCCAAACTTTAAACGATTTTGCCCCTTGCAGAAGTCTGACCTTCTGAGTGTGTTGATTGAATATTTTTGTTAAGAAGACTGTGTGTTGATCTTTAATTATTTTTCAGTATTCTCTGTGTATTCTCCATGGCTGCAATTTTATTGATTATTTTCAGCCCTTTGTAGTCTTATGAGAGAGCCCTCTCTGACTATGCTGGGTCAGTAGCACAAGTCTGAAGTGGTTTTGCTATTACCCCAGCTTTCCCTCTCCCATAGCCTAGGGGGTCATTTTGGGTGCTAACAACTGGGATGCAAAAGCATGAATAATTCATATTTCAATTAAAAAATGAACTTATTAATCCCAACAGCCCAAGATGAGCCTAATATGAGGTGATAAAAAGATTGAACAAAAGATCCAAATTTGAACTAATTTACTCACGACTAGCCATTGGAATTGAAAGTAGAAATGCATATAATTTGATAACCTTCTATGCAACATTCCCTTCATTTAGTTTAGAGTTGGGATGCAACCAAAAATCATGAAAACAAACATTTGACCTTTTTCCCACAAGAAGAGGCCATTTTGTCAATAGAAATAATTCCAAGCAGAGCTATACAAGGGCTAACTAAAACGTCCTCGACTCGTTTGAATCTGACAGAGCTTGGCACGTGACCTACAGACCGCGGCCTCAAATATGAACAACTCTGAGGTCCTTAGCTAATGGTTGCCGCATGATTAAAGCCAAGGGTGAGAATGAAAGGGGGGAATTTGTGGTCAAATCATTGGAATCAAATCCATTTATAAATAGGAGTGACAACACAAAGAAAAGGAGCTTGATTTAAATGAATTTTGATGGCATCGAGGTTTGTCAAAATGCATGGTATTTATCTTTTTGTATACCAAGATCCATCTTCTTTGACTATAAGAAAAATTTTGTAAATGGTGACAGAAGGTCAGTAAATGGAAATTGCGAGTCAGAAAATCCAAGGCCTAATAATTTAGCAACAATAGCTAGTCTAAGAAACACGGTCAATGGAAATTCAGATATAGTTCCCCACCAGACCCGATCAATGCATCCGGATGGAATGAGGATGCCTCTCAGAATATTACCTACGAATTATACAAAAAAAACACAATTCTTCAAAAGTGCAATGATGACATTGCCAAGCTTATGCTTCCTCTAGTGTCATAGTCCAATTTTAGCAATATATGGAGTAGGCATTTTCTAGAGGTTGCAATTACAAATAACATCTACTTTGCACAGTGTGATGAGTGTTGTGAAATTTTACAAAAAATCAAAGGAATGATAGACCCAACGATGATAAAATATTGGCACCAAGTCTAGAAATTTCACAATGATTACATTACCAGCTGTTGCGTAGTGTATTATGCACATCGATTGGAATGAGAGTTCAACCCAAGAAAATGCTTGAGCATTGCGCACGACAAGATGGACAAGATGAATATGTCCATACCAAGGATGGGAAGGAATCCAAAAATGGTTAGCACTACGTGTAATATCCCTGTTCATCTAACTGGCATGCTTACCCATGGGAACGGGTATGGGGGTTTTGATCACTTTGGTATCCCTTATCTAGATGGCAGTTGGAACTAAATTGTGTCATCCATATCTTTATGCTTGTGAATGATAGAGGACCTGGTGGTTGATGAATTTGGGCATTTGTTGTATGAGAAAGGGTGTTCAATGCATCCATTGCATGATGCACTTCTACAAAATGAATCCTATGGAAAGTTCCAAGAATATAAAATTAAGGCCATGCAGGCCTTATCAATGCCAAGTGATTCCATGAACAAACTTCCACTAGTTTTATTCTTACAGCTTGACAATTGGGGAGGTGAGAACAAGAATCATTACCTCTTTTCTTTTTCATCCATACTCATAGCAAAGAGTATTTTTACAACTGTATATGTAGGCTTCCTTCCAGTTGGCCACACTCATGAAGATATAGATGGAACATATGGTATGTTATCATCTCAACTGAAGAGACAATATATATTATCCCCACCACAAATCATGGATAACTATAGAACTGTCCATACCTGATTGAGGAGGTTTATGACTTTTAGGCCTTTGTGGGAAAACACATACTGGATGGAAGTCAAAAGTTTGTGGGTATTAAATCCCTCCAATACTTCAAATTCAGTATGGTTAATAGCACCCCTATAATGCAATATAATGCAACTATTAGAGATGATCATTGGTCTCCTTGCATAAATATAAGGAAAAATGGGGTCGATGTCAAGCCGAACTTTCCTATGGGGAAACCTTCATTGTCCCCATTCAAAACACTAAAATACATTGAAGATTTGAAGAAAGGAATAAAGTCATATATTGTTCATTTCAGTGGAGCAATGGAAGATGGAGGGGAAGAATTCTAGATTCCAAAGATAACATACTGGAAAAATGTTTTGGGGACTTTAGATGTGTCGTTATTTAATTAGGTAAGTCCAAGAGGCTCCTTTTGGCCTTATACAAGACAAGAATCAAACAACAACAACGATATTCAACAACCACCTTATCTCATGGAGAATTACTTGGGTCAAAGGGTCCCAACCAAACATGAAATGTATGTTGGTCCTTCCTACAACAAGCCCACAGAAGAATTTGATCCAAGAAAATATGTGGAGAAAGGTCATATGCTCATTGTACGACCAAGTGATAGTAATCCAATATGGTTGGGGAGGGTATTAGGCGATGTCCACATAGACATCGATGATATGGAGACACACCATGTTTTAGTACAATGGTGGAAACCCAATGGAGGATATGCACACTGGGATAACAAATCTAAAGAGTGGACGGTTGGAGGAGATAAAGATGATATCATTGACATGGATAGTATAATATGGAATTGGAAATTACGAGCGAATGAAAAGGAAGACAAGGTAAAAATAAATGAAAAGGGACACATGGCCATTAATATATATCAACAACAAGTCATAATCAAATATGTGTGATGATAACCAAGGAATTCTTGCTATGTTTGAAGAAATATAACAAGACTATTCCTCTCAATGTGAAATGTAATTTCTGTCCAAATTACTAGTTCCATACCAGGAAAACAATTTGTAATATGCTTTATTTATCAATGGAAAATGAGATATTGGTTTTTATTTTATCATCTATATAATTTATGTCCAATTTACTATAGCCATACTAGGAAAAAAAATTGTAATATGCTTTAATTGTCAATGGAAAATGAGATATGGGTTTTTATTTCATCATATGTATAATTTTGGTCATAGTAAAGCAAGAAATCTTGAGGAGAAAGAGCACAAGCCCTTTCTCACAATTTAGTAATGCATGTAAATGGTATCAAAATTTAGGAACCTTGGTGATGAGAGGAAAGAGCACGTGTCCTTTCTCACTATACAAGATACTTTCGGCATTATAAGGGAATTAATTATGCAAATATTAAAAAGGAGATGCTGAACTCACTAATCCAATAATGAGAGTAATTACACTTATTATGAGTAATATTTTAAAATGATAACGAAATTTTTGGAAATATTATTCATCATCACAACATCGGAAATCAATATTCACACTACTCAAAGCCAATAATGACACTTTAAAAAACCATCAATCATACTTTTGGAAACCAAACATCACACTTCCATAAACCAATGATTGCATTTTTGGAATCCGATAATCACACTTATGAATTTAACCGATAATCACACGATGGAAAAACGATAGTTACACTTTTGGGACATGTTGTAAGTCCGTAAGTCCAAATTCTCACTGGGAAGTCTAAATTTAATTAAATGGGGGTTCATTGTACAAATTGCAAACAAGTGACAACATGGAAATATGAACACTCCTTGGAATGAATCCTTTAGATAGAAGAAGCACCAATGGATTTCACTAAATGCGGATGCCACAACTTCAACAATGATGCCCAACACTTGCAAGAACTTCTTATGTAGATTGTGCCAAAAGTGTCTTGTCCACAATTTTCAATTTACGTGGACTATGTTTAGAGGCCTAGGTCACATTGACAGTGGATAATGTTGGATCATTGAAATCAAGAAACTCGAGTAGCAATATCTGTTTTGATTTTTTTATCTTTAACATTTTGTTCTTTGTATCAAACACTATGAATTCTTGCAAACTCACAAAAAACATTAATCTATGTACATTTTGGACATAGAAAGTAGTAGTACTTATTGAACATATAGTAGTGTTCCAGTATCGTTTTCAGTCCCATTCAACGACAAATTATATGAAGTTGTGATTTTGTTACATTGTCAGTAAGTTTCTTGATGATAGTGCTATAACTCTACCTGCTGAAATGACTAGATTCTATGCCTCTATTTAGATTATTTCCTTTTTCATTTCTTCAGAATTTCATTTCATCTTTGCTTTATTGACTTTTCCATGCCCATGTATTTTCTTTCCAACTAGTATACCAATGTTAATTTTGTTATCTTGTATATTTATGGATTTTCTCTTTCCATGGGTCTAAAGATTCATAGTTCATTGATTCCTTTCAACAATGCTTTTTCTTAGTGGGTAAGATACTCTAGAGCTGGTATATTAGAATCACTCCACATAGGATTCTACCCACCATAGTAGATTGCAAGTCTTTTTTTAAGTGTTATTGTGTCTATTGCCAATAAGAATACACATGTAACAATTGTGAGCTAGTTATTTTGCATTGATGTAGCTATTTTTTGCAAACCTAGTTTATCTAGGAAGCAATCAAATATGTCCATGCTATTGGCATGTATAGTCTCAAAGTTAAATGTTGCATTTGTCTTTGTGAAATGAATTTGTTATGCATATTTTTATTCCCTGTGGTTCTTGTGTCATGATCATTTGTTGAAAAGATTAATTATATTTTAAAACTTATGTCAAATTTCATTGTACATTTATGTATAGATAGCAAAGGTCAATAGTGCTAATTTTTGCAATAAAAAATTTGTTTGATATGTTTACCATTTTCTCAATATTTGCACCATTATTCTAGTATCATATGAGTTTGTTACATCCTACAGGTGACATTATTTAACTTGACAAAGATCGAATACTTCTTAATTAATGTCAAACGTGAACATGTTGACATAAGTCATGGTTTAAGAGTTTCACTGTCATTTGAAACATATTTCTATTCATTGGTGAATTTTACATTGTGGAGAATTTACATGAAAGCCATTTTATGTACTTCTGAAATTGCAAATATATATGTATAGTTTTTTATACTTTATGCCTATATTCTAGATGTATTTAGAATGATCACAGTTAAAAAGGGTAAAAGGAAACTAGTAGTATGGTGTGGAATATTTCAATTGTTTCTCATGTGGATAGATAACGTGAAATTTACTATGCAATTCTTAAGTAGCTTGGTATCATAATAGAGTATATAATTGAATTGTTAATGACTAATTATGTTAGCTCGTACACCATTATTTGGCACTTAATTCAATTTGCACACCGGTCCCTGTAGAAACTTATCATAATGAACTCTATACAAACCAAGGGCATGTTTCAAAACTTTTCCATAACTTGAACTATGGAATTTTAATTAATTATATGTTCAACAATAAGCTTGGTACTTGTTCTTTTGTGGTTGTGCAATATGGACAACAATATGAGATTTAAAAAAATCTCAGATATTAGTCCAAGTTAGCTAAGCTAATATTTTCTTTGCACCATATTCAATCTTAGGCGGCTAATGAAATTGCATTGAGAAAAAATGTCATTGTTTCAACTGTAAATAGAAAGTAGCAAATTTGTCTATGTTGTTGTTGGTATTTAAATACAACCAGACATACAAAAAGAGACCTCCCTTCATTTGCAAAACCTGCTTTCATTGTAGAGAAATCCCTAGACTTCATTTGACAAAATATTCAGGCCTTCCATCATCATTTCTAACGCTATTGTTATAACCTATTCCTTTTTATCTTATGCTGGGAATATTGTTGTCATCTCAAGGTTTTTCTTCAACATTGAGAAATATGAAAAAAGACTATACAATCCTTTTCCAAACCATAATTCCACATTTGATTTATGTTATGTATTGGCATATTCTCTTTAATAAAACAATTTCTTCAACTTCATTTTCAGATTTTGGTTTTATGTGAGTAGGAAACAATGAATTGAAAATACTACTCTATCTGGATGACTTTGGTATGGCTTATTGGAATATGATTTCGCAACACTATCAAAATCTTTTCCATTCTGCAAACTAAACAGTGCAAATCCTTGGTTATCTTATGTTAGGAATATTGTTGTCGTCTCAAGGTTTATCTTCAACATTGAGAAATATGACAAAAGACTATGCAGTCCTTTTCCAAACCATAATTCCACATTAGATTTAGGCTGTGTATTGGTTTATTCTCTTTAATAAAAGAATTTCTTCAACTTCATTTTCATATTCTGGTTTTATGTGAGCAGGCAACAATGAATTGAAAATACTTCTTTATCTTCATGACTTTGGTATGGCTTACTGGAATATGATTTCGCAACAATGTCAAAAGCTTTTCCATTTTTCAAACTACACAGTCCAAATCCCTGGGTTTATGTGTTTGAATCCTCTTATCCAGTACTAATATTTTTGGTTGTGTTGGTGTCATCTTGTACAATTTGTTTATGATGTATTATATGCCCCAAAAACTTTGCTAATATAGAAGCAGAATTTGGAGTACAAGTCCCTAGCCCAGTGTATCAAGATATGGTTTTTCTCTATATTCCTTTTCACTTGTATAAAGATCAAATTGTCTCAATGTCTCATATTCTTGTTTCTTGGAAAATCTAAGACAACTTAGCAATCAAGACACTTTGCTTGTTCTTTCTAGCACTGACATTTAATCTTTTTTTACTGTTTTAAAATTATTCTTGTCTAAGACATGGGCACATGCTCAATCTACTTCCCATCAATTATATGTCTCTGCAATTTAAGATTCTATGTCCCTCAAAATCAATTAGATATAGAAACATATTGTCCCAAGGTATGATTTTTGCCACAATATTTAAACATGCACAACTTCTAAAGATAGAAATCCAACCATGGTCATTGAAAACAGAGTTACCATAGACTTTGGCAAGCAAAATTCCTCACAAATCCCAACACAATGTTGCTTATTGTGTCCTTCATATCTGCTACACACTCTATCCCAAAAAATCAAAGAAAATTTGGCATATATTTTCTTTTTTTCATCCCTCGAACTATGCTACTTGCCTCCAATATCAAGCATTTCCTCGTAGGTTCAATTCTAGTTGTTTTCACTTAACTTGCACGGTCCTCATTGGGAGGGTTTAGCGGCATGCTATTGACTTTGAACATGAAACTTATTATTTTCATACATTCAAGTTTCATTGTTTTTATTTCATTGTTCATAACTTGGCATTTGTTCTCTGTTCTTAGCCAACTTATATTAAAATTAGGATCCCTCCTTCACTATTTATAATCTTTATTTGTCAAATTTTTTTCTGCATAAGTTGCAACCTATATTATTTGTTCTTTGAACTGTATAACATTGTTGAAATGTGTACTAGAATGTTTTCCTACATTAGTTACAAGTTCTACTATTTAATACTTCAAGGTTTTTAAGTTTACTAGACTTAAGTTACAAGTTTTACTATTTGACACTTCAAGGTCTTTAAGTTTATTAACCTTTAGTTTTTTTGGTTGGAAATTGTAGCCTTCAGGTAGATTGAACTTCTGGCCTTGTATTGAAAAACCAAATTTTAACAATTGATTCAAATTCTGGCATTGTATTGAAAAACCAAATTTCAACAATTGATTCAAAGTTTTACATTTTGTTGTTTTTTTCAATTTCAATACATAGTAAATATTGTTTTGTGTTAGAAACATTGATCCTATATTTTTAAAAATAAAAATTTAAGTTGCCC
This sequence comes from Larix kaempferi, assembly GCA_027924585.1. NCBI lineage: Eukaryota > Viridiplantae > Streptophyta > Pinopsida > Pinales > Pinaceae > Larix > Larix kaempferi. The sequence continues at coordinate 5,126,857 of BSBM01001063.1, forward strand.
ACCATTCAAATGTAAAAGTGTTTATACGTGGACCTGGTTTAAATCATGCTCATAATATTTTCTTTGTTTTTAGATTCAGAAATTGTTTATTGATGTCGCCAAATGTTCATAGTTGAAATCTGAAAGCATTTGAACAAGCACTTGGTTTAAAGATTTCCTTTAACTTATGCTTATAATATTTTCTTTGCCTTGAAATTGTTCATTGACATATTTTCTTTGTTTCTAGATTCAGAAATTGTTTATTGATGTCACCAAATGTTCATAGTTGAAATCTGAAAGCATTTGAACAAGCACTTGGTTTAAATATTTCCTTTAACTTATGCTTATAATATTTTCTTTGCCTTGAAATTGTTCATTGACATATTTTCTTTGTTTCTAGATTCAGAAATTGTTTATTGATGTCACCAAATGTTCATAGTTGAAATCTGAAAGCATTTGAACAAGCACTTGGTTTAAATATTTCCTTTAACTTATGCTTATAATATTTTCTTTGCCTTGAAATTGTGCATTGACATTGGTGAACATTGGGCATTTAGGTTAGGTTTAAATTTATTATTCAATTGACTTTTCAGAATTTTAATAAATTACATTCTAAAAACCTTGCTACTACAAACTGGTCCACATCATAACTACAAACGAACATATATAAAAAATTTAAATTAAGTCTATTATTTTATTTTAAACAAAAATTGATCAGTTTTTTTTAAAGAATTTGTTAAATAATTATACCAAATGATGTCATTTCTTTCTTGCCTTTCATACACTTAGAAACTTTGTGCTATGCATTTCAATTTTAATCTATGTGCTACATAGAAAATGCCTATGTTCAATGGATATAAATACTATTTCTTTTCACTTATTCCTTTTCTGCCATTATACTTATGGTTGATAATTACCTTAATGTGTCAAGAAATTGGTGATATGATTGTATTGAAAACAATTTTAGATTCCACCTATTTGCCATTGAAATTAATTTATGCAATTGTAACAAAAAAAAAGCAAGTGTTTCAAAGTTTTTTGTTTTCTGATTTCTACTTCTCAATTGTCATAGACATTGCTACCTGGTGATTCTTATTTTATTTGATAACTAATTTTCAAAAATTAATTTTATTTTTAAATTGTTGAATATATTTTTATTTATTTATTTCCTATGAAAAAGTTATAAATGTAATTGTATTTTATTTGAAAAAGTAAACTAAGTATATTTTTTACTTAAAAATTTTAAATAAAATATTACTTTTCATTTTTTTTTTTTTACTTAAAAATATTAAATAAAATGTTACCTTTCCTATTTTTATAATATATGTTATTATAGGTATGTTATTATAGGTTTTCTTGTAAGTATTTTTTTCTAAATATATTAATAGAATTTCTTTGTTTTAAAAACTATTTTTAATAGAAGATCTTTGGTTAATATGATTTGGAATTTGAATATAAGCAATGTATTAATGATCAATTCTCAAGCCCCATCACTTCGTTATTTGATGCTAAATTATATTCTTGTGGATTCTTGTTTAATAGAATTTAAAAATATGAAAAATTAATGATAAAATTTTAGGTATCATGTTAAAAGCAAATATTTTTTGAACATTCATATAAGAGGATTTGTTATGTGTATTCATATTGTGAGTGAGAATTGCATATTGGATTCATATTTTAAACATATCATAACTATACTTAGTCACGAGAGTTAGTATCCTTTAAATTTGGAAGCACATTAGTATGTTCAATGTAGATTTCATTAGAAAATAAGAAATTGTAATAGATGTTAACATGTTTGCTCAAGGGTGACAATTCTATCCAAACATTATAAGTGTAAGTTGCTTTATAGATCTCTAAGAACATGCAACTGGCATGATTACATCCATGTAGATATATAACATTAGAGTTTCCTAAGATCCATAAATGGACAAAGCTAATGGAAATTATTCACCAAGACTACTAAGTATGCTCCAAACATCTGTGAAGGAGGACAAATCTTATTGATCTTGGGTGTGGGATGAGTGCCGATCATGGAAGAGTGTTATTGGACAATGTAAAAATATTTGACATGCATTGATGTTTAATTCCAATATTATGTTTTGTTATGTTGACAAGGTCTTTTTTTACAAGTTCATATATAAAATTAATAAAAAAGTAGTTAGAAAATTTCATGTTTAATAAAGATATTCTACCCTAATCAAAGGCATTGACAACTTTTTTTCTAAAGAAAAAAAGAAACTATGAATTAATTTTACCTTGCACTTGACCAAATCTATTTGAGATTGGTGGATTGTTGAGAGATTTACTTTCAAGTATTAACTATGGGTTTACCTCATGACGAGCAATTTCGTCGTAAAATTTCATCACTGACAAGCAGTGTCTATTGCAATAATGAGGATGCCATGAACTACATATTAAGTTGTTTGTCTATTGCAATAGTGAAGATGCCATGAATTACATATTAAGTTATCTAGAGGTTACGTGCTCAAAAATATTTAAATATTAAATAATATAGATATAAAAGATATAACCACATTATGACTTATAATCAAAACACTAGCATTAGTAGTGCTATAAAATAACTACAACAAGTTAGATGCATACCTCTATAAAGATGAAATATGTGAACGTGAAAGAAAGTTCACTTCATTTCTTTGGGTTTTCTCAATGCCTTTTGTTTTCTCTTCAAGATTCTCATAGTTTTTCCTACAAACTTTCATTAAATAACACTTAAAATGATGAATATACCATTATAGGATAATTATAGAAATATGATTATATAAATATTAACTATATGTTAAATTTAAATTTATTTAAATACTCTTCTATTATAAAACAAATGAGAACTATATTGAAATGTAGATTTTTTTAATTTGTAGATACTAAACATAAATAGTGAATGTTGAGTTTTGATGATTGATTTTATTTAATACTCAAAATAAAATACCTGCCTAGATCAATTTAGAAAAGGGATCTAGGGAGAGAAATCAAATAATAGATCAAATCTCTCGATGTACCAATCCTTCATCAACATTTACACTCTCAACATTATTTAAGTGTGTAATGCAATGTTTATGATTTTAATTTATCTATTTTATGTTGTTTTATGATATATATCATCATAAATATTTTAAATCTAATTTAAAATAATATTTTATTTTTATAATAATTTAATTTTTTTTAATTAGACATATAAACTCCAAAGTAAATACCGAAAAAATTACACATTCCCTATTTGGCTGAAGAATGAGCCTCTACAATACAATAAACATCCCAGAATTGACATGAAATGCCATCCCCTCACACAAACGCTGATTCGTACTGGTTGACTTATTAATGTTTTTTATTTTATTTTTTAAAATATTGTTTTCGAAAAATGATTTTTAAATTACCTTCCGAAAAAGTGGAGGACTGGACAGCCACGAGTCACGACCCTCTCTAGGCCTCCACCGTGTCCTCCCTCGGTTTGACCCCCGACCTGCGCCCCACCACCTCGCCGCCTTAGGATCTGGTCAGCGCGTGCATTTTCATTTTGTAAAATACGCAACTGTTCTCATCTCACTCGGTTATCTCCACCGTCGCCTTCTACCAAAGTCAAAACCCGATGCACGCTTCTTCCATGGAAATTTGAAAACGTGACATAAAATGTGTTGCTCAGGTGGCCACCACTACTCAAAATGAAAATGATATGATACAACCATGGATTTTTGTCTCTATCTTTATCTCTTTTTTATTTTATAGTTCAGGGTATGATGTCTGCACTACCTTATCTGTGTATATTACTTAGCGCTTACATTTGCGGCGCCAGCTGACATTGATCGACTCCTTCCCCTTTATTACAACTATGTCTTGGCTCTCTGTTAATTGCCTTCATCTACATTATATAAACAAGTTCAGTGTACCCAGATTCTAACATAACTTCTTCAACCTCCAAGGATTTGCTCTGCAGTTGCAGTTTAGGATTTTGCCGTGCATCCGTCCAGTACTACCTGCTGGCAGCTGCTTTGTTACATAACAGATTTTGTTGTTGTTGTTGTTGTAGCATTTACAATGAGCCAGCGATTGTGTCTACTGGTTGTAGTCGCTGCCTTAAGCGCTGTAATGTGTAGCCCACAAAAGGTTGCAGCAAGTACGAGCACTAATGAAACGATTCAAGGATTTCTAGTTCCACATAACGAGGCAAGGAAGCAAGTGGGTGTCCCTCCACTGAAATGGGATGTGAAGCTTACAACTTATGCGCGTACTTACGCAAGGGAAAGAAGAGGTGATTGCCTCCTTCAACATTCGGAGGGTCCGTTCGGCGAGAACATATTCTGGGGAAGCGGCAGAGGTTGGAACGCTACGCAGGCAGTAGGTGCCTGGGTGGATGAGAAGAAGTGGTATAACTATGCAAATAATAGTTGCAGCTCGGGGCAAGACTGCACCCATTACACTCAGATTGTTTGGAGAACTACAACTAAAGTTGGATGCGCAGTCATCAAATGTAACAGCGGTGACACCTTCATCACATGCAACTACTACCCTCCTGGCAACTATGTTGGAGCCAGACCATACTGAAACTTCGCGTCCACCATTTACCATTCAATCTCGCTCCTGCATTTTCAGTTTTTGTTGACATTGTTTTCATTTCAAAGTACCTGCATGTATATTCATATTCTTCCATTACATATATATTTTTCATTCTTTTGATATAACTGGATGAAGAGCGTAATTTTCCAGTTCTCTACAAAACTTATCATCGATTGTGGAACCGAATAAACTGACAATCAGCCAACCTCGTTTTTTATTTGTTTTCGTTAAGTTTAATGGAATGAATTACAAAATTATAATAAATTTAATATCAGTTACGGAAAATTATAATAAATTTTATATCAGTTAAGGAGTTAAGGTAATGACAGTAAGGTAATTTTGGCTACTCTCCTCTGAGTCACAGGTCACCACTTCTCATTTAGACGAGTAATAAGGGTGTCATGTCTTAGTTTGTTATACAAGTCCTCAGTGCCATAGTTGAAGGAATTTTCATTTATCCATTTCCATTCCCTCCAATACAACCCCAAATCCTGAATACTAGAAGGCTTGGTTTGTCAGGTCCACTTAATTCTTGAGCATGGTTTAAATCTCTCCATATATGTCATGGGTTGAGCATAGTTTAAATCTCTCCATATATGTAATATGCCTTATTCCAAAGATTTCTTGAGTATAAGAAACTTTTCCTAGCGAGCCTATACCAAAAATAACATCATAATAAGCCACACTGACCCTAGGGGCATGGAACATTCTATATGGGTTTGGACCCAGATCCCATCCATTTTTCGAAGAACTGTTGTAACCAATTTTCAAGCAACCCAGAGCCTCTTCAGGATTGTTGAACCTGATATATTGAATGCCAATGTATTTCCAAGGATGTTGCAAAGATTTTATGGGCCCTTGATGCCTTGAATATGTTGGGCTGACAATACACAATGATTGACTAAAGCTTGCAATTGGGCCTTTCCAACAACCCTCCTGATTGTCCACTTGCTGCAAGAATTGTTCCTTAAACTCTAATGGTTCTAATGCTCAGGAGACCCCTTTTTTTATTATTTTGGAATAGTGTAGATATTCCAAACTGCCAAGCATAATGCTTTAACCACCCCTTTCTTTTCCCAGAGAAAAATTTGTAGCACCATTTCTAATCGCTTGTATTTTTCCTATGAAGGGAAAAGACAAGCCATGTAGTCAAGATTCCCTGTTGCCAACATTTTGTCCAATACAGTAAGTTTTCTTTGTGAAAGGAAGATCCCAATTATTCCATCTTCATATTTCTTTTTCAAAAATTTTTATCACCCACCTCCATTGTTTTGCTGGAGAAATATCAATGCCAAAAAAATAACCAAATCCCTAATAATCTTAGCTCGTGGTATTATTCTCCATTTCTTCAGCTAGTTAAGTGGATCATCTTGACCAAGTAAGAATAGCTTCGGTTTTATCCTCATATCTCACTCACCACTGCCCTCAAGGTTTTGACAAAGTTACCAGACACAGCATGGTGCCTTCAACAGAGGGTTGCGAAAGCTGAGGGAACAAAGTTGAATCATCTACAAAGCGAACATGAATTAATTGGTCACCTCTTGGATGAGAAATTCCTTTCATGTTGGAGATGGATTGACCTAGCTAGAGTTCATTCGCAGACTCTAGCTGAAGTCTGGATGAAGAGTGTTGCCATAACTCTGGTGAAGAAAGACCTAAAACTTAACCAATACAACATATCTAGCATGGCATCCCTTTCAATTCTAGAGTATTTTTCTTGTGTGAAACCTACATATTGTATCATTGCTGACTTATAATGACCTAGAAAAAAGGAAAAACTTAATTCTGTAAAATATATTTGCCACTTTAAAAGGGCATACAATATAACAAAAACACACACATGGATACTGTCAAATTGTGAGGTAGAGCAGAAACAAAGTATTCAGTGGATGCTACATAACAGGGGATGATTTTCAATGGAGCTCTGTCACATACCCCAATTTTGTAATTATTTCATTATATTCCCGAGACATTATGTTAAATTTAATGCTAAGCAGGAATTGATGACTCAGCAGAGTCACTAGAAATGGAATGTAATTCAGAATATTTTATTATTAATAAATGAATTATGGAGACAACAGCATGGGAGAGCTGTTAAAAAGAGGTTACTGGTCAAACTGGTGGATGGAACTAGGTGGAAAGGCAAATGACAAGTGGCAGCATCCTCAAACACTTCCTAAGTTGCAGGTGGCAACTTCCCTATATTTGGGGTCATGATTCCCCAAGGAAGTGGAATCAGAGCAGGTGGCTCATTAATGACAGTTAACCCAACAAAGACCTAGGCAATGTTTTAAATAGTACTCAATGAACTGAGCTGAGGGTTCGAATTGTTCTGGAGGGAGAATACATTCAGGTGAATGTTATTCAGGAGTCCCATTGAGGAAGAGGGAAATATACAGTAAGGAAGTTGTTTGAGAGGAATGCTGCAGTAACTTGGTTCCATTATAGCTGATTTTGGCTGAGAGAATTACTTTGCTGCATCTAGTTCCAGCCAGGGAGACCAGAGCAAGCTCGGGGGTCCTGAGAAGTGCTGTTTGGGCACTCTCCAGGAGTTGATAGGGAGGAACAACCTCCCATCGCTGTTGTTGTCCATAGAAACAGGTTTTGCTATTTATTTCTTTATGTTTATTAAGTAGAAATGAATGTATGTTGTGTATATCATCTATATGTCTGAATAGATTAGTTTAGTAAAAGTTAGCATCTCTGGATATCAGTAGTAGATTTGATGAGAGTTACTGTGTTTTCAGCATTCCTTAGTATCATTATTACACTACTGACAAGGCATCTTTAATGTCTTCCATATAATAGTAATATTTAAAGCACTAGTTATTATTGTAATTATAATCCTAGTTTAATTATAATGGCTGAATAGATAGGTAACGGTTACATATAAACTATATGTTCTCTGTGTAAACCAAATGTAATAAACAGTCATAGGAGACAACAGTAATTATAACCATAAAAAAATTACATTTATTATATCTTGGTCGACAGACCTTACAGGAGATTTTGTAGTCACAGATAGGACCTTTATATCAGGGTACAAACCCTAGTCAAAAGATGATCAGCCTTAACCTATTAGTTAAATCATTACACAAACCCTAATAAAAAATTAACCAGTCCTTTCATAGCAACTAAATCATTGTGCAGAAACCTTAACAGAATATTATTACAAGGAATTATCAACAGTTTTAATAACCTAGTTTCTAATTTAAAACAGTAGGGTTAGCAGTTTAGTATCTAGCTCATTATCGAGCTTAAACATTATCATAATATCTTTCGTTTGACTCTCATTTTATCGACAGAGTCTTATTCGTAAACCTAGTTACTATTTAAAAACCAAATGAATAACAGAACAATAATTTTGACTCATTATCGAACTAAAACAGTATAGTAATATTTTCCACTTGACTATCTACTTCGACAAAGTCATATTCATAACAAATAGAATAAGTAACTAAACAAAAATCGTGACCATGGAGTACGAGTTAAACCCTATCTTCCCAGTTTCTACAACAAGAAATTACCAGCAGAGAAATAACCTAGTTATTAACTTTATAACAGTAGAAACAAACAGAACAGGGTTTTAGCTCATTGTCGAGCTTCAGAATCAAAATCGAAATGACAGAACCAGAAATCAATTAGAATTACAACTGTAAACTTTGGATTGAAGTCCTATTATCTATTTAGCTCACCAATATCAACAGAGTTGTATTTTTAACTGAAAACCTAAGCATTCGAACTTAAATTCCAATTGTAAAAACAGTTCGGGTAAAGCTAATGCTAATTAATTAAGATAATGTTTCACCTGCAGCCGAGCCATGAATCCACTGTATAAGTGGTTTAAAACTTAAAAATTCACTTACTACTGTACATAGCAAAGAATTTAAACGCACGTGATAAACAACCCATTGCACAGGAAAAACTTTATAATAAGTTATATTATCAAAACCCTGGGTGAAAACCCTGCAAACTTCGAGAAGTACAGTAATGAACAACACAATGAGGCCGCAACCTCAGACAGACTCACGGCCTTGGTTTCCATGTTTATACATTAACCTTCTGCAGAAAGACCCTAATTACAAATGAAAGGACAAACAGTCACCATGTTGACTGAGGCCATAATCTACCTTACATTTCAGAATAAACTTATCAAATAACTAGTTACAACAAACAGTATAAAACTGAACCGAGTTGAGGGATCCCAGAGTCACCTCACTCAAACCATAACCTAATCATCCTAACAACCAGCCAGGAGGAAAAGCCATGGTGAAACCAGGCTTACCCGGTAAGAGCCAAGCGCCAAGGATTGTGTCCTGTACACCTTCAGGAGTAGCCAGCACCTGCATATGACAAAATCGTATCAGTTACAAATGTATTTCTTAAAAACAAAACAAATTCTTTTAAACTAGAAAACGACGAAGCAATTTGTTTATAGCTCATCAGTGAATTGAAGGAAGTTGCAACCACAGTGAATGGCCTAGTAGCCACGAGCTGATTAAGTGGAAAACATCACCCTGGTCACCAAAGAACGAGCTGGCAAAATTGAAGGATACATTCCACGATGGAAGTTGTGACCAAAGAAAGTCGAACGATATCCTTATGCCAGGAACAGACCGGTAAAGGAAGCCAAAGGATAAACCCTAGGTTTATAACAAACTTATAGCTGTCAATAACATAATCTAATGACTCCCAAACGAAGCAGTCAACAAGCACAAGCACTGAAGCAGTGTAGCAGCTGCCTCCATCAATGTATCAGCAAGGTTGGGCCAGGAGGGTTTGCAGAGCGGTCGAGCCCGAAGGCAAGGGAGAAATGCCAAGACTAGGGTTAGTCAACCTTTTATATCATCAACACTTGGTTCTGAAACAACCACATAGCCTTTTTAATATTTCCCATGCAGTGGGTCAACCTTTCATAGTTTCTACGACGAGAATTTCATCATTTGTTTGCCAAATAAAATGATAACATGGATATTCCTTTAGGGTCGGGACACCATAGTTAAACCTGCCATTTATATATTCCACATTCAAACAATGCTTTCGAACCTTGCAAGTGAGCATTAAGACCTTGCCCTACGAGCAATAAAAAAAAGACCATGCATTAATCAATAGCGTTCAAGATTGAGTCTTGGAGTCCATTTACACTTAGAGAATTTGGTAATTATCATAAAAATTATAAGGAGGTAGGTTTCAAGTGAGTTATTTGTTGATTATTAAACATATCACTATTATTGCCTTAACCCTAGTCTCATGTGAAGAGGCAAAGGGTACATCATTTCTTAAGTCTACAAGATAATGGAATGAAGTTAAGTATGGTGGTTTATAATTCTACCATAATAGTGTCATTTGAGAAAGCTTTGCACAGATGGCATAGGACACGCCATTTCTTCTTTAGGTAACTTTAACTTGAAGATTCAAGTCATGTAATTCGAAATTCCATATTAGGGTTACTTTAGTCCCTTTCAATGGTTACTACCATTTAATAACAAACTATTAATAGACTCAGATTTATCGTATGGACAATTATACTTTGTTACTTTTCATGCTCAAGAAATACTAAGAACATATACGTGAAATGCATGTTAGACAGAATTATGTGAAGTATTATAACCACTCATGTTGACAGTATAGTCTGGAAAATTCATAATTAAATTCATTTGTAATAATTCAGGACAATGACTAAAGATGTTATAGATTTCATCAACCGTCGATCATACCAATAGAAGTAGTTTCTAATCATTGTAAACTCTGAGATGTTAAGAGGAGACATGTAGCTGACAAAATATCTTGCAAATGCCAGAAATAAGCAAGTTATACATTGATAATTCCAGATTCTTTATAATTGAAATCGTAAATGATATAGTAACAAAAGATGAGTAAAAACTGTCATATGGTATTGGTCAACCAGTGGTAATCTACAGCGCTAGCTATGAAGTTAGTTAATTCATTGTTCCAAAGCAACATAGCTGCTATAATTTCTAGTATTTTCTAATTCTCTAAACAGTAAGATCTTGAGAAGGTCACAGGAAAAATGCTACCTTTAAACACTTGAAACCTGGCTAGCATGCTTAGACTTTTTACTAAATGTGTTGGTACGGCTAATTGACGTATAGTACTTTAAAGATTATTTGCAGCGACCCGAACATTACCTGTATATCTGTAAGAGCAAGAAAATCTGTTGCATTAGCTCGGAAGCTAAGTAAGCCAGTCTGTCATGGCAACTCCCCCTTGTGGTTGAAAAACAGAAAACTATCAGCAACGGTAAAGAAACTCATATCAAAATCTAAGTATAACAACAGATCATTCAGACAAATTTATGATCACTTTAACTAATCAAACAGATCAATGAATGCATTTATTAATATTACTTGCTATTTTAAAATTTTTAAAATTTTCGGAAATTATGGGTTTTGACAAGCTCTACGGCTCTTAGATCTATATCATTCATTAAACCTAAAATGAACATGAATCCATATTTTACATATCGATGCCTCTTCATACGAGGCATATTTACTTCTACACCATGAAATGCATTAACTCCACATATGGAGGTGGGTGAATTCAAACGATGTTGGCGGGAGGAATTATCTCCAACACTTCACCATAATTCCTACCATAAACAAACTAAGTGCTAACATGCTACAACATTACATATTAGGCCTCTGTGGGCTTACATACTTTTTAAAATTCAAATATTCATCATGCATGTTGGTCTAAGTCTCAGCAAGGCTTACATCAGTTCATGTCAAAGCTCAAAAATATCTTACTATTCTTGTATGTTGCATGTTGATGCAGTCTCTTTTTTTTTTTTCATTTGCTCCAAACCTTGAACTCTAGAATTCTTCTCATCTTCTTCTTCTTTGTTATGTTCTTCATGAATCTAATTTTCTTATTCTTCTTCTTTTTCCTCTTCATCCTAGTCTTCTTCTTCCAACTCTCTTCAGGCTTTTTCGGCCCGACTCTTCCATCAAAGTCTGCAAATTCTTCAATGAACTGCTGCCAGGTATGTTCATCCTCAAACTCTAATTTCAGAATGCTTAGTTCGTATGTTGTGGGAATTTCAAGATCCCACACGCTGTTCACATCCTTCATTCTGTTTTCATCCTCTTCATTGGCATGCTGCCATGGCATCAGCTGATAATAGTGCTTGATTTCTTCAGGACTCCATTTCATAAGAATGTCTTCAACTGGTTCATCTTCATCCTCTGCATCTTCAATGCAGATTTCTTCATCGATGGTGCTGCTAAGTACTCTTGGCATGTCATCTTCATCATAACACATTGGCTCTTCAAGCCTTCCATTAAACAAATTTTCTTCATCTTTTGCAGCTACAAGGCTGCCTTCTTTTCCATTCATCTTTGTAGCTTCAATGCTGTCTTCTTCTTCATTCTTGGCATACTCCAGGATGCCTTCTTTTTCTTTTTCAATCTTTGTGCCTTTTGTGCAATCTTCACCATTCTCTGCTTCAAACAAGGACATCACATTGTCCAAAAATTCTTGAATAATTTCATCATCAACGTATTCATTTACATTTTCCTCAATTTCAGGTTGATTTGTATATGCACCTGCACATTCAAAAACATCTAAATTGTTAGGAAAAATTTCTGCCCTCATGGGCATGCTCTTCATGAGCTCATCTTCTTTTTCACATTCAAACTTTACTGGCTATCCTGCAACTGCTTGAGTTGTTGATTCATCATTTTCTGCTACTGCTATGGAAACTTCATCTTCAGGAATTGTTGGGTTGGCAGCTTCTTCAGCTTCAACATTAACTTTGTCATCTTCATCCACTTGTGGCTCTGCACAGTGGGCTTCACTGTTCTCAAACTTATCAGGCTCTTCTTGGCTGACAGAGTCCTCGACCATTTCATACACACATTCAACTGCTTCTTCATTTGCAGCTATGGCTACTTCATCGTGGGATTCACTAACATCTTGGATGTCTTTTTCTTCAACTGCAGGCTTCTCTTCTGCTACTTCTTCAACATGCTGTGGCATTATTGGTTGCTTGCACATGTCACTCCCCCTTTCACTGAACTCCTCTTCCAAGATTCTCCATGCTTCCTTGGGAGTCTTTGCTATTGCAATCTTGTGAAAAATATTTTCATCCATAGCTTGTTGGATGAGATGCAAGGCTAAATCATGCTTCTGCATTTTTTGGTCTTCTGCCAAGGCCTTAAAGGCCTCTAGATCTAGGGGATACACACATTCATTTTGAAATAAATACCATAAATCCTCTACTCTAAGAAAACTTCTCATCTTGATAGCCCAGAACTCATAATTTTTACTTGAAAAATGTGGGGGTACTAGGAGAACTCTGCTGCTCCAATTATCCTAGTTCTCCTCTTGGACTCCAACTAAGTTAATAAGCTCCTCTGCAATGGCAACTTCTCCATATCTATGTGCAGAATACTTGGCCTTCGCCCCTGTATTTCTTCTTTTAATTTGCTTGAGTCTGCTTTGGTAACCCATTTCTTCTCTTCTTTGTTGGCACGTTCTGTGCTGGCACTTGTCTTCTTCATGGAAGTCTCCTACTTGCTTCTTCTTCCCTTCTCACCCCCTAAAAAAAAAATAAGATTGCTTGCTGGCTACAAGACATTGTCAATGATGCCCCCTTAATGCAAAAACACTTTATGTCTTTTATTTTCTTGGCTTTTCTATGCTCGGGCCATTTTCATTTCAATTTATGGTTCTATGATAGGCAGAGACCTTTCTCCCCGAACCTTTGATAATGTTTTCTATCAGAATCTGCCCAAGGGCTTGGGATTACTGGCCTCGGATCAGATCCTATACTACGATGCTCACACCAGAGGCCTCATGGAAATGTATGCTTCCAACCAAGATGCTTTCTTCTGGGACTTTACGCTTGCCATGGATAAGCTCAGCAGCATGGACGTTAAAACATGGTACAAGGGAGAGATCAGAAAAACACAGGCACCTTCACCTCTAGCAGTCAAGAGGTAGGCTTCTTCTCATGGTTCTCCGGATAGCCTTTGATTCATGGAAGGGTGCCTTCTATAGAAAATTTCTTCCCGATAGGTGTGACCATCTATTCTCCTTGTAGCTTCAGACTCGACAGACTTCTGTTTGAGACTTCGAGCCTCTTCACAAAACTAATGGTGTCTGGTTGCACTCTTCCCAGTTCCCGGTTCCTTAGGTCATGCGGATGAATTTACGATTTCTTCAGCCCCGAACATGCACTTGTAGAAGCTTATAGCATTGCCAGCGTGTGGTTCCTCCACAATCAGATGGGGTTTCAGAACCGAGAACTTGAACAGCTCAGCTGCAGCACCATTTCCCTTGCCATTCTCTGCCACGGCCGCTACATTTTCATGAGCCATTTTCTCCCTCTCACCAACAGGAAATACATTGGAGTGCCTCCCCTTTGCATAGGCACTCTGCTCACTCGACCGACAAAAGATTTCGACTGGTGGCCTCAACACTCACAACTATGGCTCTCTCAAATTAAATGATGGGTCTCTTCAACACTACAATGGCTGGGGTTTCTCTTCTAGCGACTGTGGCTGGGGTTTCTCTCACATTAATGGAGTCGGTTGCTCCTACTTCTTCCTTTGTAGTAGGTTGGCTTGGCTGACCAACTCTAGTTGTAACCCTGACAACTCTCGGATCCTTCACATGGATGGTGAAGGAGGATTCATAACTCTACGCTCTGATACCATGTCAAATTGTGAGGCAGAGTAGAAACATAGTATTCAGTGGAGGCTACAGAACAGGGGATGATTTTCAATGGAGCTCTGCGGCTCTCAGATCTATATCATTCATTAAACCTAAAATGAACACGAATCCATATTTTACAGATCGATGCCTCTTCATACAAGGCGTATTTACTTCTACACCAAATGCATTAACTCCACATATAGAGGTGGGTGAATTCAAACGATGTTGGCAGGAGGAATTATCTCCAACAAATACTACTTTATAATGTACAAGTTTTGTCAAAAATTTTGAGACTGTTAACTTTTACTCAACAATGGTGCTAAATATAATTTGTGGGCAGGTCAACTTGTCTTATATGTAAGCTATTGGGGTTCCATGATATCACTGGAGAATCTTGTATTCTGAAGGCCATAACTTCGCAAAGATGACACGAAATTCAGCACTATTTGTTTCCTTGAAATGTAAAAAGATAGCATTTTTTTAAGTGGAAAAAGTCCATAATCTGTAGTTTGGATTAGTATTGAGCAAGTTATAAGACTTTAAATTTAATGTTAATAATCAATCCTTGTTTCAATATATATGAATTAGCGTACATATATTTCTTCCTTGTTCTCAAAGTAAGCCTTTACTAAATAGTATTTTTGGATAAATGTAGTATTGCACAAACCAATTTTCAGTGGTTTGGGATCCTTTATCTGTGGATGCGACAAGTACAGATCAAGACCTTACAATATATTATTATTGCTTTAGAATATTACTGTATTTTCATGTTTACCTTCATTTCTTCTACACTTAGTTCCATTTATGTTATCCAATAAATATTTATGACATTATCATATGAGAATCATGAACTACATTTGAATCCAAGATTCCAATGACATCACTTAAAAGTTAATTACAATGATAATACAAGAAATGGGATAACCTACCATCTTGAGAGTTTTTATCTTCAATATTCAACTGATATTCCATGCTTCTTTTTCGTTCATATCATGTTCTATCATTTATTACATTTGGCATCAGGCATTTCATACCTCCTGCAGTTTACCTCTTTTTGCATTTTAATCAGCCACGGAATCATATTGATGATGTATGTCATAATATCTTTCATTTAATTATTATACATATACTTTTTTTGTATCGGTGGCAAAGTGGGAATGAGATTGAAAAAAATTCTAATGTTTGATGGCATATTATTTTTTATTTACCATTTAGTATGTTTTTCTCACCTTTGTGCTTTTTTTTCAGAACCATCCAAGATATTCGGTATGTTATCTTCTATTGTGGATGGACTGGGAATATACTACAAATATGTATGCTCTAATAATTAGATCTCATACTTGATTTACTATTTAAGAAATAAAATAAATATTGTATATTTGTTAACAACAGGGGTTATTATGCCTTGCCCAATAACTTGCCTCTTTCCACTAATTATTTAAAGGGTTCTAGTTCAATGGTAGAGCATTTGCACTACAAAGCAGAAGGTTGGTGGTTCGATTCCACCCTTCCCTTTTATACATTGTTTTATATATTGTCTCTATGAAGACATACAAGATATTGTCGTTGCAGAGAAAAAATTATTTGGATTATATATTGTCTCTAGAGAGACAAAAGTGATTTTGTCTTTGTAGAGACAATATTTGAGACTATACGCAATTTTTTTTGTCTCAACTTGAGACGATAGAGTCTCTAATTGACATACTATATATTGTCTCTATCGAGACAATATTTTAAGACAATAATTTAAGACACTCGCTTAAAGACAATAGTTAAGACAATACACAACTTTTTTTGGTCTCAATTTGAAACAATTTACACAAATATTGTCTCAAAACCCCCCTCTATGTAGTAGTGTTTGCACCATTATTCCAGTATCATATGATTTTGTTACATCATACAGGTGACATTATTTAACTTGTTAAAGATCAAATACTTCTTAATTAATATCAAACGTGATCATGTTGGTATAAGTCATGGTTTAAGAGTTTCACTGTCATAAATAATTGTGTCAATATTGGACTCCATGTCTAAAATTTCATTTCTCTAGGCTACATGTACTTGTCTTTGTATTCTATTTGTAAGATAATATTCATTTGAAACATATTTCTATTCATTAGTGAATTTTTGCATTGAGGAGAATTTACATGAAAGCCATTTTATGTACTTCTGAAATTGCAAGCATATATGTATCATTTTTTATACTTTATGCCTATATTCTAGATGTATTTACTATCATCACAGTTAAAAAGGTAAAAGGAAACTAGTAGTATGGCGTGGAATAGTTCAATTGTTTCTCATCTCGGTAGATATTGTGGAATACATGTGAAAGTTACTATGCAATTCTTAAGTAGTCTAGTATCATAATCGAGTATATAATTGAATTGTTCATGACTACTTATGTTAGCTCGTACACCATTATTTGCACTTAATTCAATTTGCACACCGGCCCCTCTAGAAACTTATCATAATGAACTCTATCCAAACCAAGGGCATCTGTTTCAGAACTTTGCCATAACTTGAACTATGGAATTTTTATTAATTATATGTTCAACAATAAGCTTGGTACTTGTTCTTCTCTAGTTGTGCAATATGAACAACAATATAAGATTTAAAAAAATCTCAGATATTATTCGAAGTTAGCTAAGCTAATATTTTCCTTGCACCATATTCAATTTTAGGTGGCTAATGAAATTGCAGTGAGAAACAATGTCACTGTTCAACTGTAAATAGGAAGTATAAAATTTGTCTATGTTGTTGGTATTTAAATGCAAGCAGACATACAAAAAGAGACCTCCCTTCATTTGCAAAACTTGTTTTCATTGTAGATGAATTCCTAGACTTCATTTGACAAAATATTAAGGCCTTCCATCATCATTTCTAACGTTATTGTTATACCCGATTCCTTTTTATCTTATGCTAGGAATATTGTTGTTGTCTCAAGGGTTTTCTTCAACATTGAGAAATATGAAAAAAGATTACAATCGTTTTCCCAACCATAATTCCACATTTGATTTATGTTATGTATTGGCATATTCTCTTTAATAAAATAATTTCTTCAACTTCATTTTCAGATTTTGGTTTTATGTGAGTAGCAAACAATGAATTGAAAATACTACTTTATCTTCATGACTTTGGTATGGCTTAATGGAATATGATTTCGTAGCACTATCAAAATCTTTTCCATTCTTCAAACTACACAATCCAAATCCCTGGGTTTATGTGTTTGAATCCTTTTCTCCAGTACTAATATTGTTGGTTGTGTTGGTGGCATCTTGTACAATTGGTTTATGATGCATTATATTCCCCAAAAAATTTGCTAATATAGATGAAGACTTTGGAGTACAAGTCCTTAGCCTAGTGTATCAAGATATGCCTTTTTTTATATTCCTTTTCGCTTGTATCAAGATCAAATATTTTTAATGGCTCAGATTCTGGTTTCTTGGAAAATCTCAGACAAAATATAACTTATCAATCAAGACACTTTGCTTGTTCTTTCTAGCATTGACCCTTAATCTTTTCTTTTATTGTTTTAGAATTATTCTTGTCTAAGACATGGACACATGTTCAATCTACTTCCAATCAAGTCTATGTCTCTGCAATTTAAGCTTCTATGTCTCTCAAAATCAATTAGATATAGAAACATATTGTCACAAGGTATGACTTTTTTCCACAACATTTTAACATATTTAAACATGCACGACTTCACATTTTAACACATTTAAACATGCACAACTTCTAAAGATAGAAATCCAACCATGGTCATTGACTTGTATAGAAAACATAATTACCATAGACTTTGGCAAGCAAATTTCCTGACAAATCCCAACACAATGTTGCTTATTGTGTCCTTCTTATATGCTACACACTCTTTCCCAAACAATCAAATCAAATTTGGCATATATATAATTTTTTTCCATCCTTTTAACAATGCTACTAGCCTCCAATATCAAGCATTTCCTCGGAGGTTCAATTCTGGTTGTTTTCACTTAACTTGCACTGTCCTCATTGGGAGGGCTTAGCGGCATGCTAATGACTCTAAACATCAAACTTCTTGTCATACATTCAAGTTTCATTTTTTTATTTCATTGTTCATACCTTGGTATTTGTTATATGTTCTTAGCCAACTTATATTAAAATTAGGATCCCTCCTTCACTATTTATAGTCTTTATTTGTCAAAAATTTTCTACATAAGTTGCAATCTATATTATTTGTTCTTTAAACTGTATAACATTGTTTTTTTTTGTAAGCTAGATAAAATCCCTCTATTGCCGAAACTAGAGAAATACTGTCAATAGTCTGAACAAAGCCCTCCCTACATAGGTAAAACAGGCAAAAAAAGAGAAAATGAGCCCTCAGGAAAACAAGCTCAGATTCTTAGAAAAGGTTTTTTGAAAGTCTACCACGAATTGATACTAAACTGAACCACTTACAGTGCGAGTTCCTAGAGATAATTTTGTTACTGTTCTTCATAAAACAAAATTCACAAAAAAAACATTAAAACAAAATCAACCTGGGATTGAGGGGGATTCATTGTTGGTGTTTAGATTGATGTCGAGATGAGAAGCAATCAGCTACACATTCCGAGTAATTTCGTCCAATTGGAGGAGGATTTCTTGGTGGGATTCACCTCTTTCAACGAGCGCACTCACGCACTCCCCATGAGGTATTTTTGCTACCAGGCGAGGTTAAGAGTCTTTAGGTACAGGGCTACTCTGCCTTGAGCGTAGCCAAGATCCGGGAGCAGGGCTTCAAATTCCTTGCGAATTTCCTCATCATGAGTGCAAATCCTGGTAACCTTGGCATCTTCTTCCACTGCAGTAATTTCTGCTTTGATTTCCATCGAAATTTCCTGATTGTATAGGCGAGCAGTGCGGGTGATGTTTCTCATGGTTCTGGTGGTCTTGGTCGGGGGAGTGGCGGAGGAGTCGGCCTCCTTGGCTTTCCTATGGAAATACGAATGCTTCGGCAGAGGCATGAGGGTTCTTAAAAGCAGAGGGAGCACTAAAGTAAAAGAGGGCACAGGGTTGTGAGAGGACTGCATCGAGGGATAAATGCAAGCTTCCTTTGCTGACGGTGGGATTAAGCGGATAACCATAGAAAAAAAAAATCCAAAACTGGAGAAAGTGGCGAAGGAGAGACTTCCTTTAATGGGCGGGAGTGTCATTGAGGCACTCATCGATATGATGATATTGTGGCTGAGTCGAAGATCCCGCAGCAGGATTGTCATCATGGCGAGAGCTGGATGGAGAGGTCTGCACACTAGCATTCCCATCACCCAAACCAGAATCCGCCGGCGATTGAGCATTGTGTTCATGAGGGCTTGTACTCGAGCAGCTACCGAGATAAATGCTTGCGGGAGTCTCATTTAATGAGGGCCATGTTGGGGGTGCTGAGGTGGTGGCACGGGTAGCTTGATGCCTAGCCATGTGCCCCTCATGCGCTCCTCCATGTGCTGGATCTAACACCCGTCGTGGGGGAACTGTATAACATTGTTGAAATGTGTATGCAACCTATCTTATTTGTTCTTTGAACTACATAACATTGTTGAAATGGTGTATTAGAATGTTTTCCTACATAAGTTACAAGTTCTACTATTTGATACTTCAAGGTCTTTAAGTTTACTAGACTTAAGTTACAAGTTCTACTATTTGACACTTCAAGGTCTTTTTAAGTTTTGCATTGTTATTTTTTTTCAATTTCAATACATGGTAAACATTGTTTTGTGTTGGAAAACATTGATAATATATTTAAAATTAAAAATTAAATTGTCCACAATTCAAATGTAAAAGTGTTTACACATGGACTTGGTTTAAATCATGCTCATAATATTTTCTTTGTTTTCAGATTCAGAAATTGTTTATTGATGTCACCAAATGTTCATAATTAAAATATGAAAGCATTTAAACAAGCACTTGGTTTAAAGACTTCCTTTAACTTATGTTTATAGTATTTTCTTTGCCTTGAAATTGTGAAACGGTTCATTGACATTAATATGAAAGCATTTGAACAAGCACTTGGTTTAAAGACTTCCTTTAACTTATGCTTATAGTATTTTATTTGCCTTTGAAATTGAGAAACGGTTAATTTCGAAACGGTTCATTGTCATTAATATGAAAGCATTTGAACAAGCACTTGGTTTAAAGACTTCCTTTAACTTATGCTTATAATATTTTTTTTTCCTTGAAATTGTGAAACAATTCATTGACATTGGTGAACATTGGGCATTTTGGTAGGTTTAAATCTATTATTTAATTCACTTTTCGGAATTTTAATAAATTGTATTATAAAAACATTGATACTACAAACAGGCCCACATCATAACTACAAACGAACATATATAAAAAATTTAAATTGAACTTATTATTATATTTTAAACACAAAGTGATCAGTTTTTTTTTTACAATTTAATAAATAATTATACCAAATGATGTCATTTCTTTCTTGCCTTCAATACACTTAGAAACTTTGTGCTGTGCATTTCAATTTCAATCTATGTGCTACATAGAAAATGCCTAGGTTCAATGGATATAAATACTATTCATTTTCACTTATTCCTTTTCTGCCATTATACTTCTGGTTGACAACTACCCTAATGTGTCAAGAAATTGGTGATATAATTGTATTAAAAACAATTTTAGATTCCAACCATTTGTACTTGAATTTAATTTATGCATTGTAACAAAAAAAAAAGCATGTGTTTCCAATTTTTTTGTTTTTTTGTTTTCTACTTCTCAATTGTTATGTAATTCTTATTCTATTTATGACTAATTTTCAAAAATTAATTTTATTTTTTAAATTGTTGAATAGATTTTTATTTATTTATTTCCTATAAAAAAAGTTATAAATGTAATTGTATTTTATTTGAAAAGGTAAATTAAGTACGTTTTTTACTAAAAAAAAATTAAATAAAATATTACTTTTTATATTTTTATTTTTTATTTAAAAATATTAAATAAAGTACTACCTTCCCTATTTTTATAATATATATTATTATAGGTTTTATTCTAAGCATTTTTTTCTAAATATATTAATAGAATTTCTTTGTTTTAAAAACTATTTTTAATAGAATATCTTTGATTAATATTCAATTTGGAATTTGAACATAGGCAATGTATTAATGATCAATTCTCAACGCCTAATCACTTCATTATTTGAAGCTAAATTATATTTTTGTGGGTTCTTGTTTAATAGAATTTCAAAATATGAAAAATTACTAATAAAATTTTAGGTATAATGTTAAAATCAAATATTTTTTTGAACATTCATATAAGAGGATTTGTTATGTGTATCCATATTGTGAGTGAATATTGCATATTGGATTTATATTTTAAGCATATCATAATTATACTTAGTCACGAGAGCCAATTTCCCTTAAATTTCCAAGCACATTAGTATGTTCATTGTAGATTTCATTAGAAAATAAGAAATTGTAATAGATGTTAACATGTTTGCTCAAGGGTGACAATTCTATCCAAACATTATAAGTGTAGGTTGCTTTATAGATCTCTAGGAACATGCAAATATGGCATGATTACATCCATGTAGATATATCTCATTAGAGTTTCCTAAGATCCATAAATGCACAAAGCTAATGGAAATTATTCACCAAGACTATTAAGTATGCTCAAAGCATCAATGATCTGTGAAGGAGGATAAATCTTATTGATCTTGGGTGTGGGATGAGGGGAGATCATGGAAGAGTGTTATTGGACAATGTAAAAATATTTGACATGCATTGATGTTTAATTCCAATATTATGTTTTGTTATGTTGACAAGGTCTTTTTTTACAAGTTCATATATAAAATTAATAAAGAAGTAGATAGAAAATTTCATGTTTAATAAAGATATTCTACCCTAAACAAAGTCATTGACAACTTTTTTTCTAAAGAAAAAAAGAAAATATGAATTATCATTACCTTGTACTTGACCAAATCTATTCAAGATTGATGAATTGTTGAGAGATTTACTTTCAAAAGAAAAAAAAAACTATGAATTATCTTTACCTTACACTTGACCAAATCTATTCAAGATTGGTGGATTGTTGAGAGATTTACTTTCAAGTATTAACTATGGGTTTGTTCCCATGATGTATGTGTTGCAAGATTTGAAAACCAATCCACCCTGTTTAAATATTAGATAATAAAGATATAACCGCATTATGACTTATAATCAAAACACTAGCATTATTAGTGCTATAAAATAACTACAAATCAACAAGTTAGATGCATACCTCTATAAAGATGAAATATGTGAACATGAAAGAAAGTTCACTTCATTTCTTTGGGTTTTCTCAATGCCTTTTGAGAAATTCTCTTCAAGATTCGCATAGTTTTTTCTAGGGTGTGTGCAAGAAGATGAGGGGCACTTTAGATGCAATCCTACTTTTTCAAAACTCGTTCCTAATACATAAAAACATAACGCGTTTCTGATACTTAGCACTTGCCATGGTAAAACCCGAGCCTGACATGTCACTGGACATGTAAGATAGGTAACCATAACGCGTACGCATTATAGAACTACAAAACACGTACGCGTTATGTAGTTACAAAATGCGTACGCGTTATTGAAATCTAAAATCAATTTAAAAACACAGTCTCGACCACCCCCAACCACCCGCAACACTCTTCATGCATCAGAAACGCGAAATAGAGGTTGGACGAGGACGGTTTGTGTGCCTTGGAGTATCGATGGAGCTCGATTTAGCTAGAGGGGAGGCAAATTCACCGGTGGATTGTCATCTAATCAGGTAATTCATTCACCCATACAATTTTTTGTCATTTCTTAACCTAAATTACTATTTTTTTATTGTTTAAAACAACCTAGTTTTGTAATATTTATAAAATTGGGAATAACCAAATCTCTAATTAAATTCACATCTCCCTCAACCAAGATGAGTGAATAATTAAAATGAATCCCTTTTCAAAAACTCAAAAATTCCTAATCCAACCAAAAATTGGAAAAAATAGAACTCCTCCCTTTCTACAATGTATCCATCCACATGAAACCCAAATTTCCAACCCTCAAAGGCCATTTTCCATGATACTAATTAAATAATTTTCTTTGGTAATGGCCATAACAAGATGAAATGCATGCACAAGCGTGAATAGAAAAAATGCAAAAAAATTAGTAACTTGGTTTCTCAAAATTTCATCACAATCATTTGTCCATGAACATAATCAAAATTTCATCAGAAGTGTATGTAGCTACACATTGCCTCTTAGTTAAGCACCCTTGACTAAATGCCAAAACACATTAACAAAGTGTCTCTCGGGCCTGCCCTATCCACACCCTCGATCAATCTATTCAATGCTCAGGGACCGTCGATTCAACTGAAAGACTTCATATAGAAAATCACTATGTTTTTTATTTAATTTTATGAACTTGCCATACAATGTAGAGATCGATGAACTTGCCATACAATGTAGAGATCGATTTTGTAGAGAGAAATTGTCTCTGTTTTGAGAAGTTGACATTGTTATTATTGTCATTCTAGTCACAATCTCTAGTTGATTATTCAACATCTTAATCATTGATAGTCATCTCAAGTACATATGTAATCATATTGGCAAGACAAACTCATACATATCCATTTCATTCCATGCCACTTTATCCTCCCCTCCAACCACAAGGCGTAATATGTTGAAATCAATAAATTTAATGTTGGCTTATGAAGTTGATGGAAAGATTGTTTTCTGCAAGGGACGTAACGTAAAGGCCAAAACATGTCAAAATAACACTCCTAAATTCTAAGAAGTTTAAACCCAAGTTTGCATGGAAAAATCACCAATGAGGGTTAAGAAGTGCCTTAACTTCTAGAAAGAAGTTGAACGAAACTTACCTTTTAATTGTTAAATTTTTAATTTTATATTTTAAATGTATGTAAGTGAATGCCATTAAATTGCTACTTGAGTTTGATTTAATACATTTTCAATTTTGAAGAGACATCATTATATACCATGTATATGTTTCTAATGATTTTCGTATTGATGTTTTTATTGCAGTTGCGGCTATGGACACCAATGCCGAGATATTGATTGAGCTTGCCCACTTGAGGGGCATTAGTGCATCTTTTAGTGGTGGTGACAGGATTCGCCGCTCGCTTGCATCAACCTTGGATGCAATTGTTGACACCATTTCACAGTCTAGCAATGTACTATATGATATTACATCATATAGAGAAAGAAAAAGACAACAATATGTTGATGGGCTAGACTACAATGCAATAAAAAAGTTGAAAATATCCAAAGAGCTCATATTTGCATTTTTTAGGGACCCTCGGATGGGGGAAATCCAAAATGCAAACATGCTGCATATCTCCATTGAGTGGTGCATGTTTCAACCATTTGTTGATAACTGGATGGATAGATGGTACATGGTTTTTGATATGCCACCACACAACAACAGGGAAATTCCCTTGTATTTCCTTCGAAAGATGTACGCAGAGTTCATGTTATATAAACACGTAAAGTATTTTGACATCTTGCAGTTTCAGAGGATCAATGGGGGGATGCCCCAAAACCGACCCAATGCGAGGCTTTGAGACTAGGATCGCCCTATCCCTGCACCTTGCAGGCAGTTGCCTGGTCCATATGTCCCACCTGCACATCGTATTATTCCACAGACATGTGATGCATTTTTTAGTTTGGCACGGGCGGTTGTTCGCCATGGCACTATGGTTTAGCATATGGGTGAGGAAGGGACATCTATCCCTGGTGTGGTACATACATTATCTCGTCACCATGCAGGACCATCCACTAGTGCAGGACCATCGACACATCCCCATCCTAGTACTGATCCTCATGAGTGCACATCATGTGGTCGTCCCTGCTATGGTCTTGCCTCAGATGTTGCCTTTAGTGGGTTTTTGAGAGAGGTATGTAGATGGTTAATTGTAATAAATTCTTCATTTATTTTCGTCTTTGTACACATATATATAGTTTGAGCTAATATATTAATTTTTTGAACTTGAAGTTGATGTTTTATGCCGGCAGCGACGCCCCAGAGCCAGATTTTCCAGACTCTACAGGGGGGCATGATGCTACCCATTTAGCAGGCCCATCTTCTATAGCACCTATTGTCGTATCTTACACTGAGGTAAACATTTTAAAATTTCAGTTTTTTAATACTTGTTAATTTGTTAATTTTCACATACTTTACATTTTAGTTCACTAATGCTATCCACGGTCTAATATTTACAATTATTAAACTTGCAGATGGCAGATCCTTCACTGGGGCAAGGTAATGTGGAGGTAGCACCCATGGTCGTACCGTCCGATGAAACATCTGGGCTCTAGGTAAACAATTAAAAATGACATTTTTAAAATAGATGTTTGTTTGTTGAATCATGCATGTCTAACTAACAGAACACTTGTTGACTGTAGGCACCATCCGAGACATTTGGACCATTTCCTGGATTTGTATCTCCTGCCAGGCCATTCGTGAACAAGGGTCGTGTGTATGTGAGGTGTTCTACTCCTAGAAAGACTCCAGTTGCCCACGACCATGGGCTTACTCACACCATGGTAATGTATATCCTTCGATGATATTTGTTGTTTAACTTGAAATCCAGTGCATAAATCGTTTTTGTTAATGTTTGAATTGCATGTTTACTACATCAGGAACCTGAGTTGTCTACTAAAAACCTCGCATCGATGGTTGATGCAGTAGTCAGTGCCGCATCTACAATGGAAACTGGTCACACACAGGTATGTAACTATTTCAACATTATCTTTACATAGTTTATTATTGTTTTCTATTTTTTATTCATGCATTTCTAACTATTTCAACATTTTTTCATTGTAGCCACCACCAGCAGGAGTAGCTCTTAGCCCCCCTGGTTCGACCATCCTGGATGTTCAACCAACGGCTCCATCTGCTACACAAGCAACACAATCTCCTTTGTCAGTTGAGGTGAGATGTCCTTCAATGACCAAGTGTTTCATGCACTTTCCATGCACCAGTTGATAATTGTTGAGCTAATGTATTAGTGTACATAGTTAGTTGAATTTAACAATTGATATTTAATTTGCAGGATCCAGAGATGCACACTGATCCTAGAGATGTGCCTAGAGGATCAACGTCAAGAAAGAACAAGAGGAAGCTTGAGTTTTGATGTGTCTTATGGGATATATGTACATTTGGATACATGTACATGTGGTGTTGATAGTTTTGGATAGTTTTGGACACATGTGCTTTTGGATACTTTTGGATATATATGTACTTTTCGATACATTCACTTTTGGAGACATGTACATTGACTTCATTGTGCATATACTTTTGGGGACATGTACATTGACTTCATTGGATACATGTACTTTTGGATATATATGTACTTTTGGATACATGTACTTTTGGAGACATGCACTTTTGGATACTTTTGGATATATATGTACTTTTGGAGACATGCACATTGACATTTCACTTATAAATGAATGATACATTTCACTTTGTATTTGTTCTTCGGTTTCCACGTGTTCTTGTGTCAATCTAATGTGTTGATTTGTATGGATTATCTATTACTCATGAATGCGCTATGTCAAAAGAACAAACTATTATATTTAAAGGTTTCAACGAACTCATTACATGCGTGCACTAATTGGCATCTAATTAAAATTTGTAATTTTGGATGATCTTTACAAGTTATGTCAAAGTTCTTGCTCGTGTAATTTAATCAAACTAAGTGCAATACAATGTTTTTCAAGGTTTCAACGAACTCAGTCATGCACACTAATTGGATAGGTGTAATTAAAATTTGTGAGTTTGGATGATTAAATTACAAGTCAATTTTCAAGTGTAATTTAATAAAACTAAGTGCAATACATGCTACACATTTCATCAATGCCCAATATTTGATTGTACAATTCGATTCAACACTACATATGAGTAACTACATACCAGTGCTCAAAGCAACATTGGTGAAAGGAACAAATGTTACCTCGAGATTCGAGAAATAAAGTTCCTTCTAACGTTGGTTGGGAAGAATATTCTTGGTTATCCTTATGGCTTGGAGGTCATCTTCATGTAGATAAGTACTTTTGTTGTCATGTGTCATTAAGGTTTTTTCATGTGGTAAAACCCTTCAGGGTTAGGGGGTGAAAAAATGAAGATGGGTGTCTATTTTGGGGGGTCTCGTGAGAAAATAATTCTGGTTTTTTCATGTTTTTCAACTTCGGGCGAACAAAAGTGATATTTTTGTTTAAAATTTCACTTTGCTGTAAAAAGAAAACTTTTGTAGAATTATGTTAGCTTTCTACTGATAATTTTTTCAATTTTTTTTATTAAGATTTGATATGTCGATTTCGCAAATGTTTGACAGTGTGTTCTTATAAAATGAAAAGACTACAAAAGAGTTATGATTTGTTGCACCACTAAAATCGTTGTTAGACTTATGTTTTGCAAAAACAAAAAATGCTACGACAATCTACACACAATGTACTAGTGCCTGACTATAAGTTTGCATCCAATGGACCTCCATACTAATTATTATATTTTTTTAAAGTCGATCAATGGGGAAACTCAGTCGATTTTCAACAACCTTTTTGTTGCACCACTTTTCTCTCAATCCGCTATAAAAGCAAAAAATCTACGAACAACCTTTTGAAGTAGACACGTCAATGAAGAGTCCCACATTTTTTTCGATTTTTTTGGTGTTGTATTTTCAAAGTTATGGATTTTTCTTTTCGCTGTTTTTTTAAAGAGCTGAATCATAACTCGACACATGTTACGAAGATAAAACTTAAAAAATATCAGTTCTTATCTATATACAACAAAATTTATACCCTCGTAAAGTAGATTCAATGATGAATCTACTGGTATGAAGTCCGACATTCGTTTTGTTGTGTAAGAGGTGGTTTTCTCCTTCCGAAAATGGAGAAACCTGAAAATTTTGCAGAGATCTGAATCTTTCATGTTTCAGAGATTATTCGGCCGAAATAATTATTCGGCCGAATAATTATTCGGCCGAATAATTATTCGGCCGAATAACGATTTTCCGTAACGGCGCCGTAAATTATAACGAAGGTTATTTGGCCGAATAACTAAACGGAAAAAAAAATCACGTCGGCCGAAAAAAAAAAAAAAAATAAAAAAAAATATATATATATATATATATATATATATATATATATATATTTTATACTCATATAAATAAACCTAAAGTTAATTCATTATTTTCGCATGTTTGAACTTCGCATTTTTTTGTCAAACTAATTTCGGAAGGAGGAGATAATTTTTGCAAAAGGAGGTTTTTACAAGGTATGTTTCTTCTTCTATTTTATACTCATATAAATAAACCTAAAGTTAATTCATTATTTTCGCATGTTTGAACTTCGCATTTTTTTGTCAAACTAATTTCGGAAGGAGGAGATAATTTTTGCAAAAGGAGGTTTTTACAAGGTATGTTTCTTCTTCTTTTTTACAAAAGGCACATTGAAGGAGTTTTTTTTTCTAAGGCATATTTTCAAGGAGTTTTTCCAAAATATCTCTTTTCTTATTGCATTTTTACAAAGAAGACATTTTTTGCAAAAGGAGGTTTTTACAAAGTATGTTTCTTCTTTTTTCCAAAGGCACATTGAAGGTGTTTTTTTCTAAGGCATATTTGCAAGAAGTTTTTTCAAAATATTTCTTTTCTTATTGTATATTTGCAAAGAAGACATTTTTTGCAAAAAGAGGTTTTTACAAAGTATGTTTCTTCTTCTTTTTTCCAAAAGACACATTGAAAGTGTTTTTTTTAAGGGATATTTGCAAGGAGTTTTTTCAAAATATTTCTTTTCTTAGACATGTTTGCAAGGAGGTTCTTTGCAAAGATGGTTTTTTTTCAAAGTAGCTTTGCACTTTTTATTTAATTGAAAGAGGTTTTTTCAAATAGTTGTTTTGCTAAGGTATTTTGCAAATGATTTTTTTCCAAAGTAGTTTTGCACTTCTTATTTATTTGAAATGAGTTTTTTCAAATAGTTATGTTGCTAAGGTATTTTGCAAAGGATTTTTTGCAAGGTAATTTTGTACTTCTTATTTCTTTGAAATGAGTTTTTTTCAAAGAGTTATTTTTTTACAATGATTTTTTCCCAGATATATTTATAAATAAGTTTTTATTCAAAGTACTTTTTTCTAGTGGTTTTTTTCGTAGATATTTTTTCAAAAAAGTATTTTTGCAATGAAGTTTACAACAAAGATTTATTTACAAGGTGTTTTATTTTCTTCCTTGGCACAAGGTGTTTTTATTATTTTCCAAAGAAGATTTTTGTTTAGAGAGTTTTTTCAAAGGAAAGTTAATTCCAAAGAAATCTTCTTCAAAAGACTCTTACAAAATTTTTATAAGGTAAAGTAAATTTCAGTTCATGTTTTTATAAATTTCGTAAACGTTTTTAAATCTTAATTTATTTATTTTTACTATAAAGTAACATGATTCTTTAATTTATCGTCTATAGATTAAACAACCATGGGCAATAAGAGAAAACGTCAAAGAAAAGCTGATCGTAAACGTGATGATGATGATAATAGAGAGAAACAAAAACTCAGATATATTGCCAAAAAACAAAGGGTTGCCGAAACGGAAGAGAGAACTATTGAAGATATAAATACAGATTTACATGATAATGTTGAAGAAATGAAAATTGAAAATATAGTACAAGAAGAACAAATTGAAGTTGAAAAGAACATTGTAGAAGATGTAAATAGTGATTTACATGCTAATGCCGATGAAATTAATATTGAAGATCAAGTTCAAGATCCAGAAATTGGACCTGGTATGTATATATCATATATTTTCCAAATTCATTTTTTTATAATGAATTTTATTTTTTGATATATGTTAAATTAAATTTAAATTGATGTATAGGTACTTTTACTATTGATGATGAAATGTTAGAAGACATTGATTGCGACAAATATGGAGAAAAACTACCAATACATGTTGCACGATATCGTGCTACAAAAATTTATGATGAAGTTCTAAAGGATTACTCAATAGCAGGACAAGCACAAATTTTGAGATGTTTATTAGTGTCCAAGAAGTTAGAAGGTGCTACATCATTATTGGGTATTCACAAAGTAACAAAAGAGTCGAAATTGAAACAAAATGTGATGAAAAATATAGGCGATGCAATAAAATAATTTGGAAAATCCAGGAAGAAAGATATCAATGCTGCACGTAAAGCAATTCATACAGCAATTCTTTCAGCTAGTACTAAACAAAAGCGTTTGACAACAGAACTAGCAAAAGCAGTTGGAACATCAAGAAAGACATTATACAAACATAGCAAATTCAGAATGCAAATAGATGAAAATAATGAACTTGCTTGTTGGGCAATTATTTGTAGACAACCTTACAAAGATAGATTAGGAGCAGGTGTTAAAGATATTGTATGAGAATATTGGTTGGAACATGCTCGAGTTTCACCAAATTCAAGAGATGTGATACGCAAAAGAATATCACGAAATGTATATGAAAGCCAACCAAAACATATAATGGACATGACACAAGTACAATTGTTCAATAAATTCAAGGAAGATCATCGTGGAATTAATATATCAATCACTACATTTGTGCAACAAAAACCATGGTATGTTCGACCTATAACTATACGTGATACATGTTGTTGCCGTTATCATGTGCAATTTCAGTTATATTATGACACGTTTCTTGAATTTGGTAAAATGTTTTGGACAAATTCACCACCTCCGCCGACGATACGTGAATTCTTATCTCAAATTTTATGTGAGAGAAATCACGATGAAGTATTTTATTCAAAGAAATGTGTCAATGGAAAACATTGTCATCATTGTGAAAATTTGGTGTTATTCCACAATAAATATCCTATCGATAATGATCAATCGTTGTCAAATGTAAATGTTGATTGGAAGAGATATGAATACATCAACTATAATACAAGTTCTAGTGATTCACATTCCAAAAGAATTGATTTGCTAGAAGACAAAATATGCGTCACATATTTTCTCAAAAAATTTGAAAGCGAAATTTATAAATACACCCAGCATTCACATAGAGCACGATGGCAAGATCTTCAATTCAAACAGTCTCGTGAAATTTTTCCACCCGGAACAATTTTGTCGGTGGTTGATTTTGCTGAAAACTATACATTTGCTGCACAAAAAGAAATACAGAGTGAATACTATCACTCTGACCAAGTTTCGATATTTGTCCATGTTGTATATAGACATTCTCAACAGGATATCGATGGCATTGAAAGCACATGTGACAATCAAGATGTGATTAAAGAATATCACTTCTATATCAGCGATGATCGTACACACGACACACATTTTGTCCAACATTGTATAGAAAATATTTTCTATGACTCACTGAAAAAACGCGAAGTCAAATTCAAAGAGCATTGGATATGGTCTGATGGATGTGCGGGTCAATTTAAATCTTCACGATCATTTTTTTGGTTATGTCGACTTCATAAAGCGCTGAACATTAAACATCGCTGGAATTTCTTTGAAACTGGGCATGGAAAAGGTGAGCATGATGGTGCAGGAGCATGCGTGAAAAGAGCACTTCGAAGATGGCAAATGAACTATTCTTCTGCACGGTTTCATTCAGCTGCAGAGGTTGTCCAATGGTGTCAATTAAATCTAAGCCATGATTATAATCAACAATCAAAAGACGTGCGCAGGTATGTCCACTATTTTTTTAATTTATATTATTTCTTAAAATTTAAAAAAAATGTATATACTAACATTTAAGTACATGTACACTATTTATTGTGTAGGTTTTTTTGGCTTGTTGGGGCCCAAGATATAAATAGATCAATACCATATGACACTAGCACCATACATGGAACTAGAGATCTTCACTCTATTCAAACAAAATCATTTCACAACGTGTTTGCATTTGACAGTAGAAAGCAATCATGCTTTTGTCATATTTGCATTGAAAATGTTGAGTCTACAGAAGTTTGTGAAAACATAACAAACAACTACGTAAAAGCTTGGAGACACACAGAGATTAATCCAAAAGGAAAAATGCCACTGGCAAGTGTTGAAGAATTAGAATCAGAAGAAATAACAATATCGTCTGATGGTGATAGAATTTCAGATCTCGTAAGAGAAGGTAATAAACTTGTTTTTGACTTTTAAGTCAATTGTTCATTCTAATCCATCGCCATAAGTATAGTCAATTTAGTTCATTTAAATACGCTAACACCAATCATAACTTGCGCAGGAGATGTTTTCACTGTGATTGCACCTGTAGACAACAACGAAAATGTCAAATATTATTTGATGCGATGCACTGAAGGAAAAATGAAGTTATTGGAGGACTACAACGACAACGGATTTACATACGAAAGAGGATCCATCATTTTAAAAGGCTACTTTTTTCAGCAGACGCATATCACTAAAAATTATGTCTACTTTCAAGATTATGAGCCCGATGTTATATGTTGTCAATATAGTCATTTAGTATGTGCATCTCGAATAAAATTGATACAAGTTCCATCAAAAAAACAGTTAAAAACCAAAAAATGGAAACTATCCATATGTGACCATGAACGGATAGTTGAAGATGGCATTCCATTGCGATGTTTTTAACTACATATAAAAAATAAATTGATCTATATTTTTGTCCATGTCAATTGTTGTGTGCAATATATTTTTTGTCCAATTATCAAAATTGTTGTGCACAGTATATTTTTTCATTGAGATTTTATGAATATTTTCTTGAATGACAACTAACATAAGAGCTTAAATGGTTGTACTTTAACATGCTTAAAAATGAATTCAAATATAATTTGAAAATTCAAAAGTACTTTATTCGGGTCCCCATATGTCTATTAGACCATTAAGGGATGAGATAACGGATGTGGCTATCCCCACTCTGCCCCGAATTTTTACTTTTGGTTGATTGATGCTAACGAAAAATCACAAAAATACCTATTAAATTTTGTATTCTTTTAATCCATCGAACATGTTTCTTTAATACGTACTTCACCATAAATATGATCTTAAATAGATGTCTGTAAATTGTCACCAAGTTCTCCGTCCCAAATCTTTAATTTAAAATATCGCTTGTGCAAATTCACATAACTGAAATCATGGCAAATGGAGACAACGATCATTTGATTTTTAATCACAAGCAAGGATTCCAGGATTGTGAAGCTTATGCTAAATTAGAAAAATGATTATTTACAACAAATCAATGAAAATTCATCAAATTGTTGTTTAAAATCATTGCTCTAATTTAACACAAACTTCACAATCCTGGAATCTTCGCTTATGATTAAAAAACAAAAAACCGTTACCCCCATTTGCCATGATTTCAGCCGCATCAAATGTACCTGAACATTGAAAATAAAAATTGAATTAATTAAAAATCCATTATATCAAAATTTGAACTTAACATATATTTGCTTTTAAATTCTTCCTAATTCATCCATATTTCTATCAAAAATTTTAACATTCATAAACTTCTGCCCAACATTAATTCTTACCATAACATTCATTTTCAACATTGAATATTTCCTAACTTAGATTAACATTTTAAACATTTCCAACACCTCCCATTCATTCTTTCCCAACAGTCATTCTTCCATAACATTCATTCTCATCATTCAACATTTCCTACCCTTGGGTTGCACCTATCAAGACATTTTAAACATTCATGCAAAACATATTATAATAACATTTATTCTCAACGTAACAAATTGAAAACATTCCTTCTTCCATAACACCTCCCATTCATTCTTTCCCAACATTCCTTTTTCTCTAACACCTCCATTCATTTTTTCCCAAAATTGATTCTTACCATAACATTCATTCTCAACATTGAACATTTCCTAACTTAGAATAACATTTTAAACATTCCTAACACTTCCCATTCACTCTTTCCCAACATTCATTCTTCCATAACATTCAAAACATTCAACATTCATTCTCATCATTCA
Organism: Larix kaempferi; assembly: GCA_027924585.1. Lineage (NCBI taxonomy): Eukaryota > Viridiplantae > Streptophyta > Pinopsida > Pinales > Pinaceae > Larix > Larix kaempferi. The sequence goes on from BSBM01001063.1 coordinate 5,160,995, forward strand.
ACATTTTCTAACTTCATAACATTCATTCTCATCATTCAACATTTCCTAACCTTGGATTGCACCTATCAAAACATTTTAAACATTCATGCGAAACATATTATAAATATTATCAAAACATTTTAAACATTCATGCAAAACATATTCTAAACATTTACCAAATGAGAAATAATGGACATGTACTCATGTATATATTCCAAAAAAAAGTTGATGAACATGTGAATTCAATGTACATATATATATAATCAAAAAATAAATACCCTCCATGTTCAAAACAACTACAATATATATATATCAACAAAAACAATAAAGTCTGAACCACTATCCATCTAGACCAATATCTTTCCACTATTTTCCACTAGGACCTTCCCTGGGACTCAACTCAACCTACAATACACAAAAAAACAAATTATAAATTCAGATCATAAATTATTTAAACAATTTTAAACTAAATTCAAGATATTAAGATATTAAACTCATCTACAAAACAATTTAATTATTAAAAAAATCGTACATCAAATTCTTTGAATGCATGTCCACCACTTTTTTCCACTAGAGCCTTTCCTTTGGCTCCAAAGGATCTCAAAGAGCCAAGCTGCAACATATACAAAAACAATTTTCAAATAAATCCAAAAAATATAAAACATTAAACTTATATCAAAGATCATTTCTAGTTCAACAAAATTACCTCGGTGCCAATATCTGCATTCATTAAAGACCCCACATCTTCGCCCCCAATTTCCAAATGGTCTCTTCCCTAAAATTTAAATTTTGTTAATAAATAAAACATAGTAGATACAAATAATAAATTAAGCAATTAACTTAAAACCAAAACAAAAAAATTAAAATCATTAGCTCACAAGAGATGGTAAATCATCTAAAAAGTTGGAATCTAAAGAAACCTGCATAGATAAGTCAAATTAACAATAAGATATATTGATATTTATTAAAATTCAAACAAAAAAAAAATATATCAAATTCAATCAATAATATTATAATTAAAATACCTCTCCTAAGCGCTCTTCATTTTGACTAAGATGCTCTTGGTTTTGACTACTGGAGACTCGAAAATGATGTGCATTTAACATTCTCGAAAAATGCAAACAAAATACATTTGCTTAATATATTTGTTACCATGTAGCAAAAAATTCAATTCAAAATGATTAATAAAAAATCAAATAGATTGTCATAGCATAATCAACAAACCTCTCCCTTGCTCGATGTGTCATTGGATAACACATCTGAAGCTATATCTCGACAAGACTTAGCATAAGCCCTGAGATCATCGATGCTCAAGGCATCTACCTCATCATTCATCTTTTAACAAAACTTTGACGAACAATAGCACAAGCCCTCTCTCGCCCCAAACCAACTTCTACTCCAGCAAGAGCTGAAGCTAAACCATCACCTACCGATTCCCTTCCAACTGTCCCTAGTTGAGATGTTGTCTCCATCTCTGATCTTAGAGCCACAACACTCGGTGGACAAGGTATCTCAGGTGGAGGTTGTATAGTGGTAGGGTCTCTGAGAGCACCTTTTCGATTATATATTCTACCCTTTCCAACTCCATAAAAGTCAGAAGGAACATCAGTATAGTTAGGCTTCATACCTAAAAAAAACTCCGCATAAAAAAATCTAGCAAAATAATTAGGAACCTCATCGTTCCAGGGCAATCGACCATAAGCTGCAAGAAATCGATCATATATTAAATGTGCAATTTGAGGATGCTTGAAATATTGCACTTTCAACATTTTTCGCTTAAGGCCTTCTTTGAAATTGAACATTGAATTGGCTTGTTCTCTGGTGACTCTCTCCTTCACAACCTCCCACTTGTCTAGACCCATAACTTGGTCCCTTCGCATCCGCATCAAATGAACAAAACTATTTGTAGTTGGTCCAAGTTCCTCGTATGCATCAATGAATTTTTGCAAAGACGCCAAAACAATCTCTAGACTTTGTCGGCTCTCTGGAGGGAGATCCAAAGAACAAAGATCATTGTTCAACCTGTCATAGTGGGATCTACAAATTTCAAGAATAGTTTATTGCACAACACCTTGCCATGGAAGCTCATCAGGTAAATCAGATGGATAAGTTGATATGGGTGTACACCCCTCGGCTAGTGGAACATATGTCGTCCTAGCTCTAGGAGGATCTTCAGGACCCTGCTCTCCACCCACACCTATTCCATCATCTACAATCCTATCTTGATCTTCCCCTCGCTCCGTTGAATTATGCACATCTTCTGAACGTCGCTCTGCTTCAAATATAGCCGTAGTCAAGAATTAACCTTGTCCATAAATTCAAAACACGAAAAAATACAAATTATACATTATTAAACATTAATGTTCATACCAACAGAAGGTTGAGATCGACGCTCTCCCACAGAAGACGAAGGAGAATCATTTGTACCCCTTCGAACTTGTTGGTGATCAAATGACTGGGACCCATGCAATAAACTCGAACCCCGCGGTGAATTCGACAACCTTCGACTACCAATTGGAACACTAATTCCTGAGGATTGTGATGACCTCCTACGCTTTCCCTTCGAAGACTCTCTTTCCATTTGATATAACTTCTAAATTTACACAAACGTCAACATATTGAAATTGTACATGACTATTCTACAAGCATCAAGCCAATATTTGATAAAAAACTACAACAAAATGTAAGTCCCTCTCCTAACTCTAATTAATTAACTAAAATTCCTTACCATCACTAATATTGCAACGTAAAGATATATCTAATAATCATTTCATTATCAAATATAAGTTATAACACGGTTAATTGAAGTAGTATAGTAACCTTAAAAACTTTTAATCCAACAAATATGGTTGAATTATATATGTCAATGAACAAACATCTCACTAAACATATATATATATTCTTATTAAAAGAATTCTAGCTTATATTTATGACAATACAATTTACACACATTGAAGTTGTACATGTTAATTCTACAAATTAAAAACATATCTATTAAAGATCTGCATACAAAATGTAGAGCTGCCTAAAATAGTATAACATATATATACCCTTATTAAGAGATTTCTAGTTTATATTTATGATAAAACAATTTACACACATTGAAGTTGTACATGTTCATTCTACAAACTTAAAAACATATCTCTTAAAGATCTGCATACAAAATGTGGAGCCACCTAAAATATTATAACTTATTTTCTTTCGTAAGTTCCTCTCCTAACTCTAAGAACACTATTGCAGCATAAACGTAACATCAATAATCATCTCATAATCATTTAATTGTAATAGTATAATAACCTTCCAAATTTTTCAATGATCACTTATGTTTTCATTCTATATCTCAATAAACAAACATTCCTTAATTTTTATAAAAAAAATACCTAAGAACTTACAACATCGAATTTTTAAGTGACTTTCTACATGAAATCTGTTCATGAACAGGTTCTGTTCATGAACTCTGTTCATGAACAGAGTTCATGGACTCATATGACATTCTTGTACCTCACTTAACATAGTAAAACCACCGGTTGACCATTTATAAAGTTGTGTAGTATACCCTTTATTATCTGCATGGCCCATGGTTGAAATCCCCTGAGAACTGCATTACCTCTGTAAACTAAAAAAAGTTATAGTCCATGACTCATAAATGTGTGTATGCTTATTAAGGCAACGTAGTGGGTACATATGGACATGTTTTGAACCCCTTTTCCATTAATGCCAATCACTTAGTCTTCCATCTTGCCTACAAAGCTTATGGACCTTCATTAAGAATTAGGGAAACTTAATATGAAACTCGTTCAGGATTAGGGTTTAAATATCCATATATATAAAGAAGCCATGGGGTTACATTTCATAAGAATAAGACAAATACATGTTATGTTGTTTGATTTTCATTTTATATATTTCAAAGCCTTACTTGCTTTATACTTGCTCTTACCATTTTTATATAAAAAAAAGGAGTAACCACTACCGACTATAATTTGAGGGCATATAACATGAACAGAATTCTATTCATGAACTCTGTTCATGAACAGAGTTCATGGACTCTGTTCATGAACAGAGTTCATGGACTCTGTTCATGAACAGAGTCATGAACTCTGTTAATGAACAGAGTCCATGAACAGAGTCCATGAACTCTGTTCATGAACTCTGTTCATGAACTCTGTTCATGAACTCTGTTCATGAACTCTGTTCATGAACAGAGTCCATGAACAGAGTTCATGAACAGAGTTCATGAACATGTTCTGTTCATGAATAGAGTTCATGAACAGAGTTCATGAACCCTGTTCAAGGACATACAAACTGATATCTCTAAAATTAAAATTGAATATTAAAAAATTAAACCTTCTGATTTTAACCCCCATAACAGATATTTTTTTTAATTTTCTCCTACTGCCAACAACTCAAGAGCAGAGTTCCAGACCTCTGCTCAAGAGCAGAGTTCCAGACCTCTGCTCAAGAGCATAAAAAAAAATATAAAAAGATAAACATTCAAATCTTAAACCTCGGCAAATATTTTTTTTAATTTCATTCATAATTCTACATTTTTTTTATCAATGCATGAGTTTGCGAAACGATACATACCTGTATCCAAACGAGCAGTGAAGAGATCGTTGATCCACGACGCTGCGACTATTCGGTCCACCAACTCTCCAAACACCAACTAGTTCCTTCACCAAGCAACAAATAATGTCATCAACTAAAACCTATAACATACACAAACAGAATCAAAACGTCACAACAGAAAAACGCACCTTTCAATGACGAGCTTTCAACCCTGCACACAAAACCGCAACAGCCGACGAGCCGACGAGCTTCCGAAAGTAACAGCCGACGAGCAACACCCAACGAGCAACAGCAAGAAACAGCCGACGAGCCGACGAACTATCCAACGTAACAGCCGACGAGCGGCAACAGGTCATGGAGCAGCTGCGGGTCGTGGAGCAGCAGCGGGGTGGCGAACGTAACAGAAGCGGGGTGGCGAACGTAACAGCAGCGGGGTGGCGAACGTAACAGTAGCGGGGTGGTGGAGCAGCAGATGGATAACGACAAGTCTACTGTGGGCCCGTTGCGGGGTCCAAATATTTCCAGCAGGGAATGCCAAATGGCAGCCGATGCTGGGTTTTTATGCAGAAAAATAGTTCGGACCGAACAATTATTCGGCCGAACAGTTTTTCGGCCGAATATTTATTCGGGCGTACAATTCTTCGGCCGAAAAACTGTTCGGCCGAAAAATTGTTCGGTCGAATAATTGTTCGGCCCAAAAACTGTACGGCCGAATAAACTATTTCCCAAAAAAAAAATTCCGTCCGGCAACTGTTTGCACACATTTCAAGAATCCCCGTTAAACTAAACGGAGAACTGTTTGTGGTTATTCGGCCGAATAACCTCTGAATTATTCGGCCGAAGAATGTAAATTATTCGGCCGAATAATGTTTATTATTCGGCCGAATAATGTTTATTATTCGGCCGAATAATGTTTATTATTCGGCCGAATAATGTTTATTATTCGGCCGAATAATGTTTATTATTCGGCCGAATAACTGCCGCTAAGACGATTTTGCACTGGTTTCTCACGAAAGTGTTACCCACCTTCACGTTTTCACCCTAGGGTTTGTTCATGGTTTCATTGTACTTGATTTCTAAACATATAATTATTCTAAGAAAGGTTGCTAGCTTTTCTTCCCCATGAGGGTTTCCTGGGATAAAATGTTGTGTCTCTTGTCCCTAAACAACATTTTCATGCGACTTGCAGCTCGACATAGCCTAGAAACCGGACGTCGGACTTACGAACCGTCGACTCCGTTGGTCTCCTGGTGTGCGATTACCTCTAGGGGGCCCTCTCCCTCGTCTCCCCATGGCCCAGTGGCTTCATTGTGCATTCATTTAGTAAACTAGGGTTTGCTCAGTTTCATTGCATGCAATCTCGCATTGGTGGGTCAACTCTGCAAAAAACTCCCCCGAGCCATTGTTGGCAGTGTTCCCACATTGACGTTACCCACACACACCCGCAGGAGCCAATGACACGCAATCTTGCTGCTCCATTTGCTTTTTGGCTACCGGGCGAAAATTCACCAAGTGTCCCTAAACGACATTTTCATGTGACTTGCAACTCGACATAACTCGGAAACCAGGCGTCGGACCGACGAACCGTCGAATCCGTTGGTCTCTTGGCATGCGATTACCTCTAGGGGGACCCCTCCCTCATCTCCCCATGGCCTAGTGGCTTCATTGTGCATTCCTTTCGTAAACTAGGGTTTTGCTCAGTTTCATTGCATACAATCTCGCATTAGTGGGTCAACTCGGCAAAACCATCCCCTGAGCCAGTGTTGGTAGTGTTCCCACGTCAGCATTTCCCACACACACCCGCAGCAGCCAACGGCACGCAATCTTGCTGCTCTGTTTTCTTTTTGGCTCCTGGGCGGAAATTCACCAAGTGTCCCTGAACGACATTTTCATGCGACTTGAAACTCAACATAACTCGGAAACCGAACGTCGGACCGACAAACCATCGATTCCATTGGTCTCCTGGTGTGCGATTACCTCTTCGGGGCCCTCTCCCTCGTCTCCCCATGGCTTAGTGGCTTCATTGTGCATTCATTTCGTAAACTAGGGTTTTGCTCAGTTTCATTGCATGCAATCTCGCATTGGTGGGTCAAATCTGTAAAACCCTCCCCCGAGCCAGTGTTGGCGGTGTTCCCATGTCGGCATTGAGCACACACACCCGTAGGAGCCAATGGCACACAATATTGCTGCTTCGTTTGCTTTTTGGCTCCCGAGCAGAAATTCACCAAGTGTCCCTGAACGACATTTTCATGTGACTTGCAACTCGACATAACTCGGAAACCGGACGTCGGACCAATGAACCATTGACTCTGTTGGTCTCCTAGTGTGCAATTACCTCAAGGGGTCCCTCTCCCTCATATCCCCATGGCCCAGTGGCTTCATTATGCATTCATTTCGTAAACTAGGGTTTTGCTCAGTTTCATTGGATGCAATATCGCCTTGGTGGGTCAACTCTACAAAAACCTCCCCCAAGACATTGTTGGAAGTGTTCCCACGTCGTCATTCCCCCCACACACCCGCAGGAGCCAATGGCACGCAATCTTGCTGCTCCGTTTGCTTTTTGGCTCCCGGGCGGAAATTCACCAATTGTCCCTGAATGACATTTTCATGCGACTTGCAACTCGACATAACTCGAAAACCAAACGTCGGACCGACGAACCGTCGACTCCGTTGGTCTCCTGGTGTGCTATTACCTCTAGGGGGCCCTCTCCCTTGTCTCCCCATGGCCCAGTGGCTTCATTGTGCATTCATTTCATAAACTAGGGTTTTGCTCAGTTTTATTGCATGCAATATCGCATTGGTGGGTCAACTCTGCAAAACCCTCCTCCGAGCCAGTGTTGGTAGTGTTCCCACGTTGGCATTTCCCACACACACTTGCAGGAGCCAACGGCACACAATCTTGCTGCTCCATTTGATTTTTGGCTCCCGGACGGAAATTCACCAAGTGTCCCTGAACGACATTTTCATGCGACTTGCAACTCGACATAACTCGAAAACCGGACGTCGGATGCGAGACGGAATGAGCCATAGAATGATGATCGTGGCTCAGATCGACGAATTGTCAACTCCGTTGGATTCAGGATGTCCGGATAGTGCTAGGGGTGCCCCTCGCCTCTGGTTCGGTGGCCCATGTGCCACCTTGCAGGTCCATCTTGGAAACTAGGGTTTTGCAGGTCCATGATGAATATTTTCATGATAATGATGATGGTGATGATGATGAAGATGTTGATGATGATGGCTTGCTCTAAGATGGTGCTCTCAAATAGCTAATTCATTATGAAATATTTAACAAGACATGAATTAAATTTAATATAAGTGTATTGTTTAATATAGTGAGCATGAATTGAATTAATTTTGTTGGGTGAAGCCAATAACCAACATGATGAACATAATAGAATTTTAGGGTTTACTAATCATATGTAAAAAATGGAATATTCATAAACTTGACATACAAGAGAACTTTTGGCATATTTATAAAAAACGTAAATGTAAATTTGGCATATCAAGAACACAAAATTGACATATTCATATGAAACATACATGTGAAAATTGAGCATATATCAATATTCAATTACAAATAGTATAAATAGTATAGTATTAAAAGTATGTAACATACCTTATCATGCTATCTATCCCACCTATTATCATACAACCAAGCCCTCCGGATCATCTCTTATTCTGATGGTCTCCATTAGTCTCTCGTGCTCTGTATCCGGTAAGAAGTAGCGTACCTTCAATGTATTTCGGCTAGGCATTGTTCGTACCTGGAGGTGTGTGCGAATGATTAAGTTGGTAAAGTGATACACACTTGCACCTGGTTTGTAATCCCTGTAAACATATCCACCCTTCTTTCTTGCATTGCTGTCTCGTGTCAGGTATTCACCTTTAACAACCATAGACCCAGTTGGGAAGTGGTTGTTTTCATTATCAGTCATGGAAATAATGAGGGTTTGCTTTCCATCTATACAGCGTGCCAACCACTAATCACCACCCCATTCAGTATCTTTTGAGGCAACCATTGCGTATATGTGCCCTGCATTATATGATTGTAGGTATATGATCAAAATATTTTTCGTGCGATACAATGCCATTAATGTGCATTTGAACACTACATAAACAAACAAAAAATGTTAAGGAAATGCATCATACTGGGTTGTACAAGGTCTGAGACATGATCAAAATTTGCAGAAATAGATGATTGGTGTTCTTCCAACGGAGTTAACTCAACATTTTCACACTGATCAAGTGGAAGTGATATGTGATACCATCCATCAACCCAATCCAATGATTCACACCCATCCCAATCACCATCACAACAAGGTGGGAAAAAACAAGCGAGTTTTCTGGTCCAAATTTAAAATACTGGGTTGTTAGAGCTTTGAACCGAATGAAAGCCATGAGTCCCAGGCACAGTCTTGCATCCCATGCATGTGAACGATCTATGTCTACCACCTCCCAAAAAAATCTCTCCACATGTCTCTTTCTTCTGGATTCTACTCGCATAGTTGATTCCTCTCCCATTACTGACGTGCACCACCTCACTATAGATTGAGCATTTAGAATAGTAGATTCTGTAGATACTTTCAATTCCTCTCTTCATAGGGATGTTTTGACACATGATCCAGCTCCATCATGCTCTCCTTTACCATGCCCAGTCTCAAAATAGTTCCACATATGTGGCACTTTGTAGTTTTTATGCAATGAACACAACCACTGAAATATGTGTGCATTTTTGAACTGACCAGCACACCCATCAGACCAAATCCAGTGTCGATCCATCTGTATGTTCCTTCCCTTCAAGTGATCATAGAACATGATGAAGCAATGACGTACATAGTGGAAGTCGTGGCACCTATCATCACTTATGTAGAAGTGATATTCCTTCAGAATTTCTCTTTGCACTTCAGTGCTATTTGGGCCATGCCTATATGTGATATGGACCATCAAGGAAACCAGCTTAGAGTGATAATACTGACTTTGGATCTCATTTTGAGGTTGCAGAGTGTAGTTCTCGGCAAAATCAACAACTGAAAGTATAGTAACAAGGGGAAATGTATCTCTGCATATTCTAAACTTCTCATCCTGCCATCGTGCCACTTGGACATGCTGAACATATTGATGTGTCTTTTCAATAAATTCCTTGATGAAGTCACTAACTTGTACCTGGTGACACAAAATGATCTCAATGTCATTTTTTTTTGTAAGTAAGGATTGAAATGTAACCGTTACAACATAATTTTATAGATATAAATGCATACCTGAGATGTCACCAATTGTATTTTTTTGCTTTCTTTCCCTGGGACTATTTCATAGTTAATATATTTGAAACTTTTCATGTTTGTAACCATTTTCCCAAATTCACTATCTCCATTCTCATGCATACATTGGCTCAATAATGCCATTCCAGCACAGTTGGAGCATGTTCCATCCAAACAAGATTTTGCATAGTATGTTTTCCCCTCGGGCCTATTGCACATGATGATATGAATGAATTCTCTTGATGAAGTCGGTGGTATTGTCATGGAGCAATCCTGCACATGGTTAGTATGCAACACACGACGAATGTACAAAAATGTTTCATAGTAATATTCATATTCTACATGGTATCTACAACAACAAGTGTTACAAAGAGTATTTATTCTAACATACCGTGGCTTACATTTCTCAAAAGATCTTTGCCCCAAGTTCAATTGTCTATGCTCAATCCTAAATTTCTCGTAAAGTTCTGTCTGTGTTATATCAAGAAGATGCTTAGTATGTGGTTCACGATCCTTTGAACCCCTTCTCAGTTTTAGTACATCCTTTCGGTTTGAAGAAGGCCTTGTGTGATCATGCCAAAAACTATGCACTAGTCCCTTTACTACATCAACTAGCTTCATGTCACGATGTGGCAACCGACCAACAAAGGCTCAAAAATATGTCTGATCGGTTGTGTCAAGATGTTCTCTTCTAATAGAATACCTACAGAGGGTTTTTACATTCAAATTAATTAGTTCGGATGTAGGCCTAAGAATACGAAGGACCCTGGTGTTCTTATTTGCAATTGCTTGTGACAACACACGACGAGAAGCATTCCGGTCCTTTGGACGTGTGTTCTTACCAATTTTACCAAATGCATCTAATAGGCTTTTAACTATATGAGAACTTGGTTCAGAATTCTTTATCATCTTTATCCCTAACTTTTTTCTAACAACATTCATGCTCCTAGATTTTAACAATGATAAAAATAATCTACATTTATCTCCATCACATTTAGAAACAAAATATTTATCAAGTATCTATTGAGTTTGATAAGCAATACTACATTTAGATAGCGTACCTTCAATGGAATTGATGAGACTTTCATCAACTTGTATACGCTTCAGAGTTCTTCAACGTGTGCTTGCTAATGGAGGTAAGGGGGTTGGAATTCTACCATGTAGCGCATCACCAAAACGCTCTGGCGTTTCAGTAGTAGCTTGGTGTCCTTCATTCCCTTCCTCGTAGGTGGATGGTGGAAGTCCAACATCCTCATCGATGGTCTGGATAACATTCTCTTCTTCAACAATAGGCGAAATGTCCAATGCCTCTTTGACTTCATTGCTTGTATAACCACATCTAGATAGCAAATTTTGTGTTTCTTCATGAGCTTCATCTTGAGATGGTAACTTATCACTTTGACTTGAAGTGGGAATTGAAACATCCCCTAATGAGCACCTACATTTTCCTTCTTGATTACTTCCATGGGGTGCTTGTTCAACAACTGTTGTGGAAATTGACGATCCCTCTTGTCGTGGATTAATAGGATGAACCGTGGTATTCTCTACAATTGGGTTTGGATTAGTTTCCAAAGAAAGCCTCCGATTCATCATATATATTCTTTTATTTTCTTTCTCTTCTTCAATGACTTCTTGAGGTCTCTTCTTCCTTGTTGATTTGTTTACTCGGTTACGTGCATTCCCCATCACCACAATGATCAATTCAATATAGTTTGTTTTTGTTGCTCCTCAATTACAAGCTCCTCAATAATAAGCAAATGGAAGTTAAATCATAAATTGTTTGGGCTCTTTGATTCTCTTGCACACTTGTGTATATCCACCATCACCATGAAATGGTCTTGAAGCTTCATATCTTATCTTGTGTGCTCCTCAAATATAGGCCAAATGAATCTTTCAAAGACCTTATCTTTGGTGTTGTTCAATTGGAGATTCTTCAAGCTTGTTGATTATCTTCTTCAAATATGGCCATATAACCCAACACCACACTGAGCAACCATGAAAGATGTCCTCAATGCTGCACCTGCATAAAAAAAATAATGATGGAGATGGTGTAGAATGTGAGAATTTCCAATGGTGGGCTCGTGTTGTTCGAAAAATCACGGTAGTGTTGTTTTGGCTCGGACAGAGTGAAGTTGCTCTCGGATAGGGACAGTCCACTGTTTATAGCGTTACAAAACGTGCACGCATTATATAAAGCTAAAACACGTGCACGATATGAAGTGTAAAAATGCGTACGTGATATTGTCAAGCACAATAAATAGGTTCGGTGCACAACTAGGGCAACGAACAAAATCAAAAGAAAACAAATATTTTATATGGTTACATACAAAACAAATGTTTTTAGTGTGGGGACAAATGTTTTGTATGGTTTAATACCCCCTAGCTCTCTCCCAATAATCCCTAGATACCCCCTATCTCTTTCTAAATATCTGTCCCTCATTCTCCCTACATATTTCTTTCATGTTTCTTTCTCTCCCTTACTCCAACCATGTCCCTACCACCCCGCTATCCATCTCTCCACCTTCTCTTTATCTTTGTCATTATCCCTCCCTATAGCACTCTCTCCCTTCTTCTCCCTTAATCACTAACCCTCTATGCCTTTATCCCTCCCCCCTGCCCTCTCTGTCTTACCTTGTTCCTAGAGCCCCTCCCCCATAAAGGCCTTTAGACCCTCTTCTAAACATTAATCCCTAAGTGCATAAGTGCACAAGATGATAATGAGGAGGAGGGTGATGACAATGAAGATGATCATGATGCAGATGAAGATGATAAAGATGATGATGTTCATGAAGATGATGGTGATGATGATGAAGATGTTGATGATGATGGTGATGGTGATGTTCAGATCATGATGATGATGATGATGAAGATGATGGTGACATGATGGAGATGTTGATCTGATGAGGAAGATGATGATGATGATGGTGATGATGATGAAGATGTTGATAATGATGATGATGGTGATGAAGATGATGATGATGAAGAAGATGATGATGATGGAGATGTTGTGTTGATGGGGAACCTGGAGATGGCAATGATAATGAAGATGGTGATGGTGATGGTGATGGTGATGACGATGAAGATTTTGATGATGATGCTGATGGTGATGATGATGAAGATGTTGATAATGATGGTGATGGTGATGTTTAGATGATGATCATAAGATCATAATGGTGATGATGGTGATGATGATGGAGAAGATGACGATGATGGATATGTTGATGAGGAACCTACAGATGCCAATGATGATGATGATGGTGGTGATTAAAATGATGATGATAGAGATGTTGATGAGGAACCTACAGATGCCAATGATGATGGTGATGATGATGAAGATGCCGATGATGATGGTGCTGGTAATGAAGATGAAGATGTTGATGATGATGGTGATGGTGATGTTCAGATGATGATGATGATGAAGATGATGGTGACATGATGGAGATGTTGATTTGATGAGGAAGATGATGAAGATGATGGTGATGATGATGATGATGATGGTGATGAAGATGATGATGATGAAGAAGATGATGATGATGGAGATGTTGTGTTGATGGGGAACCTAGAGATGACAATGATGATGAAGATGATGATGGTGATGGTGATGGTGATGGTGATGGTGATGGTGATGACGATGAATATTTTGATGATGATGATGATGGTGATGATGATGAAGATGTTGACGATGATGGTGATGGTGATGTTTAGATGATGATCATGATGATGTTCAGAAGATCATGATGGTGATGATGATGGATATGTTGATGAGGAACCTACAGATGCCAATGATGATGATGATGATGGTGATGAAAATGATGATAATGGAGATGTTGATGAGGAACCTACAGATGCCAATGATGATGGTGATGACGATGAAGATGTCAATGATGATGGTGCTGGTAATGATGATGAAGATGTTGATGATGATGGTGATGGTGATGTTCGGATGATGATGATGATGAAGATGATGGTGACATGATGGAGATGTTGATCTGATGAGGAAGATGATGAAGATGATGGTGATGATGATGAAGATGTTGATGATGATGATGATGGTGATGAAGATGATGATGATGAAGAAGATGATGATGATCGAGATGTTGTGTTGATGGGGAACCTAGAGATGACAATGATGATGAAGATGGTGATGGTGATGGTGATGGTGATGGTGATGGTGATGGTGATGACGATGAAGATTTTGATGATGATGCTGATGGTGATGATGATGAATAGGTTGACGTTGATGGTGATGGTGATGTTTAGATGATGATCATGATGATGTTCAGAAGATGATGATGATGATGATGATGGAGATGTTGATTTGATGAGGAATATGATGATGATGATGATGGTGATGATGATGAAGATGTTGATGATGACGATGATGCTCATGAAGATGATGATGATGAAGAATATGATGATGATGGAGATGTTGATGGAGAACCTAGAGATGAAAATGATGATGAAGATGTTGATGATGATGATGATGATGGTGATGATGATGAAGATGTTGATGATGATGGTGCCGGTGATGAAGATGTTGTTGTTGTTGTTGATGATGATGAAGATGATGATGATGGAGATGTTTATGAGGAAGGGGGAGATGACAATGATGATGAAGATGTTCATGATGATGGTGATGGTGATGAAGATGATGATGAAGATGATAAGGATGAAGAAGGTGATGATGATGGAGATGTTGATGAGGAACCTAGAGATGACAATGATGATGAATATGTTGATGATAATGATGATGGTGATGATGATGAAGATGGTGATGGTGATGAATATGATGATGAGGAGGGTGTCCACCTTATGTATATATTCGCAAATATCCAAGTCCCTATGGAACTCTCTCCCTTCATTCGCCCTTAATCACAAACCCTATGTGCCTTTCTCCCTCCCCCCTGCCCTCTCTATCTCACCTTGTATCTCTACCTCCCTATCTCTTTCTCTAGATCTATCCTTGGTTATGTCCCTCACTCCCTTTACCTCCCTCCCTCTATGTCGCTTTTTTCTCCCTTACACCATCTTCGTCCCTGCCACCCCACTGATTCCTCCTTCCCTATCACACACACACACACACACACACACACACACACACAACCTCCCACTTTCTTTGTCGTTCACAACTCCCTCTAGTCTCTCTCTCCCCAACCATCAATCTCTCTCTCTCTCTCTCTCTCTCTCAAACAAACACACACATTATGTCCCTTTCCATTCTCAAACCCATGCCCCCTCCATCCATATCTATCTCCACCTTTCTCCCTCCATCCCTCACCCTACCTTCTCTCCCTCCCTCCCTCATCGCCTGTCTCTCTCTCACCTTCTATCCCTCCCTTATGTTATCTCTTTCCCTCAACCTATCCCAATCTCTCCATCACTCCCTCTCTCTCACACACTTTATGTCCCTTCCCCCTCCTCTCACATTCTCTCTCTCTCTCTCTCTCTCTCTCTCTTTCTCTCTCTCTCTCCATCGCCACCACTCCCTGCATGTCTCCCACCAACACTTTCTGTCCCTCCCTTCCTATCTCTTTATTTCGTTTTAACCCCATCTATCTCTCACTCCCTCTAAATCCATTCCTCCCCATTGTCCCTCTCCCTCCCTCGCTCTATGTATCCCCCCCCCCTATATTCTTTATTTCTCTCTCACATCCCCCTTTCCTCCATCCATTCCCCCTTGTCACTCAAGTCTCACTTTCGACTTCTAACCCTATACCTCTTTAGAACCTATTCTACTCCTAATAGTGATCTCAAGCTCCACTTCCCTTCACCCCCTGTAGCCCATCATGTTCTCATTCCCTTCATCTCTCCCCACTCAAGCTTCCAACATCCTTCCAGGCCCTTGACCCTTTCCCACCCCTATTAAATATTAACCATAGATTCCCTTGACCCTTCCCCACCCCTTCTCAAATATTAAACAAAAATTCCCTTGAGTCTTCCACACCCCCTCTTTCTCAAGTATTAAACATGTATTTTATGGATTATATAACACGAGCACGTTTTGGAACTATATAACACGTACGCGTTATGTAGTTATATAACGCGAGCGCGTTATGCTGTTATATAACGCGAGCGCGTTATGTATATCTAAAAGTGCGGCAATATTTTTGAATTTAAACAGAACGCGCTCGTGTTTTGTAGAGCCTAAACCAAGCCGAGTCACTTGCTCACATGTCAACAATAATCCTATGTGTATGCTTTGGAGTTTGCTTTGGTAATTCCAAACCTGTGCTATGTTAACGAAAAACCAAAGCTAATTGGGTATTTCTTCTAGTTTCTGGAGAAGCCTGTGCTTAGCCACTTGTTACAATATGCTACACACAGTAATTTTTGACGAAATATTAGACACAAATAGCATTTTGTCTGCAAATTCCAAATACGTAACTTTTATTTTGAAATGTTAATTTTTCCTATTTTCTTTCAATTTCTTTTCTGTCCTACTTCCTTAACTCGTGAAACACACTGTTAGTGTTTCTTCCATAACTTTTTCAATTCTCGATCATTTAAAAAAAAAATGTATGGTGCACAAGAGGACACTAACCTCCACGTTCTATGAAAAACCCATTTCAAGATTTTTGCATTAAGACCTTCAAAGGCTCTACCCACAAAAGAGGTACTGTTTTCGAGGTTTGATCACTTAGAAAATTATAAAAAAATTATAAAATTACTAATTTAATTTTCGAAAAATAATGGCGCACAAGTGCTATGTGTTCTCTACATGCATGCCCATTTTTGTAGCTTGATTCCATCATTTAGGCCCTCAAAGGCTCAACTCACAAAAACATATACCTTATCATTTGCCTGAAAAATAAAAAAGTGTCTGTTAGGAAAAATGAAACTAGACATAGCTATGCAAATTTTCAATACATAAAAGTTATATAGTCGGAAACGTAATTCGATTTCCTACATTTCATCTTTTTTACTCAATGCAAGATATTTTGGGTAAGTAGCTCAAAAAATCCAAGTAAGTTGAGGGATGCCTGCTTTTTCAGTTTTCTATTGCATCTAACGCGCCAAAAATGACCCTCATTTGCTTGCACTGACCCTCTACAAACTTTGGTTAAATAACACTTAAAATGATGAATATACCATTATAGGATAATTATAGAAATATGATTAAATATAAATATTAACTATATGTTAAATTTAAATTTATGTAAATACTCTCCTTATCATAAAACAAATGAAAACTATATTAAAATGTAGATTTTTTTAATTTGTAGATACTAAACATAAATAGTGAATGTTGAATTTTGATGATTGATGTTATCTAATACTTAAAATAAAATACCTCCGTAGATCAATTTGGAAAAGGGGATTATTTGGATGTGCAAATCCTTGGTCAACATTTACACTCTCGACATTATTTAAGTGTGTAATGCAAGGTTTATAGTTTTAATTTATATAATTTATGTTGTTTTTTATATATGTCATCATAAATATTTAAAATCTAATTTGAGACACTATTTTATTTTTATAATATTTTAATTTTTTTAAAAGGACACCTCTAATCTCCAAGGTAAGTTTGGAAAAAGTTACACATTCCCCTATTTGGCGGAGAATTGACATGAATGGCCATCCCCTCACGCAAACGCATTGACATGAATTGCCATCCCCTCACGCAAATACATTCCCCTATTTGGCGGAGAATTGACATGAATTGAAAAAGTTACAATAAACATCAGAGAATTGACATGAAATGCCATCCCCTCACGCAAACGCTGATCGGTACAGGTTGACTTGTTAATGTATTTTTATTTTATTTTTTTAAATATTGTTTTCGAAAAATGATTTTTAAATTACCTTCCAAAAATGTGGAGGACTGGACAGCCATGGTCCACGACCCTCGCTAGGCCTCCACCGTGTCCTCCCTCGGTTTGACCCCCGACCTACGCCCCACCACCTCGCCTCCTTAGCATCTGGTGAGCGCGTGCATTTTCATTTTGTAAAATACGCAACTGTTCTCATCTCACTCCGTTATCTCCACCGTCACCATCTACCAAAGTCAAAACCTGATGCACGCTTCTTCTATGGCAATTTGAAAACGCGACATAAAATGTGTTGCTCAGGTGGCTACGCCTTTACTTCGGATGCGTAATTTGCAAAATAACACAGAATTTTGTAGCCACCGCTACTCAAAATGAAAATGATATGATACAACCATGGATTTTTATCTCTATCTTTATATCCTTTATATTTTATCGTTCAGGGTATGTTGTCTGCACTACCTTATCCGTGAATATTACTTAGCGCTTACATTTGCGGCGCCAGCTGACATTGATACAACCGTGGATTTTTGTCTCTATCTTTATCTCTTTTTTATTCGATCGTTCAGGGTATGATGTCTGCACTTCCTTGTCCGTGTATATTACTTAGCGCTTACATTTGCGGCGCCAGCTGACATTGATTGACTCTTTTCCTCTTGTTACAACTCTATCTTGGCTCTTTGTTAATTGCCTTCATCTACATTATATACCTACGGCCCCTAGGTATATACGCATGTTTCTTCGTAGTTTTTGCAGATGTGCTAACGTCTATTCGCGCGCTCACCTATTTGTTTACCTCCTAGTCTATCCGCAGTCTTCCTCATAGTTGTTGTTATTGGGTTAAACTCTAGGCCAAAGCTTGCTACGCATGATGGATAAGAAATCAATGCTACAACGACCCAGATGGCAGATGGATGGTGCATAGGGTGTGCTTGACTGATTTTCATTTGGAAAATAAGGGTTTGTAGGGTTTGATAATGGAGGCCTCCACAAGTTTTCGCTTCCTTGATTATGACTTCCCCAGAATTACTAAAGCCATTTAGCCGATCAAATCTCTTGTTTCAGAAGATGGGTCTTATCCCTCAGATCCAAATGATGAGAAACAGAGGAATAATCAAGTGGTATCAGTTGCGATGCCCTTGTTATTTTATTCAAATAACCTTGTTCTAATGTCAATCTTTTCAAAGATATGAACTGGGACCTCCATCCACATCCAAATCCCCCCACACACATAAATGAAGCGATCAGTTCTTTCTTTGTTTTTCACTTCGACCTCGCAGGAACTACGATGAACAAGCAAGGAGGGAATGGAGAACAACACGATCCCTACATGGCCGATCTCAGCTCTACCCTCCCCAGAGGTGCAACACATAAGCTCTGCATTTGGAACTACTCACAGACCGTGTTCTCGTGATTCACAAGTTGTGGCTTTTTGCATCTTTGAAGTTTATTTTTAAGCCATGTGCTTTATTTCTATTTCACGCTTAGGTTTTTAAAATATTTAATATTATCAAATCGTGAAGTCTATCTAGTATTAGTCTTGAGGGTTTCAAAAGATGCAAGGTCATGGGTTCGACTCATATCGATGCAACGAAAACACTGTTCACTTTCGTTTCTCTTTGGAAAAAAAAAATCTGCCATGCGTCCTCTTACATTCTGCTACCTGTTGAAGAAATTTATGTTGCTGCAGTTGCGTGTTCAGGAAGTTCACTCTGTCTTCATCCATTTCCTCTGGCGGGTAACTCGCCCGACTACGTCGTCTATTCTGTCTGGCGTGTAACTCTGCGTGTTGAACAAGTTTCCGTCTGCCACAGTTGTGTGTTTAGGAACTTGTTTTATTACCACCTTTTATCCTGTCACACCTGACTAAAGGTTGGTACATGATTCAACGTTCATATAATTTGGCTATTTTAGTGTTTGACAAGTGGATCTTACGTACACTGGTTTTAATGTTATCAATTCATCTCGGTTTTTGGTTAACGCATCAGTCCTTACACCATCTTTCCTCTGAGGTCTGTTTTGGTTAAAGCTTGAGAAGGAAGGTTTTTGTGAACATATTCTAGGCCTAAGCAATGGCTTCGCTTGGATTAACGCCACAAGTCTGCCCCTGAAGCTGGATGGTGCTTTCGTTATTTTCTATGATGTTGTTGTGTTGTGATAGGTTTATTTTTTTATGCCTAATTTAATTTTGACCACTTTTTATTGTTTACAAGAAACCCTCCTAAAAAACACAGGTAGTTCACTGAAGAAGAGTTGTGGTTAGCGATAAAGAATAATTGGAGTAAGTGACGAAGCCATTGTACTATGGAAGCATAGAGTACGAGGCTCTTCAGACAGACATTAAGCGTTGTTTTGGCAGACATGGAAGAGTAGACAGGGTCGATATGAAACCAGGTAACAAAAAACATCGTATTCATATTCAGACAAAATCTATTTGTACATCTTCTGTGTGTTTGCAATAGTATATTGCTGCAATAGATGTTTGTAAGCTCCTTTACCTGGCAAAGTTGTCATTCATTAGGCGTTATCTCCCATTGAATTAAACATTCTACAAACTATATGTACTTATTCGAAACCCTAAATTGGTTATTAGCTCTTTCTCCAGGTTTGTTTGAACCCAGTTAAGCGATGTTTGATAATAAAAATAAATTCTGTTTAGTCTTCTCATCTCCTCTGAAGAACTTCAATCTGTATTTAGAAAAATTGAATGGTCATCTCTTTCATCCTAGGTTTCCCTAACTTTATTTCTGATAAGTTGAATATGAACCAAGCAAAGAAGGTATGCAACTGGCCTGTGTTTGCAGGCACTCTTCTCTTAATTTTGGATGATCAACCGGCAATAGAACTTCAACCATAGGAACTGGATGGGTATCGATCCATTACTAGTTAAGTTGTTGACTCAGATGCTTGGTTGGATAGGCTTTACCCGGGTGTAAATAGGCAATGTGTTAAACAACGTTTGGCTGAATTTACCTTGTCACCCACGTAATATGTGAGGTAATGTCACATACCTAAAAATCTGAATATTTTATGTTGTGTGAAAAACATTATGTTATAAGTTATTGTAAATTTTTTATGATTATTGACCAAGTGGGCTCAAGAATGACTGTAATTAAATACTGTAATATTTTTATTATTAATAAATAAAACACGAGACAAATATCCAAAGGAGACGATTAAAGAGTGTTCACCTGTTTGTTTACCTACGGCCCCCAGGTCTATAGGCAGTTTTCTTCATAGTTTTCGCAGATGTGCTAATGTCTATTTGTGCCCTCGCCTATTTGTTTACCTCCTAGTCTATCCGTAGTTGTCTTCATAGTTGTTGTTATAGGGTTTACCTCTGGGCCAAATCTTGCTATGCATGATGGCTAAGAAATCAGTGCTACAACGACCCATATGGAAGATGGATGGTGCATAGGGAATCCTTGACTAATTTTCGTTTGGAAAAGAATGGTTTGTAGGGTTTGATAATGGAGGCGTCCACAAGTTTTCGCTTCCTTGATTATGACTTCCCCAGAATTACTGAAGCCATCCAGCCGATCAAATCTCTTGTTTCAGAAGATGGGTCTTATCCTGATATCCAAATGATGAGAAACAGAGGAATAATCAAGCGATATCAGTTGGGATGCCCTTGTTATTTTATTCAAGGAGCCTTGCTCTAATGTCAACGTTTTCAAAGATATGAACTGAGACCTCCATCCACATCCAAATCCCTCCACACACATAAATGAAGAGAGCAGTTATTTCTTTGTTTTTCACTTCGACCTCATAGGAACTACGATGAGCAAGCAAGGAGGGAATGGAGAACAACCCTCTCCCTACATGGCCTATCTCAGCTCTGCCCTCCCTAGAGGTGTGGCAGGTAAGCTCTGTGTTTGGAACTACTCACAGACCGTGTTCTCGTGATTCACAAGTGGCGGTTTTTTGCATCTTTGAAGTTATTTTTTAAGCCATGTGCTTTATTTGTATTTTTCCCTTAGGTTTTTAAAATATTTAATATTATCAAATTGTGAAGTCTATCTAGTATTAGTCTTGAGGGTCTCAGAAGATGCAAGGTCACGGGTTCGACTTGTATCGATGCAACGAAAACATTGTTCACTTTCGTTTCCCTTCGGCAAAGAAAAATCCACCACGCGTCCTCTTACATTCTGTTGCCTATTGAATAAATTTGTCTTGCTGTAGTTGCGTCTTCCGGAAGTTCACTCTGTCTTCATCCATTTCCTCTGGCGAGTAACTCGCCCGTCTGCATTTTATGTTCTGTCTGGCGTGTTGAACAAGTTTCGATATGCCACGGTTTTGTGTTCAGGAACTTGTTTCACTACCGCCTTTGATCCTGTCACACCTGAATAAAGGTTGGTACATGATTCAATGTTCATATAATTTGGCTATTTTAGAGTTTGACAAGTGGATCTTATGTACACTGGTTTTAATGTAATCAATTCATCTCGGTTTTTGGTTAATGCATCAGTCCTTACACCATCTTTCCTCTGAGGTATGTTTTGGTTAAAGCTTCAGAAGGCAAGGTTTTGTGAATAGGTTCTACGCCTAAGGAATGGCTTCACTTGGATTAATGCCACCGGTTTGCTGATGAAGCTGGATGGTGCTTTTGTTATTTTATATGATGTTGTTGGGTTGTGATAGGTTTATTTTTCTATGCCTAATTTACTTTTGACCAATTTTTATTGTTTACAAGAAACCCTCCCAAAAAACACAGGTATTTCACTAAATAAGAGTTGGGGTAAGCAATGACGAATAATTGGGGTAAGTGACAAAGCCATTGTACTGTGGAAACATAGAGTACGAGGCTCTCCAGACAAACATTAAGCATTTTTTTGGTAGATATGGAAGAGTAGACAGGGTTGATATGAAACCAGGTAACAAACAACATCGTATTCATATTCAGACACAATTTGTCTTTACATCTTTGGTGTGTTTGCAATAGTATATTGCTGCAATAGATGTTTGTAAGCTCCTTTAATGGCAAAGTTCTCATTCATATGGCGTTATCTCCCATTGGATTAAACATTCTACAAACTATATGTACTTATTTGAAACCCTAAATTGGTTATTAGCTCTTTCTCCAAGTTTGTTTGAACCCAGTTAAACTATGTTTGACCAAAAGAATAAATTGTGTTTAGTCTTCTCATCTCCTCTGAAGAGATTCCATCTGTATTTAGAAAACTTGAATTGTCATCTCATTTCATTCTGGGTTTTCCTAACTTTATTTCTTATAAGTTGAATATGAACCAAGCAAAGAAGGTATGTTGTTGGCCTTTGTTTGCGGGCACTCTTCTCTGAATTTTGGAAGATCAACCAGCACTAGAACTTCAACCATAGGAGCTGGATGGGTATCAATCCGTTACTAGTTAAGCTGCTGACTCAGATGCTTGGTCGGATAGGTTTTTCCCAGGTGTAAATAGGAAATGTGTTAAACAACGTTTGGCTGAATTTGCCACTAACCCATGTAATACGTGAGGTAGTGTCACATACCCAAAAATATGAATATTTTATTTTTTGAGAAAAACATTATGTTATAAGTTATTGTAAAGTTTTTATGATTATTGACCAAGTGGGGTAACGGATGACTGGAATTTAATACTCTAATATTTTTATTATTAAGAAATAAAAGAGGAGACAAATATCCAAAGGAGACTGTTAAAGAGTGTTCAGCTGTTTGTTTACCTACGGCCCCCAGGTGTATACGTAGTTTTATTCATAGTTTTCGCAGAAGTGCTAACGTCTATTCGCGCCCTCACCTATTTGTTTAGCTCCTAATC
Organism: Larix kaempferi; assembly: GCA_027924585.1. Lineage (NCBI taxonomy): Eukaryota > Viridiplantae > Streptophyta > Pinopsida > Pinales > Pinaceae > Larix > Larix kaempferi. The sequence continues at coordinate 5,184,341 of BSBM01001063.1, forward strand.
TATCTGCAATTTTCTTCATAGTTGTTGTTATTGGGTTTACCTCTGGGACAAATCTTGCCATGCATGATGGATAAGAAATCAATGCTATAACGACCTAGATGCTAAATGGATGGTGCATAGGGCGTGCTTGACTGATTTTCGTTTAGGAAAGAAGGGTTTGTAGGGTTTGATAATGGAGGCCTCCACAAGTTTTCGCTTCCTTGATTATGACTTCCATAGAATTATTGAATCCATACAACCGATCAAATCTCTTGTTTCAAAAGATGGGTCTTATCCCTCAGATCTAAATGATGAGAAACAGAGGAATAATCAAGTGGTATCAGTTGGGATGCCCTTGTTATTTTATTCAAAGAGCCTTGCTCTAATGTCAATTTTTTCAAAGATATGAACTGGGACCTCCATCCACATCCAAATCCCCCCACACACATAAATGAAGCGAGCAGTTCTTTCTTTGTTTTTCACTTCGACCTCACAAGAACTACGATGAGAAAGCAAGGAGGGAACAGAGAACCACCCGATCCCTACATGGCCGATCTCGGCTCTACCCTCCCTAGAGGTACGGTACGTAAGCTCTGTGTTTGGAACTACTCATAGACCGTGTTCTTGTGATTCACAAGTGGTAGTTTTTTGCATCTTTTAAGTTATTTCTTAAGCCCTGTGCTTTATTTCTATTTCTCCCTTAGGTTTTTAAAATATTTAATATTATCAAATCGTGAAGTCTATCTAGTATTAGTCTTGAGGGTTTCAGAAGATGCAAGGTCATGGGTTCAACTCGTATCGATGCAATGAAAACACTGTTCACTTTTGTTTCCCTTCGGCAAAGAAAAATCTTCCATGCCCCCTCTTACGTTCTACTTCCTGTTGAAGAAATTTATGTTGCTGCAGTTGCGTGTTCAGGAAGTTCACTCTGTCTTCATCCATTTCCTCTGGCGGGTAACTCGCCCGTCTGTGTGGTCTGTTTTTTCTAGCGTGTAACTCTGCGTGTTGAACAAGTTTCCGTCTGCCACAGTTGTGTTTTTACGAACTTGTTTTATTACCAATTTTTATCCTGTCACACCTGACTAACGGTTCGTACATGATTCAAAGTTCATATAATTTGGCTATTTTAGAGTTTGACAAGTGGATATTACGTACACTAGTTTTAGTGTAATCAATTCATCTCGGTTTTTGGTTAATGCATCAATCCTTACACCATCTTTCCTCTAAGGTCTGTTTTGGTTAAATCTTGAGAAGGTAGGGTTTTGTGAATAGGTTCTAGGCCTAAGCAATGGCTTCATTGGGATTAATGCCACGAGTCTGCCGATGAAGCCGGATGGTGCTTTCATTATTTTCTATGATGTTGTTAGGTTGTGATAGGATTATTTTTTTATGCCTAATTTAATTTTGACCACTTTTTATTGTTTAGAGGAAACCCTCCTAAAAAACACAGGTAGTTCACTGAAGCAGAGTTGGGGTAAGCGATGAAGAATAATTGGGGTAAGTGACAAAGCCATTGTACTGTGGAAACATAGAGTACGAGGCTCTCCAGACAGACATTAAGAGTTTTTTTGGAAAATATGGAAGAGTATATAGGGTTGATATGAAACGAGGTAACAAACAACGTCGTATTCCTATTCAGATAAAATATGTCTGTACATCTTTTGTGTGTTTGCAATAGATGTTTGTAAGCTCCTTTACTTGGCAAAGTTGTCATTCATATGGCGTTATCTCCCATTGGATTAAACATTCTACAAACTATCTGTACTTATTTGAAACCCTAAATTGGTTATTAGCTTTTTCTCCAGGTTTGTTTGAACCCAGCTAAACTATGTTTGACCAAACAAAGGAATTGTGTTTAGTCTTCTCATCTCGTCTGAAGAATTTCAATCTGTATTTAGAAAACTTGAATGGTCATCTCATTTAATCCTAGGTTCCCTAACTTTATTTCCGATAAGTTGAATACGAACCAAGCAAAGAAGGTATTCCATCGGCCTGTGTTTGCGGGCACTCTTCTCTGAATTTTGGATGATCAACTGGCACTAGAACTTCAACCATAGGAACTGGATGGGTATCGATCCATTACTAGTTAAGCTGCTCACTTAGATGCTTGGTCGAATAGGTTTTACCCAGGTGTAAATAGGCAATGTGTTAAACAATGTTTTGCTGAATTTGCCTTATGACCCACGTAATACATGAGGTAATGTCACATAGCCAAAAATATGAATATTTTATGTTGTGAGAAAAACATTATGTTATAAGTTATTGTAAATTTTTTATGATATTGAGCAAGTGGGGTCAAGGATGACTGTAATTAAATAGTCTAATATTTTTATTATTAATAAATAAAAGACGAGACAAATATCCAAAGGAGACTGTTAAATAGTGTTCACCTGTTTGTTTACCTATGGCCCCAAGGTCTATACACAGTTTTCTTCGTAGTTTTTGCAGATGTGCTAACGTATATTCACGCACTGACATATTTGTTTACCTTCTAGTCTATCCACATTTTTATTCATAGTTGTTGTTATTGGCTTTACCTTTGGGCCAAAGATTGCTATGCATGATGGATAAGAAATCAATGCTACAATGACCCAGATGGAAAATGGATGGTGCATAGGGCGTGCTTGACTAATTTTCATTTGGCAAAGAAGGGCTTGTAGGGATTGATAATGGAGGCGTCCACAAGTTTTCGCTTCCTTGATTATGACTTCCCTAGAATTACTGAAGTCATCCACCCAATAGAATCTCTTGTTTTGGTAGATGGGTCTTATCCCTTAGATCCAAATGATGAGAAACAGAGGAATAATCAAGCGGTATCAGTTGGGATTCCCTTGTTATTTTATTTAGAGAGCCTTGCTCTAATGTCAACGTTTTCAAAGATATGAATTGGGACCTCCATCCACATCCAAATCCCTCCAAACACATAAATGAAGCGAGCATTTCTTTCTTTGTTTTTCAGTTCGACCTCGCAGGAACTACGATGAGCAAGCAAGGAGGGAATGGAGAACAACTCGCTCCCTACATGGCCAATCTCGGCTCTACCCTCCCCAAAGGTGCGGCAGGTAAGCTCTATGTTTGGAACTACTCACAGACCATGTTCTCGTGATTCACAAGTGGCGGTTTTTTGCATCTTTGAAGTTATTTTTTAATCCCTGTTCTTTATTTGTATTTCGCCCTTAGGTTTTTAAAATATTTAATATTATCAAATCGTGAAGTCTATCTAGTATTAGTATTAAGGGTTTCACAAGATGCAAGGTCACGGGTTCGACTCGTATCGATGCACGGGTTCGACTCATATCGATGCAATGAAAACACTATTCACTTTCGTTTCCCTTCGGCAATGAAAAATACGCCATGCATCTTCGTACGTTTTGCAGCCTATTGAAGAAATTTATGTTGCTGTAGTTGCGTGTTCAGGAAGTTCACTCTGTCTTCATCCATTTCCTCTGGTGGGTAACTCGCCCGTCTGCATCATCTTTTTTGTCTGGCGTGTAACTCTCTGTGTTGAACAAGCTTCCATTTGCCACAGTTGTGTGTTCAGGAACTTGTTTTATTACCATCATTGATCCTGTCACACTTGACTAAAGGTTGGTACATGATTCAATGTTCATATGATTTGGCTATTTTAGAGTTTGACAAGTGGATCTTACATACACTAGTTTTAATGTAATCAATTCATATCATTTTTTGCTTAATGCATTCGTCCTTACACCATCTTTCCTCTGAGGTCTGTTTTGGTTAAATCTTGAGAAGGCAGGGTTTTGTGAACAGGTTCTAGGCCTGAGCAATGGATTCCCTTGGATTAACACCACGATTCTGCCGCTGAAGCTGGATGGTGCTTTTTTTATTTTCAATGATGTTGTTGGGTTGTGATAGGTTTATTTTTTTATGCTTAATTTAATTTTGACCACTTTTTATTATTTACAGGAAACCCCCCTAAAAAACACAGGTAGTTCACTGATGAAGAGTTGGCGTAAGCGATGAAGAATAATTGGGGTAAGTGACAAAGCCATGGTACTGTGGAAACATAGAGTACGAGGCTCTCCAGACAGACATTAAGCATTTTTTTGGCAGATATTGAAGAGTAGACAAGGTTGATATGAAACCAGGTAACAAACAACATTGTATTCATATTCAGACAAAGTATGTCTGTACATCTTTTGTGTGTTTGCAATAGTATATTGTTGCAATAGATGTTTGTAAGCTCCTGTACTTGGAAAAGTTGTCATTCATATGGCGTTATCTCCCATTTGATTAAACATTCTACAAACTATCTATACTTATTTGAAACCCTAAATTTGTTATTAGCTCTTTCTCCAGGATTCTTTGAACCTTGTTAAACTATGTTTGACTAAACAAATAAATTTTGTTTAGTCTTCTCATCTCCTTGGAAGAACTTCCATCTGTATTTAGAAAACTTGAATGGTCATCACATTTCATCCTGGGTTGCCCTAAATTTATTTTCAATAAGTTGATAATGAACCAAGCAAAGAAGGTATGATGTCGGCTTATGTTTGTGGGCACTCTTCTTTGAATTTTACATGATCAATCGGCACTAGAACTTCAACCATAGGAATTGGATGGGTTTCGATATGTTACTAGTTAACCTACTGACTCAAATTCTTAGTCGGATAGGTTTTAGCCAAGTGTAAATAGGAAATGTGTTAAACAACGTTTGGCTGAATTTGCCTTGTGACCCACGTAATACGCGAGGTAATGTCACATACCCAAAAATCTGAATATTTTATGTTGTGAGAAAAACATTATGTTATAAGTTATTGTAATTTTTTTATCATTATTGACCAAGTGGGGTCAAGGATGACTATAATTAAATACTCTAATATTTTTATTATTAATAAATAAAAAGGGAGACAAATATCCAAAGGAGACTATTAAAGAGTGTTCACCTGTTTGTTTACCTACGGCCTCCAAGTCTATACGTAGTTTTCTTTGTAGTTTTCGTAGATGTGCTAACGTTTATTCGCGCCCTCACCTATTTGTTTACCTCCTAGTCTATCCGCAGTTTTCTTCATAGTTGTTTTTATTAGGTTTACCTCTGGGCCAAATCTTGCTACACATGATGGATAAGAAATCAATGCTACAACGAACCAGATGACAGATGGATGGTGTAGGGCATGCTTGACTGATTTTCATTTGGAAAAGAAGGTTTTGTAGGGTTTGATAATGGAGGCCTCTACAATTTTTCGCTTCCTTGATTATGACTTCCCCAGAATTACTGAATCCATCTAGCCGATCAAATCTCTTTTTTCGGAAGATGGGTCTTATCCCTCAAATCCAAATGATGAGAAACAGAGGAATAATCAAGCGGTATCAGTTGGGATGCCCTTTTTATTTTATTTGGAGAGCCTTGCTCTAATTTCAACATTTTCAAAGATATTAACTGGGATGTCCATCCACATCCAAATCCCTCCACACACATAAATGAAGCAAGGAGTTCTTTCTTTGTTTTTCACTTCGACCTCGCAAGAACTATGATCAACAAGAAAGGAGGGAATGGAGAACAACCCGCTCCCTACATGGCCGATCTCAGCTTTGTCCTCCCCAGAGGTGTTGAAGGTAATCTCTGCATTTGGAACTACTCACAGACCGTGTTCTCGTGATTCACAAGTGGCAGTTTTTCGCATCTTTGAAGTTATTTTTTAAGCCCTGTGCTTTATTTCTATTTCACCCTTAAGTTTTTAAAATATTTAATATTATCAAATTGTGAAGTCTATCTAGTATTAGTCTTGTGGGTTTCATAAGACGCAAGGTCACGAGTTCGACTCGTATCGATGCAACGAAAACATTGTCCACTTTCGTTTCCCTTCAACAAAGAAAAATCCGCCATGCGTCCTCTTACATTCTACTGCCCGTTGAAGAAATTTATGTTGCTGGAGTTGCGTGTTTAGGAACTTCACTCTGTCTTCATCCATTTCCTCTGGTGGGTAACTCGCTCATCTGCGTTGTCTTTTCTGTTTGGTGTGTAACTCTGCGTGTTGTACAAGTTTCCATCTTCCACGGTTGTGTGTTCAGGAACTTGTTTTATTACTGCCTTTTATCCTGTCACACCTGACTAAAGGTTGGTACATGATTCAACGTTCATATAATTTGGCTATTTTAGTGTTTGACAAGTGGATCTTACATACACTGGTTTTAATGTAATCAATTCATCTCGATTTTTGGTTAATGCATTAGTCCTTACACCATCTTTCCTCTGAGGCCTATTTTGGTTAAAGCTTGAGAAGGCAGGGTTTTGTGAACAGGTTCTAGGCCTGAGCAATGGCTTCGCTTGGATTAATGCCACGAGTATGCCGATGAAGCTGGATGGTGCTTTTGTTATTTTCTATGATGTTGTTGGGTTGTGATAGGTTTGTCTTTTTATGCCTAATTTAATTTTGAACAATTTTTATTGTTTAGAGGAAACCCTCCTAAAACACAAAGGTAGTTCACTGAAGAAGAGTTGGGGTAAAAAATGAAGAATAATTGGGGTAAGTGATGAAGCCATTGTACTGTGGAAACATAGAGTACGAGGCTCTCCAAACAGAGGTTAAGCATTTTTTTGGAAGATATGTAAGAGTACACATGGTTGATAAGAAACCAGGTAACAAACAACATCGTATTCATATTCAGACAAAATTTGTCCGTACATCTTTTGTGTGTTTGCAATAATATATTGCTGCAATAGATGTTTGTAAGATCCTTTACATGGAAAAGTTGTAATTCATACGACGTTATCTCCCATTGGATTAAACATTCTACAAACTATTTGTACTTATTCGAAACCCTAAATTGGTTATTAGCTCTTTCTCCAGGTATGTTTGAACCCAGTTAAACTATGTTTGACCAAAAAAATAAATTGTGTTTAGTCTTCTCATCTCCTCTGAAGAAATTCCATTTGTATTTAGAAAACTTGAATGGTCATCTCATTTCATCCCAGGTTTCCCTAACTTTATTTCCTATAAGTTGAATATGAACCAAGCAAGGAAGGTATGCTGTCGGCCTGTGTTTGCAGGCACTCTCCTCTGAATTTTGGAAGATCAACCGCCACTAGAACTTCAACCATAGGAACTGGATGGGTATCGATCCGTTACTAGTTAAGCAGCTGACTCAGATTCTTGGTCGGATAGGTTTTACCTAGGTGTAAATAGGCAATGTGTTAAACAATGTTTGGTTGAATTTGCCTTGTGACCCACGTAATACATGAGGTAATGTCACATACCCAAAAATATGAATATTTTATGTTGTGAGAAAAACATTATGTTATAAGTTATTGTAAAGTTTTTATGGTTATTGACCAAGTGGGGTCAAGGATGACTGTAATTACATACTCTAATATTTTTATTATTAATAAATAAAAGAGGAGACAAATATCCAAAGGAAACGGTTCAATACTGTTCACCTGTTTGTTTACCTACGGCCCCCAGATGTATACGCACTTTTCTTTGTAGTTTTCGCGGATGTGCTAACATCTATTCGTGCCCTCCCCTATTTGTTTAGCTCCTAGTCTATCCACAATTTTCTTCATAGTTGTTGTTATTGGGTTTACCTCTGGGCCAAAGCTTGCTACACATGATGGATAATAAATCAATGCTACAACAACCCAGATTGCAGATGGATGGTGCATAGGGCGTTCTTGACTGATTTTCATTTTGCAAAGAAGGGTTTGTAGGGTTTGATAGAGGAGGCCTCCACAAGTATTTTCTTCCTTGATTATGACTTCCCCAGAATTATTGAAGCCATCCAGTTGATCAAATCTCTTGTTTCAAAACATGTGTCTTATCCCTCAGACCCAAATGATGAGAAACAGAGGAATAATCAAGTGGTATCAGTTGGGATGCCCTTGTTATTTTATTTAGAGAGCCTTGCTCTAATGTCAATGTTTTCAAAGATATGAACTGGGACCTCCATGCACATCCAAATCCCCCCACACACATAAATGAAGCGAGCAATTCTTTCTTTGTTTTTCACTTCGACCTCGCAGGAACTACGATGAGCAAGCAAGGAGTGAATGGAGAACAACCCACTCCCTACATGGCCAATCTCATCTATGCCCTCCCCAGAGGTGCGGCAGGTAAGCTCTGCGTTTGGAACTACTCACAGACCATGTTCTTGTGATTCACAAGTGGTGGTTTTTTGCATCTTTGAAGTTATTTTTTAATCCCTGTGCTTTATTTGTATTTCACCCTTTGGTTTTTAAAATATTTAATATTATGAAGTCGTGAAGTCTATTTAGTATTAGTCTTGATTTTTTCAGAAGATGCAAGGTCATGGGTTCGACTCATATTGATGCAACAAAAACACTCTTCACTTTCGTTTCCCTTCAGCAAAGAAAAATCTGCCACGCGTCCTCTTACGTTATGTTGCTTGTTGAAGAAATTTATGTTGCTATAGTTGAGTGTTTAGGAAGTTCACTCTGTCTTCATCCATTTCCTTTGGTGGGTAGCTCACTCGTCTGCATCATCTATTTTTTCTGGCATGTAACTCTGCGTGTTGAACAAGTTTCTGTATACCACGGTTGTGTGTTGAGGAACTTGTTTTATTACTGCCTTTGATCCTGTCACACCTGACTAAATTATGGTACATGATTCAACGTTCATATAATTTGGCTATTTTAGAGTTTGACAAGTGGATCTTACGTACACTAGTTTTAATGTAATCAATTCATCTCGGTTTTTGGTTAATGCATCAGTCCTTACACCATCTTTCCTCTGAGGTCTGTTTTGGTCAAAGCTTGAGAAGGCAGGGTTCTGTGAACAATGGCTTCGCTTGGATGAATGCCACGAGTCTGTTGCTAAAGATGGATGGCGTTTTTCGTTATTTTCTATGATGTTTTTGGGTTGTGATAGGTTTTTTTTTTATGCCTAATTTAATTTTGACAACTTTATATTGTTTACAGGAAACCCTCCTAAAAAACACAGGTAGTTCACTGAAGAAGAGTTGGGGTAAGCGATGAAGAATAATTGGTGTAAGTGACGAAGCCATTGTACTGTGGAAACATAGAGTACGAGGCTCTCCAGATAGACATTAAGTGTTTTTTTGGTAGATATGGAAGAGTATAGATGGTTGATATGAAACCAGGTGACAAACAACATCGTATTCATATTTAGACAAAATCTATCTATACATCTTTTGTGTGTTTTCTATAGTATATTGCTGCAATAGATGTTTATAAGCTCCTTTACTTGGAAAAGTTGTCATGCATATGGCATTATCTCCCATTAGATTAAACATTGTACAAACTATGTGTACTTATTCGAAACCCTAAATTGGTTATTAGGTCTTTCTCCAGGTTTGATTAAACCCAGTTAAACTATGTTTGACCAAACAAATAAATTGTGTTTAGTCTTCTCGTCTCCTCTGAAGAACTTCCATTTGTATTTCGAAAACTTGAATGGTCATCTCATTTCATCCTGGGTTTCCCAAACTTTATTTCTGATAAGTTGAATATGAACCAAGCAAAGAAGGTATGCTGTCGGTCTGTGTTTACGGGCACTCTTCTCTGAATTTTGGATGATCAACTGGCACTAGAATTTCAACCATAGCAACTAGATGGGTATCGATCCATTACTAGTTAAGCTGCTGACTTAGATGCTTGGTCAGATAGGTTTTACCCACGTGTAAATAGGCAATGTGTTAAACAACGTTTGGCTGAATTTTCCTTATGACTCACGTAATACGTGAGGTAATGTCACATACCAAAAAATATGAATATATTATGTTGTGAGAAGAACATTATGTTATAAGTTATTGTAATTTTTTTATGATTATTGACCAAGTGGGGTCAAGGATGACTGTAATTAAATACTCTAATATTTTTATTTTAATAAATAAAAGAGGAGACAAATATCCAAAGGAGACTGTGAAAGAGTGCTCACTAACCCAATAGGAGGAATGAAATGGGGTGGAGAGCAAATTGACAATTGGCAGCATCTTCATTCACTTCTAGCTGTTGTAGGTGGCAACTTGCTTATATTTATGGTCATGTTCCCCAAGAAAGTGGAACAGAGCAGGGGGCTCAATAATTATGAAACTGACCAAAAGACCTAGGCACTCTTTTTACACCCATCGAATTGAGCAGTTTGCTCACTAAGTTGACAAATATCCAAAGGAGACTATTAAAGTGCAAGAGTGTTCACCTATCTATTTACCTACGGCCCCCAAGTCTATACGCAGTTTTCTTCATAGTTTTCGCAGATGTGCTAACGTCTATTCGTGCCCTCACCTATTTGTTTACCTCCTAGTCTATCCGCAGTTTTCTTCATAATTCTTGTTATTGGGTTTACCTCTGGGCCAAAGCTTACTACTCATGATGGATAAGAAATCAATGATACAACGAACCAGATGGCAGATGGATGGTGCATAGGGCGTGCTTGACTAATTTTCGTTTGGCAAAGAAGGGTTTGTAGGGTTTGATAATGGAGGCCTCCACAAGTTTTTGCTTCCTTGATTATGACTTCCCCAGAATTACTGAAGCCATCCAACCGATCAAATCTCTTGTTTCAGAAGATGGGTTTTATCCCTCGGATCCAAATGATGAGAAACAGAGGAATAATCAAGTGGTATCAGTTGGGATGCCCTTGTTATTTTATTCAGAGAGCCTTGCTCAAATGTCAACGTTTTCAAAGATATGAACAGGGAACTCCATCCACATCCAAATCCCTCCACACACATAAATGAAGCGAGCAGTTCTTTCTTTGTTTTGCACTTCAACCTAGCAGGAACTACAATGAGAAAGCAAGGAGGGAATGGGGAACAACCCTCTCCCTACATGGTCGATCTCGGCGCTGCCCTTCCCAGAGGTGCGGCAGGTAAGCTCTGCGTTTGAAACTACTCATAGATCATGTTCTCGGGATTAACAAGTTGCAGTTTTTTGCATCTTTGAAGTTATTTTTTAAGCCCTGTGCTTTATTTGTATTTCATCCTGAGGTTTTCAAAATATTTAATATTATCAAATCGTGAAGTCTATCTAGTATTAGTCTTGAGGGTTTCACAAGATGCAAGGTCACAGGTTCGACTCGTATCGATGCAACGAAAACAATGTTCACTTTCATTTCCCTTCGGCAAAGAAAATCCACTACGCGTCCTCTTACATTTTGCTTCATGTTGAAGAAATTTATGTTGCTGCAGTTGCGTGTTCAGGAAGTTCACTCTGTATTCATTCATTTCCTCTAGCGGGTAACTCGTCGTTTGCATCGTCTGTTCTGTCTGGCGTGTAGCTCTGCGTGTTGAACAAGTTTCTGTCTGCCACGGTTGTGTGTTCAGGAACTTGTTTTATTACCGCCTTTGATCCTGTCACACCTGACTAAAGGTTGGTACATGATTTAACGTTTATATAATTTGTCCATTTTAGAGTTTGACAAGTGGATCCTACGTACACTGGTTTTAATGTAATCAATTCATCTCGTTTTTTGGTTAACGCATTAGTCCTTACACCATCTTTCCTCTGAGGTCTGTTTGGTTAAATCTTGAGAAGGTAGGGTTTTGTGAACAGGTTCTAGGCCTGAGCAATGGCTTTGCTTGGATTAACACCACAAGTCTGTCGCTGAAGCTGGATGGAGCTTTCATTATTTTCTATGATGTTTTTGGGTTGTGGTAGGTTTATTTTTTTATGCCTAATTTAATTTTAACCACTTTTTATTGTTTATAGGAAACGCTCCTAAAAAACACAGGTAGTTCACTGAAGAAGAGTTGGGGTAAGCGATGAAGAATAATTGGGGTAAGTGATGAAGCCATTGTACTGTGGAAACATAGAGTACGAGGCTCTCCAAAAAGACATTAAGCATTTTTTTGGTAGATATGGAAGACTAGATAGGGTTGATTTGAAACCAAGTAACAAACAACATCGTATTCATATTCAGACAAAATCTGTCTGTACATCTTTTGTGTATTTGCTATAGTATATTGCTGCAATAGATGTTTGCAATCTCCTTTACTTGGAAAAGTTATCATTCATATGGCGTTATCTCCCATTGGATTAAACATTATACAAACTATCTGTACTTATTCGAAACCCTAAATTGGTTATTAGCTCTTTCTCCAGGTTTCTTTGAACCCAGTTAAATTATGTTTGGCCAAACAAATAAATTGTGTTTAGTCTTCTCATCTCCTCCGAAGAACTTCCATCTGTAGTTAGAAAACTTGAATGGTCATCTCATTTCATCCTGGGTTTCCCTAACTTTATTTCCAATAAGTTGAATATGAACCAAGCAAAAAAGGTATGTTGTCGGCCTGTGTTTCTGGGCACTCTTCTCTGAATTTTGGATGATCAACCGGCACTAGAAATTCAACCATAGGAACTGGATGGGTATCGGTTTGTTACAAGTTAAGCTGCTAACTTAGATGCTTGGTTGGATAGGTTTTACCTAGGTGTAAATAGGAAATGTGTTAAACAACATTTGGCTGAATTTGCCTTGTGACCCACGTAATCCGTGAGGTAATGTCACATACCCAAAAATGTGAATATATTATGTTGTGAGAAAAACATTATGTTATAAGTTATTGTAAATTTTTTATGATTATTGACCAAGTGGGGTCAAGGATGACTGTAATTAAATAGTCTAATATTTTATTTTAATAAATAAAAGAGGAGACAAATATCCAAAGGAGACTGTTAAAGAGTGTTCACTGACCCACTAGGAGGAATGAAATAGGGTGGAGAGAAAATTGACAATTGGAAGCATCTTCATTCACTTCTAGCTGTTGTAGGTGGAAACTTGCTTATATTTATGGTCATGTTCCCCAAGAAATTGGAACACAGGAGGCAGCTCAATAATTATGAAACTGACCAAAAGACCTAGGCACTCTTTTTACACCCATCGAATTGAGTTGTTTGCTCACTAAGTTTTTCCTTGTGACAATTCTGAGAATAGAAAGTGGGAATGCACAAGAGATTCAATGAGGGGAAGGATAGGGAGTGAATGGTAGAGTAAGTCTCCAAATTTGAACTAGTACTGTTGAGTGCAAAGTTCATATTGTTGAATGCAGAAGTCATACTACGGAATACAGAAACCATTGCTGCTGAGTTGCATAAAGATAAATACTTTCCTCCACATAGTATCTTCGTCCTGGTGGTTCAATGAACAGGCTCGAGGGTCCTAAGGAAAGTAACATTGGATACTTTTAGGAAAAGGTTGAGTGGAACGAGCTCCTTTAGTTGTTTTTCCCTTCTACAGTTATCAGGTTCTTCATTGCTTCAGTTATTTAATTCTAGATTGCTAATCTACTTCTGAATGTTGCATTCACTTAACTATTAGATTAGAATTTTTGAACTAATAGGTTATTCTGGAAAAATGGCTAAATGGTTGAATATGGAAATTAAATGAATGAATAAATCTCTCTCTATATTTTTCCACTCTCCGAAGAGACGTACTCTAGTACATAGAAGTTTTTTTTAAACAATAGATTAGAATGATTCCAGCATTATGAATAGAATTATGATTGTTTATACCACTTTAGAATGCTTACTATAATAATAATTCAGAGTTTCGTATTCATAGATTTTTTCCTTTGTATTCATTCAGTATTTATAAGTTTAAAATAGAAAAGCATACTTGACAGATTAGCATTAATTTATAATAGTTCAGAGTTAAATAGATTGGTTTCAGCATAGTATTAATCTTGCTAACTTATATATTTATTAATAGTATTTCTTATAATATTCCAACAATATTTATAAATCAATTACAGTACTACTATTTACACTTCAAAAACGTTATACTTCATATAGTTGACTGACTATGGACTTAAGTCCATAAGTGTTCATTAGAATACAGGGTTTAAAACAATTTCGATAGTCAAAGGTTCGAGTCTCTTATTAGCTCACCTTTTTATATATAAAAGAATAAATATTTAAACATTTATAAGTAGTCCAGAAATATCAAAAACAGTTCACGCATACAATTTTTAGGGTTGATACCCTCAAACTAGAAGTATAATTTTACTGTTCAGATCAAATAACATTTATATAAAAATGATCCATAAATAATGATAACCAAAATCGATGTTGACAAGAGCCTACTAATGAACAAAACATTGGAGCAAAATCGTATCACATTATGGATTTTATACCCACCGAGAATATAAGAAATACTTTGGAAAATGATAGAACAACATTAATATTATTTTAATACAGAGAAAGAATAATAAGCTTGACTCTGGCTAGTGTTTTTTATAAACCCTGGACTTCGTAACCATATACATTAATCCGTCAAAAGACAATGAAAATATTAGAACCCACATAAAAATAATATGAAGTATTACAAACACAGCTAGGGTTTAAGTAAAGGCATCGTATGCTAGGGTTCGAAACTCGTAAGGGGTCGACCACAAATATATACTTAAATAATTGAGTAAACGTGTTTATTTTTCCCACAGACTATGTGATCTTCATCTTAAAACATCCAAAAGAAACATGATAGGGGTTGTCCCATTACTCACAGGCAAAAATTCTTCGTCACACATAGACTATGAACAATGCTTAATAAAAAATTGATTTCAAAATAAACCACAGAGCCAGCATTGGAAAACTTATCATTCTCGTAAACAGTAATGATAATTGGGGCTCTGCCCAAACACAAGCATTTACAATTATTTGCACAGTAAACTATCTCACAAATCAAAATAGGGTTCATATTCATCTACCGAATCCATTATTTAGAAACAAGAAGTTAAACAAAAATTTACAACACAGATACAATGCTCGGGGTAGGCCAAATGGCTCCCAAAAACTTCATATAAACACAGTATTTCTATATCATTAAGATAGAGGTCGAAACCCCAATATTGGGTAGAGATACAATACAACATTACGAACTTTTAACATCTTTTCGAATGCCAGAGGTACGAAGGTAATACAAACAAGTTCAGACGCTGTCAAAGTAACTAAAAAGAAGTTGACAGAGGAACCAGCAAGCAGGACCCAAGGATTACTGTGGATAATCAAAACCACTGGGGTTGCATTTCTATCCATAGAATGGTAGCCAAGAGTACCAGATGAGAACTGAGAGCAACCAGGAAGCCTCCTGTCACCACATACAAATTGGTTATAAATTGATAATCGATAGTATAAACAAAAGAATGTAAAAAGAAACAGTAAGTTTGTGAACCCTTACCTCTGTAATTGTTACTCAGTCAAGGAAGAAGGTGTGGAACCCTCACAACGCAGCCAAAGCTTAAGAGCACAGCCCGACGGAAACCTCCCAAACCTAGAACGCATCCTTGTTCAAAGTTTAATGCAGAGACATGCCGGTTTTCCATAGTGGCCATGGAAGCCGAGGGAGAGCTCGACTCTCCAACTCTCGAGCAAAATGCAAACTACAACGAAGGGTTAGGGCTTTGTCCCCTATGTGTAATCTCCCACCAACTTCACGTGATAGCATTTAATATGTTGTTTGTCAACCACTAACTTTCAAATTTATACCCACTGCCTTATAGTTCGGGTCCCCTTCTCATTATCAACGATTTCATAAGTTTTACATGTACTATGTTTCAAGGTTTCCATTGATTAAATTTTATCCACTTGCATTTAGTTTGGCATCGAATTTCTTTAAGCGCCCAAAAACTTGGACATTGAGTTATTTAAATAACACTTTAATGTCAATACATTGTATGAAGACCCTTAGGGCTAGAACGATTCACATATAGTTGAGTTAGGGTATTGATAATCCCCCCGAACTTATTATAAAGTATAGCTTATAATATAGCTCATGAAAACTTTATTAAAATTAACCAAAATTCGTTGGAGGCACCAACTTGTAACCTGAGCAAGTAGGTCAATGTGCATTAGCTTCATAGCTAAGTAAACCTGAGGGATGCTCTAGGAACCACTTGCCAAACATAAGAAAGTAATCAGAGTCAAATACCAAGTCATCGTAAATGAAATGAAAATGACATTTGCCATATCAATGTCGACGCTAATAGTATATTATCATGTTATCTATGGAACAAGGAATTTATAATCATTTTTAGATGGTTAAGGCACATTTAATGAGTAACGACATTATAAACAATAAGTGTCGATATTACAAAAATATAGAGAAACAACTAACTAATACATATGCGATACGTGAAACAATCATAAGTATTGCAGCGTCAATTAAAACATAAGTCTGTCCAATTATAGATGTGTATCATCATTAAAATTTATGAGAGCTAAAACACTCACCAATACTTTTCCGCACAATAATTATAGCAATTATACTATACATAAAATTTCAAATTTTTGTGAAATTTGGGGATGTTACAGGTAAAACTCACCCATATCATTTGCCCTTGATGGAATTCTATTGATAGACCTGATTTTGCAAGGGATCGGTATCACTGCTCCAATTGTTCTTAAATACCTTCACAGACTCTTTTAGTGCTGAAATAGACCACATGCTCAAAATAAATATTCCCAAATGTAATCGTGATAATACCTTTAAAACATCTGATATTTTTGGATAGATTAGGATTTCTTGAAATCTAGGTTTCGGCCAAGCTATTGTATGCACATGTAAGATACAATATCTAGATGTAACGCATTATTGGATCAGTAGAAACAAGGGTTTCCTTGATTTTTAAATTGTTACCTATCTGCTGACCTTATTTTATCTTCATTTCCCTATCATATTTAAAATCAATCAAGCAAAAAAAACAACTTGAATAACAAACACCAGCCGTGAAATACCTTAAATCTTTTAGCATTGAGATGTGAATGTATGTTGTCAGACAATCCACTCGAGCAGACACAAGTAGGATCTCCCTGGCTCAAAGTGAGTCTAGAACAAATAGAACAGACTACTAATGCATTTCCTAGATCTACTTGAGGATCAAGTACTAGATGTCTTACCTTTTACTTCGCAATCCTTTCTCCCTAATGCTTCCCCACATCTCATGGTTGTCAGATCCAAGCTGCAAGCCCTATCAAGACAAAGAAACAAGAGAAACCAGTAAAAGACATCTATACAATAAGAGATCTAAGTAAACAGTTAAGCAGGTAAACTACTCAATATCATTGCACGCATGAACAATATTGGTGGAAAGCATTTGTATTATTGCAAATAGAGGAGTACATGATAGAGATATAGAACCACAACCAAGACTTAACGCTACAGCCCTTCTCCGACCAAGCCAATTACCATATCCTTCCAAGGAAGTATGAGTTCTCCAATAGGTGAATGGGGGTGTCTTAAGAGTGATTTCACCAGCATGTAGATACCATAGGCTTCCTCTCCTTGGGATGGGAGTGAGCTTCACTTATATAGGACTAAGTGGATAGGGTATGGATAGGATAGGTTGAAAGATGGTAGGAGAGAGATAGGGGATCCTCCCAAAGAGTTAGGAATCGAGTACCAGCTCCCCTAGAGGTCAGGGATAAGCCCCCAAATGAGCAAGTTTCGAGAAGGATCTCGAATAGGCTATTTTTTCCCATTAACTGACCTCATCGCACCCTTTAGTGGAGCAAGCTACAACGTCGCATGTTGCATGAGTGCAACCTGCGACAACCTCTCAAAAGATTGCACAACTGAGTATAAATCCTCCCAGATGATTACTTAGCCAATGTACCTTTAGGGGTGTATACACTGAATCTTATGATGAGTAGATTTTGGGTGTAACAATGTATTAAACAAATTTTCCCAAGAAGTCTTAAATAGCTTGGACATAACCCAACAACACTATTTTCATTATGCACTATAAAATGGTCCTTCAGTAAGAAGGCTTTTGATTACTAAAATAAATATTCACAGAAAATCTCAGATTTGAAAGAAAACAACAATATTTTGGGCTTTGTTCCCTTTGATATTCCTTGGGATTCAGTAAGAAGGATTTTGATTACTAAAATAAAGATTCACAGAATATCTCAGATTTGTTAGATAACAGCAATATTTTGGGCGATATTCCCTTGGGTATTCCTTGGGACCCTATCATTTCCCACTTAGTCTCTTCTGGATTTCCATAATATCTAAAAAGCATGAGCATACTCGCTTGAACCGAGGTCGGATGGGTTTTACCCAGGTGTAAATTGGATTGGGCCAACCGACCACCTTTGTGTTTAGTGTGCTCAAGTGGCGGACTTATTAGGTCTCAGGGTAAATTTATCACATTAGTTCCATTTCCTTTTCCTTTCTCAAGTCCAACATCCCTCAAGAGTTAGCAATATTTGTAGCGGTATATATCCATTCCTTGAGAGCTGGATAGAAGCAGTGAACCACCAATCTCAGGCCTAGAATATGGTTGTAACTAGGTCATCGACTGCTTCTTCACGAGGGTTTTGGTAAAAGTACTTCATCTCTGGTTATCGCTTCCTCTTACAATGGAGGGTTTTATTTTATTTAATTTTTTAGGCAGATAATAAATGCAATAGGTTAGAACCATGTAAATCTGGTGCATTGCACTTTTCCAAGCAAAGAAAGCCCATTAAAAATGATAGCAAAATGGGTTGCAACGAAGAAGGAAGGAACTTCCAACTTCCTTAACAAATACATGCAAATTCAAATGTTATCTAGCGATAATTGTAGCTATACCATTAGATACCCTACATGATTAATTACTGTACTTCGGATCCCTCACTACAATATTTCTCATTTGAGGAGGGTCAAAATACATGCAAACTCAAATGTTATCTATCGATAATCATAGTTATACCATTAGATACCTTGCATGACTAAACGCGTTACTACTTCGGATCCCTCACTACAATATTTGCTCATTTGAGGAGGGTTGAAACAAAGATAAAGATCGGCATTAGAAACTATGATAGCTGGGAGAAAAGAGCCTAAGAAACAAATTATGGTGAATGAAGCATCGGCTGTGGTTTGAGATTGGATGAACGTGAGAGGTTTTTATAGTTATGATGAATATGATCCACCATAGCGACGCTCTTGGATAGAAATGAATGAAGAACAACTTCAAGGATTTGATAGGTTACATAATCTTCAAAAAACTTCAAAGGTCTCAGCAAATTTTCCTACACCACTATGGGTATGCGAAATAGTTGTAAGAGTAAACTTGTGAGGGTATAAGCCTGTAGAAAACAATTATATGCATTCATGTTGGGAACACAGTTCAGAGTTTCAGCATGCTCAAACAACTATATAGCTTCATCAACCATTCCTACTTAACCAAGACATATAATGATAAAAAACCCAATGCACTTGCAGTAATTCTACATATTTCATTCAACATGTTGTCCATGACATCTCTCAACTCTTTTGTTTGCCTCTTTTTTGCAAGAATTGAGGCCATTTGCATTGTACATGTTGTAGTTGTGTTGTATCAGTTTTGTAGGGTTGCCCATCTGAAAAATAGGTGCCCATTTTTCCAAATTTTTTTGCCTACTTAAAACAATCTCAATCTCAACATCCAGATTAATGAATTTTGCTCCTAGGTCATTCAGTTTTGGCTCATTTCTATCTTGGCCTTTAAAAACATTATGCACATACTTTTTGCAAGCTCTGTAAAATAATTCTTTGAAAAACCACTATCCACGAGACCAAACCTGGAGAAGATTACATGTAAAGTTTGTAAAATTAATAAAATAAATGATGATTTTTTCTTGAATGTCTAACCTACATAAAAATTAGGTCTAAGTTTCAAAACATTTGAAAGATAAATAATTCCTAAAATTATGAATCAATAAATACTAAACAAATATCAAAATTTTTATATAAAGTTATTTATCACAAAACCAACATAATCAAAGCAAAAATATTTTATTTTAGTTATTTAGTTTTAGAAACAAACATAATGAATGCAACTAATCCGTGAGATGTAGAATAGTTGGTGGTGGGGTATGGTTAAGACGCCCCCTAAGCGGAAAGGTCGTCGGTTCTAATCCCTCAGATACCAAAAAATACAACCATGTTAAGGGTTGGTGCAGTCCAGGCTGGGTGCGATCCCCGGGTGATTTTGACAAATTAGATGCCCCTGGTTCGTGGTAACTTAGCCAAAGGAAAACTTGCTAGTCAAGGAGGTTCCACCACTTTGCCAACAAAAAAATAAGATAATGAATGGAACTATATTCTATTTTATTTATTTACTTTTAGGGTCTAGTAGACCAAACCTGGTCACAAATGATGGAATTAATGGCCATTAAAAATAATTTGATTTATAATAGTAAAAGATCATATATTGCAATATTTAAAAATATTAAAATTATATGATTAAATTTATATAAACAATTTTTTATGATGTTTTACAAATTATGCAATTTCTTAAAAGTATATTGTTATAAATATATTTCAAAAACCATTTCTGATGAGCATAGTGATCATGCTCATGAGCCATGATTGAGCAATGAGTCATCTTCCAATCACAATCAACTTATAAAAGATAAAATAAAAAAATAAAAAAGATTCAAAATTTTTCTCAACTTGTTTTTTAAAATTAAAAAATTATACAATATATAAAAGAAATGATTGATTTTTTATTTTTTATATGAGAATCTTTACAAAATATGAAATGATGTAAAAATGTTGTTTATTACAAAAAATTGATATCCATTATGACATACCATAATGGATAATATTATCTACAACTAAATGGGAAAACAACACTTGTAAACCCCACCAAAGTACATCTACTATGTATGTACAATCATAGGAACCATCACACATGGGATGCCAATCTTGCTTTCGTTTAACATCTCTATAACATAAAGTAACAGAAACCTAAATATAGTCCATTTGAAATATATTATGGATTTGGACATAAAACTTATCAACAGTGTGTTTCTTTCACTAATCATTGTATGCACTTTTATATCAACTCAAAAAGAATTTAACAAAATATTGTCGTGTATTAAACAAATCAAGAATGTTCAAAGCCAATGAAGAGGTTGTGATGTAGAAATTTCATTAAATACAAGCATTGTGTGTCACAACACTTCTCAATCAAGAAAAAGGCCCAACATCGCAAACTATATACACATATAATGAGACAATCGATATACAATCATTAAACAATGTAGTGAAAATGCTTTTAATATTAATGATATCTTAGCATTCATCTCATGTTTAAGATGGATTATATTATATAACCTTATAGTCTCACATTACTTGAGCAAAGCACCCGCATTAAACTTCTGAGTGAAATCAAAATACCGATGCAATTTGATCACATATTAATATCATGATTAGACATACTCATAGTAAGGCCTTCCTACTCATTGATGCCATTAAGGTGGGATTTTTCGCCACTTGAGATAAGTATTTCACACTTGAACAAGTGCACTAGAAGTGCACCATTTGTTGATCAATCTAGTGGGGATCAATTCTTGTAAGCCTCCTACCGATGTGATAGAGGCCATCACTACCCAATATCTGATCCATGGACCAGATGATTATCATTTGTGCCAAAGTTCAAGAGCATATTATCATGCAAATCACATTTGAGACCACAAAATCAAGGCCACATATATGAAAAAGACATTTACATTATATAATCCAATTCAACAATTATATAATCCAATTCAATACCAATGACCAAAGTTAGCACCTTGAACCACCTCCTTTATGACTGAATGCACTATGGACAAGTTCTAACTTGAGCCTTAGAGGGGCTAATTGGATGACACATTGGATGATCAAGTATGAATCATTTTAAAAGGAAACACATCCCAAAAAGCTAATCAAATTTAATCATTCAATGTACACATTATTAAATAAGAATTATAGGAACAACTTTGGAAATTTTGTTTGATGATGCATCAAGAGAGGCAAATTTTAGGCTAATCATGTAAAATAAAATTTCATGTGCGGCAAAAAGAACAAATAGGAAAATACCATGCTAGCAAACATGACATAATTTTGGATTCCTTTTAGGTTGTCTCAAAAAATGATGTGCCATTTCGTGGATTGTACCTAACATTTGTATATTGTGATTTACTTTTCATATCATTCCATTATAAAGAGGATAAATGTATGACTTTAACTTAGAGGAAATTGCAGCCTCCCAATATTTTTATTTTGTTGTTTTGAAGGATTGGAGTTTATTTAGAAATATTCTTGTACATGCATGATGCAATTACAAATTGAGATGTCCCTAATTATAAACTGACCTTATTATCCTTGCTACACTACTACGTGTGCCATCACATATTTTCTTCCAAGTTTATTAAGTAATTAGCTAGGAAGTTTAGCCTTCTCCAAGCTAAATGGATGTACACTTAAGCTATATTCTCTATTTTTTATGTCTAAAATATTTTTCTACATGAACATGAGCTAATTGTGATTATTGATTTTATTCTACACCGAAAGTAGGACCTTCTAGCTTCTCTATTTTATTCTTTTAGTGAGTCTATAGGCTACTAATGATCTCTCCCATTTGTGCATTTCAAGTAAGAGCTACTTATTATGACTATTTTGCATGCAACATCTATCTACCTAAACGAACTTGATATATCATATTTAAATTCTACAATATGTCAATTTAAATGACAACATTGAACACATTCATATACGTGGTTTATAATATTGTTTAAGTTTCACACACACACACATATACGATTTGAGACGATTTGAATTTATTTCGAAGAGACAAAATTTAACATCATAACATCTACCTATGAAGCGCTTATAATTTTGTTGGTGACATAACTCCTTACACCAAGGAGCAAATCAATTAGTTTCGAATGATTTCTTAAGTGGTTTTATAGTTTTAAGAAATATCTTTCACTTCAATTTTAGCTATTCTTTTGTATTTTTTATGGAACTTTATTAAATAAAAAATTACATTTTGGTGATGAGAAGGAAGCTCTTCATGGCATTGGAATCTATTTTACGGTTTTATTTTCAATTCATCATATCTGCATTATTATTATTATTATATACATTTTATCCTTCCGGCGTTATTTTGCACCTTTTGGGGAAATTGCTAGTTAATAATATGGTTTATAGAGGTAGATATGGGTATATCAACCATGACCACACATTTTAATGTGGTTGATATAATTCGATCTAGTACATAAAACATATTATTAATTATTAATATGGCTTGCTAATTTGTGTGGAGAAGGATTGCTGAGTTTTAATTATTATTTATTATAATAATCAAATAATTATTATTATGATAACTAAATAATAATTATTATAATAATTAAATAATTATTATTATTATTATAAAAAATAATACAAATTATTTATAAAAGAAAATATAAATAAAGAAAACATTAATTAAAATTAAATAATAATAAATATTATGGTTTATAATAATAATAATTAAATGTAATGGTTAACCATGGTTGATCATGTTTGGTTGACCATGGTTGACAATTGTTAAGCATGGTTGACTATGGTTGACCATTATTAAGAATGTTTGACTTTGCTTGACCATAGTCAACCATGGTCAACCAATGGTTGACCTTGGTCACCATGGATGACTTTGGTTTACTATGGTTGACTTTTGTTTTCCATGGCTGAACATGGTTTACCATGGTTGAATATGGTTGACTTTAGTTGACCATGGTTGATTATGATTAACCTTGGTTGGCCATGGTTGTCAATGGTTCACTCTACTTGATATTGGATGATTTTTGTCGACGATTGTTGACGATGATCGACCATGGTTGACCATAGTTGAATTTGGTTGACCATTGTTTAACATGGTTGACCATGGTTGACTTTGGTTGAACATGGCTGCCCTAATGTATCAAGAAATTGGTGATATGATTGTATTGACAACCATTTGCACTTGAAATGGCTCTATGCAATTGTAATAAAAAAGCATGTGTTTCCAAGTCTTTTGTTTTCTCATTTGTACATCTTAATTGTCATAGACATTGCCACCTAATGGTTCTTGTTTTATTTGATGACCAATTTTAAAAAGTTAATTTTATTTTTAAATAGTTGAATATATTTTTATTTATTTCTTTCCTATAAAAAAAGTTATAAATGTAATTTTATTTTATTTGAAAAAGTAAACTAAATACGTATTTTAGTTAAAAAATTTAAATAAAATATTACTTTTCATATTTTATTGTTTTTTACTTAAAAACATTAAATAAAATACTACTTTTTTCTATTTTTATAATAAATTTTTTTAAGATGGTTCACCGTTTGTTAAAGGGCTACATCCATCGAAAGGAAGTCCCAAGTAGCAAGTGTCACAAAGCTAGATTTGAACTCGGGTGGGGAGGATAACAACATTCCTCCCAACCACCTAATCTACACTCAATTGGCAGTTTTTATAATATATGTTATTATAGGTTTTCTTGTTATATTAATAGAATTTCTTCATTTTAAATAATATTTTTAATAGAATATCTTTGGTTAATATGATTTGGAATTTGAATATAGGCATTGCATTAATGATCAATTCTCAAAGCCCAATCACTTCATTATTTGATGCTCAATTATATTCATGTGGGTTCTTCTTGAATAGAATTTGAAAATATGAAAAATGACTAATAAATTTGTAGGTATAATGTTAAAATCAATATTTTTTTATTTTTTTTGAACATTCCTATAAGAGGATTTGTTATCTGTATCCATGTTTTGAGTTAGTATTGCATATTGGATTCATATTTTAAGCATATCATAATTATACTTTGTTACGAGAGTTAGTTTGTTACGAGAGTTAGTTTCCCTTAAATTTTGAAGCACATTATTATGTTCATTGTAGATCTTATTAAAAAATAAGAAATTGTAATAGATCTTGACATGTTTTCCCAAGGGTGACAATTCTATCCAAACATTATAAGTGTAAACCTTATAAGTGTAAGTTGTTTTATAGATATATAGGAACATGCAAATCTAGCATGATTACATCCATGGAGGTACATATCATTAGAGTTTCCTAAGATCCATAAATACACAAAGCTAATGGAAATTATTCACCAAAAGTATGCTTCAAGCATCAATGAGCTTTGAAGGAGGATAAATCTGATTGATCTTGGGCATGGGATGAGGGGCGCTAGCCTGGAAGAGTGTTGTTGGACAATGTAAAAATATTTAACATGCATTGATGTTTAATCCCAATATTATGTTTTGTTATGTTGACAGGTTTTTTTTCAAGTTCATATATAAAATTAATAAAGAAGTAGATAGAAAATTTCATGTTTAATAAAGATATTCTACCCTAAACAAAGACATTGACAACTTTTTAGAGACATTGACAACTTTTTAGAGACATTGACAAAAAAGCAATTATAAATTATCTTTATCTTGCACTTATGTAAGATTGGTGGATTGTTGAGAGATTTACTTTCAAATATTAACTATGGGTTTTGTTCACATGATGTATGCGTTGCAAGATTTGAAAACCAATCCAGCCTGCAATCGGGTTTTCCAATTTGATGGAAGGTATGATACATTTTAACGAAGTTAGACAATTGCAGCCGTATTTGGCCAAATTAAGTCATGACGGGCAATTTAGCTATCAAATTCCATCACTCGCAAGAAGTGTCTATTGCAAAACCAATGAGGATTCCATTAACTGCATATTAAATTGTCTAGAGGCACGTGCTCAAAAAATATTTAAATATTAGATAATAAAGATATAACCACATTATGATTTATAATCAAAACACTACCACTACTACTAGTTTTTTTATACTGGTTACTCGTTTGTGTTTCTAGGAAAGAGCAGTTATGTATTTGTATGAGTTGATACTTATGAATCTGGGTTTAATCTTGGCATGTGTTACGTACTTTTTAATTTCATAGAAATAATAAAAGTATTGTTTTTTTTTTCATTGAAAAAAAAAATCAAAACACGATCATTATTAATACAATAAAATAACTACAAATCAACAATTTAGATGTCACTTCATTTCTTTAGGTTTTCTCAGTGCTTTTTGTTTTCTCTTCAAGATTATCATTATCATTGAGCGAAGCATATGTAGCTAATCTTCTTAAGAAGTTTCCAATAACATTATTACTCATCACTAATTTTTTTGGTGTTAAAAAGACAAACATAATAAAATAAATTCATTATCGGTAGTATTCATAACACATTACTTCAAGTGGCGATTCAAAATGACAAGGTGTCCAAATAGTTTTTGGTGCAAACTTTCATTAAATAACACTTAAAATGATGAATATACATTATAGGATCATTGTGGAAATTTGATTATATAAATATTAATATACATTATAGGATCATTATAGAAATTTGATTATATAAATATTAACTAATTGTGTTAAATTTAAATTTATTTAAATACTTTTCTTTCGTAAACAAATGAGAACTATATTAAAATGTAGATTTTTTAATATGTAGATATTAAACATAAATAGTAAATGTTAAATTTTGATGATTAATATTATCAAATTTTTTGATATGCAAATCTTTCATTAACATTTGCACTTCTCTTAATGTGCAAACCCTTCATCAACATTTACACTTTGAACATTATTTATATATATAATGTAATATTTATGGTTTTAATTTATCTATGATGTTTTAGATATATATTTTACTTTTATAATATTTTAAATTTTTTTTTAAACATCCCAGAATTGGGATGAAATGCCATCCCCTTAGTACCTTACACAAAAGGCTGATTGGTAATGGGTGACTTATTAAAGTTTTTTAAATTTAAAAAAAATATATTGTTTTCGAAAAATGATTTTTAAATTACCTTTCGAAAATTTGGAGGACTGGGCAGCCACCTCCTGGAGTCCCGACCCTCGCTAGCAGGCCTGGAATTTGACGGCCCACAGAACGTTTTTTTCATTCCAGCACGTATTTGACACGTAAGTTTGAAATGAACACATCAACCATGACAGGTAAGAAATTATTTAAAACGTATATTTGACGTCTATGAATTTAGACTTCCCGTCATAAATTTTAATAGCTTTTATACCTTGGCCATTGTGCTGTACCCGCTCCAGCACTACTCTGTGCTACTCGTGAGTCGTGAGTCATTCAAAATATTTAGTTTCTATTTTGTATACTTAATACTTGTCAGTTTCCTGCCTAATGTCCAATGCCAATTTCTTTCCATGCACGCCCCGTCTTATCAATAAATGGGGAATACTAATCCCCCAGTGGGATACCCTCACGGATAGCCATTCTGGTTCTCCGGACCGCTAACTTCTGCTACCTTCAGTTTAGGGCTTGGTTGCCAGGCAAGTTGCAACAAAACGAATAGTGAATAATCTTTGATATAGAGTGTGACAGTATGATATTTAGCTGGATTTAATTTTTTTGGATCGCTCTCTGGCTGTGACCCCCTGAATTCAGATTGTAGTAATAGCATTTCCTTGTCCAGTACACGATGACCGACGAATTGAATTTCTGGACGAAAACAGTCAAATTCCCTTCCGTGAAAGCTTAAGAGGTCTTGTTCGGTGCCATTTTCTGAACAGAATCAGTAAAGCCTTGCCGCAGTTAAAGAAAAAACAATCCATTAAAAACTTCAGTCTTTGCTTTCTTGCAATTGAATTCATGGTGGCAACCGTTTCGCTGTTCTAGACCGAGGATTCGGGGGCAAAGCTCAAGTACTGGATAGCTTGCTTAATATATTTACTTGTTCCAGGGATTGTAAAGTGGACATTTTGAGAAGTCTTGAACAGATATTCCCCTGAAAATATCACTGTCTCTAGCGCGAGAGGTGCTGATTAGCGGTGTCGTTTGTGTTTTTGCTTGGGTTCCAAAAGTGATTTAGCGTGCATTTTCATCATTCAGTGAGGGTTACGGGAGCATTCTCATGGAAAATGACGGATATTAAGTTACAGGTCCATTGCCTCTTATCTTTAACTTGCTCTTGGTCTTTTTTTTTTTTGAATTTTATTTGTCTCCCTTTCCATTTCTAAGGCTTGATGCAATTTATTTTTATCTCATTTTTCAGCATAAGCCGATCAAATCGTTCAAGTTTGGATGTTTTAAATTTTTTCTCACTTTTCAGCATAAATGGATCAAACCATTAAATCTATATTAAAAATAAATAAATTAAATATGTAAATTAAAAGGACAATCTGTAATATATATATAGACACTTCTGTAAATATTGTTTTGTATTTTGTGAAATAGTTTGAAATGTCATGAATTTTTGTGTTTCTTTGTTTTGAATATATTTTGTGAAATAGTTTGAAATGTCATGAATTTTTGTGTTTCTTTTACTTTATTTCCAATTATTCTAATAAAGCCTAAAGCTGAGGGTGGATTTCTAAATTTGCATTTAGGTGTCATGTATTTATTTAGATTTTGTGCTTTATTAGTTCTCAGTTGGCCTTCGGATTTTCGCGAATGTTTTTTCCTTATGATTTTAGAATTTGTTTGTTGTGGTTGTTGTATCTTTAGAGTTAAATTTTTACGAAATATTTTATTCACATTTACATATAATATTAAAACTAAATTGACAGCAGTTAAAATGATAGGCATTAAAATCTAAAATCTTGAAACCGTAGAGTTGTAGCCTTGTAGGGAATCAGAATCTCAGATTTTTTCCTTTTGAATTTATGAATTTTTTTATTATGATTTTAGAATTTTTTTATTGCATATTTAGAATTCAGTAAACTTTTATACAAATATTTTAATTACATTTACATATAACATAAAAAAAATTGACACTCAGTGAAAAAAATTGACACTCAGTAAAATTACCTAAACGGTAAAATGATAGGCACCAAAAACTTGAAACCGTCGTCAAAAAAAATTTGACAGGCACAGGAAATTTGAAATTCCAGGCCTGCTCGCTAGGCCTCCACCGTGTCCTCCCTCGGTTTGACCCCCGACCTGCGCCCCACAATTCTGCCGCCTTAGCATCTGCTCGCCGCGTGCATTTTCATTTTGTAAAATACGTAACCGTTCTCCCCGCCCTCATCTCACTGGGTTATCTCCACCGTCGCCTTCTTCGATGGAAATTTGAAACGTGACATAAAATGTGTTGCTCAGGTGGCTACGCCTTTACTTCGGATGCGTAATTTGCAAAATAACACAGAATTTTGTAGCCACCACTACTCGAAATGAAAATGATATGGTACAACCATGGATTTTTATCTCTATCTTTATCTCCTTTTTATTTTATCGTTCAGGGTATGATGTCTGCACTACCTTATCGGTGAATATTACTTAGCGCTTACATTTGCGGCGCCAGCTGACATTGATCGACTCCTTCCCCTTTATTACAACTCTGTCTTGGCTCTCTGTTAATTGCTTTCATCTACATTATATAAACAAGTTCAGTGTACCCAGATTCTAACATCTTCTCTTCAACGTCCAAGGATTTGCTCTGCAGTTGCAGTTTAGGATTTTGCCGTGCATCCGTCCAGTACTACCTGCTGGCAGCTGCTTTGTTGTTGTTGTTGTAGTATTTACAATGAGCCAGCGATTGTGTCTACTGGTTGTAGTCGCTGCCTTAAGCGCTGTAATGTGCAGCCCAGAAAAGGTTGCAGCAAGTACGAGCACTAATGAAACGAGTCAAGGATTTCTGGTTCCACATAACGAGGCAAGGAAGCAAGTGGGTGTCCCTCCACTGAAATGGGATGTGAAGCTTACAACTTATGCGCGTACTTACCCAAGGGAAAGAAGAGGTGATTGCCTCCTTCAACATTCGGAGGGTCCGTTCGGCGAGAACATATTCTGGGGAAGCGGCAGAGGTTGGAACGCTAGGCAGGCCGTAGCTGCATGGGTGGATGAGAAGAAGTGGTATACCTATGCAAATAATAGTTGCAGCTCGGGGCAAGACTGCACCCATTACACTCAGATTGTTTGGAGAACAACAACTAAAGTTGGATGCGCAGTCATTAAATGTAACAGTGGGGACACCTTCATCACATGCAACTACTACACTCCTGGCAACTATGTTGGAGCCAGAACATACTGAAACTTCGCGTCCAACATTTACCATTCAATATTCCTCCTGCATTTTCAGTTTTTGTTGACATTGTTTTCATTTCAAAGTACCATGTATATTCATATTCTTCCATTACATATATATTTTTCATTCTTTTGATATAACTGGCACAAAGCCCTGTTTAATATTTGTATTGATGGATGATTGTTACATTTAAGTTGTTTCGGTATTTCAGTATTACATGGATGAAGAGCGTAATTTTCGAGTTCTCTACAAAACTTATCATCGGTTGTGGAACCGATTAAACTGACAATCGGCCAACCTCGTTTTTTATTTGTTTTCGTTAAGCTTAATGGAATGAATTATACAATTATAATAAATTTAATATCAGTCACGGAAAATTATAATAAATTTAATATCAGTTAAGGTAATGACAGTAAGGTAATTTTTTAGGGAATTCATTGAGCCTTATGGAGTTTTTAATGATATGAATTAATTTTGGGAAAATTTTTGAAAACTTCGTTCCACCAATGATTTGAATTAATTTTTGTAATTTTTTTGAAAACTTCTTTCCACCGTGCATGCTAAATTTTTATCAGATTTATAATTGAAAAAAATGTTTACTTTAAAAGAATTAACTCAATAAAAAACTACAAAATAAAACAAAGCAAGGCATACCTATCTTTGGTTCAAAGGACTTCTTACGCCAAAGAAAAGTTCCTAAATGACTAGACCAGAAAACTTCTTGTGCACTTAGCTCACGGAACTTTTTCATTTGTACAATGACACAATTTAATGAAACAAACATATTACAACAGTCCTTTCTTTAATTAATTAAACTATCATTTTTAATTAACTAATTAAATTGTGTTTTGTATTAAGGTTTACTGATTGCCATGATAATGATTGAGGTTCATTTACAAAATTTTGGAATAAAATTAAATCATAAACAAAATTATATAGTTCATTGTTGAAAACGATAGTAAACTAATGAAGAATTGAGCATTATGTTAGAATAGAGGCATCTTAAGGTGTCTAATACATTTAAGTTTAATATTCAAGGGTTTAACATTATTCATCTTACCATCACATCATCTATGATAAGCATAGTAGTTCATTTTTTTGGACAATTCAATTACATGCTTTGTAATCATTTTTTTTTTTATTGTTGTGACAATATAGAAACTCTTATTTAAAGTGATAAATTTACCTTATAAGATATTCGCTATAAGCCTTTCAATCTCACACTTTCGAAAACATCTAGATGTTAAGAATTATATAGCTTTAGTGGGGTTAAGTACTATAACATGCTTAAGATCCATTTTAAGAGGATCTATGAGAAGTCAAGTATGATAAAGACACACAAAATAGGAATTATATGGTTTTGTTTAAAATAAGATACATCTATACAATACAAAGGAACCATATAAACAAGGTGACTATTTTTGAGAGCCTTGCATATGTATTTGGTGTATATGCAATTTGAAGGCTTTTAGGTTGTAGGAATTTGATAGTTTATTTGAAACCATCTCAATGAAATGAGAAAAATCTCTTTGTAAAACAATGGGATCTAAAACCCCCCAATAGAAGTGAGTAGGTTTCCAAGTAAATAGGCCATCTCCATTGATTGTGACATATAAATAATAATTTTGAGGGAATAGTCTGTGATTGAGAGTTCCACTTTGTCCACCACACTTTCACATTGCATGTTTTTACAATATTGAATGTTGGGGCGATTCCATGAAGATGGGTAACTATTTTTGGCCAAATATGGCGATGAAAAATGGAAAATGTGAACGAAGGGCCACAACAAATCGGTGATGAGACTCGTACTTCCTTTCCTACTCCCTTGCATCGACTATCAAGCGGACGATGAATAACTCCCAGACGTATTCATGTGGATGAAAGTTCATTTTCAGGACTTGAAGGTAAGTTGCCCAAACGCACTATTGATTCCACTGTAGCATGATAACCAAAGAATTTTTTGAATCCAAAACCAATGCAACAAAATGTCAATTTTTTTTGGCTTTGTTAAAATCATATTGTCTAGCTCATGTTAGGATAATTTTGGGCATAAAGGTAGTTAGAAGTTCAGAGGCCAGCAATCATGTTGTTAGAAATATATAGTCTGCATTTAATTTGATTGGAAAAACTTCTCATACAAAATATTTTAATGCGGCCTGTCGTGTACTATCGGAATCGATTGTAGACAAATCCACAAGGCAACGTCGCCTGCTATCACACACATGTAAAATATTTGAAGTAGATAGAAAGACTCTTCAAAATTATTCTTCTATTAGAGAAAAACTTGAGCCCCGGGACAAAAATATTTTTGGGCCTTTGTTGGTAGGTTACCTCGTTCAGACATGAAGCTTATTGATGTTGTTAAAGAATTAGTACAAAAGTTTTGGCATGATAACACTAGACCACCATCGAATCAAAGAGATGTGTTAAAGTTGAGAAAAGGTGTTAAGGGGTGTGAACCCCATGTCAAGCACTTCCTTGACATGACACAAACGGAACTCTATGAGAGGTTCAAGAATGAGCACACACAATTTAGATTGGGCCAAAGGTCCTTTGACAAATGCAAACCCTGGTATGTTAGAATTTGCATTGATCGCAACACATGTTTCTGTAGATACGATGTAGAATTTGAGTACTATTATGATACATATAGACATATATTTTGTGATTTGCATACTAACATTGTGCAGGACTGCCCATCATTATAAACACCAAATGCATCCAAATAATTTATACATAGCATAATGTGTCCAAGACCTGAAGGACAAAAATATTATTAAAGATCATGTTTATATGGGACATGTTCCAGGTGAAGTGGATTTGCATTATTGAGCCGATGCATCCATGAAACCGAGGAGCATGAAGTTGGGAGGATGTAAGTAGAAATGCAGAACTTCAAGTACATAACATATTAAGTAGATAGTGTGAAGGAAAGCAAAAAAATTGCATTGGGGAAGTCATAGGTAATCTAAGTTTGCATACTTTCATACTCTACATGTTGAATTTGTACATATATATTCAAATTGAAAATGTCACGTTGTATTAATGCCATTGGTTTTGTGGCACCAGGTACAAATTTGCGATTTCATGAAGGAATTCTACAAAAAGACCGAGCAGTATGTACAACATGTCCATCTAGCACGATGGCAGGATGAACAATACAGATAGTGTGGGGACACCTTTCCCAATGGCACAATATTGTCGGTTGTGGAATTTGCTGAAAACTACACCCTGCATCCATAGAATAAGATTCAGATTCAATACTACCATCCAGACCAAGTTAGCATAATGGTCCATATCACATATAGGCATGTGTCAGAGAGCATCAATGACATGAGGATAATATTGAAAGAGACCAACTTCTACATCAGTGACGATAGGTGCCATGACCTGCATTATGTGCAACATTGCTTCAGAATTTTCTATGATTAGCTGGAGGAGTGAGGTATACAGATGGATCAGCATTGGATATGGTCAGATGGTTGTGCAGGCAAGTTCAAAATTGCACATGTATTCCAATGGTTGATTATTTTGCACAAGACTTAAGATGTGCTGCATATATGGAACTATTTTGAGATCGGGCATGAAAAGGGAGAGCACGATGGGGCTGGAGCATGTCTCAAAACTGCCCTAGGAAGGGAGGAGATGAGGTGTATGACAAAACCTCATATTCGGGATGCAGAATCCATAGTTAAATGGTGCTCTGCAAAAATGTCAGATCGAACCATGAAGCAGCATAGACCAACAGGTAGAGGACATGTTGTCGAAATGTTTTGGCATGTGGTTGATATAGATCGATTGCGTTCTTATAGTTGTAGTACTGTGCAAGGCACTCGTGGGTTTTGTTTGGTTCGAAGCTCAAACAACCCCTTATTTGAAATATGGACGCGGAAAATTGCTTGATTTTGTGGGCCTTGCAGAAGTTCTGAGTGGGATGAGTGTGAATCAATGGATTGGGTTGATGAATGGGATCATGTATCACTTGCAGTGGACCCACATGCAGTTGTTGAAACAATCTAGTTAGAGGAAGGCCAGTCCTCTATTTCTAATGAATATGATCATATGTATGATCTTGTACATCCAACTAAACATTTCTACAAGAATATCCCGGTTCCCTCCTTGTTTTTGTAATTAGCCAAGTTATCAAACCACTACTTGTTGGAATATGACCGTAAAATGCATTTTTGCAGGACACATCTATGTAGTTCTCTCCTCGACAGATAATACAATTGGGACAAATTATTGGTTGGCACGATGCATCCAGTGGAAGAAAACCCTCCTCACATCATTAACCAATATTGAAGGCATTACCTTTCCGACTGGATCCATGGTTGTTGAGGGGGGATATCTTACAGTAGATGGAAAG
The DNA here is from genome assembly GCA_027924585.1 of Larix kaempferi. Lineage (NCBI taxonomy): Eukaryota > Viridiplantae > Streptophyta > Pinopsida > Pinales > Pinaceae > Larix > Larix kaempferi. The sequence goes on from BSBM01001063.1 coordinate 5,218,426, forward strand.
GGACCAAAGAGCTATGGCTACACATACACGGATTATAGACCAGGTTCATGGGTGTATCGCTTTATGCACTTGATTGTTGGTACAAACATCCAACTACAAACAATGTCAACGAAGACATCAATCAAGGTACGCTACTTACTACCTCATGCAGAGCACGAGAGCTTGTTTGAGACATAAAAAATCGAGAGGATCCAGAAGGCCTAATTGATTAAGGTACATAGTATAGCCATGCGATTGTTTATTCATGCATGATTAATGTTATTCATGTTAGATAGTTTATTTGATATCGTTATCTTATATCGTTTATTTGATGTTTGATTTATGATTAAGTTACTATTACAATACATTGATGTTTTACACCAACCACTCCAATTCAAGTTTCCATCCATTTAGGAAAACTTCACATAGGCAAATATTTACATACACACTTGCACAAAGAAAACCATACAAATATTAGTATAAAATAACACACAACATCATCTTTTCAAACACAATTACACACCCAAATATCACTTTCAACTATTTTGAATTTTGAATTATGCATTAGGATCTAAAGGCACCTTCTAGGGACCAAGGTTCATTGTGGTGAACCTATGTAATTAATACACCTGTAAGTTCGAAACCTCAAGTTTCCCTTCTCTAAGAAGCTTTATTTTTATTAATGTTTGCAGTCCTCCTCCCAACCATGTACAAGGCCCTCCTATCCATACATGGTTCTCAAAATATCCTAATGAAGTATGTATCAACACCTGGAAGCCAAAGAACCCTAATACATGTCCTATTTTTTTTTTGAAAGCTCCTTTCTTGCTCTTGATCAAAACCTTCGAATAGTGTCCATATCCTCACCAATAAGATAAATATTCACAGTCATATCTATGCCTTCAACACCAACACTTGGTGTTCATAATCTTCTAATCATATTTGAAAATGCTCATATGGAGTCCAAATATCCCTCGATCCTAGATGTGTTGTGATTTGACACATCATTCTTGGTCCTAAATGCATAGAAGCCTTGTTTAGGGCATAAGGCATATATTTCCTCCATTGAACATGTTCATGGTCCCAAGACCCATACCTAATGCCCACAACCTACTTATTGCATCGAGGTCAACAATTAAAGGAAAATGATACCCTTCAAAGATCAACTATTATTATTTAAGGCATTATCCATGGCTCGAGACACTTTCAACCAGCTCAAAGATACCCCTAGTCTACCTTCAATCTACTTAGCCTACCTTTCCATATGCCATATAAAAATGGGGACATCTAGTTGGTACCAGTGTTATGGCATATCCTCTCTAATTGACTTATGGTAAAACACTTTCTTACGTTTTTACATAACATTAGGAGGTCAAAGGTGTTACTCTATAATGGCTCACATATTCTCAATATTGTCTCAATAGCTTAGGGAGCATCACGATGTGGTTATAAGTGTATGACTTCTTGTGTGAGGTTTTCCCTTAGGGATTTGAGCAAGCACAACCCTCATTTAATCTCATTAGCAACATTTACCTGGCCATTTTTCATATGTATCAACACTTGGGAGCCAAACAACCCTAAAAAATGTCCTATATAGTAGTTTGAAAGAACCTTGGCACACGTGTGGGAGATAACAGAACCCAGATCCACTAGTTGGTTTGGGTTCTGTACCCCAGAGAAAATCCTCAAACTGTCCCTGAATGGCCCCGGGGTGCCCAACCAAGATTCCCACAGCAGCAAAATTGTGGCTCCGATCGTGAATCCATCAATTCCAGTGGATTTGGGATGCCGGGTTTCAGCTAGGGGACCCCCCACAGCATGCCTCCAACCCCCAGAAACGATGTTATTGTGCCATCTTTGGAGCCAGGGTTTTGCTCAGTGGAGGCCATTCGAACATTGCTCAAGGGGGCCATTTCTCGTCCGAAGGATCCGGGAGTGCATGGCCACCTTGGACACATCCATAATGGCCATAGGCACGTGTGGGAGATGACGAAACCCAGGTCTGCTAGCCGGTTTGGGTTTCGTGCCCCTGGAGCAATTCCTCAAAGTGTCCCTGAATGGCCCCGAGGTGTCGGACCAAATGCCCGCAGCACCCAAATTGTGGCTCCGATCGTGAATCCGTCGATTCCGATGGATCTGGGGCATTTGGTTTCAACTATGCCCCCCCCACACGATGCCTTCAATCCCCGAAAATGGTGTTATTGTTCCATCTTCGGAGACAGGGTTTTTCTCAGTGAAGGACATTCGAATATTGCTCAAGAGGGTCATTTCTTGTCCGAAGGATTCCGGGCGTGCATGGAAAACATGGACATGTCCACAATGGCCATACACACGTGTGGGAGATGACGGAACCTCGGTCCCCTCACCAGTTAGGGTTCCATGCCCCCGGAGCAAATCCTCAAAGTGTCCCTGAATGGCCTCGAGGTGTCGGACCAAAATGACCACAACAAAAAAATCATTACTTCGATCACGAATTTGTCGATTTCGATGGATCCAAGACATCGGGTTTCAGCTAGGCCCCCCCCCCACACCTTGCCTCGAAGTCTCGAAAATGGTGATATTGTGCCATCTCCGGAGCTAGGCTCTTGCTCAGTGAAGGCCATTCCAATATTTCTCAAGGGGGTCATTTACTATCTGAAGGCTCTTGGGCATGCATGGACATCGTGAACATGTCCACAATGGCCACATACACGTGCAGGAGTTGAGGGAACTTCGTTCCGCTCACCGGTTTGGGTTCTGTGACCCCAGGGAAAATACTCGAAGTGTCCTTGAATGGCCCCAGGGTGTCGGACCGAAATGCTTGCAGCAGTAAAACCATGACTCTAATCATGAATCCATTGATTCCTATGGCTCTGGGACGCCGGTTTTCATCTAGGGGACCCCCCATGCAATGCCTCGAAATCTAGGAAAGGGTTTTATTGTGCCATATTTGGATCTAGGGTTTTTCTCAATGAAGGCCTTCACTGAGAAAAACCCAATCTCCGAATATGGCACAATAATACCATTTTTTAGGGTTGGAGACACGCTGTAGGGGGGCCCCCAGCTGAAACCCGATGTCCCGAATCCATTGGAATCGACGGATTTGTGATCGGAGCCACGATTTGGGTGCTGCAAGCATTTTCATCAAGCACCTCGGGGCCATTCAAAGACAGTTTGAGGAATTGCTCTAGGGGCAAAGAACCCAAATCGGTGAGCATGACCTAGGTTGCGTCATCTCCCACACATGCGTATGGACATTATGGACATGTCCACGGTGGCCATGCATGCCCGGGAGCCTTTGGACGAGAAATGACCCCCTTGAGCAATATTCGAATGGCCTTCACTGAGAAAAATCCTAGCTCCGGAGATGGCATAATAACATCGTTTTAAAGGGTTGGAGGAATGCTTGGGGGGTCCGCTAGCTGAAACCCAGCGTCCCAGATCCATTGGAATGGACGTATTCATTATCGGAGCCGTAGTTTGGGTGTTGCGGGCATTTTGGTCCGGCACCCAAGGGCCATTCAGGGACACTTTGAGGATTTGCTCTAGGGGAACGAAACCCAAACCTGCGAGAAGACCTGAGTTTCCTCATCTCTCACACGTGCGTATGGACATTGTGGATGTGTCCATGGTGGCCACGCATGCAAGGGAGCCTTCGGATGAGAAATGACCCCCTTCGGCAATATTCGAATGGCCTTCACTGAGCAAAACCCTAGCTCCGGAGATGGAACAATAACACCATTTCCAAGGGTTGGAGGCATGTTGTAGGGGGAACCCTAACTGAAACCTAGCGTCCCGGATCCACCGAAATCGACGGATTCATGATCGAATCCATGGTTTTGCTGCTGCGGGAATCTTGGTCGGGCACGCCAACCATTTCCTCATCAAGTTGATCATGAATATTTCAATGTAGATGAGAGAGTTGTTCTTTGGACATACTATTTTGGAATATCAATGCCCTTTGATATATGTTTAGATTCAAAAAGTACAATAGGCATTGAGAAATAAATAGATGGACAACTTTCTGCAATATTTTACTAGCAAAACTAGTGATGATAGTGCAACATTTATAAAATAAATTCATACATTTTTTCCATTTTCCCCATAACTTTGGGTATAGTGCTGTAGCGAATGTTTAGCCTTTGATATTTATGTAGGAACTGAAAACAAGTGAAATTTTGAGAAAAAACAAATTGGTTTTAGAGAAATTTCATCTCCACCTTGTTCATCTCCACCTTGTTGAGCATGAAGACAATGATGTATGGAACCCTTGATGAAATGAAAGAGCCCTCACTTTGTCATGGATGCACAATGGTAACCTGGAGCTCTTGAACAAATAAAATATCGACATGGCAAGCAGGGACATGATAGGCAAGAACTAAGGACATGATGGTGTGGATAATCTTGAATATCACTGATGGTGCACTTGGTAAATGATTTGGACATATGACCCATACACATTGACCCATACTTGATGCTTTCGTTGGAGTTGAAGTTTGACTCTGGCATTGTGACTTAATTCTTTTGGTTGGTAATGAATCAAATGATTAAGCCCTTTATAAAATAATGATGATGAAATGGATAACCTATTGCAAACATAATTCGAAATAATATAAAAAACCCCAAGCAAGTCGGCTCCCATTTTTGTGAAATTACAAAAGATTAATTTAAAATAGTTATTGTAAGTCGGCTCAGTTTGAAGTTAGTTTTTGACCTATATAAATATACTTTGAAAACACTTATACAGTTACATGATGATGAGCAGACATTGGAAATGAGCAGAAATTGAAGTTGATGACAGTGACATGAGTGGATTGAGTGCGGACATGACCATAGGATTACCATATGGTGCAGGCATTTTCTTCAACCCACAAACTATGGCGGGCATTTCCCTAAGGCCACTTAGGAAGTTTTTCTACTTTGGTGTAAAAGAAACCTGAAACCCTATTTTGGCAGACTTATAACTTTCTACTCAGACATGCTTATGGGAAATTGAGACCATGTTTCAATATCCACTTAAACAAGCTATATCCTGGTATGATGGTGCGAGCATTTTTCTCAAATCATGAATTATGGTGGTCATTTTCCCAAGGTCACCCAGACTAGTTTTCCAACACAGGCATTTTCAAGAACTTCTCCAAAGTTTATCTTGAAACCCTAGTTGGGAAGACTTATAACTTCCTCCTTAGACATGCTTATGGAGAACTGAGACCATGAGTAGATATACACTTCAAAAATCTATAGACTAATATGATGGTCGTGCATTTTTCTCAAACCATGAATTATGGCGAGCATTCTCTTAGAGCAGTTTTGACTACTTTTTCCATACTTGGCCAATTTCCAAAGTTTCACAAACTTGCCAAACTTTTCAAGAATGATGTCAGACTGCAACATTGACTTAATGATTGCACCAGAACACCATCATGTGTCTTTCCAGCTTCATCAACTATTCCACATCATCATACATGCCATGTCTTCACTTGTAGGTCCATTTTGGACAGTAGGATTTTGCTCAGTAAGGAAGTGTGCAATTTTTGCACATGGGGGTCAACTTTGCAAAATCATCGACCGAAGACTTATGGCTAGCGTTCTCAGATGGAACCTTGCTAGACACACTTGGAGGAATTCTTGGAACTCGATTTTGTTGCACGGTTGGAATTCTATGCCCCTGGTAGGTATCCAACAAGTGTCCCTAAAGGCCTTTTGGATGTGAGATGGAACGAGCCATAGAACGACGATCGTGGCTCAGATCAACAAAACGTTGACTCCGTTGGATTCAAGACATCAGGATAGTGCTAGGGGTGCTCCTATCCTCTAGTCCCATGGCCCATGTGTCATCTTGTAGGTCCATTTTGGTAACTAGGGTTTTGCTCAGTAAGGGAGTGTGCAATTTTTGCAAATTGGGGTCAAATTTGAAAAATAATTGACTGAGGACTTATGGCTAGCGTTCCTAGCTGAAACCTTCTTAGAGACACTTGCATGAATTCCCAGAACCCAGTTTTGTTCCACGGTTGGAATTCTATGCCCTTGGTAGGTATCCAACAGGTGTCCCTGAAGGCCTTTTGTATGCGAGATGGAACGAGCCATAGAATGACGATCGTGGCTTAGATCAACAAACCATCGACTCCTTTGGATTTAGGATATCGGGGTAGTGCTACCGGTGCCCCTCTCCTCTAGTCCCATTACCCAGGTGTCATCTTCTAGGTCCATTTAGGAAACTAGGGTTTTGTTGAGTAAGGGAGTGTGCAATGTTTGCACATTGGGGTCAAATTTGCAAAATTATCAACTTGGCACTTATGGCTAGTGTTACCGGCTAGAACCTTGCTAGATGCACTTAGAGGAACTCCTGGAACTCATTTTTGCTACATAGTTGGAATTCTATGTCCTCGGTAGGTATCCAACAGGTGTCCTTCGAGGCCTTTTGGATGCGAGATCGAACGAGCCATACAATGACGACCGTGGATTAGATTGACAAACCTTCAACTCCGTTGGATTCAGGACATAGGGATAGTGCTAGGGGTTCCCATATCCTCCGGTCCCATGGCCCTAGTGTCATTTTTTAGGTGCATTTCGGAAACTAGGGTTTTGCTCAGTAAGGGAGTGTGCATTTTTTACACATGTGGGTCAACGTTGAAAAATCATCGACCGAGGAGTTATGGCTAGCATTCCCAATCGGAACCTTCCTAGACACACTTGCAGGACTCCCCGAAATCCGATTTTGTTGCACAGTTGGAATTCTATGGCCCCAGTAGGTATCCAACAGGTGTCCGTGAAGGCCTTTTGGATGCTAGATGGAACGAGCCATAGAATGACGACCGTGGCTCGGATCGACAAACCGTCGAATCTGTTGGATTCAGGACATCAGGGTAGTGATAGGAGTGCCCCTCTCCTCCGGTCCCATGGCCCAGGTGTCATATTCTAGGTCCATTTATGAAACTAGGAATTTGCTTAGTAAGGGAGTGTCCTATTTTTGCACATTGGGGTCAAATTTGCAAAATCATTGACCAGGGACTTATGGCTAGCGTTCCCAGCTGGAACCTTGCTATACACACTTGGATGAATTCCCGAAACCCGGTTTGGTTGAACGGTTGGAATTCTATGCCCCCGGTAGGTATCCAACAGGTGTCCCTAAAGGCCTTTTGGATGCGAGATGGAACGAGCCATAGAATGACGACCATGGCTTGGATCAAGAAAACATCAACTCCATTGGATTCAGGATGCCGGGATATTGCTAGGGGTGCCCATCTCCTCTGGTCCCATGGCCAAGGTGTCATCTTGTAGGTCCATTTTGGAAACTAGGGTTTTTCTCAGTAAGGGAGCATGCAATTTTTGCACATTGGGGTCAAATTTCCAAAATCATAGACCGGGGACTTATGGCTAGCGTTCCCAGCTAGAACCTTCCTAGACACACTTGCATGACTTCCCAGGACCCAGTTTTGTTCCATGGTTGGAATTCTATGCCCTGGTAGGTATCCAATAGGTGTCTATGAAGGCCTTTTGGTTGCGAGATGGAACGAGCCATAGAATGACGACTGTGGCTCGGATCGACAAACCATTGACTCCGTTGGATTCAGGACATCAGGATAGTGCTAGGGGTGGCCCTCTCCTCTGGTACCATGGCCCAGGTGTCATCTTGTAGGTCCATTTTGGAAACTAGGGTTTTGCTTAGTAAGGGATTGTGCAATTTTTGCACATTGGGGTCAAATTTGCAAAATCATTGATCGAAGACTTATGGCTAGAATTACCAACTGCAACCTTCCTAGACACACTTGCATGACTTCCCGGAACCTGGTTTTGTTCCACGGTTGGAATTCTATGGCCTTGGTAGGTATCCAGCAAGTGTCGCTGAAGGCCTTTTGGATGCAAGATGGAACGAGCCATAGAATGACGACTGTGGCTCAGATCTAAAAACCGTCAACTCCATTGGATTCAGGACATCGGGGTAGTTCTATAGGTACCCCTCTCCTCCGGTCCCATGTCCCATGTGTCATCTTCTAGGTCCATTTAGGAAACTAGGGTTTTGCTTAGTATTTCTCTAGAATTTTTGTTGATTGGCTATTAATATAACCAATGCGGATTATATGTAGTTATTATTATCAATACTAATGTATTGCCCAGTATGGCTGAGATTGTAACTAGTTTTGGAGGGTTTTTGAATCTAGATTGGGCTTGATGTAACTTTCACATTTTCTTTGATTCACAATAATAAAAAGAAAATCGTATTTTTTTTCTCTTGAAAAAAATATGTATTTATTTTAACTTTTTAATAAAACCAAATTTTTTTTTTTTTTGAAAATATTAAACTTAATTCTTTTTCAATCTCTCAAATTAAATAATTTTTTAAATCAAATTTAATTTCTTAAATCAAAATCTAGATCCTCATATGATCAAGAAAAAGTTATCATGAATGCTGCAAGTGTTATTTTAGAGATAAGTAGTACAAACTCCTCATTGACTTTGAACGATTACCATGAATTGATGATGTAATTATAGAGATAAGTATTATATTAAGAGATTAGTATTACAAGCTCTTCATTGAATTTGACTATATATACAGAGAGATTATTACAAGATTCTCATTGATTTTGACTATTTATAAAATACAAGAGGATCTAAATATAGATAAATGTTACAATTCCTCATTGATTTGGAATATTGTTTATATTTATAATTTTATATATAATTGCGTAGTTGTTTCAAAGACATAAAAAGTCATGTTAAAGCATGCTAAGAAGAAGAGAATCCATGCTTAAAAGTGAATAAATTATTGTAATATAGTGATGACAGTATCCGAAGATTCATATTGCAGAACTAACTCAGGCTGGTATCACGTTGTGTCCTGAGAATGATGAATTAGAATGGTCTTTTCAAAATTCCGTGGTTGCGATTAAAACTTGTCATGCTTATTGGTGTATTGCCGACTCTTCCACTTACCCTACACATCAGTGGTGGCACGGTTCTGTTTGGTAATGGAAGGTGGCATTACTAAATCCAATGTTTCTTGTGGATGGCTCTTCACAATAAACAAAGAGGCCAAATGGCCTAGACTCCAATGAGCATGATGGCAACAATGGTGACAATGAGTACAATGATGACGATGGTGATAATGGGTGTGAGGATAGATATGGTAGCGGTGAAAATGAGACAAAGTGAATTAGGTTGATGGTGGATGATAGATTATTGATGGGGACGAGGATGGTGGCACCACGAGCAAGAGGATGACGAGGCTTGATGGTGATTGTGGTAGTGGGCATGGTGGTGGTGACAATGTTGTCATGATAGTGGAGTTCAACATTAAGCTGGTAACCCTAGTTCTTGGAGTCTATCCTAGAAACACGAGAGCCTATCCTAAAAACCCTAGTTGGTAGCATAAACCCTAGCTTGTATTCTAATCACAATGAAACCCTATTATGTAGCCTAATCCCTTGCCTAAATTATAATACATATAAAAAGTAAATCATTTTCATTGTACATATATATTCATGTGCATACATTTGAATCCAAATCATTATACACATATGTAGAACAAAACTCGAACAAAACTATATATAAATCCATGAGAGTGGAACATTTGAATCCAAATCATTATACACATATGTAGAACAAAAATCGAACACATATAAAAATTTGTAGGCAAATAGTAGAACATGGTTCCCAATGTACATATGATGGCAACTCGTGCCCTATACAAAATCTGAGAACTCGTGTAGTAGATCCAAACTACATGGCAACTTGTGCCCTATACAAAATCTGACAACTCGTGTCGTAGATCCAAAATACATGGCAACCCGTGTCGTAGATACAAAGTACATGGCAATTGGTGCCCAAAGGTGCCACATAGTGACTAATGTACATAACATGGTGTATCAATCATTGTGACCACCTAGGTCACTCCCAGGTACATATCCAAAATCAATCTTCCTCTTCTTGGAGCTATTGGAATCTCGGGTCTTCTTCCGTCTAGGAGCAGACCGTCTCTCCACGCTCTGAAACAAATGACATAAGATACCATCATTTTCAAGCATTGTAACATTTACCGCATTTATAAAATGAATGTACAATTCAAATCTTAAATAACTCACTGCTGATGCGAGTGGGAGATGAGAGGCAGGTGTCATGGATCTGCTGAGCTTCTCAGCAATTCAACCCTACAACATTTATGACAATCATTTCATTGAAAAATAATAATTTCTTAAATTAATTTTGGTTAATGCATCAAAAAAATTTCATAAATTAACTTGATTCTCACAGTGAACACCTCTGGAAATGGACATGGCTGGGCTTCTGGGCTAGTAGGTGGAGCAGTTGGCTAGACAACTTGCTTCGATGTAGTCATGGGGGGAGCACAGATGTAGATGCAACAACTATGGGTGCAACCACTGTAGATACATGAGCAGATAAAGGAATAGTAGTTTCCACAATAGTGGCGAGAACTGGAGATGAAATGGAGGAAGAGGACATGGTGGTATGGGGTGGAGGAGGACATCATGGATGATGAACCCCTACTGATTGTACAATAGGGGGTATCGACCCAAAAAGGTTAGGGGGGATGTTGAGGTATGGTGAATTGGAGGGCGGTCCTGGATAGAGGGAGGAGGATGGATAGAGGTGAGGTTGTGGACAAATGGGGGAGGATGGATTGACGTGGGGGCATGGATGAATGGGGGAGGATGTATAGATGGAGGGGCATGGACGAATGGGGGAGGATGGACGGAGGAGGGGAGGATGGATGGAGGGGGGAGGGTGGATGGAAGGGAAGGGGTAGACAGAGGGAGGGGTCTAGATGGAAGTGAGGGGGATGACTCATGGGAGAGGGCGGAAACATGGGACTAAAGTGGCCTGCAGCTATTGGCGGCCCCTGCATACAAATTTGTAATATCATAATTTAGTAATCAAAAATCAAATTAAACCATAGTATGTCGTAACATTTCAAATTAAAAGCTTGCTTTTAACTACAGATTGTACCTGTGTATATGGTGATCTGCTGACCCCTGACAGAAATGGATAATCATCGTAGTCTCTGCATAGCTGTGGACACCAAAATGCATGCACGTTGTACTCATATTAAACAAGTAACTATTCAGTTAATTAAAATATTAAAAATTATTGTACGAATTATCATCATGTATGTTATAAATACAAATACATAAAAATAGAAATGCCATAAGTAATAAAAATATTGTGTGGGGTACTGAAAATACCTCCATGTGAGGTGCCGCAATTTCAGTTACAGCTGCCATTGCTGCATCTAGGTTGGGAGATGTTGCATTCTCCCATGACGGCGTCTCAGCTCTAAATAGTTGTACATTGAAATAATAGTTTAAAAGCACAAATATCTTAAAATTACTTTACAAATTATCAAGTGCTGATTGAAAACGCATTAAACAAAGTGCTAACCTGCTCCATATAGAAGCCCTCGATCGGGCTAGGGAAAGTGTGCCTGCAATGCGGACAAATATGTGGCATTGTCCCCGTCGAACTAGAAGGCCCAACATCGCTACCAACGGTGACAAGTCTATCCTGACTTTGTCCTGAAGGCCCTACACTTGCATCTCTATCAGGGTCAGCCTGTCTCTCCACTGTAGTAGCTGCTACAAAGGCAGTGTGTCTAAGTAGTCCCTGTGCAACACTCCTCATCGCGCCCTCGCTCTGATCAAGTTTGTTGGGTAACTAAGGCAGTTGGGGAGAGGGGTTCGGCTCGTGCCTAGGAGCTGGTGGCCCTCTCAGTGGGTTCCTCCTAGAAGCAGTTCGATCTTGGGTAGAGCTACGCCCAACACCCTGGAACTCGGTTATGTCAAAATATTTGACATGTAAACTGAGCACAAACTCAACCCACATTTGCTGAAGGAAGTACTATGGAATATCCCTATTATTGAAGGGAGGTTTATCGTAAGCACTGAACCACCTATGCATCCAATTGTCCCTCCATGGTTGGAAATGAAACCAATCCATGCACATACGTGGCTTTCTAGTCTCTGGTGGTTGTTGTTTTCTTGGATCGGTGAACATACTGTACAATTGGGTCTTTGTGATATTCAAATCTTTTATCTCCTCCTTGGAAATGCTCGTGGAATAATACTCATGCATCCTAGCTCTATATTCAGTCATGTCAGTCAATTGGTGATGTGCATGGATGAGGGAGCCAATTGAGTTCTCAATTGAGGTGGCAAGGGACACTTGAGATGGTTCCCCTGTGTTTCATAGATCTCGAGTGTGCACTTTCATTTCATTTACATAATGGTTCAAGTCATCTTGGTCAAAATTTTGTTGGGGTTTTGATTTTCTTGGCCATTTGGATTTTGCTGAGGGTTTTCATTGGTTCCAAGATTAGTGTTTTCTTGTGTACCACCGGACTCCATGTTAACATTTTGTTCATTCATTGTGTCAGTTTACAATCTGCAATTGAAAATTTCTCTATTGTTTTAATAATTTGGGAATTATTACAAATTTAATAAATAAAAAACAATGAATAAAATGATACAAAAAATGGAATTTACCTATCCAATTGACTTGTTGACGAGTTGGTGGATGGATTTGGATCGTTTTGGAGTGGAAAGGGTGAGTTTGGTGGATTGTAACGACGCACAAACGGATAGAGTGTCGCGCTGGGCTGCAAACGGTGGAATGACAAAGACTTTTCCCTTTTTTTTAATAATTTTTAATAGGAGCACATGCACGCATCTGAACGCGCACGTGCCAAAAAATCTCACGCGCAGAAGCACACACATGCCTTGGTTCGGTACCGAACCTAGCAGCGCGTGCACACTGCCTTAGGTGCATGCACATGATCGTTTTATCCCCGCTAGTGCGGCCCCGTTGCAACACTTTTGGGGAGCAACTTTGTGTGCCCGACATAAACCATATTATTAATTATTAATATGGCTTGCTAATTGGTGCGGAGAAAGATTGTTGAGTTTTAATTATTATTATAATAATTGTTATTATAAAAAATAATACGAATTATTTATAAAAGAAAATATTAATTAAAATTAAATAATAATAAATAATATGGTTTATAATAATAATAATAATTAAATATAAAGGTTAACCATGGTTGATCATGTTTGGTGGACCATGGTTGACTATGGTTGACCATTATTAAGCATGTTTGACTTTTCTTGACCATAGTCAACCATGGTTTACCATGGTCAACCAATGGTTGACCTTGGTCGACCATGGATGACTTTAGTTTACCATGGTTGACTTGGGTTGTCCATGGCTGAACATGGTTTACCATGGTTGAACATGGTTGACTTTGGTTGACCATGGATGATTATGATTAACCTTGGTTGACCATGGTTGTCAATGGTTCACTCTGATTGATATTGGATGATTTTGGTTGACCATGGTTGACGATGGTCGACCATGGTTGACCATAGTTGAATTTGGTTGACCATTGTTTAACATGGTTGACCATGGTTGACTTTGGTTGTCTATGGTTGAACATGGTTTACCATGGTTGAACATGGTTGACTTTGTTTGACCATGGCTGATTATGATTAACCTTGGTTGACCATGGTTGTCAATGGTTCACTCTGATTGATATTGGATGATTTTGGTTGACCATGGTTGACGATGGTCGACCATGGTTGACCATAGTTGAATTTGGTTGACCATTGTTTAACATGGTTGACCATGATTGACTTTGATTGAACATGGCTGCCCTAATGTATCAAGAAATTGGCGATATGATTGTATTGACAACCATTTGCACTTGAAATGGCTCTATGCAATTGTAATAAAAAAACATATGTTTCAAAGTCTTTTGTTTTCTCATTTCTACTTCTCAATTGTCATAGACATTGCCACCTCTGGTTCTTATTTTATTTGATGGCCAAATTTCAAAAGTTAATTTTATTTTTAAATTGTTAAATATATTTTTATTTCTTTCTTTCCTATAAAAAAAAAAGTTATAAATGTAATTATATTTTATTTGAAAAATTAAACTAAATACGTTTTTTACATGAAAAATTTAAATAAAATATTACTTTTTAAATATTTTAATTTTTTACTTAAAAATATTAAATAAAATACTACCTTTTCTATTTTTATAATATATGTTATTATAGGTTTTCTTATAAGTATTTTTTTTAAATATATTAATAGAATTTCTTCGTTTTAAAAAATATTTTTAATAAAATATCTTTCGTTAATATGATTTGGAATTTTAATATAGGCATTGTATTAGTGATTAATTCTCAACGCCCAATCACTTCATTATTTGATGCTCAATTATATTCTTGTCGGTTCTTCTTTAATCGAATTTCAAAATATGAAAAATGACTAATAAAATTTTAGGTATAATGTTAAAATCAAATATATATATATATATTTTTTCTGAACATTCATATAAGAGGATTTGTTATGTGTATCCATGTTGTGAGTTAGTATTGCATATCCGATTTATATTTTAAGCATATCATAATTATACTTTGTTACGAGAGTTAGTTTTCCTTAAATTTTGAAACACATTAGTATGTTCATGGTAGATCTTATTAAAAAATAAGAAATTGTAATAGATCTTGACATGTTTCTCAAGGGTGACAATTCTATCCAAACATGATAAGTGTAAGTTGTTTTATAGATTTATAGGAACATGTAAATATAGTATGATTACATCCATGGAGGTACATATCATTAGAATTTCCTAAGATCCATAAATACACAATCCTGAATGAAAATTATTCACCAAGACTACTAAGTATGCTCCAAGCATCAATGAGCTTTGAGGGAGGATAAATCTGATTGATCTTCGGTGTGGGATGAGGAGCACTATCGTGGAAGAGTGTTGTTGGACAATCTAAAAATATTTCACATGCATTGATGTTTAATCCCAGGGTTGGTGCAAGGTAATGATACCCAATTATGACATGTTAGTTGCAATGACATTCTGGAAAAATAGAAATATTATCATTAAAATGAATTATTAGAGGTACCTACAGAACGTTTTCGGATTAGGTGTAAAAAGATGAAACGTAGAAAAACGGATGACCTTCCAGAATATATAACTTTTGTTTATGGAAAGGTGGTATAACCACCCCAAAATTTCATTATTCGAAGATTGGTATGTTTTTTTTTTCTCAAACATAATGCACATGTTTTTTTTGAGCCACCTGTTTGCTATGTAAATTTTCAATTTATAAGAAAAAAAAATATGTATAGGCATAAGCAACAAGTGAATCTTGTGCGGGGCTATTTTTCCAAAATTTTAAAAGTCAATTTTATATTTTTTATAAATTACCGAAGTCAGTGAAGCCTTAAAACGACATGGTCAAGTGTTGAGCCACCATATCATGGTCTAAAAATAATCAAAACTCCTTGTTTTTTAGGTTGTAGGTATTTTGGTTCTTTTATGCGCGTTCTTTTCCGTTTTCGAAATAGGTAAGCCAATCAAAAGTTATAGGCCAAATAAACGTCATATATTTTTTACAAATTTGACATGAGTGCAGTTAAAAATGAATTAAAAATAGAAAACAATAATAGATCTATTAAAAAATTATATATCTAGAATATGCAAACAGAGCTCGACAAGTGTGTGCAATTTCATCTGCAGTGCACTCATGGAGCATATGCGTAACTAGTTGTGAAAAATAGAAAGTTACAGCATTTGATGTGTTCTTCCATAAATCATAGATAAATCAGACTGAGCCTAAAGGTGCAATCCGAAGCTAATTCCAAGCCTGCAAGGGTGCCAAAAACAATTTGAATTCCAACATGCGTGCACGAACATACGCGCATGTGCAAATGCGCGCACACGTACCTAGTCACACGCATGCATAGGTGCGCGTAAGCGCTACTAAAGACGCTCACGCGTAGGTGCGCGTACGCGTTATTGTATCCCTTTGAATGGTTTATTTAATTTCCTTTGTCAAGGGGATACATAAAGTTGATGAAGATGTGATGATGAAGAAGATGATGATGATGGAGATGTTGATGAGGAAGGGGGAGATGACAATGATGATGAAGATGATGATGATGATGATGATGATGAGATGATGGTGATGGTGATGGTGATGATGATGAAGATTTTGATGATGATTACAATGGTGATGAAGATGATGATTAGGATGATGAGGATGATGGTGATGGTGATGATGATGATGATGGTGATGAGGATGATGATCATGATGGTGATGAAGATGATGATCATGATGATGAAGATGATGATGATGATGATGATCATCATCATCTTCATGATCACCATATTCATCATCATCATCTAATCATCATCATCATCACCATCACCGCCATCATCAACATCTTCATCATCATTGTCATCTCCCCCTTCCTCATCAACATCTCCATCATCGTCATCTTCTTTATCATCACCATCTTCATCATCATCATCATTATCATCTTCTTCATCACCATCCTCATCATCATCAACATCTTCATCTCCATCATCATCATCTTCTTCATCCTCATCACCATCATCCTCATCATCATCTTCGTCATCATCATCATCGTCATCATCAACACCATTATCATCGTCGTCACCACCCTCTTCTCCCTCATTATCATCAACATCTAGGTCATCATCTTCATCGTCAATGTCATCATCATCATCATTATCATCTTCATTATCACCATTGATGGTGATGATGATGATGATGATGATGATGATGATGAGTATGATGATCATCAATATCATCATCATCTTCATCATCATACTCATATTCTTCATTATCCACCACCACCATCATCATCATCAACATCATCTTCGTCATCACCCTCTTCCTCCACATCATCATCATCAACAACATCTTTGTCATCATCATCATCATCATCATCATCATCATCAATGATGATAATGACGATATGAAGATGATGACGAAGATGTCAATGATGATGATGATGAAGAAGATGGCGATGACGAGTATGATAAGGATGATGAAGACGACAATTATGATGACGAAGACAATGCTGATCGTGACCATGATCATATGATGATGATGATGATGATGATGTTGAGGATGATGAAGATGGAGATGATGATGAGTAATGAAGATGATGATGACAAATATGATGATCTTTATGATGATGATGATGATAATCATATCCTTCTTCATCATCATCATCATACCCATATTCATCATCATCCACCACCATCATCATCCTCATCATCATCCTCATCATCATCCTCATCCTTACAATGATGACGACGATGATGATGATGATGATGATGATGATGAAGATGATGATGATGGTCATGTTGTTGTTGATGATGAATATGATGATGATGATGAGGATGATGTGATGCATATTCATCATCATATTCATCATAAACATCATCATCATCATCATCATCATATCCATTAGTCATCATCGTCTTCATCATCATCATCATCATCATCATCTCCATTAGTCATCATCGTGATCATCATCATCATCATCATCATCCTCATGCTTGTCCTCACAATGATGATGATGATGATGATGATGATGATGATGAAGATGATGATCATCATCATGTTGTGGATGATGATGAATATGATGATGATGTGATGCATATTCTTCATCATCATCATCATCTCCATTAGTCATCATCATCATCTCCATTAGTCATCATCATCATCATCGTAATCATCATCATCATGATCTTCATCATCATCATCATCATGACGAAGATGATGATGACGATGAAGATAATGATGATGAGGATGATGGTGATGATGAGTATGATGAGGATGATGAAGATGACTATTATGACGGCGTAGACAATGATGATCGTGACCATGATCACATGATGATGATGATGAGGATGAGGATGATGAAGATGGTGATGATGATGACTAATGAAGAGGAGTATGATGACGAATATGATGATGATCATCATCATCATATTAGTCATCAACATCATCATATTCATCATCGTACTCATATTCATCATCATCCACCATCATCATCATCATATCATCATCATCTTCATCGTCCTCATCATCATCCTCGTCCTCACAATGATGATGATGATGATGATGATGATGATGATGATGAAGTTGATGATGATGATCATATTGTTGATGATGATGAAGATGATGATGATGTGCTGCATATTCCTCATCATCTTCATCATCAACATCATCATCATCTCCATTAGTCATCATCATCATCGTACTCATATTCATCATCATCCACCACCACCACCACCACCATCATCATCATCATCATATCATCATGAAGAAGAAGAAGATGATGATGATGATGATGATGATGAAGATGAAGACGAAGATGATGATGATGATGATGATGATGAAGACGAAGACGAAGATGAGGATGATGTGTTGTATATTCGTCATCATCTTTATCATCAACATGAACATCATCATCATCATCATCACCCTCTTCCTCATCATCATCATCATCAACAACATCTTCATCATCGTCATCATCATCATCATCATCAATGATGATGATGAAGATGATGATAATGATGATGATGATATGAAGATGATGACGAAGATGTCAATGATGATGATGATTATGAGGAAGATGGCAATGACAAGTATGATGACAAAGATGAAGATGACTATTATGATGACGAAGACAGTGATGATCGTGGCCATGATCATATGATGACGATAATGATGCTGATGATGAAGATGGTGATGATGATGACTAATGACGATGATGATGTTGAATATGATGATTTTGATGATGATCATATTCGTCATCATCATCATCATCATCATCATCATCACCATCATCATCATCATCCTCGTCCTCACAATGATGATGATGATGATGATGATGATGATGATGAAGTTGATGATGATGATCATGGTGTTGATGATGATTAAGATGATGATGAAGATGATAATGATGATGAGGATGATGTGTTGCATATTCGTCATCATCTTCATCATCATCATCTCCATTAGTCATCATCATCATAATCATCATCATCCTCGTCCTCACAATGATGATGATGATGACGATGAAGATGGTGATGATGATCATGTTGTAGATGATGATGATGATGATGATGATGATGATGACGATGTAGATGGTGATGATGATCATGTTGTGGATGATGATGAAGATGATCATGATGATGAGGATGTTGTGTTGCATATTCGTCATCATCTTCATCATCATCTCCATTAGTCATCATCATCCTGATCATATTCATCATCATCGTCATCATCATGATCATGAACATGATCATCATCTTCGTCATCATCATCATCACGATCATCATCATCACCATCTTCATCATGATCTTCATGATGATGATGATGATCGTGACCATGATAATATGATAATGATGATGATGATGATGATGATGATGATGATGATGATGATGATGATGGTGATGATGATGACTTTAGTGAAGATGATGATGATGATGAAGATGATTTTGATGATGATGATGATGACGAAGATGTTGATGATCATGATGATGATGAAAATGATGATGAATCAGATGATGATGATGATGATGATGACGATGAATATGATGATGATGATGTTGATGATGATCATATTCGTCATCATCATCATCATATTCATCATCGTACTCATCATGAAAAAGAATATGTGATGATGGAGATCTTCATCATCATCATCATCTTCATCACCATCAACATCATCACCATCATCCTCAGCATCGTCATCATCCTCCTCTTCATCATCATCTTCATGATCATCATCATTATCACCATCTTCATCATCATCATCATCATCTTCATCATCATCATCATGATCTTCATCATTATCACCATCATCATCATCATCATCATCAACACCATATTCATCATCATCATCATCAGCGTCATCAGCGTCATGATCATCATCATCACCATATTCATCTTCATCATCATCATCATCACCAGATTCATCTTCATCATCATCATCATCACCATATTCATCATCATCATCATCAGTGTCATGAGGATGATTATGATGATGGAGATGAGGATGATGGTGATGAGGATGATGATGGTGATGAAGATGGTGATGTTGATGATCGCAATCATGATGGTGATGATGATGAACAAGATGATGATGATGGAGATCACGATGATGGTGATGAGTATGATGATGATGATGGTGATGAAGATGATCATGATGATGACGATGATCACAATCATCATCATCAACATATTCATCATCATCATCATCATCATCATCATCATCATCATCACCATCACCATCATCATCCTCATCACCATCATCATCATCATTGTCCTCCTCTTCATCATCACCACCATCATCATCATCCTCACCATCATCATCATCATCATCCTCATCATCGTCATTGTTCTCCTTCATCATCATTTTCATCTCCCCCTTCCTCATCAACATATCCATGATCATCATCATCACCATGTCCTCATCAACATCGTCAGCATCATCTTGAGATATTCATCATCATCATTTGCATCATCCTACTCATCTTCATTGTCATCTCCCCCTTCCTCATCATCATCATCACCATTTCCTCATCACCATCATCATCATCATCTTAACCATCATCATCATCATCTGCATCATCCTCCTCATCTTCATTGTCATCTCCCCCTTCCTCATCAACTTCACCATCATCATCATTATCTTCATCATCATCATAACCATCATCATCATCATCTTGACATATTCATCACCATCATAATCATCTTCACCATCATCATCATCATTTGCATCATCCTCCTCATCTTCATTGTCATCTCCCCCTTCTTCATCAACATCTCCATCATCATCATCATCTTCATCATTGTCATCACCATTGTCATCATCATCTTGACATATTCATCATCATCATCTTCACCATCATCATCATCATCATCTGCATCATCCTCCTCATCTTCATTGTCATCTCCCTCTTCCTCATCAACATCTCTATCATCACCACTAAACACCTAGAAGCACGTAAATGCACTTAAGGATTATGGGTTAGAATAGGGCCTAAAGGATTTTATGGGGGAGGGGCTCTAGGAATAAACCGACACATTTATATTTGTTGGGTAATTAATGGAGTCAACGTTACCCACCAAACTATACAACGTTAAGCAGAGGCGTGCACACGCTCCTTGGTGTGTGCGCGTCCTTGCTGAAGATGAAATTTAGAAAAACACCCGCGCTCTTCTCCCGCAATTTCTCCTTGCTTCATCGCATTTTATTGGCTCTTTTCACACATAGTCCGACAAGATCACCATTTTATGTTGAATTCAATCACCATTTGGTGCTTCCTTGACCATTTGGATAGAATACACAACATTTGGGGCTCTATTTGGCTATTTGGATTGAATACACACCTCTTGGGCTCTATTTGGATCATTTGAGTGAATACACAACAATTGGACACTGTTTGGCTCCTTGGATTGAATTCTCATGCTACTTGGACACACATGAACTTTCTTACATATAGTGGACACATCAAAGGAGCATTTTACATTGGAAGCAAAGAGCAATCATAATCCTTGAGGTATGGTGACAATTTTATCTTGTTAAATTTATTTTAGTCTTCATTCACTTGTTTGAATGGCATCTATTTTGTTTTTTCCTAATGAATTCTATGATAGGTCTATTTTAGTCTTCTTAATCTTCAACATAGACAATAAAAACATCTTACCCAAAAAAAACTACAACATGCACCAAGCAATGCTTTCAACCTTTCATGAAGATAATAAAAAACAATTACTTGCATCACCACCAATAACATTTCATAATCACATTCCTCCATCTAGTAGACAAACATTTGTTAAATTCCTCATGGTTTCACTACAACAACTCACACAAACACCTAAACAATTGAAAATTCTTAGTCTTTTGGGGTTATTTTCCCTCATCCATACCATGAATATGAAATGAGTATGAGATTTTAAGATTATATGAAAACATTCTCACTAGATGTTGTTGTACATAATCAATTGATACATCGAGCTTTAATAATCATGCACATCAAGTTTTAATATCTTGCTTGTTGTTCATTCTTGCAGGGGTGATATTTTTGTTTTTCCAAAAAACTCATTGAATATGGGAAAAAGACGTAATAATAAAAGAAATTCTAGAAGGATGCAGCTGCCCCCTGAAAAGGCCCATGAGATAAGAGAAAATTACAGATTGTACATCAAAAACCATAGAAATCAAAATGTTAGTGCCTTTAATCCATCAACATGCAATGACCAAGTGGTTGAAGTCAATCAAGTATTGCCTGATGTCGAGTATGAAGGGATGGATGTTGAACAAGTTCTTAACTGGCAACCTCCCCAAGAAGAGCACACACATGGCAAACACACTCCCTTGCAGGACCAATTTGTGAACGAAGGGCCACAACAAACTGTTGATGAGACTTGTACTTCCTTGCCGACTCCCTTTCCTCGACTATCAACTGAATGACGAAGAACTCCTAGTTGTATTCATGTGGATGAAAGTTCATTTTTAGGACTTGAAGGTAAGATGCCCAAATGCACTATTGATTTCCATTATAGCAAGATAATCAAATATTTTTTTGAATCTAAAACCGATGCAGCAAAATATCAATTGTCTCTTGCTTTGTTAAAATCACATTGTCTAGCTCATGTTAGGAGAATTTTTGGCATAAAGGTAGTTAGAAGTTCACAGGCCAACAATCATGTTGTTAGAAATCTACAATCTGCATTTAATTTGATTGGAAAAACTTCTCATACAAAATATTTTAATGCGGTCTGTCGTGTACTGTCGGAATCGATTGTAGACAAATCCACACAGCAACGTGGCCTACTATCACACACATGTAAAATCTTTAAAGTAGACAGAAAGACTCTTCAAAAGTATTCTGCCATTAGAGAAAAACTTGAGACCCCAGGCCAAAAATATTGTTGGGCCTTTGTTGGTAGGTTACCTCGTCTAGACATGAAGCTCATTGATGCCATTAAAGAAGTAGTGAAATTTTTTTGGCATGATAACACTAGATCGTCATCGAATCAAAGAGATGTTTTAAAGTTGAGAAAAGGTGTTAGGGGGGGTGAACCCCATGTCAAGCACTTCCTTGACACGACACAAACAAAACTCTATGAGAGGTTCAAGAATGAGCACACACAATTGAACTTGGGCCAAAGGTCCTTTGAAAAATGCAAACCCTGGTAATGTAGAATTTGCACTGATCACAATACATGTTGTTGTAGATACTATGTAGAATTTGAGTACTATTATGATACATATAGACATATATTTTGTGGTTTGCATACTAAGATTTTGCAGGATTGCCCATCGTTACAACCACCGAATGCATCCAGAGAATTTATATGTAGCTTAATGTGTCCAAGACCTGAAGGACAAAAATATTATAAAAGATCATGTTTATATGGGACATATTCCAGTTGCAGTGGATTTGCATTATTGAGCCGCTGCATCCACGCAACCGTGGAGCACGAATTTGGGAGGATGTCAGTAGAAATGCAAAACTTCTAGTACATAGCATATCAAGTAGATAGTTTGAAGGAAAGCAAAAAAATTGCATTGGTGAAGTCACAGGTAATCTAAGTTTGCCTAATTTCATACTATACATGTTGAATTTGTACATATATATTCAGATTGAAAATGTCACTTTGTATTAATGCCCTTGGTTTTGTGGCACCATGTAGAAATTTGCAAATTCATGAAGGAATTCCACCAAACAACCGAGCATTATGTACAACACGTCCATATAGAAAGATGGCATGATGAACAGTAAAGACAATGCAGGGACACCTTTCCCAAGGGCACAATATTGTCGGTTGTGGACTTTGCGGAAAACTACACCCTATAGCCATAGAATGAGATTCAAAGTCAATACTACCATTTAGACCAAGTTAGCATAATGGTCCATATCATGTACAGGAACGCACCAGAGAGCAGCAACGACATGAGGATAATATTGAAAGAGACCAACTTCTACATCAGTGATGATAGGTGCCACGACCTACATTATGTGTAGCATTGCTTCAAGCTTTTCTATGATCAGCTAAAGGAGAGAGGTATACAGATGGATAAGCATTAGATATGGTCATATGGTTGTGCATGCTAGTTCAAAAATGCACATGTTTTCCAGTGGTTGAGTATTTTTCACAAGATGTATGATGTGCTGCATGTATGGAAATATTTTGAGACCAGGCATGGAAAGGGAGAGCACGATGGGGCTGGAGCATGTCTAGAAACTTCCCTACAAAGGGAGGAGATGAGGTGCATGGGAGGCCCTCATATTCAGAATGCTGACTCCACAGTTTGATGGTGTAAAGAAAAAATGTCAAGCCGAACCAGGAAGCAACACATACCAACAGGTAGAGGACATGTCAAAAATTTCTGGAATGTAGTCGATATAGATCGATCACATTCTTATAGTTGTAATACTGTGCAAGGCACTCGTGGATTTCATTCAGTTCGAAGCTCAAACAACCCCTTATTTGAAATATGGATGCGAAAACTTGCTTGCTTTTGTGGGTCTTGCAGTAGTTGTGAGTGGGATGAGTGCGAATCAATGGATTGGGTTGATGAATGGGATCATGTATCACTTGCAGTGGATCCACGTGCAGTTGTTGAAACAATCCAGTTAGAGGAAGGCCAGTCCTCTATTTCGAATGAATATGATCATATATCTGATCTTATATAGCCAAGTAAACATTTCTTGATGCATATCCTAGTTCCCTCCTTGTTTTTATAATTATCCAAGTTATCAAACCACTACTTGTTGGAATATGACCTTAAAATGCATTTTTGCAGGACACATCTACGCAGTTGTCGCCCCGATAGACAGTGCAATTGGGACGAATTATTGGTTGGCACGATGCATCCAGGGGAAGAAAACCCTCCTCACATCATTAACAGATAGTGAAGGCATTACCTTTCCGACTGGACCGATGGTTGTTAAGGGGGAATATCTTACAGTGGATGGAAAGGGACCAAAGAGCAATGGCTACACATACACTGATTATAGACCAGGGTCGCGGGTGTATCACTTTACACACTTGATCATGGGTACAAACATCCAACTACAGAAAATGTCAATGAAGTCATCAAACAAGGTGCGCTACTTACTACCTCATGTAGAGCATGAGAGGTTGTTCGAGACAACAAAAAACCGAGAGGATCCAGAAGGCCTAATTGACTGAGGTACATAGTATAGCCATGTGATTGTTTATTCATGTACGATTAATGTGATTCATGTTAGATAGTTTATTTGATATCATTTATTTGATGTCTGAGTTATGATTAAGTTATGATTTATAGCCATGTGATTGTTTATTCATGCATGATTAACTCTAGAAGCACTAATATAACCCTACAAACATAATATAGCCCTAGAAATCCTTAGAAAGCTAAACTTGCCCCAGAAACACTAATCTAACCCTCATAAACTAATCTAGAATCCTAGAAACATAATCTAGCCCTAGAAATCCTAGAAACACTAATCTAACCCTCAGAAACTAATCTAGAATCCTAGAAACCTAATCTAGCCCTAGAATCTGTGAACCACCACACGTACCTTCAATAGGGGGTATTTGGACTCCAAGTGGGATAGAATCACTATTAGAATGGTTTGTCACGTCACACAAGTACACTACTAGAGAACTCAACTTATAGAATCCAAGTCTAGATGTCTATCTTGGAATTTCGATCCTCAAACCCTAGGTCTTACCAAGATGCCCGCAGCACCCAAATCTAGATATTGCTCCCATTTTCTCTACCATTCTCTCCATTTGGAGCTTTAGGAATTGTTTCAACATTCGTCTAGTACTTAGATGAATATGAGGATCATTTGGGAGCTATGATTCTTCTTCATTGGCTTCTTGAGTTGGTTCTTCATTGCCTTCATCCACATAATAATAGATAATTTCATTGTTGTTCAAATATGTTGGCAACGAGGGCATGTTAAGGCTTTTTTCATTAGCGTTAGTAACAAAATTCATATTCATATTCATCATGGCTTATGAAAACCATTCATGCTAAGGTTTTTGACTTTGCAATGTCATTTGTTCATTGAGGCTTCTTGCAACTTGACAACCTTCAATAATATTCAATTCAATAGTGTCATTTTGAATCGGTTCTAGGGAATATGTATGTGGTTCATGTGATGCAACAACTTCCATATTGTCTTGAGCTACTTCATCATCTAATTGAGTAGCACTAACATGCTCATCATTGTCACCTAATGGTTGGAAATTTCCTTGAGGGAGGCTTTAGACCTACCTCACCCATGTTAATGCTTGAGTTTTTGGAGGTCCCTCATCACCATCTCCATCATCATCACCATCTTCATCATCATCATCATCATCTTCATCACCATCACCATCATCATCAACGCCTTCATCATCATCACCATATTCATCATCAACACCATCTTCATCATCATCGTCATCTCTAGGTCCCTCATCACCATCTCCATCATCATCACCATCCTCATCATCATGATCATCTTCATCACCATCACCATCATCATCACCATCATCATCATCATCATCACCACAAGTGCCCGGTGGACGATTTTGCAAATTTGACCCCATTGTGCAAAAATTGCACACTCCCTCACTGAGCAAAACCCTAGTTTCCAAGATGGACCTACAATGTGACACCGGGGCCATGAGACTGGAGGAGAGGGGCACCCCTAGCACTATCTGGACGTCCTGAATCCAACGGAGTCGATGGTTCATCGATCAGAGCCACTGTCTTCATTCTATGGCTCGTTCCATCTCGCATTCAAAAGGCCTTCAGGGACACCTGCTCAATACTTGTCGAGAGCATAGAACTCCAACCATGCAGCAAAACCTGGTTTCAGGGAGTCCTACAAGTGTGTCTAGGGAGGTTTCGGCTGGGAACGCTAGACACAATTGCCTAGTGGATGATTTTCCAAAGTTGACCCCAATGTGCAAAAATTGCACACTCCCTTACTGAGCAAAACCCTTCTTTCCAATATGGACCTACAAGGTGACACACAGGCGACAGGACGAGAGGAGAGGGGCACCCCTAGAACTATCTGTATGTCATGAATCCAACGGATTCAACAGTTTGTCAATTGGAGCCACGTTCTTCATTCTATGGCTTGTTCTGTCTCGCATCCAAAAGTCCTTCAGGGACACCTGCTGGATACCTACCGGGGGCATAGAACTCCAACCGTGCAGCAAAACCTTGTTCCGGGGAGTCCTGCAAGTGTGTCTGGGGAGGTTCTGGCTGGGAACGCTAGCCACAAGTGCCCGGTGGACGATTTTACAAATTTGACCCCATTGTGCAAAAATTGCACACTCCCTCAATGAGCAAAACCCTAGTTTCCAAGATAGACCTACAAGGTGACAGGAAGGCCATGGGACTGGAGGAGAGGGGTACCCCTAGCACTATCTGGATGTCCTGAATCCAACGGAGTCAATGGTTCATCGATACTAGCCACGGTCTTCATTCTATGGCTCGTTCCGTCTCGCATCCAAAAGGCCTTCAGGGACACTTGCTAGATACCTGCCGGGGGCATAGAACTCCAGCCATGCAGCAAAACCTAGTTCTGGGGAATCCTGCAAGTGTGTCTAGGGAGGTTCCGGCTGGGGATGCTAGCCGCAAGTGCTCGGTGGACGATTTTGCAAATTTGACCCCATTGTGCAAAAATTGCCCACTCCCTCACTAAGCAAAACTCGAATTTCCAAGATGGACCTAGAAGGTGACACCGGGGCCTCGGGACCATAGGAGAGGGGAGCCCCTAGCACTACCCCGACATCCTGAATCTAAAGGAGTCGACGGTTTGTCAATCGAAGCCATGGTTGTCATTCTATGGATAACTACCGGGGGCATAGAACTCCAATCGTGCAACATAACCTGGTTCTGGGGAGTCCTGCAAGTGTGTCTAGGGAGGTTCCGGCTAGAACATGTCGATCTTAATAGGATTTATACAATCTGTGTGTTATGAGAAACTAACCTTAGAACTTCTCGTAGCAATGACAATGAATCCTTCATTTTGCATTTGTTAGCAGAAGAAGATCAATTTTCGACAAAACAATGTAGTTATTACATGTGGAGGCAACGGTTTCTCGTGGAAAACAAGTGT
Organism: Larix kaempferi; assembly: GCA_027924585.1. Taxonomy (NCBI): domain Eukaryota; kingdom Viridiplantae; phylum Streptophyta; class Pinopsida; order Pinales; family Pinaceae; genus Larix; species Larix kaempferi. The sequence continues at coordinate 5,246,366 of BSBM01001063.1, forward strand.
AGGGTTGAGCAGAGGAAAGATGCTGGGAAATGGGCTATTACATTAGCTTTTTCGATGGGCGAGCGGTTTACAGAAGGAAATATGGCAGCTATAGGTATCTATGCTTTTCTTCTGACGAAAATTGTAATAGGATTTCCATTTATAATACAGGAAGATTATTTACTGGTTTCGTCAAGAGAAAGTATCAATTTCAATAACAAGTGGAACCAGGGAATCCTTCATTGTGTTCCATTAGCCTTTTGTTCAGCATTTCATGCTCTGATAAGTGGTAATTCACCTCTATGATCGAAAACTTGGGTCTATAGGTACCTTCCCTTTCATATTACTCGTTATCCACAACTAACACAAGTTAGAGATGCCATTCAGACCCAATTGAAAGTTGACGAAGTGGTTTTATGTGACGTCAGCTTTGGGAATAAACGTTTATGTAAACCAACAGAAGCTCGGACAATACTCCTTGCTTTTAAACGCATTCTGGAGAAAGCAAAAGGACAAGTTCATCAAAGCAACTTCATTAATTTATATTCTCGTAATGTACACATAGTCCATCCTTATCTTGATAAACAAGAGTTTTATAATAGCTTGAATTTTTTGGGCATGGTTATCTTTTTGTATTCGGTTGTCTAATTGGTTGACAAACTTGCCTGAAAATCTGTACGTTGAACTTCTTTGTTTTATTGCTGAAAAATGGAAGGGATTTTCAAGTCACCTGCAAAATGCTCCTTTGTTGAAATATGTAAGTGCTTCCAAGAACATAGATTTGGCTAGTGTATCAAATGCTACCGTCCACACCATAATTTATCTTTTGTCAAAGGAGTCGCACATATTGTGGCTAACCAAATCGTCTCAGGAGCTTCGAAGTGCCGCCAAATATTATTCCATGCCTGAATCTACCCAGAAGGCAATTATAAATTTAGATCCTCGAGAATGCCTGAATCTACCCAGAAGGCAATTATAAATTTAGATCCTCAAGAAGGTAAGAAACTGTATGAGTGGTTGAATCAGTCTCCTAAAATTACAAAGCTTTATATCTCAAAGTTTGTTGAGAGGCTCCTGGATGTAGTATCAGACTCAACAGACAGTAAACTTGTTATCACCACTAGAATGGCCCCAAAGTGCCCAACTAGAATTCCCGTAGCGCCCGAACCATGGCTCGGTTCGTGAATCAATCAATTCCGGTGGGTTCAGGACGCCGGGTTTCAGCTAGGAGACCCCCCACAACATCCCTTGAAGACCTGGAAGTGGTGCCAATGGGCCATCTCCGGAGCTAGGGTTTTGCTCAGTGATGGCCATTCCAAATTCGCTATAGGGGTGCATTTCTTGTTCGGATGCCCCCGAGAATGTGTGGCCACCGTGGAAAGGTCCACAATGGCCACATGGACATGTGGGAGCCAACGAAATCCAAGTCTTCTCATCGGTTTGGGTTCTGTGGCCTCGGATCAAAGCCCCAAAGTGTCCCTGAATGGCCCCGGGATGCCCGACTAGAATGCCTGTAGCGCCCGAACTGTGGCTGGGTTCATGAATCTGTTGGTTCTGGTGGGTACGAGACGTCAGGTTTCAGCTAGGGGACCCCCCACAACATCCCTTGAAGACCCAGAAGCGGTGCCAATAGGCCATCTCCGGAGCTAGGGTTTTGCTCAGTGATGGCCATTCCAAATTTGCTCAAAGGGGCCATTTCTTGTCCGGAGGCCCTCGGGCATGCATGGCCACCATGTACAGGTCCACAATGGCGACGTGGACCTGTGGGAATTGACGGAATCCAAGTCCACTCATCGGTTTGGGTTCCGTGGCCGCGGAGCAAATGCCCAAAGTGTCCCTGAATGGCGTCGGGGTGCCTAACTAGTATGCCCGTAGCGCCCGAACTGTGGCTCAGTTCACTAATCCGTCAATTCCGGTGGGTCCGGGACGTCGGGTTTCAGCTAGGGAACCCCCCAAAGCAATACTTGAAGACCCAGAACCGGTGCCAATGGGCCATCTCTGGAGCTAGGGTTTTGCTCAGTGATGTCCATTCAGGGACACTTTGAGGATTTGCTCCGGGGCCATGGAACAAAAACCGGTGAGTGGAAGTGGATTTTGTCAGCTCCCATAGGTCCACGTGGCCATTGTGGACCTGTCCATGGTGGCCACGCACACCCGGGGGCCTCCGGATAAGAAATGCACCCCTTTAGCGAATTTGGAATGGCCATCACTCAGCAAAACCCTAGCTTTGGAGATGGCCCATTGGCATCGCTTCTGGGTCTTCAAGGGATGCTATGGGGGGTCCCCTAGCTGAAAATCGGCACCTCGAACCCACCGGAATCGAGAGATTCATGAACCGACCCACAGTTCGGGCGATACGGGCATTCTAGTCGGGCAACCTGGGGCCATTTAGGGACACTTTGGGGATTTGCTCAGGGGCCACGGAACCCAAACTGGCGAGCGGACTTGGATTCCATCGGCTCCCACAGGTCCACGTGGCCATTGTGGACCTGTCCACGGTGGCCACGCATGCCCGAGGGCCTCCAGACGAGAAATTCACCCCTTTAGTGAATTTGGAATGGCCTTCACTGAGCAAAACCCTAGCTCCGGAGATGGCCCACTGGCATCGCTTACGGGTATTCAAGGGACGCTGTGGGGGGTCCTCTAGATGAAACCTAGCATCCCAGACCCACCGGAATCGACAGATTCATGAACCGAGCCACGGTTTGGGCACTACAGGAATTCTAGTCGGGTACCATGGGGCCATTCAGGGACACTTTAGGGATTTGCTCCGGGGCTACAGAACCCAAACCGGCGAGCGGACTTGGATTCTGTCATCTCCCACAAGTCCACGTGGCCATTGTGGACCTATCCATGGTGGCCACACACACCCGTGGGCCTCTGAATGAGAAGTGTCCCCCTTTAGCGATTTTGGATGGCCTTCACATTGGGGTCAAATTTGCAAAATCATCCACCGGGCACTTGTGGCTAGCGTTCCTAGCTGGCACCTCCCTAGACACACTTTCACGACTCCCCGGAACCAGGTTTTGCTGCATGGTTGGAGTTCTATGCCGCCGGCAGGTATCCAGCAGGTGTCCCTGAAGGCCTTTTGGATGCAAGATGGAGTGAACCATAGAATGAAGAACGTGGCTCAGATCGACGAACTGTCAACTTCATTTGATTCAGGACATCCGGATAGTGCTAAGGGTGCCCCTCTCCTCCGGTCACGTGGCCCCAGTGTCACCTTGTAGGTCCATCTTGGAAACTAGGGTTTTGCTCAGTGAGGGAGTGTACAATTTTTGCACAATGGGGTCAAATTTGCAAAATCATCCGCTGGGCACTTGTGGCTAGCGTTCCTAGCTGGAACCTCCTTAGCTACACTTGCAGGACTCCCTGGAACTAGGTTTTGCTACACTGTTGGAGTTCTATGCCCCCGGCAGGTATCTAGCAGGTGTCCGTGAAGGCCTTTTGGATGCAAGACGGAACGAGCCATTGAATGAAGACCGTGGCTCTGATCGATGAACCGTCGACTCTGTTAGATTCAGGACATCCGGATAGTGCTATGGGTGCCCCTCTCCTCCGGTCTCATGGCCCGGGTGTCACCTTGTAGGTCCATCTTGGAAACTAGGGTTTTGCTCAGTAAGGGAGTGTGCAATTTTTGCACATTGGGGTCAACTTTGGAAAATCATCCACTAGGCACTTGTGGCTAGTGTTCGAAGCTGAAACCTCCCTAGACACACTTACATGACTCCCTAGAACCAAGTTTTGTTGTACGATTGGATTTTTATGCCCTCGGCAGGTATCCAGCAGGTGTCCCTAAAGGCCTTTTGGATGCGAGATGGAACGAGCCATAGAATGAAGACTGTGGCTCCGATCGACGAACCGTCGACTCCGTTGGATTCAGGACGTTTGGATAGTGCTAGGGGTGCCCCTCTCCTCTGGTTCCGTGGCCCCGGTGTCACCTTGTAGGCCCATCTTGGAAAATAGGGTTTTGCTCAGTGAGGGAGTGTGCAATTTTTTCACAATGGGGTCAAATTTGCAAAATCGTCCACTGGGCAATTGTGGTGGTGATGATGATGATGGTGATGGTGATGAAGATGATGATGATGATGAGGATGGTGATGATGATGGATATGGTGATGAGGTACCTAGATATGACAATGATGATGAAGATGGTGATGATGATGAAGATGGTGATGATGATGAAGATGGTGATGATCATGAAGGTGTTGATGATGATGGCGATAGTGATGAAGATGGGGATGATGATGAAGATGGTGATGATCATGAAGGTGTTGATGATGATGATGAAGATGCTGATGATGATGGATATGGTGATGAGGGACCTCGAAAAAATCAAGCATTAACATGGGTGAGGTAGGTCTAAAGCCTCCCTCAAGGACATTTGCAACCATTAGGTGACAATGATGAACATGTTAGTGCTACTCAATTAGGTGATGAAGTAGCTCAAGACAAAATAGAAGTTGTTGCATCACATGAACCACATACATATTCCCTAGAACCGATTCAAAATGAGACTATTGAATTGAATATGATTGAAGGTTGTCAAGTGGCAAGAAGCCTCAATGAACAAATGACATGATGATGGTGATGATGATGATGATGATGATTATGATGATGATGGTGATGATGATGATGATGATTATGATGATGATGGTGATGATGATGATGGAGATGTTGATGAGGAGCGTAGAGATGGTGATGATGATGAAGATGGTGATGATGATGAAGATGACGAAGTTGATGGTGATGGTGACGGTGATGGTTTTGTCTCGCATCCAAAAGATGGAGATGGTGATGATGATGAAGATGGTGATGATGATGAAGATGGTGACGTTGATGATGATGGTGATGGTGATGAAGTTGATGGTGATGGTGATGGTGATGGTGATGGTTCTGTCTCGCATCCAAAATATGGAGATGATGATGATGATGAAGATGGTAACATTGATGATGACGGTGATGGTGGTGAATTTGATGGTGATGGTGATGGTGATGGTGATGATGAAGATGGTGATGGTTTCATCTCGCATCGAAAAGATGGATATGGTGATGATGATGAAGATGGTGATGATGATGAGGATGGTGACGTTGATGATGATGGTGATGGTGGTGAAGTTGATGGTGATGGTGATGGTGATGATGATGAAGATGGTGATGATGATGAAGGTGTTGATGATGATGGTGATGGTGATGAAGATAATGTTGAAGATAATGAAGATCGTGATGATGATGGACACGGTGATGAGGGACCTATAAATGAAAATGATGATGGTGATAGTGATGATGATGATGAAGGTGTTGATGATGGCGATGGTGATGAAGATGATGATGAAGATCGTGATGATGATGGACACGATGATGAGGGACCTACAGATGACAATGATGATGAATATGGTGATGATGATGAAGGCGTTGATGATGATGGCGATGGTGATGAGGGACCTAGAGATGACAATGATGATGAAGATGGTGATGATGATGAAGGCGTTGATGATGATGGTGATGGTGATGAAGATGATGATGATCAAGATGATGATGATGATGGAGATGTTGATGATGATGAAGATGATGATGATGTTGATGATGATGATGATGTTGATGATGATGAAGATAATGAAGATGATGGAGATGTTGATGAGGAACCTAGAGATGAAAATGATGATGAAGATGGTGATAATGATGATGATGGTGATGATGATGAAGACGTTGATGATGATGAATATGGTGATGTACATTGCATATTAATGGTGTGGCTTGGTCTAAGGTGGTTCTCTCAAATAGCTATTTCATTATGGAATTTTTAACAAGACATGAATTAAATTTAAGATGTAAGTGTATTGTTAAATATAGTGAGCATTGAGCATGGGGAACACAGTCTATGAATATGTGTACTACTAAATATAATTTGGTTGGGTGAATCCAATAACCAACATAATCAACATAATATAATATTTTTTGGGTTGGGGATATACCTCAAGGTACCCAAAGCTTGAAAAACGTTTGGGTGGCCGCAAAACCAAGAGAACAAAAAATGTTGAAGAGGACTTGTGGGGTGGGAGGTCGGCCTCCAAAAACGCAAGCATTGACATGAGTCATGAGTGAGGTAGGTCTAAAGCAACTTCTTTTTTGGAGTGGTGTTGCATTTTGAAGTTCCCTTGGTCATTGTGTTCTAGTTGCATTGTTGGTTTTGGCTATTTGTTCCCAATGTTAGGAGTTTTTTTTTTCTTTAACTTGTGTGTAGAGCTCTAGGAAATCATCTAAAATTTTCCCAATCTCTCTATCCAAGTTCATTCTACCTTCATTAATGAGTTTCGACCTCATATTTCAATCTTCTTCTATGGTCATGTATTATTTATCTCGGGGAATTTATTTATATCCAATGTATTTGACTCTAAGAACCTCTTATGTGTGATTATAAAAAAATCAAGATTCCCTCAACCCCCAAACATGCCCTTTCAAAGAATTTTTTATCTTTGAGTGTGGTATGGGTGCCAACATCAGGTTTTGTCTACTAAGGATGGATCTTGGCGTCTTGACCATGGCTGAGGTGATGACAATGAGGTTCATATGACTCCAATGAATCTTCGATGGATCATGGGGTAAAATGATCTCTCAAGTATTATTGCATGTGAACTTGCACATACCAAGCTACAACAAATCTTTCATAGGAGTGGATTTTTCTATGTGAATAGATAAGTGAAAATATTTTAGCAACAAGACCTATCAATTTTAACTTGGAAGTATGGGGAATGTTCAAAGTGGGATTGAGAGGCTTGATGGTGATTGTAGTAGTGGGCATGGTATTGGTGAGAATGATGTCATGATATTGGAATTAAACATTAAGATGGTGACCCTAGAGCTTGGATCCTAGCCTAGAAACACGAGAGCCTAGCCTAAAAACCCTAGTTGGTGGCATAAACCCTAGTTTGTATTCTAATCACAATGAAACCCTATTATGTAGCCTAAGATCTAGCCCTAAATTATAATACATATAAAGATTAAATCATTTTCATTGTACATATATATTCATGTGCATACATTTGAATCCAAATCACTATGCACATATATGCACAGTTTCTCATCTATATAGCAAGGGTGCATACAACTAGAAAACCGTTGTACCTAGCACTGGATACCTAATTTAGAAACCTAATGATTTGAAAAGGTTGTACCATGAATATTTTTATATGGTGGATATGCACACCTATGGAAACCTTCTCAATGGATGGAAAACCTAATATTATCATAACATTAGTAAAGCTTGGTCCAACATGTAGTAATGCTTACATGTTCTAGTGTTCATGACGAACTAATGGATGCATGCAACTTGATGAGGGTGTATTTGTGACTCCATTGATGTAATGCACTTGAACTAAATGTCTTTAACAAGTGTCTGAGTGTCCAATAGATGAATTATGATGTCCTAATACCCCTCAATCCCTTCCAGACAAAATTTGACATCATTTGGGGTATTGGGGTAACAAGTTGGTGTGTTGAGGTGGATATAGCCTAAAAAATACACTTCATAGTAGTCATTTATTGTAATGTCAACTATACATGTGTTTAAGTAAATGTGTCTACATAAAATTAGATCACTATCACATAACGATACATTAAGGAAGTCCTAATTGTAAATGGTAGTGGATGTGATGGTCATCAAATCAAAGGTGGATATCCGTGAGTGAGAATTAATGAGCTAGCTATACATCGTGCTCAAGGTTGTCCTATTTGTATGGTGGCAATTGATTAAGAAGTGATTCCATAACTTGGTTATTAATTTGTTGCATGATCTTAAGTGGACAAAAAGGTCAAAATAAATACTAGTGAGGACATTTCATTATGTAAAGTATGGACATTTTGGATCTCATTATGTAGAGCTATTAAAAATCATGTTGGATCTCATTTTAACCTTTTGACAACAATGGACATTTTCTATTTTTAAGTATTATTTTCCTAGTACTCAATTTCTCAGTATATATCTTATGTGCCATGAGGTGTGATTTGTCGATCCATTTATTCCGTTTGTTTTTAGAATAATTCCCACACATGATTTTGTTTGAGTTAGCCTATTTTTACAATGTTTTCTTAACATAGATACCATTAGAAGCTTTTACATGTGGAAAGATAAACCAAGCTGAACTATGATATCCAACTTCTCTTCTAAGATCTAGGTAAAACCCAAATTTAGACAACATCACATCATGATACACACAACATGAGACAACAACATTAGACAACGAGATATATAAATCACATAACTGAGAATCCATGTACATCGAGGTGACAAAACTCATCCAAACATATACAATTCCTAGAAAATAGTGGAACATGGTTCCCAATGTACATCAATGGCAACTTGTGCCTTATAGAAAATGCGACAACTCATGCCGTAGATCCAAAGTACATGGAAACTCGTGCCGTATATTCAAAGTACATGGAAACTGGTGCACAAAAGTGCCACATCATGGCTAATATACATAGCATGGTGTGTCAAGCATTGTGACCACCCCCACCACTCCCAGGCGCATCTCCAAATTCGATCTTCCTACTCTTCGAGCTACCGGTGCCTCGGGTCTTGCTCTGTCTAAAAGTAGACCGTCTCTCCGGGATCTGGAACAAATGATATAAGATATCGTCATTTTCAAGCATTTGCAACATTTACCACATTTATAAAACAAATGTAAAATTTGAATCTTAAATAAATCACCTCTGATGTGAGTGGGAAACATGAGGTAGGTGTCCTAGATCTGCGGAGCCTCTCAACAATTCCATCCTACAACATTTACAACAATCATTTCATTGAAAAGTAATAATTGCTTAAATTAATTTTTGTTAATGCATCAAAATATTTTCATAAATTAGCTTGATTCTCACCGTGAACACCTCCAACGATGGACATGGCTTGGCTTCTGGGTTAGTAGGTGGAGCAGATGGCTAGACAACTAGCTCCGATGCAGTCATGGGGAGGGGGGGCGCAGATGTAGTGGAAGCCACTACAGGTGCAACCACTGGAGGTACAAATGAGGGTACTAGGAGAGTAGATGCCACAATAGTGGCGAGAAGTGGGGATGATATGGTGGGAGAAGCCATGGTGGTATGGGGTGGAGGAGGATGTCATGGATGATGAACCCCTGTCGGTTGTATGATAGGAGGTATCGAACAAAAAGGACTAGGGGGGATGCAGAGGGATGGTGCATGGGAGGGAAGTCCTGCATGCAGGGAGGATGATGGAGGAATGGGAGGTTGTGAACGAAGAGGGGAAGGTGGAAGGAAGGGGGGGTGTGGATGAATGGAGGAGGATGGATAGACACGGGGGTGTGGATAAATTGGGGAGGATGTATATATGGGGGGCGTGGACGAGTGGGGGAGGATGGATGGAGGGGGGAGTATGGACGGGGAGAGGGGGATGGATGGGAGGAAGGGGTTGGACGAAGGGAGGGGTCTAGATGGAAGTGAGGGAGGGGCTCATGTGAGGGGGTGGAAACACAGGACTAAAATGGGCACTTCTAGCTCTTGGTGGCACCTACATATACATTTGTAATATCACAATTTAGTAAACAAACAATAAATTAAACCATAGTAAGTCATAACAATTGAAATTAAAGCGTTCTTTTAACTACACATTGTACCTGTGTATATGGTGATCTACTAATCCCCGGCGGGGATGGTTGATCATCGTAGTCATGGAACACATGTGGACACCAAAATGCATGCATGTTATGAACATGTTAAACAAGTCATTATTTAGGCAATCAAGAGATTCAAAAACATTGTACGAACTATAAACGTGTATGCCATAAATATAAATAGTTAAGTAATATAACTGACATAAGTAATAACAATATTGTGTGAGGTACTAAAAATACCTTCGTGTGAGGTGCCACAATTTCAGTTGCAGCTGCCATTCTGCATCCAGGTTGGTAGATCCTACGTTCTCCCATGTTGGTGTATCAGCTCTAAATAATTGTACATTGAAATAATAGTTTAAGTAAAAAAAAAATACTTTAAAAATACCTTACAAGTTATCAAGTGATGATTAAAAACACATTAAAAAAATTGCTGACCTGATCCATATAACAACCCTCGATCGGGCTAGGGAAAGTGTACCCGCAATGGGTGCAAACATGTGTCACTGTCCCCGTCGAACTAGAATGCCCAGCATGGCTACCACCAGTCACGGGTCTATCCTGGCCCTGTCGTAAAGGCCCTACACCTAGATCTCTATCAAGGTCACTGGACCTCTCCATTGTAGTCGCTACTACAAAGGAGGTGTGTCTTAGGAGTCCACGTGCAACATTTCTCATTGCCTCCTCGATCTAATCAAGCTTGTGGGGTAACTAAGGTGGCTGGGGAGAGGGGTTGGGGTCATGCCTAGGAGCCGGTGGCCCTCTCAATGGGTTCCTCCTGGTAGCAGGTCGATCTTGGGAAGAGCCACACCCAACACCCTGGAACTCGGTTATGTCAAAATAGTTGACATGTAAACCGAGGAAAAAATCATCCCACAACTACCGAAGGAAGTACTATGGACCATCTTCGTGTGCCCACCCCCCAATATTATGTTTTGTTATGTTGACAAGGTCTTTTTTTGCAAGTTCATATATAAAATTAATAAAGATGTAGATAAAAAATTTCATGTTTAGTAAAGATATTCTACCTAAACAAAGACATTGACAACTTTTTTCCTCAAGAAAAATAGCAACTATGAATTATCTTTATCTTGCACTTGACCAAATCTATTCAAGATTGGTGGATTGTTGAGAGATTTAATTTCAAGTAGTACCTATGGGTTTTGTTCCCATGATGTATGTGTTGCAAGATTTGAAAACCAGTCCACCCTACTCACGGTTTTTCCAATTGATGGAACTTATTATACATTTTAACCAAGATTTTTAAATTACCTTCCGAAAATGTGGAGAACTGGACAACCACAACGCTCGCTAGGCCTCCACCGTGTCCTCCCTCGGTTTGACCCCCGACCTGCGCCCCACCGGGCCACCACCTTGCCGCCTTAGCATCTGGTCAGCGAGTGCATTTTCATTTTGTAAAATACGCAACAGTTCTCATCTCAATGGGTTATCTCTCCCTGTCCTCATCTCAACGGGTTATCTCCACCGTCGCCTTCTACCAAAGTCAAAACCCGATGCATGCTTCTTCCATGGAAATTTGAAAATGTGACATAAAATGTGTTGCTCAAGTGGCTACGCCTTTACTTCGGATGCGTAATTTTCAAAATAACACAGAATTTTGTAGCCACGACTACTCAAAATGAAAATGATATATGATACAACCATGGATTTTTATCTCCTTTTTATTTTATCGTTCAGGGTATGATGTCTGCACTACCTTATCCGTGAATATTACTTAGCGCTTACATTTGCGGCACCAGCTAACATTGATCGACTCCTTCCCCTTTATTACAACTCTGTCTTAGCTCCTTGTTAATTGCCTTCATCTACATTATATAAACAATTTCAGTGTAGCCAGATTCTAACATCTTTTCTTCAACGTCCAAGGATTTGCTCTGCTTTTGCAGTTAAGGATTTTGCCGTGCATTCGTCCAGTATTACCTGCTGATTTGTTACATAACAGATTTTGTTGTTGTTGTTGTAGTATTTACAATGAGCCAGCGATTGTGTCTACTGGTTGTAGTCGTTGCCTTAAGCGCTGTAATGTGCAGCCCACAAAAGGTTGCAGCAAGTACGAGCACTAATGAAATGATTCAAGGATTTCTGGTTCCACAGAATGAGGCAAGGAAGCAGGTGGGAGTGCCTCCACTGAAATGGGATGCCATGCTTACAACTTATGCGCGTACTTATGCAAGGACAAGACGGGGCGACTGCCTCCTCCAGCATTCGAATGGCTCTTTCGGAGAGAACATATTATTGGGGAGCGGCAGACGTACTTGGGACGCTACAGAAGCAGTTGGTGCATGGGTGGATGAGAAGAAGTGGTATAACTATGCAAATAATAGTTGCAACTCGGGGCAAGACTGCACCCATTACACTTAGATTGTTTGGAGAACAACAACTAAAGTTGGATGCGCAGTCATCAAATGTAACAGCGGTGACACCTTCATGACATGCAAGTACTACCCTCCTGGAAACTATGTTGGAACTTCACGTCCGCCATTTACCATTCAATCTTGCTTCTGCATTTTCAGTTTTTGTTGACATTGTTTTCACTTCAAAGTACCATGTGTATTCATATTCTTCCATTACATATATATTTTTCATTCTTTTGATATAACTGGCACAAATTCCTGTTTAATATTTGTATTGATGGATGATCTTTACATTTAAGTTCTTTCGGTATTTCAATATTACATGGATGAAGAGTGCAATTTTCCACTATTAAATTGAACCGCTCGAAACTCATATTTACCCATATGAATTTCAACATGCGGTTAAAAATGAAATGTAGAGAATTATCTTGGGGCTTGATGACATATCTATTGATGGTCATCATGATATAGGTGTGGGGTGAACTTTTCAGTGTGGAGATATGTTAGGATATCGCCATACGATGGGTCGTCGCTATCTATGAGGAACAGATGTTCATTTGGTAATTGGTTGTGCATAGGTGCTCTCGATGAGATGGATGGGAGATTAGTGATAAGCTCGGCAAGGGCCAAGGATTTCTTTATTTTAGGGATCATGAACTCAAGGTCGAATTCTTGGAGGATAACAATCCAAGTGCAAATTGACTATTGATAAGTAGGAGGCTAAGTATATATTGCATGAGGTTGGATTTAGCAACCATTGTCATATGCGGAGAAAGATTTAGTGTGATAATTTTTGTACTAATAGAATGACAGCTAAGGCAAGCTTCTCATCATGAGTATAGTTGATTGATGGTCTCGCCAATGTTTTATTGATATAGTAAATGGCATGTTCACTGTGATCACCAACCTGTTGGACCAAAACACTTGCAATAGCGGAAGCTGATGTTGAGATATAGAGGATGAAAACTTTGTTGAAGTCCGGTGGAGATATGACAGGTGCTGAAGCTAATGCTTGCTTCGTTCCATCGACGGAGTTTTGGGATTAGTCATCCCATTTGAAATGAACATCTTTCCTAAGAAGATGAAGAAAACTATGTTCCTGGGTGGTAGAATCGGGGATGAAACACCGGAAGAAATTAGAATTTCCCTAAACGCTTTGTAATTTACATCGAGTTCAGGGGGGAGTTAAGTCAAGGATGGCTTGGACTTTTGATGGTTCTACACTAATCCCTTCCTTGGATACAATAAATCCTAGTAACCATCCCGGGGTGACATAGAAAACATATTTTAGTGGATTTAATTGTATGTTGTACTTGCGACAATGCATAAATATGGTGCATAGGTTACAGAGGTGTTAACATATTTTTTTAGATTTGGTCGTTAGGTCATCAAGGAAATCCAGAATGATGTGGTCCAAGTCATTGAAAACGTATGCCATATCCCTTTGAAAAGTGGCTTAGGCATTCTTTAGCCCGAATGGCATAACCTTTTAAGCAAAGGTGCCCCAAGGTGTGGTAAATGTCATTTGTACTAATCCTAAAGGAAGATATGTATTTGGTTATAACCCAAAAACCTATCCATAAAGGACAACATCTCACTACCTACACATGAATCAACAATTTGGTCGATGAATGGGGTGGTGTAACTGTCTTTGGGGTAAGCTGTGTTGAGATAATGGAAATCTGTACAAACTCGTATGGGAACTTGATTTATGTTGATAGGGATAGGGTTGAAAACCCATGACATTTAAGCAATGGGGAAAATGGGTCCAACCTGTAGGAAGATTTTGATCTCAAATTTGATAGTAGGGACGCTAGAGGGGTGAATATGTTTTTTTTTTGTATAACTGGGGTGGCATCGAGCCATGTGTCGATATGATATTCAACAATTGAAGAGTCTAATCTCGACATTTCTGCATACGACCATGCGAAGACATCCCAAAATTATTTGAAAAGGGTGGTGAAGTTAGTGATTTCTTGTGGTGAGTATAACACACCAATCGAGATGTTTTCAATGACTCCTAGTGTGACATAAATATCGTCTAGAATAATGGTGGAAATATTTCCTAGATTGTTGTCTTCGAAGGCATCAGGGGTTCGGATGGGGTTTTTGAACCAATCAATATGACGAGGAGGTATAAAATATTTTGATTCAATCGTATATTGTTGGGCCACTGAAATGATTGAGGGCCTCTGAGTATGGAAAAATCATAACCTATGATGGAGGCCACCACATGGGAATTCATCTGAATGCATGGCTTCGTTTATTTGTTCAATTGTTGAGAATAAATATTCCTCTCACATGTCTTCATCACAAGAAAAGGAATCATTAGAGTCGATATGAGTTCATGGACTAGTTATGGGATAGTTTGATTAGATAGATCCAACCTAGGTGGTAGGTTCACTTGGTATAAGGGGTATCGAATCGAGATGAAGGATGTCAATATAGAGAAGAGGACTTGTGGGAGGAGAGAGGATCTCCTCTTGTGGGAATCCTAGGGCATATAAGTCCTATGGGGAAACTAGTGATGGGGGATCATCAGCACCAAGGTGAGGATAAACCACTAGTATGTTTGAATCATCAATTTCGTCAATAGATTCATTGTCTTCTTCAATCACTGTTGGTAGGGTTGTTCCCAAAAGGGTAAGGTTATTCGCTAGTCAGTTTTGTGTAGCATGAAGGGTGCGTAATGTGGCCAATATAGGACATTGGAAGGATTGATGAGTCATCAACCTACATGACCAACATGGCTGAGTATCATAGGTGTGATTGGGAATAATGGCAGTACTTTGAGGTCACCGAAGGGTTAACTATTGGTTGGGTAGTGACTCTTCCCATTGAGTTGTCACAGAGTTGCTTTCTATAGGATTGGGGGCCACTATGGTAATTGTATAGAAGCTACTTCCAGTGGTTGAGGGGAAGGATTCTCTTCCAATGGTTGAGTGATTCGTATGGTCTCCAAAGCATCTTAAAATCATGGGCGATCAGGACAATGGTGTTTGTAATTCCCAAACTGGGAACAATCGAAGATGCATGATTTATACAAAACAATTTGGACTTGGGCATTGAGTTGGTCGAAGATGAGGTGCCCCTTGCTACCATAGGCGGGGCATGTGTCACAGTAACTAGGGTGTTAAGAATATTCCTAAGCTCCGGCAACGTGGGGCACAAGTTGGTTTCATATTCTTGTTTCTTGCATAGGGAACATGGTGCAGTGACCCTTGTTACAAGAGTAGTGGTGCTCATTACTGGGGATTTTAACCATTGTTGGGATATGCCCCCTACTGTAGGCATGGTGACCCCTGATGATGATTACAAAGTAGGTTTGGGTATGATGGGGGATTTCAACTTAAGTTGTCACATGTTCCCACTTGCGGGGTTAGTGACTGTCAGCGGTGTCTTAGTCATAGGTGTCATAAGCTCGGCCTGTGGTAGAGATGCCATTACCAGCTTATAGGGAGAAAAAACTGAAGTAGAGATGAGCTCATTATGGGATACAAGTTTTGAAGCCATATTTGGGTATGGTGGCGTAAGGTATGACACAAGTATAGCTAAAGTGTGCCTAGGTAGAGTTATTTAATCCATAATCAACATCTATTGCACTCTTGTGGGAGTGTACAAGAATGGTATTTTGAAGATAGGGTTATTGATGGACTCAACGTTTGTTCAATGCCATGGCTTAGTGGAGGTGGGCACGTTTTTAGCGGTGAGAATGGTGCACATAAGGCCATTGGTTGATGTACGGATGTCAGTATTTGGACCAGAGTACACCCCTAGCGAGTTAGAGTCCTTGTACATGCCGGGGGTCAACGTAAGGGGTTTAAATTGTTCTGATGACAGTAGGAAGGACATTGTCGTGATTGGTGTTGGTATTAGGTTCATAGTAGTTGAGTTGGTCGAGGGTGACTATTTTCCCATTAAAAGGGAACATCATGATGCAGAATACTAAGGAGGAAATTGTCTTCATGGCCTATATATAAATATAGCCTAAGAGGATGTTGCAGTTCAGTTGTGCATCGACTACTTCGATATTGATCATGACCATCTTTCCCCCCAACTCAATAGGAAAATTTTGGTGCAATCCTCAAGGTTGGGATGGAAACCAGTCATTGTTGTATATTTTTCTTCTGTAGACAGGTGAGCACCCTCTTGAACCCTTTCCCTTGGTTCAACAAAAATAGTAGGGTAGGCCTATGTGATTTTTACACTAGATATGACTATCTAGACATTAGATCTACACATCCACTTTCATGTAATTATGTAAGAAGAGAGTGAATGGAAGGTGACATAGGTTAGACAAGAGAGATCCTTTGGTGCAGATAACTCTTAGTTGTTGCAGACATGATAATCCTTGTTCTAACTCCATCTCCACTTATCCAATCAATTTACACAGAAATAGACATCCAAACCTTTCTCAGAAACCTCTTGACATATAAAGGATGCATAGAAATGAAATATAAACACAGATCTAAGCTAGCATGAACAAGATCTAATTTGTATTACACAAGAAATAACAGATCCAATATATATGTATTATGAATTATGTAGATCTATAGCAAAGAGCCATAAGCATTCATGAACATCATGATAGAATGGGAGAAGAATCATATGTCTATATTGAATGATAACAAGAGACATACAATGTCATAGATGACTATGTGTTGAAGATGCAAATATCTTTGAATATTCTTGATCCAAGGCCTTCCTAGATTGCAAACAATGGACTAATCACAATGGTTTAGGGAATCAAGGTGATTTCACCATCATAACAATACATAGCAAGAGTCTCCCCTTTCTCATAGAATGGCCTCAATATATAGGTGAGAGGAGGATAAATGGAGGATGAACCTAGACTCCGAGTGATGGATGGGATCAAGATGGTGTGTGAGTTCCCATGCTAGGTGAATTGGATCCAAGTCATGCACATGATCCATTCAAAATAATGCCCAAAAATCTAGGATAGATGGACCATTTCCCCCCCCCCCCAAATACATCTAGGAAGTGATGGTGTCACTCTGCTACAAGTATGTAGGGAGGCATGGAAAACTGACCATCACCCCCATAGAGGCATACAGAGGGAGATGGTGTACAAAAAATGGGCCAAATGAGGTTAGAGAAAGGTACAAAGGCAAGTGTCTCAGCTAGGTAATGAAGTAGGGTCTCCAATGAGCCATAAGTTGGAAAATAAGGGTATAATAGATGCCCCCCTAAAGTGTGAGGTCGAAAGAGAAATTGATGGCCAAAACACTTTATAAAACAGGTCAAGGTAAATATCATGGATATAAGAAATTAGATAAAACTTGCAAACATCAAACTATGTATGTAAATATCATCCCCGAGGTGGGGATACCCATGCTCAATAAAAGTGGACAAAGCATGCTTGCCAATAAAGTATACTATAGACCCATGAATGATGTATGGTATCATGGCTCCAAAAAATACAAAGTGGATCCATGTCATGACAAGCAACATAGCCATCAACCAATACAATGTGGGTCTATGTGGACCAATGAGATCATGGCCACCGACCAATACAATGTGGATCTATGTCACAATATATAATATGCATGTCAGGAGGACAGATAGCACCAATGAGCATGCATAGATTGTCCTCATACAATGGTGATATAACTCCAACACAAATTGGGAAGGGAAACAAGGTTGAGTGATGCAACCCCTAAACCAAAGGTCTTCATCTCAAACCCTGATGGTGTGATTCTACAACATGTGAATAGATGTGTTGATGTCAAACATCTGAGAATCCATCTGATTATCGGTAAATGATGTTTAATGTTAACAGATGTGAGGGAGTCCACCGATGATGATAATGGATCCCAAGACACCTAGTACATTCTAATGAGTGTGAATAGATGAACTGATGTCGAACACCCGTACAATCACTCGATTAGGATTCAGTGATGTTTACCCCTTCTCGAACACAAGTAATGCATGCCACTGATGACTACAAGATCCAAGGTACTAAGGTTTCTAGATTCACTTCCTAGATGATGCATTGGTGTCAATAGGAAGGAACAAATTGAAGGAGGTCCTTAATGTATCCCCCATCAATCGACATGAAATGGACATAAAGAGATGTGATAAATATATATGATCACCAAGTATGACAAACATACTTAGGGATGGCCAACACAAAAGGTCAACAAGATTGGATAATGGCAGACTCATGTTGATATGCCCTTAAACATATAGCATGACAACTATGTGACTAGGTAGCAAAGACTCAAGAACACCACATAGACCATAGTGCATTGACACGGGAGGCATGGAATCACCCTCCATAGTGATTGGAAGAGTAATCAATCAGAGAAGTACTATGACTCAGGGAAATGGTATCGTTATGAAGCAAGGATATAACCCAACTGTAAGACAAAGACGCAAATAGATTCCATCTTCAAGGGTGACATACAATATGTTTCCTCTTGAATGAACTAGAAAATGAATTCCCCCCCTCTTTCTCTTTTTGAATTACCTTTTTCATTTGTTAATGAGCTCGAACAAGAGATAGAAGTATGCTCGATAGTATCTTCTTCATAAAGGTTTAACAATCCCAAATAAGTAAACTCGAATCCTTCTTCATTTTTTAATGAGCTTGAAGAAAAGATAGAATAATGCTCGATAATATAATATCCCATGATTTTTTGTCAAGCCCAGGGTAGTTAATGCTCGCCGATGTTTTCATATTTACAGAGTTTGAAAAAATTTAAAGAAGACTTTAGGGGGTTCTTTTTCGTAGATTCAATCCCACCATCCAAAAAAAATTAAAATGATATGATGAAGAACACTTCTAGATAAAGTGGAATAGAGTATTCCTTTTTCATAATTAATCCATTCGGCCCAGAAAAAGGGTTAAACTTATAATATTGAATGGATGTTCTTTCAAATCCTTTAACAAGTGTGAAAGGAACAATCTTACTTGACAATATTTTCAATTTTAAGTTAGAAAAGAGATTAAAGAGGACTCCATATGCACCTCATCCTTGTAAGTTTAATGAGCCAATACAAGTCAACTAAAGTCCATCTTTATTTTTTAAGGAGCCCAAAGAAGAGAGAGAAAAATGCTCCATAAGGTGCCTTTTTCATTCAGTTTTAACAAGCCTAAAAAAGGGATAAAAGAATACTCGATAAGTTCCTTTATTCATGGTTTAAAAACCATGAACAACGGATAAAAGTAAGTGTGTCGAGGCCCACAAGGGTCACCATCGTAATAGGCTAACTCATATGTCCCCTGATGTAGCACATGTTTAACTTTGTAGGGACAATGCCATAAGGGTCGGGTAATCGCAACGAAGGTGTGCAGAATATTTTTCACATTTTCTTGATCGAGAAGAAGAGATGTACTATGGAACTCCTCCTCCCAAGGATTCTCATGAGTAGTCATGACTTCCATAAGGGTCTCATCCAAAGGTAATAAATCATTAGAAAAAGTCATGTGAAATTGGTGAAGAATAGTCCCATGTGGGTAACGTAATAGTATTAGGATCAAGATCAACAACTGGGTGTGGATCTGAATCAACATCGAGATCAATAACTAGGTGATGATCAGTCTATTGGATAATTTACTCCATATTTTCCAAATTTGGAAGGAAAGAGGAATGAGGATGAATATCCTCCCAAGGCTTGTCACACGAAGCCATGACTTCCATAATTTCCCTATCAGAATGTAAAACATCTGACAAAAATTCATGTGAAGGAGATGGGGAGTTGGACCAAGGAGGCACAACATAAGGATAGAGATAAAAAACTGGGTGATGATCATGATGTGGGTCAATGGGATTGGACTAAATAACTTGGTAAGCAGTTTCGACCACTAACAGAGGCATAGAATCTGCCATCGAATCTACTTCCATAACATTGGGTATCACCTCAGGATTAGAAGAACCAAAGGCATGGTTAAATATGGAAGAGATCATGTACAAATGAGGGCTTCTTGTTTTGAGGTTTTAGGTGTTGGAAAAGGGAAAGTACCCATCAATGAGGAATCTTTAAACAAACTAGCACCCACACTTTCATAACTCTTCATGGAATCACCTACAAAGGGAATGCTACCAGTTGGAATGAGTCATAAGTTAGGTGTGCAGTAACCAAGATGATCTATAATGATGATCTTCCCTTGATGGGAGAAGCAAATAAGTTGAAATACCAATGAAACTACCACCTTCATGGCATAAAACCAAATACACCCCAGTAATAAATTATAGTCAAGATGTGCATCAACGAATTCAAAATCTACCATGGCATTTTCTCCCCTAACTCAATAGGAAAGGCATGGATGATTCCATGTGGTGTAAAAGTACAACCATCAAATTCTTTCAAAGAATTAGAGGATTGGACAAGCTCAAGAGATCCTATTGCATACCATCATGAAATTGACATAACACAAGTTGAGGATCCATAAATAATATTACGAAAGATATTTTTCCATGTATGACTACTTGTATCTAAAAGGAAATCTGGTGGGAGAGCCTTGTTTGGATATATTCCATGTCAAAAACAACCAAATTAGATTATGTGGGATGAACCCCCCTGATGGCTGACAACGTTGATTTTCGTTGTGCAAGAAAAATTTGCAACACTTCGAGACAAAATATGGCACAAGGGGCTTGAGATAAATATTCAACAATATTGTAATGATGAGCAACTCGAGCATTGGGATTATGTGTTACTCGATGAAGTAGCCCCTTAGGAGGTTGAATGGCTATTTCAAGAGAAAGCTTCTCTATTTGAATAGGTCCATTTGGTTGGGAAGGAGAAGCTGATTCATTTTCAGGGGAGATGGTCTTAGGTTTCTCATAACTATTGTTCTGAATTGTAAGGAAAATTTTTTGCTCTAATAAAAACATGTTTGACAGTCCATCCCCTTGGATACGATGGTATCCATTCCCCCCTTACGGAGGTGGAGGATTTGCAACGACCATTTTCCTCTGTTGTCGATGAGGGAAATTATGAGTTAACACAACAGGAGGTGAGGTGGAGTCTTTATGATGATGAAATCATTGACTTCTTTTAAGCATGGACATAGATGAGTCGTATGATCGCCCCTGCAAATTTTACATGGTAATTTTCGTTCCTTTCCTACTTTTTTCCCCCAACATTAGGGGGTGGTGTTTGTTGTGTTACAAACTCATTGGAAGGAATTTTTTTTCTTCTTCTTTTTACCTCCGGAATATTGAGATTTATGTGTTTGTGATTGTATTGTGTTCACCTCATAGGTTTGAGTTGGAACAATAGATGGTTTGGTAGTAGACATAGTTGAAGCAGGTGGACTAGCAATGGAAAGTTGATTAAGTTTCCCACTTAACTAGTTCACTGAAATAGCAGAGACAAACCAACAACACTATCAACATGAGGTCCAATTGTGGGTCGAGATGGTTCAATTGACGGCCAGGGAGCATGCAGGATAATGTCGTATAAAGTGCCCGATTATGAATATATCAAATCCAAATGTTTTGTGCAATGTATATCTTTCTCCTTAGTTACGGACCTAGACATGGAAACATCACAAGCAATGGGAGGTAACAGTGAATTTGTAAACTAGTATGCTAATTATTGATCAGGAATGGTATCTTTTACAAGCCTATGCCTTTGTCTCCATTTATGAATATGGTTAGAAATATGGGTGGCAGTGTTTTGACGCAAAGATGTCAAAATATCTGTTCATGTTTCATAGTGGATAGGTAATTGGAAGTGGGTTAAAAAATCCATCGCTAGTGCATTGAAGTGAGAATAGGAGGCAGTTGGAAATTCAATGTACCACTTGGATGGACTCTTAGTTAGGGTCTGAGGGAAAAGATGTAATTTAACACTGTCATCCAACATAGATTTGGAGACATGCCACAAATGATAAGTGGTAACATGAGTGGATGGGTTTTCCCATGTTTTACTGTCAAAATTAGGTGTGTTGGCATGGATCTTATGTGGAATTGGTGGCCATAAGGGGTTGTGCAAAGTGGGGTCATTGGTTAACCTTGACAAATATGATAAATCCCAAGTAGCTAAAAAGGTAAGCTACGTGTTGGAAAATGGATTATGTGTCAAAGGTAATTGGGCATTGGGGCCCATTAGGCCATAAGGTCACCCCATATATTTGTTTCTAGAAGTGTACGCATTGGGAAAGCATGCCTTCCCCTAGGAAATTGATTCCCCCCATAAGAAGGATTGCCCCCAATGAATTGATTACCCCCATAAGGTTGATTTCCCCCAATGAAGGGATTGTTCCCATAACTACCCCAAGGTGAATGACTACCACTAGGATAGGGAACTCCTCCAACATAGGTGTTTCCCTAGGAAAAGGGAATCCACTAGGATCATTAGTGCCCCCATTGGATGAAAAAATACTAGAAACATCACCACTTTTTTGGAAGGGTAAACTACCATACATATGTGTGTTTCCAGGAAAGGGAGTATTACTAAGAACATTTCACCCTCCCATGATTTGAGTGCTTCCAAAAGGTTCCCCCCTTGAGAGGGAGGCGAGATACTTTCCCCTATTGAAGGGTTCCACCCAAAAGGAAATCCAACATTTGGAATGATGGGGATTCTTGTAGACATGCCAATGGTGGCTTGGGAACTACTGCCAATAGTAAATGTATGAATACCGCCCCCCTCCCTGCAAAAATAAAAGTTGAGGAGACTTGTGGTGATGTTCCACTAGATGGTGGAGTAATGGATTGACCAATGGGTGAAATAGTAGGTATGGATGATGTTCCCCAAAGGTAAAAAGTAGATGTGTTGGGTGTAGTAAATGGAGCATTTACCCCACTAGTAGATGGTTGTCGAGAATTATACGAAGTTCCTCCTCCACTACCAAGGGAAGATGGGATGGGTTATTCCATAGTGGAAGATAATGTGGTACTAGACATGATATAAATGAAGAGTGAAAAGGGATCACTAGGTAAATGTCGAACTTGCTCAAGTATGGCGCTCAAAGGATGGTTCAAAGGTGGGTTAAAGGGTGGAACAACACCCTCATCCACAACTTCAACGTCAGAATGGGTGGTATGAACCAAATCACTTTCATAATTTACGGTGTCTCTTGCATCTTTTGGAGAGGTGACTCGCCTTCGAATATATGGAGGTTTCTCCTCAACAAGAGAGAGGCCCCTAATATGTCGAGATTGACGAATCGGTAGATTGGCCATGGTAAATAATTGAAATGTACAAAACAAAATTAACACTTCTAAGGCCAACTACAAGATAACATACAACATACCCCTTGAAAAATCTAGGTTATCTACAAGCAAACCAATTGGCTCAAAGGACTCTTCCAAAGGTGGGTCTCAATCCACCAGCAAGGAGGCAAGAAGAAGTTATGATAACCACTCATACTCCCTCAAATCCAAGGTCCAAGTGCCTACAGGGCACCCCCTAAGGTAGAGAAAGCGGATGATATATCGTTTGTCTCGGGTACCACAAGCACTTCCCACTTGTAGTCACCTATGTAGATACCTAGGAAAATGAACTAAGACTACCACTTCACAAAAGGATGACTGAGTAGAACATCCACAATTCAATTTCAAACATGTGGGGAGGGAGCGTGCAACATGTGATGAAGACCCAAATATTGGCCAAAAGGTGTCACCCCAAAAACTACCAACTGACGAAACCCCAATACACATAATAACCCACTAAGCACACCAAGAGGGGATATCTCTCAAATGCACCTACCTTGACCTTCTGCTTGAACTATGTGTTAGATGAGCTTTCATGTCAAGCATCTCTTGTTACTAATGGATTTTCTCTCTTTAGTGACTCCATTTTATTTATATGTCCTTGGAGAGTGTCCTCTCCAACCCTGTTCTAAGTCCCCACTCCCTAATATAATGTTAGTTTGCTAGACCAAAAAGAAAAAATTGTCTAATATATTTTAATTAAGCGCTTTCTTTTATGGTTGTTGATTACTCAAGTAGGTATATGGAGTGAGACTTGGTGATGTGAAAGACTCTAGACCCAAAATATACAAAAGATGCAAGAATGATATGCACTTCTTTCCCATTTGATGAAATTATATCTATTGGAGGGAGGATATTTCTTTTCCTTTTCAATCAACCTAAAAGATCCCAATAAGAATATGCAGAAAATCCAAAAGTAAATATGATCACAAATATTTCTTTAATACAATCAAACCGAAAGAAAGCACAGTAAATAAAAATCTATGCACATGCAAATGTAAGAATCCTTTTGTTTTTCCTTTTTGTTTATAATCATAAAACAAAATAACAACAATAATATGCATGCAACAAGTAGCTTCAAGTATTCAAACCCAACAAGACACAACAATGATCAATGGGACAAGTAGAGACCACCGAAGCTCATTACAACATCCCAATGCTTGGCATACAATGTGTGACAAAGAATGACTGAAGAGATACCCCTAATAACATACTAACATAAACAAAGTTTCAAGAACATCAACAAAAGCTAAAAAAGTCCTCTAATATCACCACCAAACCAGAGGGATCAAATTAGAGACCCAAGAACTAATTCAAGAGTTATCAAACAAACTCAAAGAGGAAGGATTGAAATCAATCAAAACCACTCAAACACTTTAAAAGGAGACTCTCTAGGGGTTGCACAGAGATTATGAGACTCAAGACACAACTCTAAGAACCAACCAGAAAGAAATATGAGCAAAAACATATCAAACCCCCTCAAACAAGACAAATTAGAGCACCATTGGGAGGGATTGGAAAAGGGATCATTGACCCTTATAATCCAGTAGGGAGGGATAGTCTCACCCTGATCCCCAAAGAGAGGGGCAATGTAGCAGCAAAAGGGAAAAAAAAAAAGCTCAAGCTCAGATCTAAGAAGTCCCAGGTAAAACAATGCCTTCATTACGATTCCTTAGGCGCTGCTACTTCTTCAACTCTATATACGTGATTTCCCTAGGACATTTTTTAGGCCCAATACTTATGTAAGAAGACCCTTGTAACCAAATAAAAAACCTAGGAATTCCAAGAAACCAAGAACTCAAGAAATTGAAAGGAAAAACTAGGGAAATTATAACCAATCTTTCCCCAATCGAGTCATTAGTTCTGTTGTATATATTTCTCTTGTAAACATGTGAGAACCCTCTTGAATCCTTTCGCTTCGTTCAAGATAGGCAATAGAGTAGACCTATGTGATTTTCCAACTAGATATGACTATCTAGACACAACATATGCACATCCACTTTGATGCAAATATCAGGGAAAATTTTAAGAATCTCGCCGAAATTTATATGTATAATAAATGGGTGAAACCCCATAATACATAGGAAAGTGTGAAGTCTATTTTATCAATAATATAATACGTATATATAATTTTTTGGCGAATCTTTCACATAATTATAAAATCTTGTAAAATATGGGCGAATCTTTGATGAAATTATAAAATCTTATAAAATCATGGAGAAATTTCACAAAATTATAAAACCTTGTAAATTTTTTTACGAGTCTTTCACGGAATTAGAAAATCTCATAAAATCTTGGTGAATTTTTTTCATAACAATATTTCAACTTGGTTGTTTGATAACTTTGGAAGATAATCATTTTACTTTTGGATCTCTTTGTTTCATACCTGGTACATTGACTACATTTACTTTATTCTCTTTTTTTCATTCAATCAAATGACCCAATATTGACGGAGGATTCAGTAAGGTCAATTGTATTACTTGTGATTAGAGGGAATGGAATGGATCCCTTTTCGGGTTTTAGTTATCTTATTCATGATGCCTCTTTGTTCCACTTTGAGGGGGGTTTAGGAATTATACCCTATAGAGGAGTGTATGCCTCATTTGAAATAAATGAATCCTTATCCTCATCGCAACTCTCATAGGAAGGGATGAGGTACCTCATGTTTTGATTGTTCTACATCCTTTTTTGAACCAACTCCTTAAATTTCACCTCAAAGTAAATATAATATTTGGGTTTATCGTTTTTCCCTTTTCCCCTAAGAGATCATGGTTTTTGGGAGTGCTTCTTTCATATGAATTATCTCTAGATAACTCTATATCTAAGGTCTGTATTATCAAAATCCAAGTCTTAGGTCCATGAAGAATTATTACAATCTATAATGACTTTGTCAAGTAGAAATTTACTAATTTCTTGAATATCTACAACTTTGTGTATGTAAATCATTATTCCCGTATTGGTGTAGTGTGGGTCAATATTAAGAAAATTTGCAATTCCTTCTTATTTTGATAGCCCATAAATGAATGGGAAGTCTTTATTGTCTCACCTCAAACTAGGGTTTTGAAACAGATAGTATAACTAGTTATGAAGGATTGAATTTAAACATTGATCACCCTTTCTTCCCTCCCTTATTTCTTTTTTGCATCCAATAAATCCTTTCAGACAATATCCTAGGTCCCTTGAAAGAAGTTTTTTGGAAACTTGTTTGGGCTTGGGGATTTTTCCTTCTTTGAGAAAACAACATAGTTTAGCTCTTCCAAAGCCCTTCTGATTTTGGAAAAAAAAAATTATCGCTTCCATTTTCAGTGGTCTTAATAGGGAATTGGTCATCCAAAATTGATTAGAATTGAATAATTAACTAGTAGGGAGGAACAATCTCTACCCACATTGGAAAGGTATTTCCTCATTAAGAAAGAGAAATACTTGTTTGGTGCACTTTTGTTTGATTCTTTGTGAAAATTGTTAATATTCCTATGACCTACTCTAAACCAAGTCATTCTCAATGTCAACTTCCATTCTTCTTCCTCCTTGTAAAAAAAACACTCCTAGACCCTTAAAGCTACTTGTTTCTCTATAAGAAAGAGTTTGATATTCCTTCTCTCAATTTAATATTTTTCTTTTATTCTGTTTTACCTTTTCCCGTTAAATGGTCTATGGTAGCACTCACTAGTCAAATATCAAGAAATATTATTTACTAATTGAAATGTAACTTGACTAAAGGACACAACTTGGAAATCTAAAGAAAGGTTTCAGGAAACTAAAATGTCATAGGAAATTTTTTTGGGCATTTCCAAAAATTTCTATGGTATTTCCACTTTGTAAAAGTTTCCTTGTATGTTGTAGCGAAATGGAGGGGTTGCATTTCCAATAACATAGCTTTTCATTAGTCTAGGAACTATGAGAAGTTCCTATTTCTTAAACATATTGTTTATTTTCTTAAACATAGTATGCATAGGTGTTAATATTTGTCACTTGTTGCAATTTATTTTGGAAAAATCATTAGTTCATTTGGAGGATAATCATTGAGATATCTTCATTGAAATAGAATCACATGTGAGAATTTTAGCTGAGAGCAACAAAATAAGAGGTTTTCAAAGGAAGAGGTCTCTTCTCTGTTGTGCAAGTCACTAAATCTATAGGAGGCATAAAGGAAAAGGATAACTCTTCACATTTTCATTGTTGATTGAAATGCTTACTTTATTTTAGCATCCATATGGGAGTCAAAATCAACAATGATGTTGTTATATGTCCAAAGAGTACTCAAGGTTGGAAGTTTTCCTTATACTTTTGGATGGGACTTCTTCAACTACTTTAGCTATAGATCAAAAATTAAGGGGCATCTATTGTCAACCATACCACACTCAGTGATCCTAGATGTGATGCAAATATAGCTTGCAATCATTAATTATAGATTTTTTTGTTTGACCATTACAAATGTCAAATTGATAACATGTGCATTAGACTTATATCCTTCAAAACTGCCTAACCCAAAACAACAACTCATACTTTACTAGCCTTCTTTTTATTTTTTGAGGAGACAACAAAATATTTTGTTCCCTTTACCAAGGTCAACGAATCTACCACCCTTGCTTTAAAAAAGTAGGAACTAGAAGCCTCATAAAGATGAGATTTATTACCTTTGTAACTTGCAATAGGAATGGTAGAATAAGCTCCACCAACCACTACCATGTTTTACCCCATGGGACCTCTCACAACCATGTATCCAGTAGGTCAAGAAATTCCCCCCAAATTACAATTTACTCCTTGTGCCAAGAATCCATTCGAACTAGGATGCAAAGAAATTGTAACAGGCACATGGTTTTCACCCTTTGCACCCTTATGCTTAATACTTATGTGTCCCTATATTTTGATCTTGCAAACCGAAGAAAATTCATGACCAAAATACTTTCAGCACATATACTTTATAAAACACAATTGAAAGTCTTAAACAATATTTCTATATATATGACATGAGATGCACCAAAATGGCATGCTTGTATAGTCCAAGACTTGGATATAGCTCTTATCACCATAAACTATATATATGCTCTCAAATATCCTTCTCCTTATATCAATATCAACTAGAACAAGGACTCTCATCCTTATGCAATCCTCCTTGAATTAGTTATCAACCATTATTATGTTTCTCAGTTTGTTACTAGTGGAATATATACCCTCCTTTGACCATAACTACATGGAGAGGTTTGAAATTTTGACACATATCAGTAGGATTGTGACTATTTCATCCTTGGCATCAAAATACAGGTGTCAAGGTTTGATGTTTAGGTAACCTTGACCCTAAAGCCACCATCCTTTGATAATATTTTGGGTGTCCTCCTTTGAGTGAAAGATGAAAACAATATAACCCGAAGAGAGTATGGATGATGGCTTTGTAAGCTAGCAAAGAGAACCATCTATTTTGCACCTAGTCCTTAAGGTTATCTTTTGTCACTTGATGCCCTAAGAACTTCTCCACAATGATCCTATCTGAAAATTCCAAAACCTAATTAACGTGGATATCCTCACTCACCACCATACTAGCCTTGTATTTTCTCCTCCTAAGCGTGTTCGTAGTTTTTTTTTAGGTGGAAATGTTTCTAATATACCCTTTGACACACCTACACCTCTTCTTATAGTTTCCAAATCCATTTTTCTACCCAAAAAAATGATACCTCCATAACCCCAAGCCTCCATAGTCTCTTCATCTTTCTTATTAAAATATTGTGTGTAAAGATCTGATTCTGGAAGACCCATTCCTCATCCCCTTTGCTCTCAAAATGTATTGGAAATTTTGCAAACATTGAAGATCACATGGATATTGAGGATCAAAATCCCAAGCGATTAACTCTGACCCTAGGTGAAGGACAATACCATTTCACGACCTTGACATATGCTCTACCATAACTAAGGTTAGTATGATAGGATAACATTGCCATTTTTGCATGGTGATTAAATTCACATAAAAGTTTTGACAGTGATCCTCTTGTGAGCTTGATAGCTCATTAAATCTATTACATGAAAATGACCCAAGCCGTATTGGCACTATATGTTTGGAATCAACCACTTGTGATGAAACTTCAAGTTTCAAACACCTCTCATGGGACCCGAAACCAAAATGCTCAAAAACATTTATGCTCTCCATTGAGTCATCAGAATAATCCACTAATTGGACATCATGGTCTTGATTGGTTAGGGTTTCCATTGTTAAAACCATACCTTTAGCCTTCAAACCCTCCATCATTCCCAAACTCGATGAAAACATTATCAATATCCTTTACTTATGCACATAGAATTTTCACATTAAATATATTCAAGTTGTCTACTAATAAATCTTCATAAGTATTCATTAATATAAGACATGCTTGTTTAGATGATTTTGCGACATAAATCCCTAGAAATATGGGTTCATCAAATGCACTACTTATGAGAGAAAGTGCTTCATTCTATTTCTATATAATTTCTTTTAAGGATTGCTTTCCATTATCATCCAATACTTTTTATTTTTTACTAGAAAAAAAACCATAGCTTCTAGTCACAAGATTCTATAAATCCTTAGTGAAAAATATTAGTTACATCAAGCTTTACTCCAATATAAATAATTTGTGCCAATAAGCTTAGATATCATAGTATTGTTCATCTACATTCTAAAATGAGCAAAAAAGAAATGCATGATGCAAAACCACTATAATTTACCCCCACTCTAAATTGGCACAAAAACACCTATCCTCAAAACAAGACTTAACCCCACATACATATATAATCTTCGAGTATAATGAAGAAACATCACTTACACCATTATAAACAAATATTTTTAAAATGCATAATAAAAGCAATATAAAACTTCAATTTATCTCATATTAAAATAGAACTATATTGAGCCATTTTGCAAAACTTTCCATTTCTCACCAATTTGCAATATTTACAATATATTTTCAATCTTTTTTAATCTTTCAATAAGTTCACACTAAATAAAACTACAAATAAATTTTATGAATATTTGATAAGGGATTGCACTTGGATAAATGGAGCGGCCCGGAAAGGCTTTTGCATGCAATTCAAGTGACGTATTAAAATCCATACGATCATTTGCAAAGTCATTCATACCGCCCAAACAATATTTTATTTTTCCTGATTGGTCACTCTAAACTCCTTACTACCATTGCAATTATATCGTATCAAGAGTGAGTTGCACATAAGGTTGAAAAAGAGTAAGTGCTATTATGAAACTAGTGTCCCTAAGTGTTATCTATGAAACTAGTGTCCCTATTTTAGCCTAGTTAGACACAACTACGCTGGTTATCAAAAACAAATGTGACCGGTTATAAATCTGATAACCTTATATTCAACTTACCTTAATTCAACCTTATATTCAACTTACCTTAATTCAGGATAACCTTCTATTCAACTTACCTTAATTTAGAGAACAGTGAGATGCAAAAGCATGAATAATTCAGATTTCAATTAAAAAATTATCCAACTTACCTTACTTTAGAGAACATTGGGATGCAAAAGCATGAATAATTCATATTTTAATTAAAAAATTAACTTAGCAATCCCAACAACACAAGATGAGGTGATAAAAAGAGTGATCAAAAGATCCAAATTTGAAGTAATTTAGTCACAACTAGCAAATGGAATTAAAAGTAGAAATGCATATAATTTGATAACCTTCTATGCAACATTCCCTTCATTTAGTTTAGAGTTGGGATGCAACCAAAAATAATGAATACAAACGTCTGACCTTTTTGCCAGGAGAAGAGGCCATTTTGTCAATAGAAATAATTCCCAAGCCACCATCGCTTAAATTGTACGGGACATGAACAACAGGTAGAGTTTCAATATTTCCGACATTACTGTCTTGCATAATTGGTAATATGTAACCAGAACTCAGAACAATTTAAAACTATAGAAGATAGAAATAATTCCCAAGCCACCATTGCTGAAATTGGATGAAACATGATCAATAGGTAGAGTTTTAATATTTATGACATTACTGTCTCTTGCATAATTGGTAATATGTAACCATAACTCAGAACAATTTAAAACTACAGAAAAAAAAGTGCCATAAACAAAAAGCATATTTTACTCTACCACGGGATGAAGATGGATTTGTGAATAAAAAAGTGCCATAAACAACAAGCAAATGACTGATTTTTGAATAGAAAGAAAGAAAATGTATTTTACTTCACAACCAGATGAAGACGGATTTGTGATTCATAGAAAGAAAGACAATGATGCATTTGGGATGATGAATATTATCTTTTTCCCAAAAAGACCATTTGGTCGATAGAAGACATGCAAAATTTATAGAAAATCTGGGGGGTGCCTCGCGGAAAGAAATGTAAAAATTTGGGTCAAATGCAACCGTTTCCTCAAGTTCAACGAAATATGGAGGGGGTGAACAAAGGATTTTACGTAACTCTTTTTTTAAATTATTAAAATTCGCCCATAAATAATTTTAGCTTCCTTAATTTTGCTCATGGGCTAAAATTTTCATTGGCAAATATATAAGAAGAGAGTGAAAGGAAGGTGACATACTTTAGACAAGGGAGATCCTTTGGTGCAGATAATCTTGCTGTTGCAGATACGATAATCCTTGTTCTAACTTGAACTCCACTTAGCCAATCAACCTACACACAAAGAGACATCCAAATCTTTCTCAAAAACCTCTTGACATATAAAAGACGCCTAAAAACCAACATATAAACATATATCTAAACTAGCATAAACAAGATCTAATTTGTATTACACAAGAAATAACAAATCCGATATATATGTGTTATGAATTATGTAGATCTATAGAAAAGAGCCATAACCATCCATGAACATCATGATAGGAGGGGAAGAAACGCATCTCTATATTGAATGATAACAAGAGACATACATCATAGATTACCTTATGTTGAAGATGCAAATATCTTCCATATTCTTAATCTAAGACCTTCCTAGATTGCAGACAATGGACTCGTCACAATGGCTAAGGGAATCAAAGCGATTTCACGAGCATAAAAATACATAGCAAGAGTATCCCCTTTCTCATAGAATGGCCTGAATATATATGTGAGAGGAGGATGAATGGAGGATGAACCTAAACTCCAAGTGATTGATGGGATCGAGCTGGTGTCTTGAGTTTCGATGCTAGGTGAATTGGAGCCAAGTCATGCACATGATCCATTCAAAATAATGCCCAAAAATCAAGGATATATGGACCATTCCCCCCGCGCAAGACATGTAGGGAGTGATGGTGTCACTCCCCTGCAAGTATGTAGGGAGTGATGGTGTCACTCCCCTGCAAGTACACAGGGAGGGATGGAAAACTGACCATTGCCCCCCTAGAGGCATACAAAGGGTGATGGTGTACAAAAGATGGGACAAATGAGGTAAGAGAAAGGTACAAAGGTAAGTGTATCAGCTAGGAAATGAAGTAGGGTCTCCAATGAGCCATAAGGTGTGAAATAAGGGTATAAAAGATTGATAACACATATATATTAGATTTGTAATTTCATGTGTAATACAGATTAGATCTTGTTTATGCTAGCTTAGATCTATGCTTATATGTTCGTATTTGTGAATTATATAGATTTATATAAAAAAGCCATAACCATCCCTGAACATCATGATAGAAGGGGGGAAGAATCACATGTCTATATTGAATGATAACTAGAGACATACATCATATATTACCTTGTGTTGAAGATGTAAATCTCTTCCAATATTCTTGATCCGAGACCTTCCTAGATTGTAGACAATGGATTGATCACAATGGCAGAGGGAATCAAGGTGATTTCACCAAGATAACAATACATAGAAATAGTCTCCCATTTCTCATAGAATGGCCTCAATATATAGGTGAGAGGAGGATGAATGGATGATGAACCTAAACTTCAAGTGATGGATGGGATTGAGATGGTGTGTGAGTTCTCATGCTAGGTGAATTGGAGCCAAGTCATACACATAATCCATTCAAAATAATTCCCAAAACTCAAGGATAGATGGACCATCCATGCCCCCCCCCCCTGAAGAAATATAGGGAGTGATGGTGTCACTCCCCTGCAAGTATGCAGGGATGGATGGGAAACTAACCATCGGCCCCCCTAGAGGCATACATAGAGCGGTGATGGTCAGAGAAAGGTACAAAGGTAAGTGTCTCAGCCAGGCATTGAAATAGGGTTTCCAATGAGCCATAAGGTGGAAAATAAGGGTATAATATTCATATGTGCGGAGAGTGATAGACTATGGGACTAACTCAAGTGATCCTAATTATTTCCAAATATTAGAGGACATGACGCATGTGGATACGCCTTCATCGATGAATCATAATTTTTTTCACTATGACAAGGAATTGGAAGGCGACTGACAAGGGTAGTTTCGATTTACCTTTGTCAAGATCGAAAGTCATGAGGCGTGAATCAAGAGGGTCGATGGTGCCAACTGCATTAAGTAATACCATTCACTGAGTATCGAAGGACTATAGCACTTCTAATGTGGACATGGACAAGGGGGATTGAGCCTACTCATCCACAATACTATAATTGTGGGTGGATTTCATATGGGGGTTGTTTGGGGTGCATCAAAGTGGTACCTTTGTGATCTGTACGATTTGATTAGCACTTGGGCATGGTATCTACAAAGGGCCCCCAAAAAGGGTTGGTACATCCTCTACTTGGGGGGATCCATTCCTATCATAACCTTTGGCTCTAGTCTAGTCGTTGAAATCCAGCATGTAGATATTCTGGAAGGAACCATCGGCAAAGGGGTGGGGTTCTTGTTGTTGAGTAACGCCCCTTGATTGGAAAAGGGTTGTTGTAATAAAACAGTTTGGGGTTGTGTAGGGTTAGGAACTTAAGGGGGATTTAGCACTGTCTTCTTCTTGGATTCCACCAACTATTGGAAGTCAGGGTTTAGTGAAAAATGGTGAGTGTAGTGACCATATTCTCTGCAAATGGAGCAGGAGTAATTGGTCCTCAAGTTAGAATTCTTCCCTTGTTTGGGGTGTTATTTTCCCTCGCATTCTAGTTACCTAGGTTCTGGTTCTGCCTGAGAAGGGGATTGCCTCCTTGCCCCTGCAGCAGGTTCTGTTTTTTCTTTCCCTTATTCTTCCCCTGATTTTAAGGATTATGAGGCTTTGTAGTGTTCAACTACTCAAACTGTTGATAGTGTTGAACGAAAGAAGGTTGGATCAAATCAACCCCCAAATGAGGCATGGGGGTAGAACTAGGACATGGAAACAGGTAGTAAGGGTTATACCCCAATAGTGGGATAAATGTAGTTTGTGCTCCATAGGATGTAGATGTAGGAGCAGCTTGCGCCATTAGCAGTGTAGGTTTTTCCATTGTTTGGCTAGTATTAGGATAAGTAGGACTGTAGGGTCCATACTGTAACTGACCAAGTGGAAGAGTTGGAATAGGAGAAGTGGGTGTCGACACGGGAAGGATAAGTAGGTATTGCAGTGCCATGTTGAAAAGCATAGAAGTAGGAGGGGGAGGAAACTTTCCTTGGTGGGAAATGGATCCTATTATCCCATCCGCTGAGTGTGACGAACCTACAGGTGTAGGATCCAACTACCAATTTCTATGGGAATCAGGAAGGATGGTGTATATGTATCCATATTGTGCATATATAAGATCGAAATGCTATGCCTTCAGGATGAACTCTTCCTCATTTTGTGGCATGGATGTGGCGACATATTTTGCAATGGCTCGTTGGAGTGACTTAATGAACAAAACCAACAAGAATGGAGGCCGTATTTTGATTTTACGCAATGTTTGGAATCTACGCCACTCATAGATATGGTCCATAATGTGTGTAAATATGTTCTAGCAAAATTTTGTGAGGATTTAAAGACAAAGGTCATGGCGAATAGGAAGATGGAAGTTTGTGAGAAATGCAGTGGCCAATGTCACAAAGGTGGCATGGCTTGATCCTGGTAGGTTCACATACCATTTGGTTTTCATCCCGATGAGGGTTTGTTGAAAGAGGAAAAGCCTCACTAAGTCTTCCATTATGCTGTTGGAGGAACACCATAAGTGAAACGACATGACATGGTTGGTCGGGTCGTCTCCTTGCTTCCTTTTGAATTTAGGATTATCAAAGGGGAATCCATCTAGAATAACTGGCCATAGAGTGTCATGTGCTATAGGTTCATTGATCAATTTGGACAAATCAGGAAGATTTAGGCTAGCCATGAAAGGTAGGATGGGAGTAGATCCTACCATTGTATGTTGTGTAAGGTTTCTACGAGGTGGAGACTATGGTATGTGTGGTGGTGATCTCTGTCTCTAATGGGAAGACGAGGATGTTGTGTGGAATCCTCCAAGAGAGGAAGAAGATATAGGTGGATTTCCACCAATAGGTGAAAATAAATTGATGCCTCTTCTGTGAGAGGGAGAACTAAAGGGGTCCAAATTATCTCCATGGGGAGAAAAGGGAGGGTTGTCTCTTCACCAAGAGGGTGAAACAAAAGGATCTACACCTTATCCAAGGGGAGAAAATTAATCAAGAACGGATGAGCCTCACCCAGAGGATCTTATCAATGTGACCCAGGAATGGCCCCGTCTAGAGTATATTTTGCATGAACCACAGGGAGAAAGTGGAAAATCACCCCTCGAGAGAGGGGATAGGCCTTACAGTTGACGAGACTAAGTTAGAGTGTTTTGTTCATCAACAGTTAAAGCTTAGTGCCAAGTGATATTGATGATGGAAATAAATGAAATTTAACAAATGCAAAAATATTCCAACCACAAAAGATGCAAAAATGGTGCAGTAGTGAGTGACATGTGCAAAGTCGGTTTAGTGGAAATGTTCTCGCATGTAGGTTCTTTTCAATTACGAGTTAATGACTTTGTATTTAAAAATACAAATAAGTGTAAATTACCTAAATACCTAACATCCTTCCACTCAAATTTAACTAGGCCTTCCAAAAGCACAATTGATGATGATAATTGGATCCACACACCAATTGACTAGCGAATGTAACAGAGAGTTAGTTATATCGACGATGGGGCTATGTTCCAAAAGGACTAGCAACACTTCCCACTAGAAATATCTAACTTTAGGAGTCAATTTGATTCACAATGGCTCCTTTGCAATGTCCTAAGTTTTGACCACTATGATACCTTGTGTCAAGTATGGATAAGTGGTTCTACCTAGGTGGTATAATGTTTCCTCCACAAAAAGTTAAGTGACTCTTTGGAAAGGGTAGGGAACTATACATCGGCTTTGACCTCCTTAGGAACAACAAACTTCTTATCTGGGTTTTATTTTAACACTTGTTGATAGTAGGATTTGATAGTACCCTATAAATCAACAATTATATGTTTCAAAACTTATTAAAATTAGATTGGTGGGCATCAATGGATGCCTAGTCAAATCAATCCTACCTAACTAAAATTTTGTTTCGTGACCTCCTGTGGAGGAGTTTAGTTGGTTGGAATTAAAAATATTTATTTTAAGGATCCAAATTCACATAAGGAATGTAAGGGATGTATTTCACAAATCCCTTCCTTTATGATTCACGAAGCTCACAAGAAGTGGGAGGTGAAGAGCATACTCAGAAATAATAATTTTTAGGTACCTTAGTGTGTGTTAGTGATACAAACACATGTGAGGTAAGTAAATTGATTGTCTCAATTAACTAAAAGAGCATAAAGTAAAT
This sequence comes from Larix kaempferi, assembly GCA_027924585.1. Taxonomy (NCBI): domain Eukaryota; kingdom Viridiplantae; phylum Streptophyta; class Pinopsida; order Pinales; family Pinaceae; genus Larix; species Larix kaempferi. The sequence goes on from BSBM01001063.1 coordinate 5,283,192, forward strand.
GCAAATGGAGATTTAACTTTTAACTCTAGAAGATGCTAATGGTGCTTGCAAAAACAAAGTGATAATGAAGTAAAAGTGTGCAATGGAGGTATTTCACACTTCTCACCCTTTTTTGATTCACCAATCTCACAAGAAGTGCGATGTGAAGAGGATACTTGAGGAAATGGAGTCGTTAGGTCCTTGATTGTGTGAAAAAGTGGATTTACACTATTTATACTAACAATATGTAAGAGTAAAGCCAAGAAACATAAGATGTATTTATTACTAGTGATAACAATGAGGCCCGTTGGAAGCCCCAAGGTTGGTTACCTAAGTAGGTTTTGATAGAGAATGACTCTTTTACTTCCTAATCTTAGTTCAGGTGAGCTAATTACTATATAAAAATGTAACTATTGCAAGTTAATTATTTCTAGTTCATTAGTGAGCAGCCATTAGGGATGCAAAATTGAGAAAAACTAATAAAAAACAAATAAAATGAGACATCAACATGCAAAAAATAGAGAGAGGTGTGTATTAGCATGGTAAAAACACTCACGGGTGCACAGTAGCGCAATTACAACGTGTATAGGTCACATGGACAATGAAAAACAAACTACGTAGGAAGAACTCTATTAAAATGCACTGTCAACACAATTGTCGAAGGTTTCTATGCACAAACTATGTGGTCTAGGGGCCAGGATTCACACATCTATGTAAATAGCTTAACCATCCAAAAGGAGGTAGAATTCCTGGGATGAAGGGTATGGACCTCTTCACCTGCAAAGGACAATAAACTAGAAATTAGCTATATAACAATTAACACCCTAGTTAAGAATAAAATGGACAAAAATAAGTCGAGTTGCCATAAATACTGTTGTGGAAAATTATGCACAATGGTGTGTAGCCTCTCCCACGTTGGAGGAAATCCCTTGAGGTTGTTGATTAGGCCTAGTATTTAGAAACATAAAGAAGATGTGATAACTCCAAAGTAGATCCTGCAAGGCCTTGCTAGTGAAACAAAACAAAAAATTTGTTGGTGAAACAAAACAATAAATAACTTGAAATGAGAAAAGGGCACAAGAGGGTGCAAACCATAACAAAGAGCCAATGCAAGAACCACTTAATATTTCCCAATGGTCCATAAAATACATGTAGTGTTAGCTAGGAGGTGAAGTCTTCAAAGGGAAGCCAACAATATCCCTTAGGGAGGCCTATTTTTTCCACACTAAATGATATAAATCTTAAAGAGTCAATGGAGAGAAGCACTTACCCGTTGAAGGAAGGAGGAAAGGGAGCTTGGAGGATGCCAACAAGTGTGGAAGAGATGGGATATGTGGAAGTTCCAATACAATTCTAGAAGCATAACACTGCTCTAGATTTTCTCATCATAGATGTATGCCCGTGGATTCCTTTCATAAGCCAAGAAGTGGCCAAGAAAAAACTAGATCTAAATGTGAACCCCATCACTTCATGAACTAGCTTTAAGGTGAAAAATTGGGGGATATTGAATGCCAATCCATCATGTTGAGAATACAAGTTCAAATTTGTGTTGGTGAGGGGTTTTTATGATTCTTTAATGCACAGCTGGTGGTTGAGATCCCACCATTTTGATAGTCACATAGATATCGAAGCGAAATCTGTACAAGGGTCACGCAGACATATAACTAGTAATATGCAGAATCGCACACCTAAATAAGGGTTAGGCCATGTATCTTTGTATTTTGACTGTTATTTGGTATTTCTAGGATCATATTACTTCTTGGATGTGATCAAGATGTCTTCGCTAGGTTGCATGCTATATGTTGATGATTCCTTACTATGTGAATTGCAAAAATGTCGCATGTGTGTAATATTTATGCATAAACAATTGACATTCATTCCAATTTATTTGGGGAGATGTGTAGAGTTATTCTACCTACCCAAGATCACGACCATTCTATTCACTTTCAACCAAGAAGTGTACCACCTAACATTAGACCCTACATGTACCCATATACACAAAGAGTGAGACTAATAATAGGGTTCAATAAATTTTATATGCAAGAATAATTCAACCTAGCCAAAGTGGTTTATCTAAACCAGTAATGATGGTTATGATAAAAGAAGGTTCATGGCATGTGTGTCCAAATTATAGAGATCTAAACAATATGACCATTAAAGATATGTTTCTTATTCATGTCATTAATGAATTACAAGAAGAAATTTTCTTTATCAATTTGGATCTACATTCTAGATATCATCAAATCAGAATGAGGTAAGAAGAAATTCTAGAAATAGCCTTCATAACACATGAAGGTCATTATGAATTTTTGGTGATGTTGTTTGGCCTTACTAATGCACCTTCCACATTTCAAAGCTTGATGAATTCTATTTTGAAACCCTTGTCTAGAGAAATTGTGCTAAGTATTTTTTAATGATATACTAATCTATAACAAATGTTGAGAAGATTATGTAAAACATATTGACATGGTCTTAAAGCTATTGGAGGAGCACTAATTATATGCCAATCTGTCTAGTTGTGCCTTCAGGGTTCAGGAAGTGGAATATATTTGGGCCATATTGTATTTCATGAAGGCGTCACAGTGGCCCCTAGAAAAATTAAAGCTATCATGGAATGGACAGTTCCTAAAACTTTGAATAATAATAGAGGGTTATTAGGATTGACATGCTACTACTGCAAGATCACTAAGAATCAAGAAGTATCACCTCTAACAATGCTATTGAAAAAGGAGGCATTCTCTTCGAGTAAACACACAACCAAATTGTTTTGAAAAACTTAAAACGACTATGTGTACAACTCCTATAGTATCCACATGTGACTTAACAAAACCCTTTATTGTGGATTGTGATGCCTCTGAAAATGTCATTGGTTACGTTTTTATGCAAGAAGGAAGGCCCATTTTCTTTGGAAGTTTCCAACTTAAAAGAAAAAATTGCTCAAACCAATTTATGCAAATGAAATCTTGATCATACTACATGCAATTAATAAATGGTGCTCTTGCGTAATAGAAAGACACTACAAGGTAAGAACAAGTCATGGATCTTAAGTACTTCTTGGAAAAATGATTATCTTCAGAGAATAAACAAAAACAGGTTAGAAATATGTCCAGTTATGACTTTGAAATTATATACAAAAAAATGAGAAAAAGAATATGATTGTTGATGCACTTTCAAGAAAAGAAGATGAAAATAAGGGCCAGGATTTGTGCTATTTCCATTATGCAATTTGATTGGGTAGAAGAAGCAGGGACATAATGGAAACATGATCAAAAGGCATGGAAGATAATTCAACAGCTATAAGAGGACCCCATTTCACTAGATAAGTTTGTGTGGAGGAATAATTCACTATGGTGCCGAGATTGCATATATTTGTGTAAGAATTTTCAACTCAAATAGAAGGTCATTTCGGAATTGTAGACTTATCCTATAGGAGGACATTTAGGGTTCTTGAAAACTTAACACATGATGAAGAAGAATTTTTTCTAGAAAAGTCTTAAAACCAATGTCTAAAAGTTTGTGTTAGAATTTTTGGTTTTCCAATAGAATAAGGGAGAGACAATCAAGACACTCTATCTTACACAACCATTATCCATACCAAGTCACTGGTGAGAACAGATCTCAATGGATTTTATCACTGCTCTACCAAATTCAGAAAGAAATAATTTCACCATGGTAGTGGTGGATTGACTCACAAAGTATGCCCATATATGCTCTCTTTCTAATCCTTTTAAAGAAAATATAGTAGTTTCTACACTCATGGAAATAGTTCAAAAGCTACATGGAATCCCCAAGATTATTGTAAGTGATAGGCATATAATTTTCATTTGTAATTTTTGAAAGGAAATATTTTCTTGTTTGGGTACTTATTTGGATCATAGCTCCTTTTACCATCCTTAATCTGAAGGGAAAACTAAGATTGTGAATGATTTTCTAGAAGGGTATCTTGGTTTCTTTGTATATGATAAATAAACACATTGGGTTAAGTGGTTTCCCTTGGTAGAATGGGGGGTACAACATATCATTCCATACTTCATAGAAAATGTCCTCATTTATGGAACTTTATGGTGATCATCCTCCATCTATTACATAATCATCGAAAGAGAAAGCTAGGGTTCAAGCAATGGAGGATAAAATAAAGAACCAACAAGATTTTCCCAAACTATTGAACGACAACTTGGCTATAGCACAAAATAGGATGAAACACAAGCATATCAACACCATAGTGAAATGAGATTTGAAGTGGGGGATTAGGTATTTTGTGGATAAAAAAATACAAATAGATGTCCCTCAAGTAACAAAAGAAGGACAACAAATTAACACCCGATTACTATGGTCCCCATAAGGTATTGCAGAATATTGAAAGTACTACATACGAATTGGAGCTTTCTCCATATTCATGTGTACATCCACTCTTCCATGTTTGTTACTTAAAATATGTAATTGAAGACAAGATCCCAATTTAGAATATTATTTTACTAGATATTGATGAAGAAGGGAATATCATACTAGAACCTAAAACAATCCTTAAAACATGGATTATGAAACTATGAAAGCAAGCATTTACTAAGAACCACCTCAAGTGGAAGAACTCGTCAATACAAGAGGTGACATGGAAAGAAGAGTTCTTCATGTAGACCATCCATAGCTAATCAAGTGTTGAGGACAGTATTTGTTTGAAGGGGGGGCATGTTAAGCCCTAGACATCGTGACATTATATTTCTATTATCATATCAGTATTGTATTTATTGGTTGGCTAGGATCTTGATTGTAATTGTATAGTTGGATAGGAACTTAATTGTAACCTTCATCTCCTATATAAACCAAGGATACCTATTTTATATATCATAACATCTTGTCTTTTGCATTTTATACATTGTAAAAGGAGGTTTCCCCCTCGAAGAAGTTTCTTATTCATCTATTTATTTCATTATCAAGGCATTGGGCTACTCTCTCTTTTTAATTTTATGTATTTTGGGAATTCAGTGCATAAAATTAATCAATTATTATATGTGATCATCTTCCTTGAATAATTCTCATTACATAGTAGTGAGTAGTTATTTAATATAAAAGAATGTTCTTTATTAAATAAGACCACAAGGTAGTTGGTACTCATTAATGATGGGACCAGAAGTAGTTAAATATTTTCTATCATAAAAGATCTAGGAAGATAATGGTTGTTTTGTGAGTATTATTGTATTCAGAACTTTTCTTAGTGAAAATCACCCCACCTCAAGAGGAAAGTGAACATTGTTTCTTTTTCTTTTCATAAATCATTTATACAAATGTATCATTTACACATTCAATCTTATTTGTCTCTTGTATAATCTTATTTGTCTTTTTCTTTTCATAAATCATTAATATAAAGGTATCATTCACACATTTAATCTTATTTTTATCTTGTATTTTTATTTGTATTTCTCTCTATAATCTCCATATACCTAGTTCTATTTCAAGTTTAAGAATTAAAGAACACTACACCTAGGGTCGTGTTCAATGTGTGAATAAGTTAATTTTAATGGACATCTTTATAGGACTTTTACATAAAGGAATCCTATTTTCATGAGATGTTGTGGAATCCTATTTTCATGAGATGTTGTGGAATCCCTTCTTCATTAACAAGCTTGAGCCATAGCTCAAACTCATGACCATAGGCTCTTTTAACATTGTTGTCCCAATTGGGTTATCATCTTTAACACTAAAAGTCACATAGGCCACATGGTGAGCACAGTAAATGTGAAACGACATTTCGTGGTATATTATTTACGTGAAAATCCTATATGAAAAAAATTATCATTTACTTTAAAAATTAATATTTATTTTATTTGATGGTTTTTTTTGTTGGAATTTGGTAAAACGTTTTTGGCTAAAATCTAAATTTAGAAAATATACAAACAAAACAAACTCCAAAATATACTTAAAAAATTAAAAACATGGAATATTTAGACTTTTTCTTTCGCATTTTGTTAGATATTATTTATTTGAAAAAATGATATATGAAAAGAAAATCCGTTGCTTTAAAAATAACATTTCATATATTTGTATAGATATCTAAGAATTTGAGGTGGACTTCTATTTATGCTTTTTCTAGATTGAAGGAGGATGTGACAAGTGTACCACATTGATTTTATGATCGTTGTTCAAAATTCAAAATAAACAATTATAAAATATATATATATATATATAAAATAATCGGTAGTTATCCATGGATAACTCATAGCTCATGCATGGATAATTACGCCGAGAGTCGCTCTACAGCCCAGTGAGTGTTTGTCGAATTTGTCGAGTAACAAAATAATACAAAGTAAACAAAAAAGAATAATACAAAGTAAAAAGTAAATATGAGACTTAAACTAGAGACTTTAGAACTTAGGATTAGGTGGTAAATGTTATGTCGGCCACACACAAAAAAGAATAATACAAAGTAAAAGGTAAATATGAGACTTAAACTATAGGATTAGGTGGTAAATATTATGTCAGCCATAAACAAAAAAGAATAATACAAAGTAAAAAGTAAACATGAGACTTAAACGAGAGACTTTTCTTTTTACTTTTAATACAAAGTAAAAAGTAAATATGAGAGTTTAAAGTGTTTGTCGAGTAACAAAATAATACAAAGTAAACAAGAAAGAATAATACAAAGGAAAAAGTAATAAATACTATGTTGGCCACAAACAAAAAGAATAATACAAAGTAAAAAGTAAATATGAGACTTAAACTAGAGACTTTAGAGCTTAGGATTAGGTGGCTGAGGTATTGCACTCAAGGAGCTATTCAAGGAGAAGTTTGGACCTCCTAAAATTTGATCCCTCTCGGCGCTTCATAGAGCCTAGGATTTGGATCTAGGCTGGTAGGTAGTGACAACAACTCATTTAACTAAAGAAGGTAACAAGTAGTTTAGGCATAAACAATAGGTGATTGCAATTAAGCATGCACAGATAACTTATTCATGAAACTTAACTTGCGATTTATCAGTGTTCACCAACCACAAATTAAGTGGTTATGCTAGTTACATAAAACTAAAAACCCAAAACACCCAATTTTTTAATATTCATATTGTATTCATAAAACTTGGACTTAAAATTTGGAACGTGGGTGCTTTAAATGCTAACCGTATTCGACTAACGAATATGGTAATAAAAACTATTCTGCTATTGACTATGATTAACTTGAAATTCGAGGAGTGGATGCTTCAAGGCTCGCCCTATACAATCATTGAATTTGAATATGGTTGTAAAGACTATTCAACCATTGATGCTTCAAGGTTCGCCCGATACAACCATTGAATTTGAATATGGTTGTAAAGACTATTCAACCCTATTCAATGGTTGTAGGATGGTAGTTTGTTTGCGTGGCGGATTTTCTCATCTCATCTCATTCGCCTTCAGACAATCTGATTGTATGTTTTAATCATCGAAGAGTTTGATGGCAAAACTAAATTTTGTTGTTGGATCTTTTCCATAATCAAATTAGTATGACCATATCATTTGCTCTAAGTATTTTTGCTTTAAGTATAATTGTGTGGGTCATTGTAGCACTATAAAAAAAAGGTATTTTAGCTTCACATTAGCATTACTATTTGTAAAGGATTTGGGAAATTCTCAATTTTCAAATAGTGGTGTAAAAGTGGTGATAATGTGGGGATATGCAAGTGGTGCTAAGATTTATGGTGCAAAAGTGGTGTTGATAAAAAAATTGATTTTCGTGTTAAATGACCATGTGTCATTCCATGGTGTATGGAGTAAAACACCAAAACCAATCCTAAGTGGATTGAGATTTTGTGGTGCAAAACATCAAAACCAATCCTAGGTGAATTGAGATGTTGTGGTGCAAACACCAAAATTATTTTATTATTATTTAATATACACAAACTTTTATATGGTGCAAAGCACCATAAAATAACATCTCGTGCAAAGCAGCATAAAATAATAAATGGTGTTAAAATATACAAAACTACATCTAGTAAAATTCTGCTTTAGTGGGTTTTGATCACCCTCAAATATTCCCATTGCACCTAAATTATGCAATTTACATCACTAATATATGTGATTCTAATATTTTTTAAATATTTCCAACCAACATAATTAAACAAAAATATGCTCTTAACATAAATTATTTAGACTACTCCTTTATTATATATGCTATTTATTTAAAATTTAACGTGAATGTTGTTATTTATAAACAAATGCATATATAAAATGTTCTTTTAATTAAAATTTTCTCTATTAATAAGATTAAAGATATTTAAAAAAAAAACTAAACCTAAATATAATTATTAAAATATATTTTTATATTATTTATTTCAGATATATCCATAATTTTTACCTAATAATATCATTATTATAATGAAAGTGTACATAAAGTTGTCCATTTTAATTATAAATAAAATTAAAATATTATCATTAAAAAATTACAAATAAATATATTATATTAAAAATATTACATAAATTGATATGGTTATAAATTACATCTAACTTTACCTTAAAAAATATTTTAAAATGCAATAAAAATCTATAACATAAATTTTTTTAAAAGCATAAGATATATTTTGATTTAAATATCTTATTTAAATTTTAAACAATAATTTATTTTATTTAAAAAATAAATTAAAAAATCAACTTAAAATTTTGAAAACTAAAATTTTCATTTAAACAAAGAAAATAATTATTATTATTTTTAATAATTTTTAGATATACAAACATTTTCTGTTATTAAAAAAATCCATTAAATTTTGTTAAAAATTTGTTTTAAATCTATTAGTGCAGAGTGAGAGCTTGTGACGACTTGCAGGCATGAGTGAACTTCATTGAACATGTATTTGTGAGGATGGAATCTACCAACAGCCTACACAATTGAATATTTCATTATATACACATTAAAAAATAAAAATAAAAAACACAAAAAAACTCATGAATCCACCCTAGATTGCATTACTTCCTCCTCCTATAAATGGTTGAATTCATCCTTCGCCCTCTTCCTCAGGAATGAATCTCTCTCCAACAGCATTTTTTTTTAATGTATGCCGACCCCATATCTCCTTCACGCAGAAATATTAAAAATGATTGTTAAGAAGAAGGCAGCTTAAAAAAAAATAAAAATTACGGTATTCCATTAAGCTCTTATTTTTGATCTCCATATATTTTAAGAAAACAAATTAAAAATACTAGTCAGAAAAAGAGGGATTAGAAAAAAAAACACTTTTTCCATTCGACACCCTGGACGAGGAAGCTGTCCTTTATGGCCTTCTCTCTCGGCACTCTCGAACCTTCTCTATGCATGGAAGGATCTCCCTTGGTATGCATGGAAGGCTCTCTCTCGGCGCTAGCCAACCTGTCCTTTGTGGCTACATAGAAACAAAATACCAAAAAATAAAATTTAGAAACTGCCATGGATGGAATCCAAAAAAAAAATTAGAAACTGTCATGCATGGAAACAAAATAAAAAAACAATCAGAAATGGTTGTAATAATAAGAAAATGTTATCAAATATATTTCTAATTTTTGTTATAATAATAAGAATATGTTATCAAATATGTTTCTTAGAATATTTTTTTGTATTATTGTTTTGTTCAATTGTTTAGTATACTATTTGCATCTAGTGAACCTAGGTGGTCTACAGCTTAATATGGGGGAGATGTTGTAAAGTTTGTGATGTAACAAAATGATTAAAAAAATTCATGTCTGCTCATAAAAAAACATAGGAAAAGTATTTAATTTTTTTTTTTCCATATTGGTTTATAAAATAAAATATTATGAAAAGTAATTAAAAAATAGATGTCTGTTTAGTGCTTGATAGATATGGGTTTAAGATAGATCTATCATAAAATAAAAAATTATGGAAAATGTTTTAAAAAAAAATTCATGTTGGTTCATAAAATAAAATATTATGAAAAGTAATTAAAAAATAGATGTGCTTTTCGTGCTTGATAGATATGGGTTTAAAATAGATCTATACTGGTTTAAAATGATTTCTAAACTATCTCTAGTATTTTTAGTTTATGTTATTTTGTTTTATTAGTTTGTATTTTTTAATATTTAGTATATAGGGAATTTAATAATTACTTTTTTTTATTAATTTTTTTAATTTTAATATTTAGTTAATACACCTGAAGAAATTAGATCCTACTCCGTGCTTGATAGATACAGGTTTAAGATAAATCTATACTAATTTAAAATGATTTCTAAACTATCTCTAGTATTTTTAGTTTATGTTATTTTGTTTTATTATGTTTGTATTTTTTAATATTTAGTATATAAAGAATTTAATAATTATTTTTTTTATGAATTTTTTTAATTTTAATATTTAGTTTGGATCATAAAAAGGATTTTGGTTTAAAGTGTGTACAATAATATCAATGTTTTTTTTAATATATTAAAATAAAAATTCTAGAACATGTCACTCTAAATTATATATATTTTTGTTTATGATATCTTAAATGTATTAAGTGTTTCATAATTTATGGTTTTTTTTGAAAATATTGATCTATTGATATATTGTTAACATATTAATTTGCCTTTTTTTAGTGTTTTTTTTAATGTTTATTTTAGGATTGCTTTGGTATAGAAGTTATGTCTTATTTCTTGTGGTTTCATATATTCAAATGAATATGGTTATCTATATTAAATATATATTAAATATTGAATGCATTATAATAATAAAATAGTTAAATGGTAATTATCAAAAGTCTGAACAAAATTTATGCAATAAATTATTATCATGTATGTAAAACAGTAAAATTATATGTATAGAAATAAATTGTTTAATAATACATATGTAAATTAAGATTATATATTATAGTGGGATAAGCCATATCTAGGATGCACATGGAATTCACAAGTGTATTGTGAAATCATTCATATGTGATATAGGTCTTAGTAGTCCTAGATGACCACCGAATGGAACCAACATCCTCAATCATATGCCAATTATACCCTTAAAAGGTGATGTGTGGTTGGTGGAGGCAGCCTTCTTAACCCTAGATGGATAGAAGACTATTTTAGGGCCCCATCTGTCACTCTCCTCCCATGACCATGTCCAAGCCCTGTCTATGTCCTCAAGACTTAGATACATAGTGCCATGGATACCCATGCAAAGTCATGCATGGTGATTTGAGGAATTTTTCATGGCTATATATGCCTCAATGGTTTCTTTAGGTCCAAATGCATGGTCTTTTTCACGAGAATGTCATCCTAGGGCCTTGAAAAATGTAAATATTTATCAAAACCATGTAAGGGCACCGATATCCTCCATCAAAGCTCAATCATACCTTCAACAGGCCATTTGTTTTTAGTGGAAGAAACCTTCTTAAAGCCTTGGATGGCTAGAATATTCTTTAGGGTCCAAGGTTTTGGTCTCCTCCATTGACCATGTCCAATGTCGCATAGTCCGAATACATATATATAGAGCGCTATGGATACCCTTGAAAAGTAATGGATGATGATTTAAAGCATTGTTAATGGTTGTAGTGTTGGTTATGGAGCCCGATCTCCAGATTTAGAGATATTATTATTCAGTCGTGTCCGTACCCCAGGTTTGGTTATGATCCTGACACGATCCCCAGGGGGTCCGGGGGCTAGCACCCGCGAGAAAGGGGGTTTGGGGGCAGAGCCCCTGAGGAAGTATTTTGGGGTTGTTTTCGCCACCAGTTTTCGGGCCCTGGTTTTGGGTAACCCATAGTATTTTCCCATTGTATTTCCCTTATAAAAGAAAGATATTGTAACATGGCTAGGGTTGATGTATTAGGTATTATGCATTGTAAAGATCTCTGAGATCAAGAAGAGAGACTGTGAGACAGTGAAGAGGAAGTGCAGCAGTTGTGCTGCAGGTTGTATCCCTTCACTTTGCTGGACGGAATAATAATAAGGATTGGCAACTTCATTGTGGACATAGCCCAAGTTGGGGTGAACCACAATATATCTGTGTCTCTCTTGTAATGTGTATGTGTGATTATATTTGCATTTCTGTTTATTGTTATTGCTTTGCGATCCTGTTTTTATAACATGTAGATGTCTAAATAGTTTCTATAGGACCAGGTACATGGTCGTGCTCCCTTAAGAATCATTCTAAGGGCCCTCATACATGTACATACTACTCAAAACCACCTAATGGTAGTAATATCCTCAATCAGAGGCCAAATATATCCTCAAGAGGCAATGTGTGGTTGGTGGAGGAAATTTTCTTAGCCTTGGATGGATAGAATATTACCTTAGGTCTAGAGGTTCAAGCCTCCTCCCCTTATGATATACAAGGCCCCAAGGCCCCAAGAGTCGGATCTACGTAGTCCCATGGATATTCCTCCGATGTAATGCATGGTGCTTCAAGCCTTTGTTTATGGTTTTAGATTCCTCAATGGTTTCTTTAGGGCCAATGGAATGGTATTCTTCCCTTCAAAACCATTACCAAGGCCCTAATACATGTATATACTACTCAAAACCACCCATGCAACCTGAAATAAATGACCCCTCTTGTAAATGATGTCAATATGCTAGTCTGGATTCATATTGCAGATCTTAAGGCCAAGCCCCAATTGACTAACATCTCATATGACAATCAGATACCCTCAAGAGGCCATGGGTAATTGGTGGAAGCATCCTTCTTATCCCTATATGGATAGAATATTCCTTTAGGGACCGAGGCTTAAACCTCCTCCCTTAACAATGTCCAAGACCCCAAGGCCCCAATAATTGGATACATAGAACCATGGATACCTTTTTGACTTCATGTGTAAGGATTTGAGATTTTGTTCATGGCTGTTGTTGAATCAATGGTTTCTTTAGGGCCAAAGGCATGGTCTTCTTCAATAGAACATTATTCCCAAGGCTTTAAGACACACACACACTACTCAAAACCTCATAATGGTACAGACATCCTCAATATTAGGCCAATGATACCCATAGGAGGTCATGTGGTTGGTGGAAGCAACCTTCTCATCCTTGGATGGCAAGAATCTTCCTTTAGGGCATAAGTTTCAAGTCTCCTCTGATTCTAAGCATGTTCATTGCCCCAAGTCCATAAGATGTAAATACATATCACCATGGATACCATTGTGAGGTGATGGATGGTGCTCTGAGTCATCGGTCATGGCTCTGGATACCACAGCAATTTATTTAGGGCCAAAGACATGGTCTTCTTCCATAGAATATCATTCCCAAGGCCTTGAGACACACACATACTACTCAAAAATGCCCGATGGCACAAAATTCCTCAATCATAAGCTAATGATACTCTCAAGAGGCCATGTATGGTTGTTGGAGGTAGCCTTATTAGCCCTATATTGCTAGAAGATTCCATTAGTGCCCAATATTAATGTCTCCTCCATCGACTGTGTCAATGGACCTAAGGTCAAAGGACCTAGATACATAGCACCATGCATACCCCTAAAAAGTCATGCATGGTGCTTCAAGGCCATGTTCATGTATTTGTATGCCTCAATGATTTATATAGGGACAAATACATGGTATTATCCCCTGAAACATCATTCCTAGGGCCATAGGACACATATGTAAATATCATACTTTCCTCCTGTGACTCCATTCAAGGTCTTGAGAGCCATCCCACTATGCAAAAACCCTCCAACACTTATGCCAAGGATAAACTCTAAAGGGTGTATGTTATGGTTCATGACCTTAGCCATTTCTCATTACCTCAATAATATTATGTTAGGGTATAATTCCCTTAGTTTCTTTCGCAAGCATGGTTGAAGAGCCATCCCTAGTGCACAAAAGTGCATATTACTACTCACGTCCAACTTTAAGGATAATGATATCCTATACAATGCATGATCTCCTAAATGAAAATTTTAGTCGTCACTCTTAGTCCAAGATGCCTAAAATATTTCTTTAGGTCTCAAGTCTTGTGATTCATCCCAGGACTATATATCCAAGGTTATAAGACCCATAGCTAGTGTCATTTATACTAATACTCAGATGCCAAGGATAGCATTGGGAGTTCATAAGGGTATTTCAAAGATTCCCTCAAATCTGAAGGCCCAAGTTTCCTCCTATGATATTATACAAAATCCAAAAACCCATATATTATAGTAGAAACCTCATAATGGCGTTCATGTATGCACTTAGGAGTGAAGAATACCCCCAATAGGTCATGTATAGTGGTTTGAGGTGTTTTTTTTGGCCTCAGATACCCAAAATATTTTATTAGGGGTCAAGGCCTCGGTATCCTCCCTCAAACATGTTAAGGGCCTTGAAACCCATATATATTGCTCGACATTGATACCCCTAATATTAGGTGAAGGATACCCTTTAGAGGTCTTATGTGGTGGTTTGAGCTATACTTGTTAATATTATATGCCTAGAGGTTTCCTCTAAGGCATAAGACCTAGGTTTCCTCCCTTAATCGTGTCTATTCCCCATAGACTTATACATAGTTTTATTTCCTATGTTTCCCCCATATATCCCTATTATAAGGCTGATGGCCATGTTTCCTCTAAAAAATTCATTTGTGTTTTCTCAAGACATCATTATCATCCCTACATGCATAAAAGATTAATTTATCCTAAGGCCCAGGATTCTTCTCTTAACTAGGTTGAGAGCTAGTAGACCTATAGCTAGTGATCAAAACCTTAAAATGGTGTCAATGCCTAGATATAGAGGCTAACAATACTCTCATGAATACATATGCATTGACCATGATTCTTGGTGTCAATGCCCAGATATAGAGGCTAACAAAGATTATTTTAATTCCCAAGGTAGAGGTTTCCTCCTTTGATCATGTCCAGAGATTTAAAAAACCCGTTCCTTGTGCTCAAAACCTAATAACGATACCAATATCCATCAACAAATTTAATAAAATCAATAAAAATATACCCAATAGAATAATCAAATTTCAATTCAAATCACTTTTATCACTATTTTATAATAATAATAAAATAAAAAATCATTTTCTTTAATTATTTGTCAATATTAAGAATATTAGATATTTATTTGCTCAAATAACATTAAAAATTAATAAGTGGATTGAGTTATTTATGAACTAATTATTTGTGAACCAGTGCTCATGATGCAAAGTGTAGAGCCCCTCCTATAGGGTCCTCATGAACTGAATTTGAAACTCAACAACTTGATACAAAAGAGATTAGAAACCATAATTACACGAGAAATGAAATAAATTAAAAAAAAAATAACTTAGCAAATATAGATAAAACCATAACCTGTCAACCCGATTCAGCTGGTCCATTGTCGTTCGCGTCTTCTGTAGGATCCCTCTAGCAAACCTCGTTTAACCATAGGCGAAGCAACCATTAGCTTTGCCACCCAACCATAGGCTCATGCTTTCAGTCGCATGGCCACCCCCAAGCTTTGGGTCGTAAAGCTCACACACACCTTTCAAGAAACTCCTGAATAGGTCTCCCCCCCTCAAGAATTTCTAGCCGAACCCCGATAGCAGCAAGTCGCATCTATCGCAAGAATTACGATATCCATCCAAAAACTACATCCTTTACCCATTCCCAATGCCTTCCATATAAAGGAAAATCTCATGCGACACATGTCGCTTCATGCAAAAATATTTATTTTATTAAATTTCTAATTCAATAAAACTCACCCATCCACATGTCATTTTTTCTAGAAGATGCACCAACATTCCTAAGTTTTCTTACGTTTGTCCCCAAGATACTTCACTTCACTCCTAGATTTGTGGTGTAGGTGGAGTTGACTAGATGTCCACGCTTAGGATTCTATTTTGCTCCTAAACAAAGATTTATATTATTTTTAAATACCCAAAAATATTCTTTTATGTGTAAATGTCTCAAATATTAATTTCTAATGTTTAAAATACTAAAGGGTGTGTGCAAGAAGATGAGGGTCACTTTAGATGCAATGCTACTTTTTCAAAACTCGTTCCTGATACGTAAAACATAACGCGTTTATGATGTTTAGCACCTGCCATGGTAAGACCCGAGCCTAACATGTCATTGGACATGTAGGCTAGGTAACAATAACGCGTATGCGTTATATAACTATAAAACGCGTACGCGTTATATAACTACAAAACGCGTACGCGTTATGTAGTTACAAAATGCGTACGCGTTATGTAAATCTAAAAAACAATTTAAATACACAGTCCTGACGATTGCCGACCACTCGCGGCACCCACGCATCAGAAACGCGAAATTGAACCCAGACGAGGACGGTTTGTGGCCCACTCAAGTATTGGTGTTGCTCGATTTAGCTGGACGGGACAAATTCACCGGTAGATTGTCATCCAATCAGGTAATTCTTTCACCCATACTCTTTTTTTATCATTTTTAACCTAAATTATTATTTTTTTTTGTTTCAAAAAACCTAGTTTTTTAATATTGATAAAATTGGGAATAACCCAATCTTTCATTAAATTCACATCTCCCTCAATCTCCCTCAACCAAGATGAATGAATAATTAAAATGAATCGTTTTTAAAAAACTCAAAAATTCGTAATCCAACCTAAAATTGAAAAAAATAGAACTCGGACCCCCTTTCTACAATGTATCCATCTAAGTCACCCAACACGAGAACACGGGACACGAGTGTCCCCGCCGCCAGCCACAACTCACTAAATATAATGAAAATGAGTGCACTCATGTCTTTTCATTAGCTGGCAAGGTTTCGTATCATGTGAAAATGTTTTGTATCATGTGAAAAGATAATGATACTCTGAACTTATGAGGCACCAATTGGAGAGACTGCGACTACTACTGTGGAATCAGGTGTGGCGACTGCTGGCAGTTTGGCCCCCACTTGCAGTCATTCTCAAGAGATAGGTACATCTGCACCATGCCTGTTTACATCAAATCCAAATACATACAATTATCATATAATGCTGAAACGATTGAAAGAAAATTTATAACAACTGATACAGATAATGCAGTACACCCCATCCCGTAGCTGGTTTTCATAATACCATCCATCCTGGAAGCCCTTTTTGCTGTGGAATAAAACAATCCGAACGAGAATCGAACCCCTGACGAACAGTGGAAAATTTAAAAAGCAAAAGAAGAGAAATTGCTAGAAATGGAGACGAAAGAAAGGTTAGAAAAGAAACAACAACAAATTACTTCACTTCTGATTTCTCAGATGCCTCTGCTTCTCATGTAACACTCTCCTACCGATAGATAAGGAGGCCAATGCCGGCAAAATGTGTCGATGAGTTCGTCAGGACGGGAATTATGGAATATCGGAGAGGGGAAGCATGCCGCAGACCCTTCCTCGAAAGGGATTATGTCAGGCAGCATCTTTGAACTCAATAAAGTTGAGCAAGCACGTCCACAAGTTTGAGTTGGAGATCTATTGGGTGGATGCAGGTGTTGAGTTACCAGTGGTTTTGTGCATCCGGATAGGGTTCGCACATGGAGGTAAAAAGCGGGCCTGAAGCGCGCTCTGAGCCCGCTTCCTTGTAACCAAGCTTCAAATTTGAAGCCTTTAGGGCCCTTCAGAGGTCATTTTACACGTCATAGAAGGCCACTTCAAATTTTACCATGCAAAAAAAATTTAATTTCATGGTAAGCCCTTCAATAATTAAATTAACCACTACTGTTTAAAATTGCAACAGAAGGGTAGCTTCAAATTTCACCCATCAACAGTTTTTAGTGGGAAATTGGGAATGCGACTACTAGCTAGGTGACTTGGGAGTGGGACTCGGTTACTCTCCAATATCCACGTGTTCGATCATCCATGGATCATGGACCATTGGGCCTCTAATAATATCATTGTGCAACTTACGTGGACGGGCTTACACTGAGCAACCCATGGCTTGAATGCTTCGAAGTTCTCGTGTTTGTAGCGAGCGCTTACGTTTTTAACACATTTCATGGCATCAACAAAATTATTAAACCTGGTAGGTGGCTCATACATGTTGTTGCTAGCGGGCTTACCAAGTTACAAGTTATCACATACCAATTCGTGAATGCTGACTCCGTGAGTTAATTGAGTATTCAATGTATAATATATTATGTTAATGTGCCCCCGCGAATTTGGCATTTCAGACAAAATCCACAATCCATAAAATTCTTGTAATGTTGCAGGTTGTTGCTCCTGCCCGTGGCCCCTACCTATAGCCCTGTGTTTTCTTTGTTGTATCAAGTTAATCCTACCGTCTACGGCTCCCAACCTCACACCCTGTGTTTTCTTTGTTGTATCAAGTCAATCCTGCACCTCCCGAGTTCCACCTTTTGTTTTCTTTGTTGTATCAAGTCAATGCTCGAGTTCCATGCTTCCATGGCTCCGACCATCAATATATAATATTGCATGAATAGAAACAAGCTTTTTCTTATACCCCTATTCCACTGTGGTTGAGCTACTTCCAAGTTCTACCTACCCTATCTCCTCCAGTCCTCCAGGATAGTTTGCGAAGCGAAGCTGGCAATGCCAGCCTACCATAAACATATTTAAAGAAATTCGTTTTCTTTGAGGAGCTCAACTTCAAGGCTGACTAGATTTTTGACATCCTATGAATTTACAGGTCTGCTATATATCCACTGAAAAATAAAGCCTCTCAACTTTACTACGTCAGTAAACATTGAAATTTTGATGTACTATTACATTTTCAAATGAAAAGAATAACTTATTATTAATAAAAAAATCAAATCACATTAATATATTAATGAATTTGAATTTAGCTTCCCAATATTAAAATAAATTATACATTTTAAATGATCCACAACCAAATATTATCCTGAGAAGGAAATGGAAAAAAAGGAATTTCCTCAACACAACATGCTATTTCCTTATGATGATGCTTTTACGTTTATGATTACCAACCTTGGAATCAGGTTTGGTTATCCGAAGGTGTAATATCTTCTAAGCTAAGTCAATAGGTAGGGATGTTGGTATTGATATAATTATGACAAAGTTTTATAAAGGATTAGGAACAATTCCGTTGGCTTGTAGATGACATATTTATGGATAAAAAGCTTGTTGTTATGAGATAATGACATCATGCCTCAAAAACATGTCCCATACAATCTAATGTTAATGGGCGCTCTACATAGAAATTGGAATGTCAACATTTGTGAGTACAATAAATATGTGGATGATTTTGGCCTACTACAACTTTAATATATTGAGTGGATTGATAACCTTCACAATTATATAAGAGATTGTAGCTATGACTAGGAGGAGAGTTAACAATGCAACAAAATCAAGTAATCGAATTTTGTGCATAAAATGAACATGAGACTCCCACCAAATTTCACTGAATCTACGTCTTAACAAAAGAACTCATCGTTTCACGGGATTCCACCCCATCAATCCTTTTAACAGTAATGGCCATAACAGTTGCTACAACCCTAGCGCGAGAAAAATCAATCGAGCTACGCATGACAATACTTGAAACCAGACTTTTTGAACTCCCT
This sequence comes from Larix kaempferi, assembly GCA_027924585.1. NCBI lineage: Eukaryota > Viridiplantae > Streptophyta > Pinopsida > Pinales > Pinaceae > Larix > Larix kaempferi. The sequence goes on from BSBM01001063.1 coordinate 5,302,510, forward strand.
ATTACGTCATAGGAATCAATACTACTTTCTCCACAACATGTGGCACCCTCAATATCTTCCATCACCGCAATTTACATTTGATAAAAAACTTGTTTCCAAATAGTAATTACCCCATTCTTTGCTCTAAAAAGGCCTCGGTTAACCTAGAATCCAATCCATGCAACATGAACACATCCATATATACACATAGAATAAATATTAATAAATTTCTCATAGCCCTTCAATAGTGTTCAATATCTCATAGCCCTTCATAGTGAAATGGGACCCCACCCTTCAAATTTGATCCCTGGTCCCCACTAGACACGGTGACCCCCGGAATTATGACACGTAGGACACGGTGACCCCCGGAATTAATATATTTTTAAAATATATTAAAATTTAAAAATATAGACATATAGATCATCCAATAAAATTTAACATTTACAATTACAAATATTCAATAGAAATTACATTTACAATTACAAATATGAAATATTCAATAGAAATTAGATCATTCACAAATCACAACACATTTGTCATTCACAATCACAAAACACAATGAGACATTGAGACACATAGATGCAAACTCATCATTGCCCTGATCCTCCTCCTCCATGCTTGAATCAACAAACTCATCACTGCCTTGATCCTCCTCCTCCTCCTCTCTGCCAATCTGACTAACTTACTTTTTAATTGTCAAATGTTTAATTTTAAGTTTTAAATGTATGTAAGTGAATGCCATTAAATTGCTTATGTGAGTTTGATTTAATACATGTTCAATTTTGAAGAGACGTCATTATATACCATGTATATGTTTCTAATGATTTTCGTATTAATGTCTTTATTGCAGTTGCGGCTATGGATACCAATGCCGAAATATTGATTGAGCTTGCCCAATTGAGGGGCATAAGTGTAGCTTTTAGTGGTGGCGACAGGATTCGCTGTTCACTTGCATCAACCTTGGATGCAATTGTGGACACCATTTCACAATCTACGAATGTCCTATATGATATTGCATCTTACAGAGAAAGAAAAAGACAACAATATGCTGATGGACTAGATTACAATGCAGTAAAAAAGTTGAAAATATCCAAAGAGCTTATATTTGCATTGTTTAGGGACCCTCGGACGGGGGAAATCCCAAATGCAAGCAGGCCACATATCTCCATTGAGTGGTGCACGTTTCAACCATTTGTTGATAACTGGATGGACAGATGGTACATGGTTTTTGATATGCCACCACACAACAACAGGGAAATTCCCTTATATTTCCTTCGAAAGATGTACGCAGAGTTTGTGTTGCATAAACACGTTAACTATTTTGACATCTTACAGTTTCAGGGGATCGGTGGGGGGGATGCCCCAAAACCGACCCAATGCCAGGCTTCGAGACCAGGATCGCCCTATCCCTGCACCTCGCAGGCAGTTGCCTGGGCCAGATGTCCCACCAGCACATCTCATTATTCCGCAGACACGGGATGCATTTTTGAGTTTGGCACGGGCGGTTGTTCGCCATGGCAGGATGGTTCAACATATGGGTGAGGAAGGGACATCTTTCCCTGGTGTGGTACATACACCAGCTCGTCACCATGCAGGACCATCAGCTAGTGCAGGACCATCAGGACCATCCACTAGTGCAGGACCATCAGGACCATCCACTAGTGCAGGACCATCGACTATTCCCCATCCTAGTGCTGATCCTCATGAGTGCACATCATGTGGTCGTCCCTGCTATGGTATTGCCTCAGATGTTTCCTTCAGTGGGTTTTTGAGAGAGGTATGTTGATGGTTAATTGTAATAAATTCTTCATTTATTTTCGTTTTTGTACACATATATATAGTTTGAGCTAATATATTATGTTTGTGAACTTGCAGTTGATGCTTTGTGCCGGCAGTGACACCCCAGAGCCAGATGTTCCAGACTCTATAGGGGGGCATGATGCTACCCATTCGGTAGGCCCATCTTATATACCACCTATTGCCGTATCTCACACCGAGGTAAACATTTTAAAATTTCAGTTTTTTAATACTTGTTAATTTGTTAATTTCCACATACTTTACATTTTAGTTCATTAATGCTATCTACGGTCTAATATTTACAATTATTAAACTTGCAGATGGCAGATCCTTCACAGGGGCAAGGTAATGTGGAGGTAGTACCCATGGTCATACCGTCCCCTGAAACGTTTGGGCTCCAGGTAAACAATTAAAAATGACATTTTTTAAATACATGTTTGTTTGTTGAATCATGCATGTCTAACTACATGAACACTTGCTGACTGTAGGCACCATCCGACACATCTGGCCCATTGCCTGGATTTGCATCTCCCTCCAGGCCATTCGTGAACAAGGGTCGTGTGTATGTGAGGCGTTCTACTCCTAGAAAGACTCCAGCTGCCCACGACCATGGGCTTACTCACACCATGGTAATGTATATCCTTCGATGATATTTGTTGTTTAACTTGAAATCCAGTGCATAAATCATTTTTGTTAATGTTTGAATTGCATGTTTACTACATCAGGAACCCGAGTTGTCTACTGAGAGCCTTGCATCGATGGTTGATGCAGCAGTTAGTGCCGCATCTGCAGTGGCGACTGATCACACACAGGTATGTAACTATTTCAACATTATCTTTACATAGTTTATTATTGTTGGACCTATTGTTTATTCATGCATTTCTAACTATTTCAACATTTTTTCATTGTAGCCACCACCAGCAGGAGCAGTGCCTGGCCCCCCTGGTTCAACCATCCTAGATGTTCAACTGACGGCTCCATCTGCTACACAAGCAACGCAATCTCCTTTGTCAGTTGAGGTGAGATGTCCTTCAGTGACCAAGTGTTTCATGCACTTTCCATGCACCAGTTGATAATTGTTGAGATAATGTATTAGTGTACATAGTTAGTTGAATTTAACAATTGATATTTAATTTGCAGGATCCAGGGATGCACATTGATCCTAGGGATGTGCCTAGAGGATCAACATCGGGAAAGAACAAGAGAAAGCTTGAGTTTTGATAGTTTTGGATAGTTTTGGACACATGTGCTTTTGGATACTTTTGTATATATATGTACTTTTCGATACATTCATTTTTGGAGACATGTACATTGACTTTATTGTGCATGTAATTTTGGAGACATGTACATTGACTTCATTGGATACATGTACTTTTCGATACTTTTGGATATACATGTACTTTTGGAGACATGCATTTTTGGAGACTTTTGGATATACATGTACTTTTGGATATATATGTACTTTTGGATACATGTACTTGTGTCAATCTAATGTGTTGATTTGTGTGGATTATCTATTACTCATGAATGCACTATGTCAAAAGAACAAACTATTATATTCAAAGGTTTCAACGAATTCACTACATGCATGCACTAATTGGTATCTAATTAAAATTTGTGATTTTGGATGATCATTACAAGTTATGTCAAAGTTCTTGCTCGTGTAATTTAATCAAACTAAATGCAATACAATGTTTTCAAGGTTTCAACGAACTCACTCATGCACACCCATTGCCATCAACTACCAATGAAAGTCTAACATTATGAGGTTCTTCTTTAAAAATGGGTAATATTTCCTTGATGATCGTAAATTGAGAACCATTTGTAGCCACTCATATAATACCATCTTCACTTATCTTTGTACATGATAATCCATATAATGTGCTATGTTTTTTAACCTAAACAATCATCAAAAACCTAGAATTATAGGGATATGACAAAGAACCTTATGGGGCACCGTATATATTAACCTTGTGTATACATTAGGATCTTTGTCATACCATTGTTTGAAATGTCATTCAATACCTTCAATTTTATCAACATCAAATTAGTAGACAAAGTGACCCATCTTTGATCTCTTGTATAGGCCTTTGTGTGCCTTATCAATAAGATGTACATCATGAATATTATCATAGGTCTCATACATAGGTGCATCCTCATCCATGCAAACAAAGGTGTCATGGATCAACCTATTATCCCTTTATTCTCAATAATATTAGTATCATTATCTTCCATAGGATCAAATTCAACTCCATCACCCCCATTATTACTACTCTAGATTACAGCCTTAGGAGTTTTGATCATGTGTTTTTGTCTCTTTAGGAGTTTTGAAATATTATACTCTTTCCAAAATAATATGGAAGTTCAAATATTTAAAAGTGGCTTAAATTATAAAATGGGCGGAAATTCACCAAGTGTCCCTGAACGGCATTTTCATGCGACTTGCAACTCGACATAACTCGGAAACCGGACGTCGGACCGACGAACCATCGACTCCGTTGGTCTCCTGGCGTGCGATTACCTCTAGGGGCCCTCTCCCTCGTCTCCCCATGGCCCAGCAGCTTCATTGTGCATTCATTTCGTAAACTAGGGTTTTGCTCAGTGTAATTGCATGCAATCTCGCATTGGTGGGTCAACTCTGCAAAGACCTCCCCCGAGCCAGTGTTGGTAGTGTTCCCACATCGGCATTGCCCACACACACTTGTGGGAGTCAACGGCACGCAATCTTCCTGCTCCGTTTGCTTTTTGGCTCCCGGACGGAAATTCACCAAGTGTCCCTGAACGGCATTTTCATGCGACTTGCAACTCGACATAACTCGGAAACCGGACGTCGGACCGATGAACTGTCGACTCCGTTGGTCTCCTGGCATGCGATTACCTCTAGGGGGCCCTCTCCCTCGTCTCCCCATTTCCCAGTGGATTCATTGTGCATTCATTTCGTAAACTAGGGTTTTGCTCAGTGTAATTGCATGCAATCTCGCATTGGTGGGTCAACTCTGCAAAAACCTCCCCCGAGCCAGTGTTGGTAGTGTTCCCACGTCGGCATTTCCCACACACACTTGCGGGAGTCAACGGCACGCAATCTTCTTGCTCCGTTTTCTTTTTGGCTCCCGGACGGAAATTCACCAAGTGTCCGTGAACGACATTTTCATGCAACTTGCAACTCGACATAACTCGGAAACCGGACGTCGGACCGACGAACCGTCGACTCCGTTGGTCTCCTGGCGTGCGATTACCTCTAGGGGGCCCTCTCCCTCGTCTCCCCATGGCCCAGTGGCTTCATTGTGCATTCATTTCGTAAACTAGGGTTTTGCTCAGTGTAATTGCATGCAATCTTGCATTGGTGGGTCAGCTCTGCAAAAACCTCCCCCGAGCCAGTGTTGGCAGTGTTCCCAAGTCGGCATTGCCCACACACACTTGTGGGAGTCAACGGCATGCAATCTTCCTGCTCCGTTTGATTTTTGGCTCCCGGACGGAAATTCACCAAGTGTCCCTGAACGACATTTTCATGCGACTTGCAACTCGACATAACTCGGAAACCGGACGTTGGACCGATGAACCGTTGACTCCTTTGGTATCCTGGCGTGCGATTACCTCTAGGGGGCCCTCTCCCTCATCTCCCCATGGCCCAGTGGCTTCATTTTGCATTCATTTCGTAAACTAGGGTTTTGCTCAGTGTAATTGCATGCAATTTCGCATTGGTGGGTTAAACTTGCTCACCTTGCAAACATCATCCATCAAACAGAAATGTGATGGAGTTGAAATCAATGGATTGCTTGTCACAATAGGCATTCATAAGTTTGCATAATTGCATACTCCTCTTAATCCCTAAAAATACTTCATTCCCATCTTGCAGATCCCAAACAATGTCAAAGGTAAGAAGGATTTCCATATAATCCACATATATGTTTTTTTTCAAATATATTTTACATGGAAACATAGCAAAATGGAATCTAATATTTCGTTTGCATTGGGAAGAAAAGATTGGCAAGGCCAACATTGGCTTCCTTTTGGATAAATATCTCCATTTATAATTCCATAGATTTATACAGTTGTCTTAATCCTAACTGTATACATTGCATGAGAATAAACACCATCAATCTCATTTTTGAGACTTGGTTGTCATGTTAATGCAAATGTAAATGTAAAGGTTGCCTTTACAAGACTTTTGAAACTGAGTGTGGGAAAGGGGATCATGATCGAGATGTTGTGTGCATAAAAATTACATTCTGCAGGTAAAAATGGAAGTTTATGAGAAATTCTCTCATTAGTTACACAAAATCTATTGTTGAATGGTGTTCTTCAATAATTGTAGATGGAACAAGAAGACGAGAAGAGGACTCAATAAGGAAAGGACATGTGCAAAGATATTTTTGGGAGGTGGTTGATGTAGATCAGTCACATAGAATAATGCATGGAATTTGTGGATTTCATTTAGTTTGAAACTCAAACAATGTTATAGTAGAAATATGGACAAGAAAATTCTATCACTCCCCATTATTCTAGGTATAAATATTGAATTATCCTAGTTGGATGAGGACTAATCAACCATTTCACCACATTATGATCATGTCTCAAATCTTGTACAACCAAGTTTAGGGAATATGAGATTAAATCTTATCAACTAGCATGAATACATTACATTTTGTCTATTTAGTGGACTCACACGTTGGAACTGATGTTTTTTAAAATGAACATATATGCAATGGTTTCCCTGAAAGATAATGAATGGGGCACTCACTATTTGTTGGCATGTTCCTTAAAGGCGAACCAAACCCTCATGTCTCACTAATAGATGACAATGGTGATCAACTTGTAATCAGTTTGATGGTTATTAAAGGATAATATCTAACACTAGATGACCAAACATGGAAGAAGGTTGGTTATGTATTTCAAGATTAGACTAGGTGAATCTATATACCACTTTACAAACTTAGTTTTCGATACAAACCTCAAACTACAAACAATGCCAAGGAAGCACCCATCAAAGGTATGATACTTCAAGCCTCATTGTGAACATGAAAAGTTAATGGAGATCATTAGTAATAGACATGATCGAAATGGTCTACTTAAATGACCATAGGTAAGTAGATAAGTAAGATTGCCTAACATGGTCACTCTTGTGTTATATTCCAAGGTATATGGGTTGTTTGTTATTTTTGTTAATTTTTCAATTCATTTATGTAGATTACTCATATTAAATTGTTCATAATGAATTAGTCTAATAATGGTGTCCTTGTATGTGTCCAGATCATCCAAAGAATCATAAGCACATGAAATCCCATCAATAAGAACAATGGTCTTTTTCAACACCACCAAAGAAAAAATCAGAAAAATGAAATGACCTACTTCAAAAATTATTTTATTACTTATTGTGCATGGTCCATCAAACAAAAGGTAAACAAACACAATCATATGGCCTACAATGTAGGTCTTTTGATGCTCTATTTCACAAGGTTTTAACAAACACACTTGTTGTGATCATCATTAAAGTCTACAATTTCTTTCAATGAATGTGCAAAATTGACCTAACAACATAGGAAATTGAAAACCACATCCATTGAAAGGAATAATTCAGTTTTTTTTGTCATGAATTAATTTACTATCATGGATTTATGGCTCCCGGCAGTGTTCCCACGTCGGCATTGCCCACACACACTTGCAGGAGCCAACGGCATGCAATCTTCCTGCTTCGTTTGCTTTTTGGCTCCCGGACGGAAATTCACCAAGTGTCCCTGAACGACATTTTCATGCGACTTGCAACTCGACATAACTCGGAAACCAGACGTCGGACCGACGAACCGTCGACTCCGTTGGTCTCCTGGCATGCGATTACCTCTAGGGGGCCCTCTCCCTCATCTCCCCATGGCCCAGTGGCTTCATTGTGCATTCATTTCGTAAACTAGGGTTTTGCTCAGTGTGGGAGTGTGCAATTTTTGCACACAGGGGTCAACTTTGGAAAATCATCCACCGGGCAAGTATGGCTAGTGTTCCTAGCCCGAACCTGTCTAGACACACCTGCAGGACTCCCCAGAACCCGGTTTTGTTGCATGGTTGGAGTTCTATGCCCCCGGTAGGTATCCAGCAGGTGTCCCTGAAGGCCTTCTGGTAGTGAGACGGGACGAGCCATAGAATGAAGACCGTGGCTCGGATCGACAAACCGTCGACTCCGTTGGATTCAGCACACCGGGATAGTGCCAGGGGTGCCCCTCCCCTCCTACCCGGTGGCCCATGTGTCACCTTGCAGGTCCATCTTGGAAACTAGGGTTTTGCTCAGTGTGGGAGTGTGCAATTTTTGCACACGGGGGTCAACTTTGGAAAATCATCCACCGGGCAAGTATGGATAGTGTTCCTAGCCCGAACCTGTCTAGACACACCTACAGGTCTCCCCGGAACCCGGTTTTGTTGCATGGTTGGAGTTCTATGCCCCCGGTAGGTATCCAGCAGGTGTCCCTGAAGGCCTTCTGGTAGTGAGACGGGACGAGCCATAGAATGAAGACCGTGGCTCGGATCGACGAACCGTCGACTCCGTTGGATTCAGCACACCGGGATAGTGCCAGGGGTGCCCCTCCCCTCCTACCCGGTGGCCCATGTGTCACCTTGCAGGTCCATCTTGGAAACTAGGGTTTTGCTCAGTATGGGAGTGTGCAATTTTTGCACACGGGGGTCAACTTTGGAAAATCATCCACCGGGCGGGTATGGCTAGTGTTCCTAACCCGAACCTGCCTAGACACTTTGGAAACTAGGGTTTTGCAGGTCCATGATGATGATGATGGTGATGATGATGAAGATGTTGATGATGATGGCTTGGTCTAAGGTGGTGCTCTCAACTAGCTAATTCATTATGAAATATTTAACAAGACATGAATTAAATTTAATATAAGTGTATTGTTTAATATAGTGAGCATGAATTGAATTAATTTTGTTGGGTGAAGCCAATAACCAACATCATGAACATAATATAATTTTAGGGTTTACTGATCATATGTAAAAAATGGCATATTCATAAACCTGACATACAAGAGAACTTTTGGCATATTTATAAACAACGTAAACGTAAATTTGGCATATCAAGAATGCAAAATTGACATATTCATATGAAACATACATGTGAAAATTGAGCATATATCAATATTCAATTACAAATAGTATAAATAATATAGTATTAAAAGTATGTAACGTACCTCATCATGCTAGATCCCACCTATTATCATACAACCAAGCCCTCCGGATCATCTCTTATACTGATGGTCTCCATTAGTCTCTCGTGCTCTGTATCCGGTAAGAAGTAGCGTACCTTCGATGTATTTCGACTAGGCATTGTTCGTACCTGAAGGTTTGTGCCAATGATTAAGTTGGTAAAGTGATACACACTTGCACCTGGTTTGTAATCCCTGTAAACATATCCACCCTTCTTTCTTCCATTGCTGTCCCGTGTCAAGTATTCACCTTTAACAACCATAGACCCAGTTGGAAAGTGGTTGTTTTCATTGTCAGTCATGGACACAATGAGGGTTTGCTTTCCATCTATACAGCGTGCCAACCAGTATTCATCACCCCATTCAGTATCTTTTGAGGCAACCACTGCGTATATGTGCCCTGCATTATATGATTGTAGGTATATGATCAAAATATTTTTCGTGCGATACAAGGCCATTAATGTGCATTTGAAGACTACGTAAACAAACAAAAAATGTTAAGGAAATGCATCATACCAGGTTGTACAAGGTCTGCGACATGATCAAAATCTGCAGAAATAGATGATTGGTCTTCTTCCAACGGAGTTAACTCAACAATTGCACGCTGATCAAGTGGAAGTGATATGCGATCCCATCCATCAACCCAATCCAATGATTCACACCCATCCCAGTCACCATCACAACAAGGCGGGCAAAAACAAGCGAGTTTTCTGGTCCAAATTTCAAATACTGGGTTATCAGAGCTTCGAACCGAATGAAAGCCACGAGGCCCAGGCACAGTCTTGCATTCCCATGCATGTGAACGATCTATGTCTACCACCTCCCAAAAAAATCTCTCCACATGTCTCTTTCTTGTGGATTCTACTCGCATAGTTGATTCCTCTCCCATTACTGACGTGCACCACCTGACTATAGATTGAGCATTTAGAATAGTAGATTCTGTAGATACTTTCAATTCCTCTCTTCGTAGGGCTGTTTTGACACATGCTCCGGCTCCATCATGCTCTCCTTTACCATGCACAGTCTCAAAATAGTTCCACATATGTGGCACTTTGTAGTTTTTATGCAATGAACACAACCACTGAAATATGCGTGCATTTTTGAACTTACCAGCACACCCATCAGACCAAATCTAATGTCGGTCCATCTGTATGTTCCTTCCCTTCAAGTGATCATAGAACATGATGAAGCAATGACGTACATAGTGGAAGTCGTGGCACCTATCATCACTTATGTAGAAGTGATATTCCTTCAGAATTTCTCTTTGCTCTTCAGTGCTATTTGGGCCATGCCTATATGTGATATGGACCATCAAGGAAACCTGCTCAGAGTGATAATACTGACTTTGGATCTCATTTTGAGGTTGCAGAGTGTAGTTCTCGGAAAAATCAACAACTGAAAGTATAGTACCAAGGGGAAATGTATCTCTGCATATTCTAAACTTCTCATCCTGCAATCGTGCCACGTGGACATGTTGAACATATTGATGTGTCTTTTCAATAAATTCCTTGATGAAGTCACTAACTTGTACCTGGTGACACAAAATGATCTCAATGTCAGTTTTTTGTTGTAAGTAAGGATTGAAATGTAACCGTTACAACATAATTTTATAGATATAAATGCATACCTGAGATGTCACCAATTGTATTTTTTTGCTTTCTTTCCCTGGGACTATTTCATAGTTGATATATTTGAAACTTTTCATGTCTGTAACCATTTTCCCAAATTCACTGTCTCCATTCTCGTGCATACATTGGCTCAATAATGCCATTCCATCACAGTTGGAGCATGTTCCATCCAAACAAGATTTTGCATAGTATGTTTGCCCCTCGGGCCTATTGTACATGATGCTATGAATGAATTCTCTTGATGAAGTCGGTGGTATTGTCATGGAGCAATCCTGCACAATGTTAGTATGCAACACACGACGAATGTACAAAAATGTTTCATAGTAATATTCATATTCTACATGGTATCTACAACAACAAGTGTTACGAAGAGTATTTATTCTAACATACCATGGCTTAGATTTCTCAAAAGATCTTTGCCCCAAGTTCAATTGTCTATGCTCAATCTTAAATTTCTCGTAAAGCTCTGTCTGTGTTATATCAAGAAGATGCTTAGTATGTGGTTCACGATCCTTTGAACCCCTTCTTAGTTTTAGTTCATCCTTTCGGTTTGAAGAAGGCCTTGTGTGATCATGCCAAAAACTATGCACTAGTCCCTTTACTGCATCAACTAGCTTCATGTCACGACGTGGCAACCGACCAACAAAGGCCCAAAAATCTGTCTGATCGGTTGTGTCAAGATGTTCTCTTCTAATAGAATACCTATGGAGGGTTTTTACATTCAAATTAACTAGTTCGGATGTAGGCCTGAGAATACGAAGGGCCCTGGTGTTCTTATCTGCAATTGATTGTGACAACACACGACGAGCAGCATTGCGGTCCTTTGAACGTGTGTTCTTACCAATTTTACCAAATGCATCTACTAGGATTTTAACTATATGAGAACTTGGTTCAGAATTCTTTATCATCTTTATCCCTAACTTTTTCCTAACAACATTCATGCTCCTAGATTTTAACAATGATAAAAATAATCTACATTTATCTCCATCACATTTAGAAACAAAATATTTATCAAGTATCTGTTGAGTTTGATAAGCAATACTACGTTTAGATAGCGTACCTTCAATGGAATTCATAAGTCTTTCATCAACTTGTATACGCTTCGGAGTTCTTCGACGTGTGCTTGCTAATGGAGGTAAGGGGGTTGGATTTGTACCATGTAGCGCATCACCAAGACGCTGTGGCGTTTCAGTAGTAGCTTGGTGTCCTTCATTCTCTTCCTGGTAGTTGGATGGTGGAAGTCCAACATCCTCATCCATGGTCTGTGGAAGTCCAACATCCCCTTGTGGAAGTCCAACATCCCCTTGTGGAAGTCCAACATCCTCATCGATGGTGTGGATAACATTCTCTTCTTCAACAGTAGGCAAAATGTCCAATGCCTCTCTGACTTCATCGCTTGTATAACCACATCCGGATAGCAAATTGGGTGTTTCTTCGTGAGCTTCATCTTGAGATGGTAACTTATCACTTTGACTTGAAGTGGGAATTAAAACATCCCCTAATGAGCACCTACGTTTTGCTTCTTGATTACTTCCATGTGGTGCTTGTTCAACAACTATTGTGGAAATTGAAGGTCCCTCTTGTCGTGGATTAATAGGATGAACCATGGTATCCTCTACAATTGGATTTGGATTAGTTTCCAAAGAAAGCCTCCGATTCATCATGTATATTCTTTTCTTTTCTTTCTCTTCTTCAATGACTTCTTGAGATCTCTTCTTCCTTGTTGATTTGTTTACTCGGTTACGTGCATTCCCCATCACCACAATGATCAATTCAATATAGTTTGTTTTTGTTGCTCCTCAATTACAAGCTCTTCAATAATAAGCAAATGGAAGTTCTTCCTTGTTGGTCTTGAAGCTTGATATCTTATCTTGTGTGCTCCTCAAATATAAGCAAAATGAATCTTTCAAAGGCCTTATCTTTGGTGTTCTTCAATTGGAGATTCTTCAAGCTTGCTAATTATTTTCTTCAAATATGGCCATATAATCGAACACCACAGTGAGCAACCATGAAAGATGTCCTCAATGCTGCACCTGCATAAAAAAAAATGATGGAGTTGGTGTAGAATGTGAAAATTTTCAGACGCGGGCTCGTGCTGTTCGAAAAATCGCGGGATTATTGCTTTCGTTCGGACAGAGTGAAGTTGCTCTCAGACAGCAACAGGCCATTATTTCTGGAGTTACAAAACGCGTACGCGTTATATAAATACAAAACGTGTGCGCGATATGTAGTGAAAAAACGCGAACGCGATATAGTCAAGCACAATTAATAGGTTAGGTGCACGGCTAGGGCAACGAACAAAATCAAAGAAAACTAATAATTTATACGATTGCATACAAAACAAATGTTTTGTATGGTTTAATACCTCCTAGCTCTCTCCCAATAATCCCTAGATACCCCCTATCTCTTTCTAAATATCTGTCCCTCATTCTCCCTACATGTTTCTTTCATGTTTCTTTCTCTCCCTTCAGCCATGTCTCTACCACCCCACTCTCCATCTCTCCACCTTCTCTTTATCTTCGTCATTATCCCTCCCTATAGCACTCTCTCCCTTCTTCTCCCTTAATCACTAACCCTCTACGCCTTTATCCCTCCCCCCTGCCCTCTCTGTCTTACCTTGTTCCTAGAGCCCCTCCCCCATAAAGGCCTTTAGACCCTCTTCTAAACATTAATCCCTAAGTGCATAAGTGCACAAGATGATGATGAGGAGGAGGGTGATGACAATGAAGATGATCATGATGTAGATGAAGATGATAAAGATGATGCGGAGGAGGAGGGTGATGACAATGAAGATGATCATGATGCAGATGAAGATGATAAAGATGATAATGTTGATGAAGATGATGGTAATGATGATGAAGATGTTGATGATGATGGTGATGAAGATGTTGATGATGATGGTGATGATGATGATGATGAAGATGATGGTGACATGATGGTGATGTTGATATGATGAGGAAGATGATGATGATGATGGTGATGATGGTGATGATGATGAAGATGTTGATGAGGACGATGATGGAGATGAAGATGATGATGATGAAGAAGATGATGATGATGGAGATGTTGTGTTGATGGGGAACCTAGAGATGACAATGATGATGAAGATGGTGATGGTGATGGTGATGACGATGAAGATTTTGATGATGATGCTGATGGCGATGATGATGAAGATGTTGACGATGATGGTGATGGTGATGTTTAGATGATGATCATGATGATGTTCAGAAGATCATGATGGTGATGATGGTGATGATGATGGAGAAAATGACAATGATGGATATGTTGATGAGGAACCTGCAGATGCCAATGATGATGATGATGGAGATGTTGATGAGAAACCTACAGATGCCAATGATGATGGTGATGACGATGAAGATGTTGATGATGATGTTGCTGGTAATGATGATGATGATGATGATGATGATGAAGATGATGGTGACATGATGGAGATGTTGATCTGATGAGGAAGATGATGATGATGATGATGGTGATGATGATGAAGATGTTGATGATGATGATGACGGTGATGAAGATGATGATGATGAAGAAGATGATGATGATGGAGATGTGTTGATGGGGAACCTAGAGATGACAATGATGATGAAGATGGTGACGGTGATGACGATGAAGATTTTGATCATGATGCTAATGGCGATGATGATGAAGATGTTGACGATGATGGTGATGGTGATGTTTAGATGATGATCATGATGATGTTCAGAAGATCATGATGGTGATGATGGTGATGATGATGGAGAAAATGACGATGATGGATATGTTGATGAGGAACCTGCATATGCCAATGATGACGATGATGGAGATGTTGATGAGGAACCTACAAATGCCAATGACGATGGTGATGACGATGAAGATGTTGATGATGATGGTGTTGGTAATGATGATGATGATGATGATGATGATGATGATGAAGATGAAGATGATGGTGACATAATGGAGATGTTGATCTGATGAGGAAGATGATGATGATGATGATGGTGATGATGATGAAGATGTTGATGACGATGATGATGGTGATGAAGATGATGATGATGAAGAAGATGACGATGATGATGGTGATGAAGATGATGATGATGAAGAAGATGACGATGATGGAGATGTGTTGATGGGGAACCTAGAGATGACAATGATGATGAAGATGGTGATGGTGATGACGATGAAGATTTTGATGATGATGCTGATGCTGATGATGATGATGATGATGATGATGATGAAGATGTTGACGATGATGGTGATGGTGATGTTCAGATGGTGATGATGATGATGATGATGATGATGATGGAGATGTTGATGAGGAAGGGGGAGATGACAATGATGATGAAGATGTTTATGGTCATGAAGATGATGATGATGGTGATGGTGATGATGATGGAGATGATGGAGATGATGGAGATGGCGATTAAGATGATGATGATGATGATGATGGTGAAGATGATGATGATGGAGATGTTGACCTGATGACGATGAAGATGATGATTATGGTGATGATGATGAAGATGTTGATGCTGATGATGATGGTGATGAAGATGATGATGATGGAGAAGATGATAATGATGGAGATGTTGATGAGGAACCTACAAATGCCAATGATGATGATGATGATAGTGATGACAATGAAGATGTTGATGATGATGGTGATGGTAATGATGATGAAGATGATGATGATGATGGTTATGGTGATGGTGGTGTTTAGATGATGATGAAGAAGATGATGGTGACATGATGGATATGTTGATCTGATTCAAGGAAGATGATGATGATGATGATGATGGTGATGATGATGAAGATGTTGATGATGATGATGATGGTGATGAAGATGATGATGATGAAGAAGATGATGATGATGGAGATGTTGATGTTGATGGGGAACCTAGAGATGACAATGATGATGAATATGGTGATGGTGATGGTGATGGTGATGACGATGAAGATTTTGATGATGATGGTGATGGTGATGATGATGAAGATGTTGATGATGATGGTGATGGTGATGTTTAGATGATGATCATGATGATGATAATGATGATGGAGATGTTGATTTGATGAGGAATATGATGATGATGATGATGATGGTGATGATGATGAAGATGTTGATGATGACGATGATGGTCATGAAGATGATGATGATGAAGAATATGATGCTCACAACTCCCTCTAGTCTCTCTCTCCCCAACCATCAATCTCTCTCTCTCTATCTCTCAAACACACACACATACACACACATTATGTCACTTTCCATTCTCAAACCCATCCCCCCTCCATCCATATCTATCTCCAACTTTCTCCCTCCATCCCTCACCCTACCTTCTCTCCCTCCCTCTCTCATCGCCTGTCTCTCACCTTCTATCCCTCCCTCATCTTTCCCTCAACCTATCCCAATCTCTCCATCACTCCCTCTCTCTCCATCGCCACCACTCTCTGCATGTCTCCCACCAACACTTTCTGTCCCTCCCTTCCTATCTCTTATTTCGTTCTATCCCCATCTATCTCTCACTCCCTCCAAATCCATTCCTCCCCATTGTCCCTCTCCCTCCCTCGCTCTATGTCTCTCCCCCCCTTGTATTCTTTATTTCTCTCTCACATCCCCCTTGCCTCCATCCATTCCCCCTTGTCACTCAAGTCTCACTTTCAACTTCTAACCCTATACCTCTTTAGAACCTATTCTACTCCTAATAGTGCTCTCAAGCTCCACTTCCCTTCACCCCCTGTAGCCCATCATGTTCTCATTCCCTTCATCTCTCCCCACTCAAGCTTCCAACATCCTTCTAAGCCCTTGACCCTTTCCCACCCCTATTAAATATTAACCATAGATTTCCTTGACCCTTCCCCACCCCTTCTCAAATATTAAACAAAAATTCCCTTGACTTCCACACCCCCTCTTTCTCAAGTATTAAACATGTATTTTAAGATTTGAATAACGCGAGCGCGTTTTGTAACTATATAACGCGTACGTGTTATGTAGTTATATAACGCGTACGCGTTAAGTATTGATATAACGCGCACACGTTATTTAGTTATATAACGCGTACGCGTTATTTAAATCTAAAAGCGCGGCAATATTTTTGAATTTAAACAGGCCGAGTCGCATGCTCACATGTCAACAATAATCCTATGTGTATGCTTTGGAGTTTGCTTCGGTAATTCCAAACCTGTGCTATGTTAATGAAAAACCAAAGCTAATTGGGTATTTCTTCCAGTTTCTGGAGAAGCCTGTGCTTAGCCACTCATTACAATATGCTACACACAGTCATTTTTGACGAAATCTTAGACACAAATAGCATTTTTTCTGCAGATTCCAAATATGTAACTTTTATTTTGAAATATTAATTTTTCCTATTTTCTTTCAATTTCTTTTCTGTCCTACCTCCTTAACTCGTGAAACACATTGTTAGTGTTTCTTCCATAACTTTTTCAATTCTCAATCATTTCAAAAAAAAATTGTATGGTGCACAAGAGGACACTAACCTCCACGTTCTATGAAAAACCCATTTCAAGATTTTTGCATTAAGACCTTCAAAGGCTCTACCCACAAAAGAGGTACTATTTTTGAGGTTTGATCACTTAGACAATTATAAAAAAATTATAAAATTACTAATTTAATTTTCGAAAAATAATGACGCACAAGTGCTATGTGTTCTCTACATGCATACCGATTTTTGTAGCTTGATTCCATCATTTAAGCCCTCAAAGGCTCTACCCACAAAAACATATACCTTATCATTTGCCTGAAAAATAAAAAGTGTCTGTTAGGAAAAATGAAACTTGACATAGCTATGCAAATTTTCAATACATAAAAGTTATATATTCAGAAACGTGATTCAATTTCCTACATTTCATCTTTTTTACTCAATGCAAGATATTTTCCGTAAGTAAATCAAAAAATCCAAGTAAGTTGAGGGATGCCTGCTTTTTCAGTTTTCTATTGCATCTAACGTGCCAAAAGTGACCCTCATTAGCTTGCACTGACCCTAAAATGCATTTTTCTAAGTAAATGCTCTAGGTGCAATATATACGTTTTAATGCCATTAAGTCAACAATCATTTTTACTAGGATCCCGTTGCCGTGCCGTTGGGCCTCCCCGTTCCTTAACTTCATTTCTCCGACATGGCACCACTCCGTCGAGATCCGTCATCTGCCATTCCCATTTCTCGGCAAGGTACCACATCGTCAGGTCCTTGTGTCCACTCTTTCTGTTCTCGGCAGGGTACTGCATCGTCGGGCCCTTCTGCCGCCATCCTTTCATTTTGACTTCCAGGAACTTCATGTAGGGATTTTAGGAGTCGTTACCTTCTATCCTCCATCTACACGCTATTAGGGACTAATGACGTTGAGGAGTAAGTCTATCCTTATTGCATGCCCCTCAACTCCTACGTGACCAAATCCGTTGTGATCCACTCGGACGACCTCACGCTTCTCCCGAGTAAGCGGATCAATGCTTCTCTACTCATGCATGGCCTTCCATCAGAAGTCAACACCGTCATTGTTCTTCCCATGTGTGATT
The DNA here is from genome assembly GCA_027924585.1 of Larix kaempferi. Classification (NCBI taxonomy): domain Eukaryota; kingdom Viridiplantae; phylum Streptophyta; class Pinopsida; order Pinales; family Pinaceae; genus Larix; species Larix kaempferi. The sequence goes on from BSBM01001063.1 coordinate 5,320,635, forward strand.
AACCTGTACTTTACGACCCTCAATTTCCCTTGTGTGTCCGTCGGCTAACCGTTTCGCCTGCCGCTACACACATTTCTCACAAATATATATTAGTAGTACCGCCCTCAATTATAATAATTTGATTCATAAATCTGCTACTTCGTTAAGCATTTATAGTTTACTCAAAACATTACTCATTCATCTAATCAGAAATGCATTTTGTCAATATTTACTATCTTGGTTCTCATCACATAATCAATCATACAGCTAGTCATTAAGCATCATTCACATGTACATTTTTCATTTTAATCAAAGTTAATTGTTAAACAACATGTAATCATTCATTTACTTCAATTATCCAGATACACATATATTATTATTTTATTGATTCACAATCAATTGTAGTCATGAACATACTCAAAATTAAATCAAAGGGTCATTTTATAAATGTTTCAATCAGTTGGGTCACTCAACAGGTGCCCTCAAGGTCTATGGTAGTCTACGGGCACTACATACACCCCTCCTTATATAGAACTTCGTCCCGAAGTTAAATTTTTTCTTGTACTTTCGATATTAGGCTTTACTTTAATATCCTATTTTCATCTTCATGTCATTCTATTCAAATTTTCTCCAACAATCATGGCTATAAGCACAAGTGATTCAAGTCATTAGTTCCTATATCATCCAGTACGGTTACAATACACCCTCAGGAACTTAATCGTAACTTCGTCTCATATCAATGCGATAATACTTTCCATAATTATCAGTCCCAAGTGGATTTCTTATATCTCTTATTCGTTCACCTGGGTCTAAGATGTTGAAATTTCCAATAAGCTGCATTGCTTCAATAGCCACCCAATAATTTATCGACATAACAAATCCAAGTAAGGTTTTAAATTTATTTGGTTATTTTCTCTTCGAGACAAGTCACGGTTTTTAACAAATAAGGAGAGACCCCCTAATAGTCCAAAAACTAAAATTCAAAAAGACTACTTCCGAATCTCCAAATGTTTTAATAATGTTGGTTCTCAATAAGATAGGGTTCGAGTCGTCGAAATTTAGTCACTTAGTCGAAATTGTTAAAGCTTATCTCTTAGTCCTTCATCAGTAACATCATGTCCCAGTTAATGATCTTATCACGTCCTTACCTCATTTCATCATTTCTATTTCCATAGGATTTCTTTGTCAGCCCCATCAAGTCATTCTATGTTCGTTTTCTCAACCTCATCAACTTCTATCTCGGGCTAGTCATATTTTCATCAAGGGTTGACTATGTCCTCGGGTTAGCTGCATTACTTTCGGTTCATTGTGTTGATCTTCTCCATGCTTCGTTTTACATATGTCATCTTCATTCCCCCTCCATTGAGGTGGACTTTCCAAGTTAATCATCCTTCGTTTACCATTGTCATAGTCATGTCGAATTTGTACTTCTTCAATCTCTTCTCAACAACATTGTCATGCTGGGAAAATTAGCGTCGTTGGGCTTAGTTCCCTATGCTAGTAACATTGATAGCCCGTTTTTCAAACATCAAGTCCGTTTCACTTCCTTGATAAACTGTTGAAGTCTCGTCAATCTGAGCATCCCATTTTATTATGTCTTTTATCACTATACAATATAGACAATATTCATGTAACCATTTTAAGGGGAAAAAAATATTCATGTGACCATTTTAAGGGGAAAAAAATATTCATGTACTTCTATTCCTACCCCCTGATTTAGATGACACACGTTGAAAATAATAACTATATATCATACTGCCATTCACCCAAAATATAAAAGCAACTCCTAACATAGGTAATTATTTTATTTTCCGTTTCCAATCTATTTCTCTTCCACAATTGCATATCTAATTAAATATTCCTAAAGCAATAAATTCTTCTCAACTTAATCTAACATTTCTATCTCCAACTTATTAACATCTATATTATGCTTCTCCTAAAAAAATTTAAGAACAAGAAGATTCGATAACAACTATGTGTTCGTGAAGAATACATAAACTTTCTGTACGCAAAAATAAATTCTAAGCCAAACATAATTTCTCAAATTATAAAGGTATGCATATGCTTATTCATACATCAAGGTAAATTTGATCGAGATATAATATTCAATGATTGAGATACAACATAACTGATGATATTTTTATTCTATTCCATGTTATAACATCTATACTCTTCCTCAATAGGACCTTGTCGTTATCTAACTCATAAACCAAAAGCTAGCCGTCCTTAAAACATTATTCATTCTATTTCAAGTTGCAAGTTCCTATTTTTATGGGATGCACATATTTCTTATTCTAGCTCAAGGATCAATAATGACTCTTATAAAAGGGTAGATAAATGTATATAGCTTAATGCTCCTTGAACATCTACTAATCCATTCTAAGGTATATATAATTCATTTCATATTACAATATCAAGGCATCCATTCTAAGAAATAAGTAATTCATTCCATACTATAATATCAATGCATTTAATCTAAAGCATGTATATATACTTCACTCCATTTTATAATATCAATGCATCTACTCTAAAGCATATATATATAATTCAATCTTACGAAGCAATTCATATATATATAACATCTACTCTAAAGCAGGTCGCATAGTTAGACGCAAGTGGGGCGAAAAGATTACACAGGGATTTCTCGGTTAACAAACTTACGAAGCAATACCAACAGTGGTCAAGAATGTTATATTTGCGCGGGTAAATCCAGATCACAGGGTTGCGTCTTACTAAAGGGAACTGGTATGCGTTCTACACGGAGGCATTTACTGGATCTTAAGCTTTCTGTCGGCTAGGTTTCTGTAATGAGCGGAACCTCCCCCAAGTTCCACCAACGCACTATCGTGTAAGTCTGTCAACTGGACGAGTGGATATCTCAACCTTGACTGCTGTACTACCCAGCGTAAGGGTCAGAGGCTAACCAACACGCGTAATCTCAAAGGAAGCCCCTAGGGCACTTCAATGGACAATAATAAATTAATTCCGCGCTTTATAAAAAAAAGTCCTATATAAGATATTACATTTTAAATCAATTTATTCAACTAAAGAAATTGATAAATCCACACTACAATTACATGATACCACTTCCTAGAAGGGATTTATTTATAGAATAAAAATTTACACATAAACATTTAAACATTGAGTTCAACATATTGAAAAAAATAGAAAAAAAAAATTCACACATAAACATTCGAGTAGTGAGCTCAACACATTGCAAAAATTTAAAAAAAAAAAGTGAGTAAGATAAGCATCGACCTTGAATTTGAATCTATGAGTGGACAAAAATCAGCAAGTTATACGGAATGTCATCAAAAAGATTAATACCGGGCCCACCACCATCGGACTCTCGTGGAGGCTGTTTTTAATTCATTTCCTCTCTGGTAGTAATCTGTCATTACAGCTTACATTTGTCCATCGTAGATTCACACAGATAACCACCTACTCTTGTCCGCATCCTCCCTTGGTAAAAAGGAAACTGATGCCTCACCAGATTTGAACTGGGCCATCCCAAAAAATGACAATATGGAAACGGCGAGAGCGGAGAGATTATTGCCCAAAATGTCCTCTCCAAAGAGCCGTTGACATTGTTGAAAACGTGACTAGATTTCTCAAATCAAGACAAGACGCACACATAAGCACGGTACATATGAGGTTCACTGGGACTTTGTATTGCGAATTCGGCATTGCGTTGAGATTCCATCAGAGATAACACAGTTAACTGTTTTACTTTGCCATCACATACCGCAAATCATGAACTTATGTTAAATCTACATGATAGGAAACAAGCTTTGACAAATTGAATACAAACTTATATCGACATTTCCATTTTGCAACTAAATCTTAACAATGAGTTCATTCTTCATAACTGACATGACTTCAAAACACCAATTCAACATACACATCCTTCCACACTGTACATTGAACCCTCAAGAAACATGATTGGGGAAATCTTTTGCATACATGATTTGAATCTTACATTACAGGCTTACTGGAATTTATATCCATTGAAAATTTTTAGAGTAAGACTCAATTCAACCCTACATGAGGAACTTAAGTCTTCAACATTTGCATCTTTTCTTATGTGAATGGTTCAAAACATAAGATTACAAAGTGTATTATGTATATCAATTCTAAGGCTTCATTTCTCACAGCACTACAAATTTGTCATATATGTGCCTTCATTTAAGCATAAAAAATAATATCTCCATTCAACACGACAATTTTAAAAGAATTCATGAATGGGATTCAAAACCAAGTTTGTTTTCAACTTGAATGCAAAATACAAGTTTGGAGAAGGTCGAAATGGCTAAAACAAACAATTCCTCATTTATTTGAACCTTGCTCAAACGACGACAACTGACAATAAAATTCTAGGTCATAAAATTAGGGTTTCCCATAACTATCTACTTTGTATTGACAGTTGATGAATATAGATGAAGACCCTAGAATATAGTTGAAGACCCTAGCAAGGGAGTTGCATTGTATGTTTGTGGCTTGTATTCGTGCTATAAGTAATCAAAATTTCACATTTTTTTAAGATTGATGTATATAACTTCATCAAAAAGACAAATGAATCAATGCAAAGTTCGAGCCCTTCAAACTGCTAGATTTAGCAATGGATTAATTGGGACAGGAAACATATTCAAATCAATAAAACAGTCGCATTTAGCTTGGATTAATTGGGACAGGCAACATATTCAAATCAATAAGATAGTTGCATTTAGCTTTTTCATTTATTGGAATCTTTCTTTTTAAGGCTATTGGTGGAAAAAGCAGGTAATAAAATAATGTATTATCTCTCAAGAAGATTGGCATTTAAGGAACTCATTATTGTAGATAGGTGTGGAGCTCAGTGGCGGAATTTGACGGGCAAAATGCCCGTCATGGGATGTTTTGCCCGTCAAATACGGTTTAAAATTTTAATTAACCATCATTTATGAAGGGTAAGAAAATTTTTAAAACGTGTTTTTGAAAGGCAATAAAATTTCTAAAATGTCTTTATATTATTAATTTACTAATAATATTAATATATTTATCTTATATAAAACCAATTCCAAATTCCAAACCATACATTGACTAAAAAAATAGAAACATATATTGAATTAGATATATTTCCATGTCTTTCCATTTACAAGTTGCAACAGTACATTTAATAAAAAAATAGAAACATATATTAAATTAGAATTATTTTCATGTCTTTCCATTTGCAAGTTGCATTGATTTTTCCTAAAATAAAGAACTCCTTTAACTCAATGATTTTTCCATTATTTTTTTACTTTTTTATTATTGCAATGAGCTTACAAATTTCAGTGCTCAATGCTCATTGATTACATTAAGATGTTACAAAAAGTTGGGAGTTGGAGAGGCTTGGAGACAGAGTTTGAGAATTATTTGCATTATCAAAGGTAATGCATGGACTATTTTTTTGATATTATATTTAGTGATTTGTTTAGATTCAAACATTTACTTCAATCTATGAGTTTGAAGAAACGTTATAAAGTATGTATGTTTTAATCATTTTAAATAACATAAATAATGTGTAGCGTGTGTATTTAGCGATTTATCCCATAATTGATGTAATTTATATAGATTCAGATTCAAAATTCTTGTTGTATTTCTCTCAGGGTTCAATTTCAATGAGAGATGCAAAATTTAAATGCAGGCCAATACTAAATAAGGCATCGAGAGACATGAAATCTGTGTGCAACATTTGGAATGAAATGTAGTTTGTAGAACAACAACAACAGAATATATAAAAAAGAGAGCATACAAAGCTATATTTTGTGGAGTCCATCATTCATCATTATTATTTACAGTGATTAGATTTACAAAGGATTGTATCTATTTTATAACGATTAGAATTACAAAGGCTTGTATCTATTAAAAAATCTGGATTCTGATTACAATTTTTTTTAAGAAGACTTCATTGTTGAAGGGTAAAATTTTAAACAAAATGTTTTATGATGGGTAATATAACAACCCAAAACTTAAAAAAATATTAATCTAACGAGTAGAATGAAAACCAAATTCCAATACTAGATTCAGATGCTCTCCTTCGAGGGAGACTCAGCTGGGCGGCTATGCCGTGGACAAGATTTTCAAAGTAGAGCAATCACCAATCTCATCAGGAATTTGGCCAGAGAGACCATTTCCTTTGAGGTCACTGCATACAACACAGTGAATCAACTAAGAACACCATAAGGTTGTAAAGACCTGCTCAATATAACTTGCATTGTAATAATCATCTTAAATCACAGAACCCCAAAAGCTTAAAAGCAACATGCATTAAACCTCTGGGTTCACATACATTGATTCTAGACTCTTCAGATTGCCAATGACAAGGGAAATTTCACCTTCGAGATTCAAATGATAAAGGTTCCTACATAACATAATAAAAGCCAGAGCAAAATACAAATATATGAAGCAAAGCTTGAACCAAAACTATAAAAATAAAGCTGGTGTGGAATTAAGAAAGGCCAAGTTCCCAATATCAACAATTTCTAGATTTCCAATATTACAGCCTTATATAACATAAATTCTAAGGGAAAAATACAAGGCCAAATTACACTGCACCCACATCGAAGGTGGCATTGTCGCACGTTCCACCTCTCTAGGAGCAGTAATCGTTTGTTGTGGCATCAATCCATTCATACAACACATTATCAGTATCACAAAACGACCTTTTAATCTCCAGTAGAGCTGCTCCTATAGAAATTCAAAAAAAGGCCTATAAATAAGTCTAGAACAAGCTAAGCCGCCTAACTACATTACCCAATACAAAACTACCTGCGAAATGCAAATATACTACGTTCCCATGACAACACAGCAGTAGGTAATGTCATTTCCATGATGGGGTTTTCAGTATAAGAACCCAAACATTGATTTAAAGAAGTAAAGGGTCACTAATATGTTCACTTACCATCATCTGTAGAAACCGATAGAAGGCCAAATAAGTGAAGAATCATGACTAAGAAAGACAGATACACACTAAGTTTCTCCAGCACAAAATGCCATAAATGGGCACCATGGCTGCAGATACACAGTAGCAATGAGAACAACAAAGTTCAACTCCTTCTCCATGTTGAATGGATTGTTATGTCATCACAATACACTGAGCAATCTGACCTGCTGCTGCAGCATTGACCCTCTGTCACCACCTGGAAAAAACGCAGATCGTTCTCTTTCAAATTAGGGGAGAGAGTTCTATAGTTGAACGGGAACCGGTAGTGGTGATAGAACCGGTGACTGTTACAACCCAAAACGTGATCAAGAAAATGCCAACTGTCAAACACATATAATTATATAAATAAGTAAAAAGTTTCCTATTTGAGTTCATTAAGTGTCATTCTGTACAGTAGGCCCACAGCTGTCAACTATAGGACAAAAGGTTGACAGCTGAGCAGTCCTGACAAAACCAAAATCAAATCCATCATGTCCCTTCCAAATCCCAACATGCACTGACACAAACATCTAATTGGACCTCATCACTCCCCAGCCAGCCCAATCTACAAGGACGGATTGCCCATCACATGGAGCCCATCGAACAAGCTTCAGAGTACACCCAGACCAGCATTGAGAATCACTTAACCACCAAGGCATCCCACCTACACATCTATCAAATGTCACCTGCATAATAAATGGAGAATTTGTGTCAGCTCCAGGTGCATTGCTGTTCAACAAAGAAGCCCAATCAATGCAATTAATGCAGCCAACTCCATTAAAATCATCAAATCAACCAGAAAACCAAACAGAAGCATATGTCCATAGGCATTACGAAGAGCACATGGATCGACAAAGCCCCATTGATGGCCATTGGATCGAGGCCAAGTCAATCTTGAGCCACTCATCCAACTCCAGCCAGTTGCAATCCATGCCTTCTCAAACTTGCCAATCAAATCATACACCAAAATGCTATAAAGACACTACAACCTTCAAACAAACTTCATTTTTCTGCTATTCGAAATTCCCAGACCTTGTTAAACTCACCTCTATTTCCAAGCATCAAATTTCAGAGTCCAGGCATTGCATTCAAGCAAAACACAGTTGCAGAGTTAATTCAAGACAGCATTCAGAGTTCAGGTATTGCATTCAAGATAAACTTGTCTTTCAATAATAATGTTTTCAAGTAGCCAGACTATATCTAGTTTTATGCAAGAACCTGCATTGAACATGTAAATCACTAGGGTCGTTTTAACACTTTGTTTCAACTCAGCTATTATAATATTCCAGATCCCTGTGAATTTACACAGCTAGTTCCTTTTGAATACTCCAGATCCTAGGGTCATTTTAACACTTTCTTTCAACACAGCTATTATAATATTCCAGATCCCTGTGAATTAACACAGCTAGTTCTATCTCCGTAGGTGGGAGCAATGTTATGGTTTTTGGTTTTTAATGGAGCACTGTTATGGTTTTTGGTTTTAATGCAGTCATGGCAAGAGTCAGCACTACTCGTGCAAGGAGGTCAAGTAGGAGACTCAGCAGGGGTGCCCAGCTACGATGCACCTCATCCGATGAGGACATAGCACATGATACTGATAATAACAGAGATGATGAAGAGGCAAATGATGCAGTGCGTAGTGGTGTTATTCCATCATCAACCACAGTTGAAGAGGCAAATGATGCAGATCCTGGAGGTGTTATTCCACAATCAACCACAGTTCAAGGTGCAACTGCCAGTAAGAAGATTAGTGCCATCAGAGGATGGACACAAGAAGACATGAAGGCTACCATAGATGATATAGAGTTCAATGGTTTTTCTATCAGAGCAGCTGCTAAAAAACATGGGATTCCACCAACATCAATCCATTACTGGATAAATGGCCTGACCCATACCAAGCGAAAAGGACCTCTTACAGTGTTGAGTGCAGAAGAGGAAGAAGAAGTTGTGGTTTGGTGTGAAGAGATGGCTCAACTAGGCCATGGTCTGGAGTTGGTTCAGCTCAAATCCACTGTTGCACAAATCTGTCAAGGGAGGCCAAACCCCTTCAAAGATGGATTTCCAGGAAAATCATGGTGGAGAGGATTTAAACAAAGGCATCCAGAACTTGTGTTACGCACAGCAGAGGGGCTTGACAGGGATAGGGCTTTCAATCTGCGCCCTACAGTTGTGACCAAGTTCTATCAGACACTCTCTGATGCATATGAGAAACACTCATACAGAGGAGACCATATATGGAACTGTGACGAGACTGGATTACAGGCAGGGAGGAATTGTGGCATGCGGGTAATTGCCAAGAGAGGGAGCAGGAATGTGCCCAAAATTCTGCCAAAAAGTAGGGAGTGGATAACTATTCTTTGTTGTGTCAACGCAGTTGGAGCATCAATTCCAGGTTTTTATCTGTTCAAGGGAAAGAATCAACTCAAAAATTACATTAAAAACTGTGAACCTGGCGCATGCATGGCTGCACACCCCCATGCTTGGATGACAAAAGAACTGTTCTTGAGTTGGCTTTGCCACTTTGCTTCCTCTGTCCCTGGCGGTGTTTCACCTGAAAACAGACACCTTTTGATTTTTGATGGCCATGGTAGCCACGTTGCTATACAAACCATTGAGGAGGCAAATAGGCTAGGCATTGATCTGTTGACACTGCCTGCACATACCACCCACAGGCTGCAACCTCTAGATGTGAGTGTGTTTGGGCCTTTCAAGTGTTACTTCAGGTCTGAGAGGGCGTCCTGGATGGCAAAGAATCCGGGGGTAGAGGTGAAGAGGTTCAAATTAGCAGAACTTGCAAGCAAAGCTTTTGCTAGGGCACTCACAGCATCAAATATCAAGGCTGGTTTTAGGCGGACAGGAATATGGCCTTTCAATTCTGATGCTCTTCAACATGACACGGGATGTAGTCATGCTTTTGATGTTCAGGGGAGAGAGGATGCAGATGCTGCAGATAACATCATATCACTCTCTCAAGGTCATTGCCAACCACTGGATGACGACAATGAACACGTAAGTGAAAGTCAGTATGGCACCGAACCTGTTGGGGAGAATATAGAAGCTGTTGGAAGGACAGAAACAGAATTAGATGGCCAAGGGATTGTTCATAACAACGTTGCCGATTTGAGTGTGAATGGAGGTGACCAAGCAATGGTAAACAACAGCGAGGAGTTGACATTTCCAAGCCAGCCAGAACAACCCGAGTGGTTGGCAGAGGCGATGACAAATATGAACAGACACATTGTCACCCCCACCAACGATGAAAGCCTTAACCTGCCTTCCATGCCAGCAGTCCTTAACAATGAAGCTGTACATTATTATGTGCCACTTGGGGGTGGTGGAGATGAGATTGAACAAAATGAAGATACAGTGGACCAAGAAAATGATGATGAGGCACTCCCACCAAATGAGCCACTACTTGGCCAGTTCCTTAAGTTGCCAGTGGAGAAAGTTGCAACTCATCTATCTAATCCCACTGCTGAGCATCTTAGATTAAGCAGGAGCTCGCAACTACTAACATCAGAGGACTACATCACCCTACTGATTGAGGCTGAGCACAAGAAAAAGGAGATGCAGGATTTAAAAGAGAAGAAGAAGGCCCTGGCAAAGGAGAAGAAGGAAGCAAAGATTGTTGCAGCAGAAAATCGAAGGAAGGAAAGGCTTGTAAGAGTGAAACAAAGGGAGGAAAGAGAGCGACGGAAACAATTGGCAAGGGAGGAAAGGGAGCAAAGAAAGGCAAATCAGAGGAATCCAAATGGTCTGGAGAGGATAGAGGTGGTTGACAACCCATTGGATCAGTTTTCAGAGAACAGAAGATTATTCCAGGACCTTATTAACATACAGATACCCCAATACCACCAGGCAGGGGGAAATACTGTGTATGCCTTCCAAACTCCAGTGAACCCAGGGCAATTAGGCTCAAGTCATAACTATGGTTACTCAATTCCTCCTTGGCTACAAGGATCAACCTGGCCCGCACCAAATGTTTGCAGCTCAACACAACCAGGTCATGCATCAGTATCTAACCCAACTAGTTTGGGTAATGAAGGCAGTCAACCTCCTCGCACATAGGGTTTTTTGTTTGGCGAATGATAGATGTTTTGTGTTTGGCATACACATATGAAAGGAAGATTTTGTTGCGGGGGGGAATTTTGGGTGGGTTCCTAAGTTTTTGTTTGATTCCAATCTGACAGTGGATATATGTTAGGCATAACCACAGTAAATGTATAAAGTCCCAACCCACCATGGACCAACCATATGTATAAATGTCGAATTGCTACTATGTTGAACAAGAATATGCCCTTTATGTCAAGTACTGTTTTCTTCATGTCTCTGTCTATTTACTGGTTAGCAAACTAAATTGAATGTTAAACTAAATTGGGTGGTAGACCAACCTGATTGAACATTTAAATTGAATGCAAGTTTTTTCTGAATGCAATACTGACTTGAATGCAAATCGACTTGAACTGGATTGATAGTAAGCATTGCAAACAATCACCGAGCACAAAGTTAAAGATTACTTAGGTTAGAGCACACAACAAGAATGAAAGCAGGTGGGACAAACAAATATGAGAACCAAAATTATAGAAAAATACAAAATTAACAGTCCAAATTATTCATCTAATTGGCATGCCCAAATTATTCAACTCAAGCATGCATCAATCCTATAATCAACTCGAATAAGAAATTAACAACCATTCCTTAAGAATTCAAGCAATCACTGAAAGCAATATAATCAATGAAGGGTTTAATGGAGCACGGTTATGGTGTTTTTTTATGTCAGAATTTCCCGTAACCTTCATACCATTAAAGCATATCTGAATTTTCCATAACCATGAAACCTTCTCTCAATTTTGATATATACTAAGTTATCAAGCAATGAAACAATGAAACCATATCAAACCCTAATCCTATAATGCACTCCAATAACAAATTAAAAACCATTCATTGCGAATTCATACATTCACTGAAACAGTCACTGATCCATAGCAAACCCTACTAACCATGAATGGTTGTTAATTTCTTAAAAGGTTTCATGCCTCCAAACCCTAATTGCAAATTCATACAATGACTGAAACAATCAATCAACCATAGCAAACCCTAATCTGTTAAAAGGTTTCATGCCTTCAATTCAAAGTCCAACTTATTCATCTAATTCGCATGCCCAAATTATTCAACTGAAGCATGCATCAATCCTATAATCAACTCCAATAAGAAATTAACAACCATTCCTTCAAAATTCAAGCAATCACTGCAAGCAATATAATCAATGAAGGGTTTAATGGAGCACTGTTATGGTGTTTTTTTTTATGTCAGAATTTCCCGTAACCTTCATACCATTAAAGCATATATGAATTTTCCATAACCATGAAACCTTCTCTCAATTTTAAAATATACTAAGTTATCAAGCAATGAAACAATGAAACCATATCAAACCCTAATCCTATAATGCACTCCAATAACAAATTAAAAACCATTCATTGCGAATTCATACATTCACTGAAACAGTCACTGATCCATAGCAAACCCTACTAACCATGAATGGTTGTTAATTTCTTAAAAGGTTTCATGCCTCCAAACCCTAATTGCAAATTCATACAATGACTGAAACAATCAATGAACCATAGCAAACCCTAATTTGTTAAAAGGTTTCATGCCTTCAATTCAAAGTCCAACTTATTCATCTAATTCGCATGCCCAAATTATTCATCTCAAGCATGCATCAATCCTATAATCAACTCCAATAAGAAATTAACAACCATTCCTTCAAAATTCAAGCAATCACTGCAAGCAATATAATCAATGAAGGGTTTAATGGAGCACTGTTCTGGTGTTTTTTTTTTATGTCAGAATTTCCCGCATCCTTCAAACCCTAATCCTATAATCAACTCCATTAACAAATTAACAACCATTCATTGCTAATTCATACAATCATTAATAATAAATTTTGACCCTAACAGTGTGCCATTAATAATCAATTTCGACCATAACAGTGTGCCATTAATAACCAAAAACCATAACAGTGCTCCACTAAAAACCAAATACCATTACAGTGCTCCATTAAAAACCAAATACCATAACAGTGCTCCATTAAAAACCATATACCATTACAGTGTTCCATTAAAAACCAAACACCCTAACAGTGCTCCATTAAAAACCAAACACCCTAACAGTGCTCCATTAAAAACCATAAACCATTACAGTGCTCCATTAAAAACCAAATACCATAACAGTGCTCCATTAAAAACCAAATACCATTACAGTGTTCCATTAAATACCAAACACCCTAACAGTGCTCCATTAAAAACCAAAGACACTAACAGTGCTCCATTAAAAACCAAAAACCCTAACAGTGCTCCATTAAAAACCAAAAACCCTAACAGTGCTCCATTAAAAACCAAAAACCCTAACAGTGCTCCATTAAAAACCAAAAACCCTAACAGTGCACCATTAAAAACCAAAAACCCTAACAGTGCTCCATTAAAAACCAAAAACCATTACAGTGCTCCATTAAAAACCAAATACCCTAACAGTGCTCCATTAAAAACCACATACCCTAGCAGTGCTCCATTGAAAACCAAAAACCCTAACAGTGCTCCATTAAAAACCACATACCCTAGCAGTGCTCCATTGAAAACCAAAAACCCTAACAGTGCTCAATTAAAAACCAAAAACCATTACAGTGCTCCATTAAAAACGAAATACCATAACAGTGCTCAATTAAAAACCAAAAACCATTACAGTGCTCCATTAAAAACGAAATACCATAACAGTGCTCAATTAAAAACCAAAAACCATTACAGTGCTCCATTAAAAACGAAATACCATAACAGTGCTCAATTAAAAACCAAAAACCATTACAGTGCTCCATTAAAAACGAAATACCATAACAGTGCTCAATTAAAAACCAAAAACCATTACAGTGCTCCATTAAAAACGAAATACCTTAACAGTGCTCCATTAAAAACCAAAAACCATTACAGTGCTCCATTAAAAACGAAATACCATAACAGTGCTCCATTAAAAACCAAAAACCATTACAGTGCTCCATTAAAAACGAAATACCATAACAGTGCTCCATTAAAAACGAAATACCATAACAGTGCTCAATTAAAAACCAAAAACCATTACGGTGCTCCATTAAAAACCAGATACCCTAACAGTGCTCCATTAAAAACCAAAAACCATTACGGTGCTCCATTAAAAACCACATACCCTAACAATGCTCCATTAAAAACCAAAAACCATTACGGTGCTCCATTAAAAACCACATACCCTAACAGTGCTCCATTAAAAACCAAAAACCATTACGGTGCTCCATTAAAAACCACATACCCTAACAGTGCTCCATTAAAAACCAAAAACCATTACGGTGCTCCATTACAAACCACAAAACCTAACAGTGCTCCATTAAAAACCAAATACCATAACAGTGCTCCATTAAAAACCAACAACCATTACAGTGCTCCATTAAAAACCAAAAAACAAGTTCCTACGACGTCGTTTGAACAGGCAACCACACCCAAACAAACCGAACACAGACAGAGAAGGCAAGCAAATCACACCGAGAGAGTGAGTGTGTTGAAAAACACAATGCACGCGAAGCCGGTAGGATCAAAATCCTACCAAGTTTGCTGAACAGGTGGCCACCGCCGAGCACGAACCAGGAGCGGAGCAGGTACCAGGAGCCGAGGACGAACCAGGAGCCGACGACGAAGCAGAAACATGAACACCAGGAGCCGAGGATGAACCAGGAGCAGCCCGCAAACAAGCAGGAACAGGGCCGAACCACCGGGGAACCCACGCCACAGACCACGAACACAACAACAACACTAGACCAGTTATCCAACGCACGGCGACGGCCATGGAACAGGGCCATTCCACCACGAGCTTCCAGACAGGCAACCAAACGAAACCTCTGTGCTCACACGGCGACGTCCTCCGCGCGAACAACAAACCGGGGCGGACCACCACACAGTGACAGGTATTCCAAGCAGCAACCTCATCGAACAGCAGCAGGAGGCGGGAGCGGAGCAGCAGCGGCGCCATGGCGGACAGCTTCCGGGGTGGCGGAACGCTCACCTTCCAGCCCCGAGCAAGAATGAACGGGAGGTGGGAGCGACTGCCGGGAAAGGGCCAGCTGGCACGCATCCCGAGGTGCAATAAAGCGCATTAAAAGCGCTAGCTACCCGGGACGACGTGGAGCAGCCACCTGCAGTGGTCCCGCCCTCGACGGGTGGCAGCCGCGTGGCATCCCGGGTGGCCAAAGTCGGGGTGGACCACTTCTGGCCTCCCTCCCCTAATAAGACTCTAATAAACCAACACTAACTTCATTTTCGGCCAACTGATATAACATGGTATTCATGCCAATGACGTGTCAAACGGAATATTGAGATCAATGATCTGTCCCAACTTCCGATGGCAAAGGCTTTGCAGTATTTGACGGAAATGATTTCATCCGCCGCCGCGACTCTCGATGTGCGGCCGTGGAGTACAGTTTGTCGACCTGAATCCCTAGTAGGGAGAGCCCATCCCATCTAATAGCGGCCATCCTTAAATGCCAGACAACGAAAATTGATGTTTGACGGGCAATTTGTAAAACTACCCTTTTAATGGAATTTTAATTTGAATCTGGAATTTTTTTTTAAATGACAAAATTAAAAATTAACATTTTTTTTATGGCCATTTTTTTAACTGCACTTCTCTGACGAGCTGGGACGCCTTTGACAGGCTGTGACGGGTTCAATTTTGAACCCTGCCTGAGGGGCGTAATTACAATTTTCTTTTACTGTAGTGAACCTCTCTTTATCACTTGAGCGGCGTGGAATGGGTATCTCTGAGCTGGAGGTTAGCAATTTGAAACTTAAAGAATAAGAAAACAATAGACAAACCAGAAATTAGGTAGTCATTGCAACAGGGGTTTCGAATAATGGTCTGTGATCTGGTTACGTTGACTCGTGGAAGTAGAGCCCATGAAATGCTGCCAACACAGGTGCAGAACGAGAATAGGATAATTAACCAGTGGCTGCGTGAGGCTAAGGACGAGTCAAAGGGAGACCTGGAACGCAGATCTACACTAAAGGTTTCAAGGAGGAATGACAGAGGTATACTTTACTGCCAGGTCTCTTCAAGGTAGTGATGGATCCATTCGCAACCATACTGAAATTATTTAGACGAGAAGCTGAGATAGAAATTGATCCGTGAGAATAAAACCAATCACAGATTTTAAACGTGAATCCGATCTGAGCATAACGCTCATTCCTGCAGTTAAATATGAATCCGATCGGCGAGTACTGGAATTTAAATACAGTCTCGAACAGGGAATTTCGATCTCTGTTGTCGATCTGTGTGAACGAAAAACAATTCATTGAATTTACATATTTATAATCGATCTGAACATAAAGTCCAGTCCCGATATTGGGTATGAATCCTATCCGAAAACGCTGCAATGGAAATACACTCTGATCCGGTTGTCGAATTGTGTGAATGAAAACTAAACCTTTGAAATTAAAATATAGATCGATCTGAGAATAAAACTCAGTTCCGAAATGGATGTGGATCCGATCTATGAGCTCTGTAATGGAAGTACAGGCTCGATCGCAGATTTCCAATCTCCATGTGTAGATCGGTAGATATCAAACTAAGCAACTAAAATTAAATATAAAATCGATCTGAACATAGAGATCATGAGCTTTGTAAACTTAAACACAGGCTCGATCTGGGCATAAGCCTCGTATTGAGTTAAATACGGGATTAGGTTGAAAGCAGTCTGAAATTAAAAATATTTCTAACATAAGGCGAACATGCGGCATTATTATTTATTTATTTTCAATCAGCGGTGTAATACCCATTCATATGCAGGGTCAACATATTAACAACATTATAACAATCAGAAAAATAATACTGCATATTCGATCATTATAACAATCAGAAAAATAATACTGCGTATTCAATCTGAGATATGTAGAGATGTCTCTTTTAATTGTATAAAACTTCCTACAACCACCGATGTACACAACAACAACATAATAACCAAAGTTAATTATAACGAAAATGAATCTAACAAATTCTGACCTGTCTGAGACGTTTGAATGGTCGTTGCAGAGAGAATAGAGAATAAATCACAGCTTCGAGTCCACCATAACTCTTTAGGAGTCACCGGTGGACACCTTGGTTGAAATATGAGTTCGGTGCCCTCAAGGCTCGACCGACTCTGATACCAAATGTAGAGCCCCCTGTAGGGTCCTCACGAACTAAATCTGAAACTCAACAACTTGATACAAAAGAGATTAGAAACCATAATTACTCGAGAAATAAAATAAATTAAAAAAAAAACTTAGCAAATATAGACAAAACCATAACCTGTCAACCCGATTCAGCTGGTCCATTTCCGTCTACGTCTTCTGTAGGATCCCTCCAGCAAATCTCGTTTAACCATAAGTGAAGCAACCGTTAGCTTCGCCACCCAACCATAGGCTCATGCTTTCAGTCGCATGGTCACCCCCGAGCTTTGGGTTGTAAATCTCACACAGACCTTTCAATAAACTCTTCAATGGGTTTCCCCCCACAAGAATTTCTAGCCAAACCCCAATAGCAACAAGTCGTATCTATCGCAAGAATTACAATATCCATCCGAAAACTAGGTCCTTTACACATTCCCAATGCCTTCCATATAAAGGAAAATCTCATGTGACACATGTCGCTTCATGCAAAAATATTTATTTTATTAAATTTCTAATTCAATAAAACTCACCCATCCATGTGTCAGTTATTCTAGGAGATGCACCAACATTCCTAAGTTTGCTCATGTTTGTCCCCAAGATACTTCACTTCACTCCTAGATTTGTGGTGTAGGTGGAGTTGACTAGATGTCCATGCTTAGGATTCTATTTTTCTCCTAAACAAATATTTATATTATTTTTAAATACCGAAAAATATTCTTTTATGTGAAAATGTCTCAAATATTAATTTCTAATGTTTAAAAGTACTAAAATTCATTTTTCTAAGTAAATGCTCTAGGTGCAATATATATACGTTTTTATGCCATTAAGTTAAAAATCATTTTTACTAGGATCCCGGTGCCGCGCCATTGGGCCTCCCCATTCCTTAACTTCATTTCTCCGACATGGCACCACTCTGTCAGGTCCCGTCATCTGTCATTTCCATTTCTCGGTAAGGTACCACATCGTCGGGTCCTTGCCTCCACTATTTCCGTTCTCGGCAGGGTACCGCATCGTCAGGCCCTTCTGCCGCCATCCTTTCATTTTGACTTGTGGGAACTTCATGTAGGGATTTCAGGAGTCGTTACCTTCTATCCTCCGTCTACACGCTATTAGGGGCTAATGGCGTTGAGGAGTAATTCCGTCGTTACAGCACGCCTCTCAACTCGTACGTGACCAAATCTGTTCTGGTCCAGCCGCACGACCTCACGCTTCTCTTGACTAAGCAGATCAATGCTTCTTTACTCATGCATGGCCTTCCGTCGGATGTCGACACCGTCATCGTTCTCACCATGTGTGATTTACCCGTACTCTACGACCCTCAATTTCCCTTGTGTGTCCGTTGGCGAACCGTTTCACCTTCCGCTGCACAAATATATATTAGTAGTATCGTCCTCAATTATCATAATTCGATTCATAAATTTGCTACTTCGTTAAGCATTTATAGTTTACTCAAAACATTACTCATTCATCTAATCAGAAATGCGTTTCGTCAATATTTACTTTCTTGGTTCTCATCAGACAATCAATCATACAGCTAGTCGTTAAGCATCATTCACATGTACATTTTTCATAATCAAAGTTAATCATTAAACAACATGTAATCATTTATTTACCTCAATTATCCAGATACACATATATTATTATTTTATTGATTCACAATCAATCGTAGTCATAAACATACTCAAAATGAAATCAAATGGTCATTTTATAAATGTTTCAATTAGTCGGGTCACTCAACAGGTGCCCTCAAGGTCTACAGTATTCTAGGGGCACTACACAAAGAATCTGTAACAAACCTAAAATATATAGATATTAAATAATAAAAGCGAAAATTCATGTGAGAATTGAACTTGGGTGGGGAGGGTAACAATCATTCTTCCCAACCACCTAATCTACATACAAACCACAAAGAAATTAATCTAAAGCAAAAGGTTAACCAATGTAGAGATCCAAGTGCCTTTTGAGCACAACTTTCTCTATGCGAGCCAGCATTATATGCAGAGAAAGGAAAAGACTATTGTGTCTAGTTAGAGACGAAAGTGGCAGTGTGTATAGTAATAATATTAATATAGTATTCTAATTACTATTATTCCATAATTGTAAAATATTACAATTATTTGAGAAATATATAATATTAATAATAATATTATTATTACATTTCAATAATAATTATTATTATTAGGGAAGAGAAAAATTACTGTAGAAGAAGTTAAAGATCGATTATCATCGAAGAACAATATCAAGTTATAAGAAGACCCTCATTGTAAAAAAAAATCAAATTCAAAGAAACATTCGTCAAATAAATCGACAGCCACCTATCATCCATCATTGAAGAAGTCAAAGGAAGACTTGTCAAGGAAGTCAAAGAACCTCTATCATCGAAAAAGTTGAAGACTATCTATCACCAAGGAAATCAAAGTCAAAAGAAGACCAAGTCAAAAAATAAATCAAGTCAAGAAGACCAAGTTATCGTCCAAAGCCGGGAATTATGGTGAATTCAAAATCAGAAATGAAGTCGCAATTACAAGCAGCATTGGACGAGTTAGAGCAATATAAGGCGATCAATAAATGTCTACAAGTTGAGGTTGAGACGCAGAATTTTTTTAAAAAGTGGAGAGACAATGAGAATCATCACTTATGGAAGCAAAATCGACAGCTAGAACTAACCATAAGAGATAACAAGAAAATGTTATCTGATCATGATAAAGAAATCTGATGTTTGAAAATTCACAATCAAAACCTAGAAGACCAGATCAAAAAGTCAAAAAATGATGACAAATCAGCATATGGAAGCGATAATGATTTAGAAGAAAACATTTAGCATCTAAACAAGCTCATCATGGACAAAGATGTCGAATTGGTGCACGTCTGGAGAAAATTAGAAAATCAAGAATCCGAGTTATGTCAATATCGACAACAGAAGGAAAAACTCCAGCAACAGTATGACGACGTTAGAAAGACACATAAACTGGAGATTACAGCTACCAAGAGCACGTAAACAAATAACAGTGAAGAAATACATCGGTTAAGAAACCATAACAAAACATTAATTGGAAAAATTAGGAAGTTGAAAAGTACCAAAAAGACAGAACAATCAAACAAAGATATCGAAGGGAAACTACTGGATAAAGAGGACAAAAACTAGTGCCTAAGAAATCTAAATCAAGAACTATAAGAACAAATTGAGAAGCTCACAGATGACAAAAAGTCACAACACAAAAGGTTCAAGAAGATTTAGATTAATAACAATCTACTAGAGAACAAAGTAAGGTAGGCGCACAAAGTTGTTCCCCAAAATTGCTGCAATGGGAACATGCTAGCGGGACTAAAATGACCACGCGCACGCACCTAAGGCAGCGCACACGTGCTGCTAGGTTCGGTAGTGAACCGAGGCACTTGTGCGTTGTTGGTGTCTGCGCGTGTTTAGCGCGTGCGCGCTTAGAGGTGCACATGCACCCCTGTTAAAAAAAAACAAAGCAGAATGTTCCCATTCTACTCATCAGAGCCGAGCACGACTTCCTCTCCATGTGCGCGTGACTACAACCCCCAAAAGAGACCATTTCCACTCCAAAACCAACCAAATCCATCCACCAACTCATCAACAAGTCAATTGGATAGGTAAAATCCAATTTTTTTGTCATTTTATTCTTTGTTTGTGTCATTTTATTGATTGTTTTTTGTTTATTAAATTGGTAATAATTCCCAAATTATTAAAACAATGGAAAAATTTTCAATTGCAGATTGTAAATCCACACAATGAGTGCAAAAAATGTTAACCTCGAGTACAGTGGAACACAAGAAAACCCAAACCTTGGACCCAATGCCGAAGAAAACCGTCAACAAAATCCAAATGTTGAAGAAAATCAAAACCCCCAACCAAATTTTGAACAAGATGACCTTAACCATTATGAAAATGAAATGAGAGTGCACACTCGAGAACTAAAAAACACGGGGGGAACCATCTCGAGTGTCTCTTCACTACTACATTTTTGGCGTTTATGGGGGGTTGTCTTCTGCCCCCAAAAGTGACCTATGGGGGGGTTTTTGGATTTGGGGGCGGTTTTGGCAAAACCGCCCCTAAAGGAACTGATGTTAAAAGTTTTTCCCTTCAAGGGTGGTTTTTGACAAGATTGGAACCGCCCCCAAAAGTGACTTTTGGGGGCGGTTTGTGAGCCCCCTTGTAGAGTTCTACGGAGGCGGTTTGTGACCCCCCTCGTAGAGGTCTACAGAGGCGGTTTGTGACCCCCCTCGTAGAGGTCTACGGAGGCGGGTTTAAACCCCCCTCGTAGACCCCTTCATAGAGACCTACGGGGGTAGTTTTGAACTCCCTTCATAGAAACCTACGAGGGAGGTTGTGAACCCCCCTCATACAAACCTACAGGGGCGATTTGGAACCCCCCTCGTAGAGGACTATAGGGGCGGTTTCAAACCCCCCTCGTAGAGTCCTATAGGGGTGGTTGTAAACCCCTCTCATATAGTCCTATAGGGGTGGTTTGGAACCCCCCTCGTAGAGGCCTATAGGGGCAGTTTAGAACCCCCCTTGTAGAGGCTTATAGGGGCAGTTTTGAACCCCCCTCGTAGAGGCCTATAGAGGCAGTTTAAAACCCCCCTCGTAGAGGCATATAGGGGCAGTTTGGAACCCCCCTCGTAGATGCCTATAGGGGTGGTTTGTAACCCCCCTCATAGAGTCCTACAGAGGCGGTTTGAAACCCCCCTCATAGTGACATATGAAAGTGGCTTAGAACCCCCCTCGTAGAAACATACAAAGACGGTTTGAAACCCCCTCTATAGCCATAATAAATCACAATAAAATATATTTTATTAAAAATACCAATATTGCAATATCAATAAGGTACGGAGGAATCGAACCACCAACCTCCTACTTGTAAGGCAGGTGCTTTACCATTGAGCAAGGACCCTTTAATAATTAGGGAGATGAGCAATATTAACACCCATATTGCATTATTTTTAAGTCTAAGAAAATACAATAAGAATGTTCAAGAGATGATTGTAGTAGGATATCCACATGTACCCAAATATCTACATATTATCATGCAAGGGAAACCCGCTCATTGCAATCCTCACAAGGCAGAAGAACTATAATTCCAAAATTTTCAATTACTTACTAAAACAACAAAAATGCTGAAAAAATTTGCATACAATTTGCAAACACAAATTTCAATCATGTTATATGCATTTCATAACATAGTGCAATGATTCTTAATGTAGACATGACTTATTGATGCAGTTGAGGAGCTCAATAGTTTGTGCATGGAAGGCCAATATTCAAGACGAATCATCTGTTAAGATCCTAGTGGGCGGCCTTCACTAACACCTTGAGGTTTTGGTGCAACAGTTCGTATCATCTGGTATCAGAGCCTCCACCAAGGTTCAAGTCACAGAGCGGGTGGAAACACCGGCATTGCAGTGTTCGCCCGGGGCTCGTATGGCGCAAAGGGGACACCACCGTACGGGCGCACATCTAGCCCAGAGTCTGGACTGCGGAGCGTGGTGGGATGTTAAGATCCTAGTGGGCGGCCTTCACTAACACCTCGAGGTTTTGGTGTAACGGTTCGTATCTTCATCTTCCTTGTTTGTCTCTTCCACTATGAGAATTTATGTACTTTGTTCAATATAGACAATATGAATAAACTAGAAGATGAAATGTTTGTATCCATTAACTAGATGATAAATTCCATATCATGAGATTGTGAATACTTGAATAGTCGGTTGCTTGAATATTTTGCTCAACCTCAAGTTTTCCATACATTGTCATACATTTTCATAAACTTAATGGGAATCTGGAGTTGATTCATTGCTAATATAGACATGCTAATGTTTGTGTGAATGAATATATTCTTTTTTTGTCTGGGTTCACTAATATTTAATTTGAACAAGATAGTGAATAAGCAATCTATTTTTGGGTGTATGTTGTGATCCCTATTCATCGGTTGGCTCAGCAAGAACAAATGGCTAATAAACTAGTCAATAAAAATATAGATGGCTGACCTCATGTATTAGTGTTGCAAAAAGTAATGTTTCAACCTCAGTTGTTAGATGTCGAGGTGCTACATTTACATGACCTGAACAAATAATTTATTTTTGCTTGTTAAATGAAATACTTTTGCCAAAAAATAAGTTTTTGAAGAATGAAACTATGGCAGATAACAACTTTCAATTGAACATGTTTGAGATGATACATAAGCATGCAACTTACTTGCAATTGCACGGCCCCATTGATCATGCTCACATGCCACAGACCAAGCTAGAGTATTCCCAGTCATTGGCCTTGTCATTACTAGGAGTACTAGATCAACATTAACAACACCTTTTGCAAATGCATATATATTTAGTCAAGATAAGTAGTTTGCCATGGATTGGCAGAAACATAACAACAATAATTGCACTACAAAAGAGTAGTGTCATCGATTGAAAAAAATACAAATAATTGAGCTTCAAAATACATATAATTCTAGGCACCTAAATTTCTAGAAAAGGGCAGGAAGGGTCCACAGCATATCCCACATCCTTACACAAAAAGTTCACCTTACAGGTAATATAATTCATGCATGGAATGCAAGAAAACGACAAAGGAAACCCATATTCTTACCGTCATCATACTACCAAACAGTAAGCTTAGGATATTTTCCATACACATGGTTTCATTCGCGCTAGTAAGGTTGTGCCTGTAAGCAAGGTAGATAAAGCGATTCACAAAACTCACCCATTCCAAGGAAGTTTCCAACTTGGAATTGGAAGTTTGCTTATTAATGATCCCTAGCTTGGATCCTCTTCTTTTTGTGATTTTTCTAGGGATTATAGAAATTTAAACCCTCTCTAAGGCCAGGACCTCTCTTCTATGGCTTTCTTGGGCCTTCCTATGGTATTTTCATCATTCTTCAAAGTTGGCACTTCCTTTCCTAGGGTTACCTATGTTTTTTACCTTTGGTTCTATAAAGGAAAAATTCTGAAGACTTCATTTCTCTCATATGGAGGGTTCTTGCTGTTGTTGAGCCTATATGGATTCAAAGAGTAGATGTTTCCCTGATTGAATGGAGCCAATTATCATAATTGGGTGGATCAAATGACTATCATTCTTCAAAGCAAAGTTTTATGGGTGTATTTGACAAAAACCATTCCTGCTGATGGAAAATACAGTTATAAAATCATATGTTTGAACAAGGATGAAGCTCTAGGGCTGATCACCCTATTATGTTGAACAAGATTTTGATTCATCATACCAGGGACAATAAAGTTGAAAAATAAATACGGGACACCTTCAAGAATATCTTTGGAACTGACTCAAAAACAAACTTTCAAATCTCAAGATGGGTGACTACGAGATTGTTGAGGTGTATATTGCAACGTTTAGAAACCTAAAGTCTGGCATCATAACATCGGGAAAAAAGGCTAAATCAGATTTCGAAAACGTAAGTATTATTCAAAATAATTTATCTCCTAGATTCAAATCTTGCTATCATATTCTATAGTATCCCTTTATTTATCAAGGGTGCCCTTTTTTCAAGGGTGATACAACTCTTTCCTTTGAAGATATTTTCTCTAATCTGATCTAACATGGTGAATTAAACCCATGAGATCAAGCCCATCTAAAGGCTATCTTGACCACTCTTAAATCAGAGTTTGATCAAAGCAAAGGGGGACACTCGAAATCATCCAAAAAGAAGACTCTTATGCAACCACTATCGTGTTATTCTTTATTTCAATATTAATTGGATTATAGCCAGTTGTGCTCTCCATTTTTGTGCCATTTAGATTATAGTGCATTTCAATCCATTGAAATGTTTAGGACCTTGGTATTCCTAGCAATAAAAATCTTAGAGAATATATCAAAGTTTCAAACCATGTACTGATATTTCCTCTATATTGCACTTTGAACACCAAGAATGGAATATCACAAGCTAGAAGTCAATAATAATAAGAAATAGAAAGTACCCAAACAACATTAAAAAGTGAATTCCCAAACATGCTCAATAGAACTGCCTTCAATTTTTCCCCAGCATAACTCATAAGTCTGAAAAATATGGAAACAGATTCTTACTCCAAATATAGTATCCCATGCTGGACTAAAGCATTGATATGGGTATCTTAAAATCACGGGCATCACTGGAGTCCTCGCTAAAAATGGCCCGATCTTAAAGGGAAGAAGGTAGTCTCCATTTGTAGTTGTTCCTTCTGTTAGTTTGACTAGAACAAAACTAGTCAGTAACAAATCAGAGTTGAAAAAATGCATAAAAACTCACATAAAGAATGATCATACAATTGTCTGCTTTCCCTCCAAGGGTTATTAAATTGAATTAACCTGTCACAACTTATTATTGAAATGTCATTACATCCCATTGCTATTGATTTTCAAGTAATCAACATGAAATTTAAGATGTATAGACTTGAAATCAAATAGCTTCTAAAGGTGATCACTTAACATTTTAACAAAGTTTAGAGGGGAAGCTTTAAGAATTGCAAAGAGCAAGTGTTTTGTGACATCATTGCGCCGAAGAGGCGCATTCTACAGCCCAATAGGGGGATGTGTAACTCCTTCCATGCTCATCCTGGAGTTGACACGTGTCCTTTTTAAAAAAATAATAAAATATTGTAAATAATAACATGTCCGAGATTTAAAACATTTACATTTACAATGACATATATCTAAAACTACACAAATTAGATAAATTAAAACCCTTCCTCAAGATTTGCACTCTAAAAGTGGGTTTGCACCTTGAGAGATTTGATCCCTCTCAGCGCTTGGTAGATCCACTTTAAAATGGATCTATGTTGGTTAACTACTGCAACTAACTTCTCATAAATTACAAGAAAGAAAATATAATATCCAATTATATAAAGTACTGGATAAGGCAGTAATCAAACTAGCAAGTGATGGTGTTCACTTATCTTCCAAACAAATATGAACTTGAATATCCAAGTATTCAAGAAGATAGTATCTTGTCCAAACAAGGGCTTAGTTAGAAAAGGTCAAGAGAGATATGGTCATTGTTTATAAAGAAATTCAGTGAGTTGACTCCCAAATTGAGAATAATATCTCGAGTGATCATACAAGTCAATGCTTGGAAACAAGACTTATAAGGTCAAGAAAGATATGACAATTGCTTATAACGAAGTTCAGTTAGTTAAAACTTGTCTGAATCAAACTCATGATGACATGGTTAAAATCCATGTAATCTACCCACTGAGCTAAGATGGCACTCTGTCTTTGTGTTGATAGCAGATGCCCTTGTTTATTTGTTGGATTCGATCCGTTTGCAAGGCTAACTAAGAGGTGTATCTCGATTCTCTACCAAATGATTCAGAGATGGTGAACAATCATTTTGTAGATGATTTTCTCCTGTCTGTGAGAGCTGGCTAGGATTCAATGGTTGGTTCCAACGGATGTTCATCCATGTTTTGTGAGGCCTCTACGGCTATTCTTAGTGATCATAACAGACTATTGGCTGGTTTGTCTTGATGAGCCCCCTCCATGGATTCCAGCAACATGGAATATTTCTCACCCTTGGGTTATTGTTAGATGTCTTGGCATCCTATTTGGTGTGGGTCTTTCCCCCATTTCCATGTGGGATTGGTGTATACAGCGATCCCAGTGTAAGCTTCTCTTCTACTAGTAGAAAAATATTTCATTTTCTAGCAAGTTGATTGTGGTGGGTAGGATTCTTAAGTCTTCTCATGTGTATTATGTGTCCTGGTGGCTTCCTAATAGGGATCAGTTTCTTTGGATGGAGAAATTCCTATGCTATGCTAAGGGAAAAAAATGTTGGGGCACTAGGTCTGCCTTTGGTTCCTTGGGATGTTTGTATTGTGCCCAAGGATAAGGGAGGCCTTCAAAATAATAGAAGCTGTACTTTTGATCTCCTCATACATTACATGCACAAGCACTAGACAAAGTGCAGAACACCCTAATGTTGCAGACATGTAAATACAGAATGCCGCATGGAAAGAAAATTCCCCACAATATATGAATGTGGATTCCTGGTTGAGAATGTTGCTCGAAGCAAGATAGGTTTAAGAGTGTTTGAAAGACTATGGTGGGATAAGATTGTTCCAACTGTTGTTACTCGAACCAAGCCTCACAATCAGATTATATTACAACTGGAATAGGATATAAGAAAATCTTGAGAAATATGGTTCTGATATAAAAAAAACAACACAATTATGATACTGGGAAATATGGAATATTTTATGATAAAAAAGTAGCAATGTAATAACGCTGGAAACATGAATCACTTTATAAAATATGGTAAAATTTAACAGGTCATTCAAGATGCAATATTGATACACTAACAAGATGCAATACTCCAAAATGAAACATTTACAAATCTGAAGACATCCCTTATGGAATTAACTTGCTCTGAAATAACCACTATCACCAAACAAATTTGTTACCAAGCAAACTTGAAATAAATGCCAGATATGAGAGATAAAAATATTACATCTGTTAAAATCATCAAAACTGTAATGCAAACATTTGTATTAGGATGGACATTTATCTAGAAGAGGCTCAATCCAATTCTTTAAAACTGAGAGCACCCCATGGTCTAAGTATTCTTGTTGCAATTGCCTCCTGCAAAAACCATTCCAATAATGAAATGAAAGTTACATAAAAATTAATGAACCATAATAGAAGAGGCAAAATGAGTCGAAGACATCAACCATAATGCATCATGCCAAATGAATGAGTGAATCTAAGGGCATCTAACTATCCAATATTTTTGGAAACCTTATAGACAAAATTTGCATAAATACCAAAGCTATGATCAACAAACATCTAATGGAACTTCAAAAATTCTCCATCATAGCTCCTATTGATGAACCTAACTACCTCTAGTTTGAGTGGTGAGGGCAGGAATTTTGCAAGGCATTCCAATCCTTAATTTTTGAAAGAATAAAAAAGGACAGGTAGAATTTCAAGAAATTTTGCAAGAAATGAACTGCCAAAATTTAGTGAAAGAATTAACAAAGAAGGGACATAAATCCAATAAATTTTGCAAGAAATGTACTTCCAATAGCCAATGGGGACACCTTGTTTTTACAACTCCCATACTTGTCAATTTAACTACCACTAAGGTGATAGTGGGTGGTGTCCTCAAGTTCCTCTAGGGTTTGTACTTGGGTGATTGTACTTGTCTTTGAGTGCAGATCTTGGAGCTAACAAAATGGCACTATTGCCAAGGATGAAGTACCTTAATTGTATTCAATAAACATGGCTACAATGATGTGATGAAAGGTTTTGGTTGAAGACCCATCTTTCTCATCTAACAACTCCCTTGGTATGAAAGCTATGAACGTAAAGTTTCACAAATTTCATTTGAGATTTTTGGTTTGAAGAATGATCTGATGGGGATATTGGCACCTCCACAGAGGATCATATTTTTTCATAGAGGATGTATCACAATGTTTCCATTTGGATTTTTTTGCATACATTTGAACAAGGGTAAGAGAATTGTTTAATGATTTGCTTGACAAGAGCATTTCCTCTTGGGATGAGTTTGAATCAGTATTTACGAATAGTTCGGGAAATCGAATCAATGATGAACCCATTTATTGGATTAAATTTTTCCATGATAAAAGGAAGTAAATAGAACACCTAATGTTTGAGTGACATAGTAATCCCTTAGAGGTGTTATTGGCTGAAATTGAGGAAAATGTTGAAGACTTAAATGAACTTATCTCACTAGAAGAACAAGGGTATATGGCAGATCCAGAAAATGAAGTTCCTGAAGACCTTATTGAACATATTCCCAAAGAAGATATTGGTTACAAAAGTTGTGGTGAAGACTTCATTGAAGAAAATGTCCTTCCTAAGGAGCTAGTACATATTTTCAAAAGGAGGACATTTCAGTGGGGCCGCATCTTTAATCAAGGAAAAGGATTTGATAAGCCATTATGATACTGCTTTTCAAATTTATGAATATAATGAAGAATCCTTCCATGACTTGAATATGGCACATTGTAGAGAAACCCTAGGAAAATGAATACATGGTTGCACCTCAAAAAGAGATAATGTGTTAAGATCCTAATTGGATGATAAAGAGATATATGCTTCTGACAAATCTAGCAGTGAAAATTTCGGCTTTGAATCTGAGGGTTTTGATTATTGTAATATTGTTGACAGATATCTATCGTAGTATAGAGATGATTTAGATATTGATTTTCATTATCATGATATAAATCCTATATACAATTAAAACTAAAGACCCTAAGGCAGAGGATTTAGACCTGCAGCATTCTCCATCTTTAGTCCTGGCAGTGTTCCTATGGCACATAAATTGGAGAGTTCATATCTCAATTGTGTTACCCTTGAGAAGCAACAGGAGAAAGATGGAAATAGGGTAAGTACTTTATCTTCTTGTCCACTTGATGATAAATCCAATCTTGAAATGAATATGGAAAACTCCCCTTGTAAAAAACAGTTGCCAGAATGCATTGATGAAGATAAGACAAGCACATATGTCCTATCTTTTGATCCTTCTCCATGAGAGGGAAATTTACCAAGAAGATAAGAATGGGAAACAGGGGATGATTCATCAAATAGAGATTCCCTTGGATGACTTACACAGTCATGCAGGATCACAACATAAGGAACCTTTGATGACAACCATACCCATGGAGGAGCAGTTTTGGACTTGAAATCTGAGTCAAACCATTGCTAATGACCAGCCCTATTCACATCCATTCTATGAATCTGATTTCCATGAGTGACAGACCTTGAATCCATATTTGTTGCATGCTTATGATGATATGATTAGTTCTGTTTGTGTTCCTGGTAACATCAATAGTAGCATAAATGATTGTGTAGCTTCCATAGGTGGTGAAAAAAATTTGAAGATGATTGGGACAACCATGGTTCCTTTGCTTAAAAATATTGATGTCTCTTATTATCGTCCCACTCATTTCCTTGATTTTGATAGGTGTGTGGATCCAGACTTCCATTCCAACATTGGATTTTGATTAATCCTTCCACTTTGAGTTTCACTATGGTGAAGGATTTGCACCTTAAGAGAAGTTTGATTAGTAACACCTACTACTATCCATAGGTGGGCTCAGTAAGAGCCTCGTCTACCCACAAAGTGGCTGGCAGCTGCTGGCCCATGGCCACAAGTGAAGATTAGCCAAATATCTCAACATGGATATGGTTAAAATCTCATTTAAACCATCCTTTAGATTTTAACTCTTAGGTAGGATGCAGAAAACAGGACAACATAGCCAAATCTAAAAACAAATGCACTTTGCTTCCCTTAAAAATATAAGTCAAAACACAAAGTCAAAACTAGCAAAAGGTTGGTAAGCCCAATATGGTAATTGGCTTCAAAAATTGAGATACCCTACTATATGTGTATTCATAGTCAAATCCTTTTACTGTGGGTGAACATAATGTAAAGACAAATGCACTCTGCTTCTCTTAAAAATATAAATCCAGCCACAAACTTAGAAACATAGTCATAGAGAAGAAGTGTGCATGTATGCATCAGGTGCCTTTACAAATGTTGAACTAAAATATCCATCCTCCCATAAGGAAATTCTTGCAGTAAAGATGTGTATAAAAAGTTTCAGAATGTTTTTTAAACTATTTCACATCACTATCAGGACTAACTTAAAACATATGAAATGTATGCTGCAAAATAAAAGGTTTCTTGAACAAGGTATAATAAAATTCTGCAATGGTCACTCTAGTTGGATGCATTTGGCTTCAACATTGAATATAAACTAGGTAAAATAAACTGTCTAGTAGATCTCCTTATTAGAGAAGGGAGCAAACTTGCAGCACCTAATATCCTAAAACTACCAGATTTCAAAATGCTTAGGCCAACCAATTCTACAAGGCCAACATCGAGAACCAAACTGGTAGATGTATGTCATAATCGTCAGTTTTGTTTTGATTGTTTTGTTGCTAGAATTAAAGATTGCCATGAGATCCATTTAATTCTTAGTAATTTGATCAATACATGGAATGTTGTAAATAATTATGCTTATTTTGATCATTCTTACCAGTTTTATGTTGATGTAATCACTGAACCTTGACCAAGACCAGGCCAGTTGTATTTATGTTTCTTCAGTCCAGATTGGACATTTGAAGACTATGTATAGATTTTGGAACTGGTTAAGTATAGAAAGTATGTATGGAATGTGCATCCATGGTGCCATTCCACTGGTCTCCCTCAATAGCTATTTTTTTGGAGACATTGTGTCCTAGAGATGTTTCATTGCCTACATCTAAATACCACTTCATTGCTCATCTACAGTTAGAAATGTTAGTAGGTCAATACTTGAACCTATGGTTTGGGTTTGAATTATTATTTTATGGATACCATCTGAGCTTCTTGTATGAATAAAAAGATACAAGAGAGAAACACTAGCAAGCTATATCTAGATTCTTTGGATGCTCCTTTATCAGTGAATGTAATGTTCCTTCGAGCATGGCCAATTCACCTTTTTAGCAAGATGTTTCTCAATCCTTCCACCTATGGTGTTGTATCATCTACCTGATAAATGATTGATACCATTCAGACCGTGATGATGATCCTTTTGATGGATATCCATCAGATACTACAGATACAGATTGATTGGACACTTTCAACTGTATATGATTATCAAATAAATAATGGGAAGCATTGTGGCTTGCTTTAATAGCTCCAGTTTGTATTGTCAGCCATAATATTATTAGTCTATACTTGGTGGGTCCCCTTATGCCAAAATTCCTCAGGATGAGATAATGAGTGGTTGTCCTCACTCACCCCACTAAAGTGGTCTGTGTAAAGAAAAGCAGATTCCTTGACTGACAACTTCCAATTATCTGCCATCAGAAACCCACTATGCATCCTATATATTGAAGGGAAGAGTGCAATGGTAGTTAACCTCATCAATTAGTGACAAAACCATGTGTGAGAAGGGAAACCGTGTGCAAATACCATAAATTGATTTTTAAGATCATCAAAGTCGTAATGAACTTTCTAAACTCCTCAAAAATAGGTCGCTTCATAATAATATCTCAATAAATGTGCCATTTAACTAACTCAATCCATATGTGTGATATTAATATACCTCAAGATGAACATCTCTCTTAGCTTTGGTATGCCCAATATGGTAATTGGATTCAAAAATTGAGATACCCTACTGTATGTGTATTCATAGTAAATATATTTTTACTATGGGTATACAAGATAAGAGGACTCGTGAAGAATTTACTTTAAAGAAGCTTACCTAACAACAACATCCTTAGCTTCAGATGAAAAAAGTCCTGATATGGCTTTTGGGACACCAAGGAATGGGCCTCCAATATTCATTACAGCTTTTAGATGTTTGGCACACCAATCTAGGCCACCTCCACCACCCACTGGAGTTGGTTCCTCCACCGACTTCATGAAGTGTAAAAAGTAAAGGACCCCCATTGAATGTGGTATGGAAACCACTTTTCTGCCATTATTTGTTTTCACCATAAGCTCTATGTTACTTTCTATCCTGCTCAATGTTTGGTCATGGGCCTGAGTATTAAAAAAAAATTAGCATGCAAAATGCCTATAAAATTGCTTCCCAATTCATTAAACATGCAAGAGATTATACAAAGATCAGAAGCATAGACAATTTCTACACTAACTTCTTACAACTGAGAATAAAATACATAGACAAAATTGCCTAGCTAAAACAACGCCATAATCTTGGTAGCAAAGTAAACTACAATTTTTTTGGTAGAATAGAGGTCATGAGTAAGAAGAGTTACAGAAGTTGCTTAAGGGCATGAGTAAGAAGAATTACAGAAGTTGCTTAAGGGTAGGTGTAAGAATAATTACAGAAGTTTCTTAGGTGTAACTAAAGTAGAATTGAAGAGAAAATTTGAATATTTGACAACAATTGTGGAGTAGTTTTATTTTCACAATTTGAGAAATTGAAGATATAAGTTGAAGAGACGAAACCTGAACCTAAACACTAATGTCTTCAACAAGGGTGAGAATTGGGAAGATATAAATAATTAATCCAATAAAATTCAATGTGGATAAAGGATTGGGGAGAATACGAAGCAGGGTATTTAATTGTTTTGCACTCCCTTGCTTCCTCCCAATTGTTTTAAAGAAGGGTTGCTCACAAATTTCTAATGAAACTTTAGATTATACCGATAATGGGGGTATAAAGCTACTGGTAAATCTGGCAGCCACTAAAACGTACAGGGACAAGCAAGTGCTTGTTGTTGTCAGTGAAAGATGATCCTCAACAGCAGGAGAGGCTAGTTGTTGGTCGCAATACTGTTCTAGAGGTTTCCAATGTAGACCCAGGTACTTGGCGGTACAAAATAACAACAAAACCCCTATTCACTGATCCTTTCAGCAACATACTGCGAGCAGTCTGAAGTCTCACCCGAGGTGAAGTTAAGGGGGTGGTTGCGGAATCATGTTTCCACAACTTGGTTATGCGAGTGCTTAACTGACTAATGCGCAGCGCGGTATGGAGCTTCCATGCTGTGGGAAAGGGACTGTGTGGAGTCTTATATCTTGTGTCAATGGGACTGTGCAGTACTGTTAGGCTACTGCGGCGAGACAACGCATCTCTTATCAAGGATCAACGCGTCAACCAGACGGCACATTCACTGCAAGACTTAATCAACTAATCAATCTTGCTTAACAGTCTTAATCATTCATCCACACTTAAACCGATTTCAAACATATGTAATGGAATAATTTATGGAATGCTGTGCACCCTGATGTAGCACTCAACTTCTTATTATTAACTTTGTGATTATTTCAATAGGTTCATGCACCCGAATGTTTATAGATACTGATCATTAACATTCATCCATATATGAGTTACCTAACATCTTATTCCATCCCTTCCACGACGAATACAGATAAAAGTAAGCACATATCAGATAACTGTAAGTTCAAGCATTCATACTCTAAATAATTCAAGGAATTGAATAATAGAAACCATACACAACAATCGTAGAACACAAGATTTAATGTGGTTCACTCCCCCGGATGGGAAGCTACATCCACAAGAAATGTTGTTTTATTATCTTAGGAAAGGGTACAACAGATCTTTGTCTGCAGACTCAGCTGCAGATGCGCTTCTTCCTCAAAATTAGGTCTCTGTGCACTCAGCTGCAGAGCCTTTACAATGGCTTCTTACTTAAAGATTCTAACAGTATTCAATATACCCAAATACAAAAAGCGTAACCCATTTCCCATACAAAAATGTCTTATATATATCATGCCCATAGGTCATGTCTTTACATTACAAAGGTAAAAACCCTTAGGTTTACAAAACTTTCATGGTTTGCAAAAACTAGACTGCTGGTGTCTGGTAGCGGATCTTCAGTTGTGGCTATCCTTTGTGCAGACACGTTGCTATCTGCTCCCCTGTCATGCGCGCCAACAGCTTGCTTTCACCAAGCTGTTCCTTCTTTCACAGTCTTTGACAATTGGTTCAACTAGTAGTTCTCTGTTTGTGTGACCAGTTGTCTATCTTGATCTGCACCTACCCACTGCTTGGTAGTTTATCGATGATCTTTGCTAAAAATAGGTCTCCTGTGACCTAACCGAAATAACTATCATCGTCCATCCAACGCTCTTCTTAGATGTATCTCCGTCGACGTGGCACATCACGGTGTTGTAATCCTCACAGCACCAACTTTGCAGTGCTTCCGACACTGCATTGCGCCCAACTTTGCAGCATACACAAACTAATTTTCACAAAAAGTCTCCTTCCATGCTGCGCTTAGCTTCGAAGTTCCCAAAACTTAATGTGTTCAAAATTTGACCCCCTTGGGCCAGGACCAACAAGCCCCTAACACTTACATGTGGCTCGCCCTCAAGCCAGCTGCAACTTCTACATCTTCTATTTATTCCTCCTCTGGTGGTCCGGTCGATACAACGAAGTCATTGTATTCGATAATCAACTTCTTGACTGCTTCCTTGGTGTCCTTTTTTACTTGCCTTACTATGTCAAGCATTTCAGGTGTTATCTCTTGTCCTTCTTGCTCTTCTACCTGTTGTTAACAGTCTCGCAACTCTTTCAGCTTCTCCTCGATCTCCTATGACATGAGACTGGCTTTCTCTAAGAAGGGTTGTGTTTTATCCCCAATTGCAACCTCTTTTTCTCTTAAATTATGCACTTCTTTCTTTAGCGCGTTGACCACCTTGTATTTGTGGAGTCGTTCCCGTGCTAGTAATGCTTTAAATTCCTCATCCAATTTTTTGAATTCTGTTTGTTTAGTTTTGAGAGTATTCTTTGCTTCTAGCCACTTTGGGTCCTCCTGAAGGGTAGTGAATTCCTTAGAAGCTGCTTCTAATAAACTTTCACATTTAGATACTTCCTTGGCTATGCTTTCTGCCACTGCTTTTACATCCTTTGCCCTTATTTCTGCTTCAGTCGATATTATCTTTTGCTCAAGTTGACCTTTTAATGCAGAAATCTCAACTTCGTGGTTGATCTCCATATCATCTATGTATTCATTAAGTTTGTTCACCATATGGCCTATCTTGATAATATTATCTGCGAGCTCCATTTGTACTTCAAATTCTGATATCTCATCCGCAACCGCGGTGATGGTGGATTCTATCCTTTTCCGATGATCATGTTCATCTTGAAGCTCCATAACTCTCCGCGAGCTAGTTTCCTCCAACTCTTTCTAGCTTGTCTGCAGTTCTGCTTTCCCTTTCATTACATTAGTGGTTCTCTCATGCATCTCTTCAAAAACTTGCAACTACAAGTAATGTAGGCCTGGTAATGTGATCTTCATAAGATCGAGTTCCACGCGG
The DNA here is from genome assembly GCA_027924585.1 of Larix kaempferi. Classification (NCBI taxonomy): domain Eukaryota; kingdom Viridiplantae; phylum Streptophyta; class Pinopsida; order Pinales; family Pinaceae; genus Larix; species Larix kaempferi. The sequence continues at coordinate 5,356,550 of BSBM01001063.1, forward strand.
TCTATGTCCTTTGTATCCAAGATTATTTGGTCAGGTAGTGGCAACCTCACTACTAATGGTTGTAAATGGATAATGAGGGACCTCATCGGTGCCGCCAGAGTCAACTGCGGTGCTTGTATCTGCGGAGTTCCTCCCGAATTTGCCTCGGAGTCTGCGTCTTTCTGTGCTGGTAATCTCTGTTGTACCTATTCAAATTTCTTCGTAATCACCTCCAACTTATTAATGTTCTCCTTCAAGGTTTTGTGAAGCACCTTTTCCTTCTTCTCCTTCTCGATCATCATGTCTTCCATCTTTTCATTGACGACCTGAGCGATTATTTCATAATCATCCTCTTTAAGGACTGTATCAATTTTTTCCTTACTTGCTTTGGACTTTTTCTGTTGTCCTTTTGGTGTAGTGGAATTTCCGGTTCCTTCCTCTTTGCGGGTTCTTCCGTAATGGGGCATGGAATTGGATTGTCCTCCCCATCATCGCTTGGGACGTCAAATATCTCGACCCAATACTGCACAGACCATTCTTTCATGAGAAGATCAATATCTTCATCTGTCATGTGATAGCGTCCCTCGAACCATTCTATGTTCTTCCTTTGTGCCTTTGTTGAGATTTAAATGCAACGCATGTTAGCATAAAAATTTACAGTTTGTTTGTATTTGCTTGTTACCTCTTTTGATATGCACGGTGTGACAATGATGACATCGCACAGTTCATGATAGTAGGTGTGGAACACCCCATTCGTTGCATACTGCTTCTGCGTATCTAGGTTCGCCCATAGGTTTTGATAGCGTGGTCCTTTGTATTCATTTCTATCAATGATCACGCCAACGTAATCCTTTGGTTCCTTCCAACCGATGAACGCCATTAGGACTATCAGCTATGTGAAGTGGAAATATGTTCCACTTACCTGTACTTCAAGCAGCTCATCCAAGAATTCATTCAGTAGGTACTAACACCAGTTATACTTCTCTCCTTTTGCGGAACTTGATCCTAGCAATACAGCACCTGTAGTTACTTCAAGTGGTCTACATTTCCTTAGAATTTTACCAGCTAATAGTTGTGTGACAAACTTTGTTGCGTTGTCCTTTATATCGTCATACTGATAACCTCTCTTTCCCTTCGCAGCAGGTGTAGTCTGTTTCATTAATGCGACTACTTATTTATCCTTACTTCTTCCTTGGAAGAATTTCCTTGGGTCTGTACCTCTCTTCCTCAAACCTGTTATGCGATGGATCAAATCAATGTTTAGGTCGACGTTACAGTCGCGCCACAGGTATCCTTGGTGCATGCGCGCCATTAAGGTTTACACTACTGCATTGACTTCCGGCGACCTATCAAAATGCGGGAGTCGTAATAGATTGAACAGTCCCGACTCCGCAACTCTAGATAACCAGCTTTCTGTGACTGAGTTCTGGTTACCTTTTACATCTTTATTCCAGCACATATACCTATCTAGCTAGAACTGTGGAAACCTTGGTTCATTTTCGTCCTTCTGTATTTGTAGTAGGTCATAGTCTTCCCATTTACATTCTTGTATTTTACCGAGGAGATTATCTACCAACTTCACATGTTTTGAAATTGGTGACAGTGGAATATCGTATTTTGTGTTCTTTGGTAGCTTCAGTGTTGGCGCACCCTATGTCCTTAGTGAGATATAGTCAGGCATGAATGTGAGTGGAATTTCCTTAGTGGTCTACGGACCCTTCTGCAGTATCGATCTTATCGGTGGTAACTTCACTTTCTGCTGCTGTTCTTTTCCTTTGGGCTCCATGGATACAGTGTGCCTCGGTGATCTTCGGGATGCTTCGGGCTTATCTTTGACAATGTTCTTGATAGGGGTTCTCATTAACCCTTCAATACCTCCGTATTGAAATACAGTCACAGCTTTTGGTAACGTGAGTTCTTGTTCTACTGAATATTTTTCAGACATTCACTTGGGGCTTTCTCAATAGGATACCCTCTAGGTTACAGAATAACTTAGAAAATAATGTCCACAAGAAATTCTAAGTGTTTGGTAACGCCCGCGAGACAGAATACAACGATATTTATAGGCGTAGCTAGCCTTCCTCCGCTCCTTATAACGGTTAGATAAGCATTAAATGGTGTAGCTGTTAGCCAAATCTATGAAAGATATAGGTCGTTTCCATCATTAACCTGTTCAGAATGGTTATATTTGCTTTAAATGCTCAAGCGGTCGATAGGAAACTACTGTATAACGGTTATTTTTTTTGACTGACACTGTAACGGATATTTTTCTAGAACGTTGTGTCAAGCAACGCAGTAAGTGATCATAGGTTCTGCGCAGTTGCTTCGCAGTATTTCATCATTTTTTAAATTTTTTTTGTCGTGCAGCTTCAACAATGCTACGCAATACATTGATCTATCCTTACACTTTGTGTACAGACTCTTCGCAGTTTCTAGTGCCCAATTCCACTATACTTGGCACTTAGAAACTTTTCCCATTTTTCTTGATCATAGTGGATGCTATGAAGCAGGACTATCATGGTAAAGCTTTAGTTTGCTTCCATTTATCAGATTCGGTAATGTATCACCGATTAAAGTAGCTAACTGGACTACGCCACCGTTAGTAACATGTATGACAGTATATGGTCCAAGCCAATGCATTTTGAACTTCCCTGGAAATTTCATGAATTTACTATCGTACAGGAGGACTGGATCACTTACCTGGAAAGATTTGTTCTTGATGTGGCGATCGTGCCATGATTTCTCATGCTCTTTCTGTACTTATTGGTGGAATCCTGTGATGAAGTGATCTTCTTCCAGACTAACCAAGTGTAACAGTCTTTCTTCCAGTGCTGCGTGATTTGCCATTCCTGTAAATGCAACTATTCTCAAGCTGTGAATAATATATTCCATTGGCATTATTGCTTCCTGCCCATAAGCCAATCTGAATGGTGTATGTCCAGTTAATTTCTTGCATTTTGTTCTGTATGCCCATAATACAGATGGAATGCGCAGATCCCAGTTGTTGTGGTTTACGTTACATATCTTGGTTAGCGCATTCTCAAGTAATTTATTGAATGCTTCAATAGTTCCATTTTCTTGTGGGTGATAAGGTGTACTGTACTGATGATGGATGTAGAATTATTCAGTCAAAGCTTCAATAGTTTTGTTCAGAAAATGATTACCCTGATCACTCATCAAAATTTTTGGGCATCCAAATCGTGTAAGGATGTTTTCAAAGATAAAATCGGTAGCTGTGGCTGCGATGCAGATTTTTACTGGTTTTGCTTCTGCCCATCTGGTGAAGTAGTCAGTTGCAGTAATAATGTACCTCGCACCAGTTCTTTTCCCCGGTGGGTTGATGGGTCCCACGAAATCAATTGCCCATTTTTCAAATTCCTGTAAGGTCAGCTAAGGATTCAACGACATTTCATCTCTTCGTGATGGTTTTCCTATTCTCTAACAGACATCACAGCTCTGGAAATGTTCCTTTGAATTTTTATGGACTGTTGGCCACCATAGCCCTGCTCGCAATACCTTCTGTGCAGTAGCTCTTCCTGCATAGTGGCCTCCTGCTGCTCCTGAATATGCATCAGCTAGTATATATGGCTTTTCATTGTCTAATACGCACCTTCGCAGTACTTCATCGGGTCCTAATTTGTACAGTTGACCTGCGATAATGGTGAAGTCCGTGGCCCATACTACCAACTGTTTCTTCTGCTGCATAGTGAATTCTTCAGGTGTGAACCCTGTGGTTAAGAAGTTGATTATTTCTTGATAATACTCATTGGCTACTTGTATAGCGAACAACTACGCGTCAGGCAGGGTGTCTTCAAGATTTTTTGGCTCTTCTCCTGACTCGATCCTAGACAGACGATCAGGTCTTAGGTTTAACCTGCCTGGCTTAACCCCTATTTCAAAATCATATTCTTGGAAGAGTAGTAGCCACTTGCATATCCTCTCCCCTAACACTGGCTTATTGACTAGGTATTTCAATGCAGAATGGTCGGTAAACATAGAGAACTGTGCACCAAGCAAATAGTGTCTGAACTTTTGTAGTGAATATACCATTGCGAGTCCTTCTCTTTCAGTCTTGGTATAATTCTTCTCAGCAGATGACATTTTTCTGCTGGAAAATGCAATGGGATGATCAATGCCTCCTTCCCTTGGCTGCGCAAGAACAATTCCCAATGCTATACATGAAGCATCAACATGGACATGAAATGGCTTTTCCTAGTTTGGAAAAACTTGTATCGGAGTAGTGACCATCTTCTTTTTTAATGTGTCTAATCCTTTCTCACAGTTCTCATTCCAAATAAACAGTGCATCTTTCTTTAAAAGATTCTCCATTGCTGTGGCTATTTGGGCATATCCTTTTATGAATTTCCTGTAGTAACCGGTATGCCCTAGTGTAGTGCACAATTGCTTAACTGATTTTGGTGTAGGAAAATTTACAATAACTGCGATCTTCACAGGGTCAACCATTAATCCCTGCTTACACACAATGTGTCCCAACAGAATCCCATAAGGAACACAGAAAATACATTTCTTCAAATTCAAAGAAATCTGGTGCTGTCTGCATTTTTCTAGGATCATCCTGAGGTTTGCGGCATGGTTCTTCAGTAATCCAAAAATGGTCCAATCATCAAAGTAAACCTCTAAAAACTTGTGTATGAATTCTTTAAATGCTGCGATCACTACTCTAGAAAATATGGCCGGTGTGTTCTTCAAACCAAATGGCATTACTGTATACTGGAATGAACCCCATTCTGTTGCAAAAGTGGTCTTGTGTCTATCTGCTGGATCAATTCTAATATGATGGTATCTAGAAAACCCATCAGTAAAAGAGTATGCCTCGTTGCCTCCCACGTTATCAAGCACTTCGTCGGTAAAAGGAGTAGGAAATGGGTCATGCATTGAAGCATCATTTAGTTTTCTTAGATCAACACAGATCATGATCTCATCTTTTGTTTTCTTATCTTGGACAACCATCGGGCTTATCCATTCATATTCTTCAACTGGCTCAATAATCCCTGTGTCAAGCATCTTGTCGAGTTCTGCCTTAACTCGTTCTTTGTAGCGCGGATTTAGTCTATATGGTCTTTGTTTCACAGGTTTAGAGCTAGGCTTAAGAGGGACTTTCATCACTCCTAAGTCTCCCAAAATTCCTTTCATCTTGGTGAACTTGGTTGGGAATACTTCCTGATATTCTTGTAATATACTCGCGATCTCTACAATTGTATTATCATCCCAATAATCTCCGATTGCTGTGAACTTCGGCTCTTCATGGGTGCCGATGTTCACTTTATTTGTTTTAACCGGTCCACTCATATCTAGAATTTCTAGTGGAGGTCCTTCTACCTCGCATACTCCTTCTAATTCTGGGATTTTTATGTTGCGTGGGTCCTCCTTGTCACTATCTTCAACTTCTTTAGCTATGTTGTAGCAGTCCAAGGCCTGTTCTATGTGTTCTGACCAATCTACTTGTAGACTCGCAAGTACATTGTTTGTTTCAAAAAACTCTTCTAGTATTGTGTTTTCCTCCTTGCGATGTGGGCTAAATATCGTTTGCTTGATCAGCTGCAGCGTGTCATGGATAGTCGGAGGGTCATCTTGAAAACTAAAATCCTTCTGGAAGGTCGCAGTGAGGACAGACCAATCTACGGTTCCTGTGCACAACTCCTCTTCTAGATACCATTTCTTTGGAATAGGCTCCTCCAGTGTATGCACAAAGAGATGCACCCATTCTGTTTGTGGTCTTTCCTTCCAAGCTTCTACACAAGTTGCGATATGATCTCCTGGATCCATCTGACCATTATATTTCTCAAATGGTAGTGTGACCTTATCAGAAAAACTGATCTGTAGTTTTATTTTGCACTGTTCCCAAGTTGTCAATGTCTTTTTATGCATATCCCACCATCTGGCAGGCGTTTCTTGCAGTGCCATGTCTAATGCTGAGACACGATGTTCATCTGCAACTGTTGCAGTGTATTATTTGATAAATGAGTAGACGTTAGCTGTACCATCATAAGTGGGGATTGGACTTACATTTTTTCCAATCCAACGGAGTGACTTTGTAATTGTTGTGCATCTCCTGGTAGATACTTCATGCATTCTATGTTGCTAGTTTTATAATCCTACCTCAGAGTCTGAGATGCAAGAACTATCGCAGTGCCAGCTGAGTGTTCCATCGGCAGTAGGATGAGTATAATCCATGGCATTTGTTGTCATCTTATAGATACGATCAAGATCTTGAGCTCTGTACTCCTCTTGAATCAGTTTAACATATCACTCCCCTTGTGAAGGGTCCAGTGGTGCGACGACCCTTACGTCATTGCCTTCAAATATCATTTTCATTGTCTTCAGGTTTATGATTGTGGAGGTTGTCATTGCCCAATCGATACCTAGTAGTGCTAGATAAGGATTGCTATCATCCACAATTTCAATTACTTCAAAGTTTGCATAACTTTGCACTCCATCAATGTCGACAATGGTGTTGGGTAACCTCCCCAAGGGTATAACTATGCCTTGATTAGCCATTCTTAAATGTATAGGTGACCATTGTAACTTAGGTTTCCCCATTGCCTGCCATGTCTGATTTGTCAAGACATTTACTTCAGATCCGAGATCAAGGATGATCTCGTCCATCTCGTAATCTCCAATCTGTGCAGTGAATTGCATTTCTCTCCCGGTTCTTTTCGGACTTCTAATGTTATGAACTACGCCATGGGAAGTCCTCCTCTCACTATGTGATTCATACTGATTTACAAGTTTTTCAAATTCCATAAGTGTGTCTTTGTTCTTTAATAATTTGATGCAGCTCCTTAGGAACTTTGCAACAAAAGTGGGTGTATCTGGTGCAGTGCACGTTTGATCATATGCTAGTGGCATGTCTTCTATCTAAGGTACTTCACTGCGGAGCTGGATTATTGGTGAAGTAGGTGGTGGTTGTTTGAACATGTCCCATGCCTCTTCAAATACTTCTTTATTTTTTTGTAAGTTCAAAGGAGGTGCTTTTCCAGGAGCTTTCCTAACTCCTACTGTATCTCCAGGGGTCTTTTTAGCATCAGTTGTTCTAGACGTGGAAGCTATTGTGATTTTGTCTCTTCCTGTATCAGCGCCACTTCGTGTTACTGCATTTACACTTGGATCTATAGCTTTATTCTCTGCTGCGATCAATTGAATGTTAGTGTTCGGATGTTCTGTCCTTCTCCGCTTTTGCATTTCTATTTCAAGTACGGGGCAGTCTTCAATCACATGATCAAATGACTTAGAGTAGTTGCATGTGGTGCATGGATCAGTACATTCTTCAGATACATGACCTGGTTGGCCGTAGTTATAAAAAATTACCTAGCCTCGGCCCCTTCCTTGAGTTGGGCCACCATTTCTTCCTCTCCCGCAGTATCCACTTCCATGGCCTCTATATCCACCCTGATTGTATTGGGTATTCTCTTGCTTTGGCTAATTTTCTTCCTGGATGCGGTACATTCCAGCACCTCGCATTGCTTCCATATCTCGCTTTATTTCATTCGTTAGTTCATATGCATGACAGTTGGACTCATCATTTCCAACTAACTTACATAAATTACAGTATAATTTTTTAGATTTTTTACATATTTCTATATCAGGTAACAGTCCTCAGGTCGATGTCCTCTACTTCTAAAAATTTCACACCATGGTGCCTAGTTTTGATTCATATTTATTGGGTTTGGTGCACCACTGTTAAGATAATCTTGAAATAAGGGATAATGTTCTATGGTGTGGCCTTCTCCTTTGCATCCTGTGCACCAAAATTCATGTCATTGTTCATGTCTCTATTCCTTTCCATTCTTCATGCCTTGCAATTCTAGTGTCAAGGTAGCCAACTGGTTCTGGATCTGTAACATCCCGGAACTAGTTTCTCCAATTCGAGAAGCTTCTAAATTCATCGCGGTCTCCAAGGCCTCAGCTTGTGATACAACCTTTTGTTGCATTAGTGGTTGTCGGATATGGGGCAACAGCATAGTAATGAACCACTCTTGGTGTTGTTGCGGAGCTATAACTAAGCTCACTTGGTCCAACAATGTTTTAAATTTTTGGTCAAATTCCCATACCGACTCACTATGTTTCTGTTTAATTTCTTTCAAATTGGTTATGCATTGTGATTCTGACTTCGGCTTTTTGAATTCTGCTAACATCGCGGCTTTGATGTCTGCTAAGGTTCTCGGTTGTAGTTGGGAATACTTCATAAACCAGTGTAATGCTCTATCTCTAAAAGTAGTGATGAGTTGTGCTCTCTTCACAGCGTCATCTTGAACTTGCTTTACACTCCATACGGCTTCACAAAGGAACCGATGCTGATCAGGGTGTTCCAAACCCATTCCTTTGAATATCGGCAGCTTGATATTGTTATCAGCCATTCTCCTTCCGGATTGTGGACGGTTTTGTGATGGGTTCCCCGCGACGAAAGTAGACGCAGGTTGCTGGGTTGTGCTAGGGATAATATTCTGTGGAATGGTCTCAGTCATACTGGTCTGAGCACTTTCTCCTGTTGTTCTACTAGTATTGATGATCGGTGGGATCTGCTTCGCGACACTTATCGCGGGTGGGTCCTGGACTGCTAAAATTTGAGATAGGGGCGGTGCAGTATTAACACCCCGCAGATTCTGCGGTGTAATACACTGCATTCTGGATGATAACCGTGTGTTCTGATTATTGAGGTCACATGGAATTACGGTATCTATGTGGTTTCTAGATCCTTTAGGTTTCTTTTCTTTAGTAAGCCTATATCTCTTTCCACTTCGCAAAGTATGGTTTTCTTCGTCAGAATCAATGTATGTGTTTTCTACCATTACAGATTCAAATCTATTACTGCATTCTTAAAACACCTTTCTCATCTAAAATCATTTTACTGTATAGACTGAGATTGTTCAGAAACTTACCTCCAAATCTTTCGAAAAAGTATGCTTCAGCTTGGCTATAGGATTTGAGTGTGTCTACAGCAAACTCAGTCACAAATCCTTCAAGTATGCGATCAACCCAAAGTCGACTGCTCGAGATAGTGGGATGTCAATTGCTTTGAGCTGTTCAATAAGATCTGGACTCCAGTCTGTAGGTGCTCCTCCTTGAGAACAATTCTTTATTTCTTCTAGGCGTGATATCCACTTGTGCAATTCATTTGGAAATGATGCCCAAAAAATCTCGTGGATGTCCCTCCACAAATATCTTTTCAACCACTCTACGTCAGATAGACATGGGTGTTTGTTTTCTTTCTTTGCAAATTGTCTTTTGATCTTATCGCACCAAGTCCAGATCTCTTTTTGTTCTGGATGCCAACTGTCTGATCCTAATGGGAGTTTGTTTCCTTCTTCGCACATTACTTTCCCAAACTCACTATCACATCACTGAGTCTTAGTGCGGCAACATAACCATTTGTTGGTTGCAATACTACTCTAGAGGTTTCCAATGTAGACCCAAGTACTTCGTGGTACAAAATACCAACAAAACCCCTATTCACCGGCGCTTTCAGAAACAGACTGCGAGCAGTCTGAAGTCTCACCCAAGGTGAATTTAAGGGGGTGGTTACGGAATCAGGTTTTCACAACCTAGTGATGCGAGTGCTTAACTGACTGATGCACAGCGTGGTATGGAGCTTCCACGCTATGGGCAAGGGACTGTGCGGAGTCTTATATCTTGCGTCAATGGGACTACGCAGTACTATTAGGCTACTGCGGCGAGACAACGCAGCTCTTATCAAGGATCAGCGTGTCAACTAGACGGCGTGTTCACTACAAGACTTAATCAACTAATCAATCTTGCTTAACAGTCTTAATCATTCATCCACACTTGAACCGATTTCAAACATATGTAATGGAATAATTTGTGGAATGATGCTCACCCTAATGTAGCACTCAACTTTTTATTATTAACTATGTGATTATTTCAATAGGTTCATGCACCCGAATATTTAGAGATACTTATCATTAACATTCATCCATATATGAGTTACCTAACATCTTATTCCATCCCTTCCACGACGAATACAGATAAAAGTAAACACATATCAGATAACTGTAAGTTCAAGCATTCATACTGTAAATAATTCAAGGAACTGAATAATAGCAACCATACATAGCAATCGCAGAACACAAGATTTAACGTGGTTCGCTCCCCTGGATGGGAAGCTACGTCCATAATAACTGTTGTTTTATTATCTTAGGAAAGGGTACACCAGTTCTTCGTCTGCGCACTCAGCTACAGAGCCTTTACAATGGCTTCCTGCTCAAAGATTCTAATAGTATTCAATATACCCAAATAAAAAAAGCGTAACCCCTTTCCCATACAAAATGGCCTTATATATATATATATATATCATGCCTGTAGGTCATTTCTTTACATTACGAAGGTAAAAACCCTTAGGTTTACAAAACTTTCACGGTTTCCCAAAACCAAACTGCTGGTGTTTGGTAGCGGATCTTCAGTTGTGGCTATCCTCTATGCAGACACGTTGCTATCTACTCCCCTGTCATGTGCGCCAACAGCTTGCTTCCACCAAGCTGTTCCTTCTTTCATGGTCTTTGACAATTGGTTCAACTAGTAGTTCTCTGTTTGTGTGACCAGTTGTCTATCTCGATCTGCACCTACCCACCACTTGATAGTTTATCAACGATCTTTGCTAAAAATAGGTCTCCTGTGACCTAACTGAAATAACTCTCATTGTCCATCCAACGCTCTGCTTAGCTGGATCTCCGTCGACGTGGCACATCACGGTGTTGTAATCCTTGCAGCACCAACTTCGCATTGCTTTTGAAACTGCGATGCGCTCAACTTCGCAGCATACACAAACTAATTTTCACAAAAAGTCTCCTTCCATGCTACGCTTAGCTTTGCAGTTCCCAAAACTTAATGTGTTCAAAATTTGACCCCCTTGGGCTAGGCCCAACACTAGCCTAGATGAGTCTACAATAGGGTGCTCTGTTGGTAAAATACATTTTAATCCCAGAAACCATGCAGATGAAAAAAGTACCATTTTGCATAAAGGAAGTGAAGGACCTTACCGTTTCTAGAGAGAATCCTGATGTTTCCAACTATTACTTGTTGAATAAAATTTAGAAAATTTGATGGCTTAATCCTTAGAAAGAGACACCTAATACCCCCAAGGCTTTAGAGCACCCATCTAGTGAGGATTCAGGGGATTTAAACTCTTATTTAGATGGAATTCACAAGATTCTTTGATGTAAACCCTAGAATACATGAAGAAGAGAGAACAATCCAATGTTTTTGATGAGTTTTCTTTTGTAAGATGCACTTTATTTGTATTCCTTCTTTTACCTTGCAACGAAAGAAAATAATTAGAAAGAGAGAGGAGAAAAATACATACTGTTTCTCCAGGTTGAAGTACATTGGCTATACGCCTCTTGGTTATACTAATTTATTCAGGAGAAAGATCATCATCATCTTCACTTGCTTCAATAGATTGTTTCAAGTGCTCCTCTACAAAACAAGTGTCCACCGCCACACTATCAAGACAGGAATCCTAGTTCAAACATGTAACATATTGCACATTTCATCAATAGAAAAGTAACTAGTCATGAAATACAGCATAGAAAAAAAAAATATGCTTCTACAGATGAGGCATGACTATCATAAGTACATGATTTGAGATTCTCTCAAATTCAGTAATGAACATAAGAAAACATCATATTGAATATCATAGAAGAGACCTTAATTTTGTTTCCATTTCCATACTCTGCATAGTTCCCTTCCAAATCGAAATAACCCTCCTCTCTTTCTTGTTTCAAATTGAATGGCCCAATTTTGATCGTTGTAGTCATCCAGTATTACTTGTCTTCTTGTTTACAGCTTAGTGGTATTCATTTCCTGGCTTTTGCATTAGACTTTATAGCGATGGTTTATGATATCGAAAGGCATCATACTTCACAAAATTACAAGGTTGAGAAAAAAACATATTCATTCTACACACCCATCCCAAATCCATTTTTAGGGACAAATTTGTTTAGGGTGTGTTTCCCAGTTGATTGCTGTCTGTACCCAGAGCTGATATAGCTCCAGGCCATTCCAAGAAGAAAATTTAGTGACTCTTATGAAAAGTCCTTAACAAAAATTAATTGAAAAATGCAATCAAGTGAGCTTGACAATATAATGCCAGGCACATTTTGAAATCCTAATGTGTAGTCGTCCAGTTACCAGTATACATGGACTTTTGATTGGATATATGGATGTAATTGGGTTATTTGGGAGTTCTTATCCTCATATATCACAATTTATTGTGTAAGTCACCATTATTATTACTCTGGGAGCTGTTGTTAGATTTTAAACTTACTCCAAAAGTGCTTTCATCAATGCTAGACACTTGGCATTGCTTCAGGGACATACAATATTAAAGATAGCTCAGTTTGGGTGTTTGGGTGGATGCTTGACCTTGGTTGGAGTGATAGCTTAGCACTCTTACTTAGGAGGTTTTTATCCTTATTGGCATTGTTAGTCCTCATGCTACATGATCATCCACTCCTGTCTTATTCTTTGGTCAGCTATGCAATATAGACTGATCATATCTTATGTATTGGTCATTTGGATGCTCAAGGGCTATTTTGGATGCACACATATTTTCTCACATTGCTCAAGTGGCTCATCTTGAGTTAACTTGCCACCTCAATAGAATGGTGTGCATTGTTCTGACGAAAGTGTTCTAGTGCAAAGTGATTGTTGTGCCCCTAGTGTTGCACAAATGCATTATTTGATTGATACATTGTACCACAATTGCTGAGATGTTATTTAGTGTGTGTGGTGTTACCCCATATCGAGCAGAGTTATTTGGAGGATAGTTCTCTTGTGATCTTTGTCACAAGGGATTGGTGTATGGTTTGGTGGGGCTATGGATGGACTAGATTCCTGAATGCTATTTCATACATCATATAATGATGATGCCTTGGTGATAAGATGCAGGAAATAAAATTATTTTTATGCACAGAACTAATGCGGCAATCAAGGGCTGTGGTAGTGTAAGGCTTGTAGGCCTCATCAAGCCTATTTTGGTGAAATCATTTACTTTTGAGTCACCAGTATCCTGTAGCATAAATGAAAATTGACCAGGGGGATTCATAGCAACCTTAAATGAGTCTTAAACTCAGCAGCAGAGATACCCCAAGCTAATGATATTTGCATAGTATGGAGATATGGAGGATGGTTATGCCAAAAAAGAGGACCTCCAAAAGCATCTTGGTGACAATAGAATTAACATCTAGGAGAATCGATGGCTGTACTAAAGGTCTTGTGGGTTCCCTCTTGCATGGTAAGGGGTTCCATTAGCTTTCTTTTTTTTCCCTAATGCACAATAATTTTATAAGCATGCATTCAATTCATTGATTTAGATTTTGGAGCAAGTAGAACAGAGCCGAGGAAGATAGGTATGTCAAAGTGGAAGGATGATATACATACTAGTCTTCCACATAGGAATCTATTGGCCCAGAATTCCATCTTACATTTGATCTTATCAATAATATTATGCCAACATTATCATAATATTAAGCAATGAGGGGATATCCCAAGTATTTGGAAGGGAATTCTCCCCTTTTTAAACCCAAGGGTATTCATGATCTTCTAATGAGTTTTAGCATTTGACTTGACGAAGAAAATTGTGGATTTCTCCAAGCTAATTTTCTAGCTGGATGCAGCTTCCAATAATATCCTTTTGGAGACGTTTTCTACAACCAAACACTAAGAGTAATTCAAATACAAATATTTAGTCTATCTTAGTCAAGACTCAGGGCATAGACAATAGGTCCAGATGATCCGCTAGGACACTAGGCTACCAAAGAAAGGGCATATGACACTTCTTCGTAGCATAATAATCTAATAAACTGATACCAAAGAAATAATAGTGGAGTTGGAATGACACTTCTTCATTGCTCCCTAAATATTCATCATGTGCAATTGTAGCATTATCTCCCTAAAGATTCATCATGTGCAACTGTAGCATTAGATAAGATTACAAGAAGAAGCCAAAAATTCAAATCCACAAAAACATGGGAAGTCTTAAGGAGAGGCAAAATTAATAAATATTAAACATTATTTATTTTGCTAGTGTGGTAAGAGGTCACTTCTAAGGAATCACTCTGATCATATCTGACTAATGAGCTATAGCCTATGAGTCATGAGTCATGACCATGTGGTGAAAACTGCTGCAGTGAAAATTAAATTATCTGCCCAAGTCAGTAGGAAACATATATTGGTAAACACAAGGAAATTAATATATACCAGTCAACCACCCTTTCATCTCAAACCAGTAAATAAATCACATACCTTATCAAATACTAACTTTAAATATTGAACATACAAGCAATACTGGATGACTACACATTAGGTTTTCAAAATGTGCCCAATATTATACTTTCAAGCTCACTTGATTGCATTTTACAATTAAATTTTGTTAAGGACTTTTCATGGGAATCACTAAATTATCTTCTTGGAATGGCTTGGAGCTGTATCAACTCTAGGTACAGACATCAATCAATTGGGAAACATACTGTAAATAAATTTGTCCCTAAAATGGATCTGGGATGGGTATGTAGAATGAATACATTTTGTGTCAAAGCTTGTAATTTGTGAAGTATGATGCCTTTTGGTATCATAAACAATCGCTATAAAGTCTAATGAAAAATCTAGGAAATGAATACCACTAAGCTGTAAACAAGAATATAAATCTAATTTCAAAAAGAGCAATGAATTGGCTGAGCATTAAATCCTATGATAGCCATAACAATCTACGGCTATTAGCCTATATAGAAGCCTCTATGCAAAGCAGAAAGGTGACTAAGGTAGTATATCAAAATACACTTATTGTAACTGTCCGGGAAAAATATTTGTTTTGAAAGGAAACATCAATATTTTTAATAACCAGGTTTATACTTATTGCATTGGGTGAGTGATTTGAGTGTCATGGACTAGTTTCCTTTCCCTCGGTGGCCTCATAATTTAACTTGTGGGTACTATCTACTATCAACAGTGGATGCAAATGGTTATGTGGAAAATTTCTTGCCATCAACTAGTTTTCTTGTACCAACTTGTTTAAAGATGAGTGCCCCATATATTCAATGTTTGAATTCATTTTTATAATTCTTTTTTTGAGATCTATTTTGATTGTGTATGAATTAGAATGCAATTTATGAATGCATGATGCTACATACCACCTTTGTTGTGATAGTAGATGTATGTTCTTGTAGAATTAAAAAGTTTAAATACAACAAATATTATTTTGAATTATATGATCATACATCAATATAGAGGTAAGGCAATGAAAATAGAAACTTTTAATTACAAGGGTGGTTAAAAAAGAAATAATGTTTGAACTACCCTTATTTTAGAAAAAGAAAAGTACTCAATCATGATCCCTACATAGGATCACTAAGAATAACAATTTGTGACCCTATTTTCCATATATTACAAGCAAGCTCTATCAAATTGTTGACACCAAGTTAGAAAAACTTATTTTCCAACCCAACTCAGCATTTCACGCAGAGATTGTTCTATAAGCCACTCATGGAAGAATGGGATAAGGCCTAAAAAGGTAAATATTTGTATAGAAAAGTTTGCAGTGAATTTGCTCAATTTTTCTAGTGAAGCAAGTTTCATTAATTTTAAATTTAGAGACTGTACCCCTCTTATGCTTCTAAAAGACAACAACTTGATTTATGATTTCTCTATTGACCAGAAATGGCCGAGTATTCATTGTAGTCTCAAACAGTATCACAGGAATTATGATTTCCCAATTTAAATCTGAATCAACTAGAAAAGAATCTGATTCAAACCATCCCAAGTTAAACTCAGTAAATGCAAGTCAAACTTTAAATGCCTTATTTTTTCCTTTGTTTCATTCTCTTGATCGCTGGAGGTGTTTTTTGGCTGCTGGACATGGCTATTTTGAATATCAATGAAAAATTCATTTTAATTCAATATGTATATATATATATAGATATATATAGATATATAAGCCCAGTGGGCTAGCTCAACTGGTTGAGTGTTGTAAGTTGTGAGAAGAAGGTATCGAGGTACAATAAATAGAAAGTATATTGACATACCATCTTAAGCTATCTAAGTTTTCCAATTGGGCTGCTGATGAATTAAGGGCTTCAGTTCTAGGATTAACAATTCTATTAAAAATCTAGCTGAATTTGTTTCTCAAGAGGGCCCAGACGATCCTTAAAAGGGGGCTCACAGATGCATCGGATCTAAAACATGGTTAGTCACCTCCTTATCTTATTGTTCTGTCAATGTGAAATTCACTACCTCTGTCGGATCAATAAGATGCCGGATCAACTTGGAAGAGACCAACAAAGAAGAGAGGAATCAGTGCCTTGTTCATTTTTTTTATAATAGGAAATTGATTCCCATGCCAATAGTTGAACATTAAGCATTATTCATCATTATTTACATTCGTCTCTCCCTTGGTCCCCACATTTCAATTACATGAAGTTTGAATTTTCATATTTTTATGATTGTTATCTATGTCTAGAAAGGGAAGGAATGATGATGTTCAATGTTGAATCACATGTCAATTGGTGAATGGTGGCACTGGAATCATTTAAATCTAAACATGAATATGAACTACTACTCATTTACATTAATGCCAGTTTTCTTTTTTTACATATATTATTATATATAAAATTTGATGTTGTACCCCTAATGTACCCATCCCATACTTTCGAAAGTGGTGTACCTACATCTGCACCCATGTACTTGTACCCTAGTAACTTAGCTCAATAGAATAGATACAAATTGTGAAGGTTTTAAATAGTTTATATCTCCACTAACTAGTTCCTTGTATTAGGCTTTTTGTAGGGCCATTGACAAACCAACTATGTACTTGTGCCTTTATCTTCCTTTCTCAAGAGGGCCTAGACGATCCTTAAAAGGGGGCTCACAGATGCATTATATCTAAAACATGGTTAGTCACCTCCTTATCTTATTGTTCTGTCAATGTGAAATTCACTACCTCTGCCGGATCAATACGACGTCAGATGCATATGGAAATCTGGTTGATTTCCTTCAGCAAGCCCATGGATATCCATTGGTCTATCTTCCTCAATTCCTTGATGAGCTTATCATGGATTGGGAGAAGAAAAACAACCCAAAATAAATACTGGGGAGTAGTGAATTAGACCTATCGTGATGCACTCATGGTAGGAAAACTTACTATCATAGAAATAGGGTAGACTTGTCATAAGAACTCTTTGGCACAGGAGGAAAACAAAGGAAATGTTAATGGCATGCATGGTGGCTTGATGCATGTAGCATGGTTCTCACACAACAAAATTTTTCCTATAGCCACGTGAGTGTTGGTGCATAATTATGTCAAAGGCTTATGTTGTAGATCCAGAAACCTATTTCTTCATTTCAAAGGCATCAGGTTGTTAGTGAAATGTGCAACAAAGTATTGAGATTTGACAATGGTTGTGGTTTTTTTCTTTGCGTTTAGCAATGTTGTTGAATGTAAACAGTAAATGTCCAGAAAGCAGAGTGCATGAATCCCACTCTTTGACCAATGTGGATAATGTTGAGAAAACCTCCAATTGTGTCCACGTGATATTGTGCCTGGTGGCATGATAAAGCAGGACATTGAAGAAGTTCAAAGTTCAAACAAAGGAAGAATTACTGAGGGCATGAAAGCTTTCCTGTTTCCTATGCAGGGCTGCTGTTGAAATGGGCAGAGGAGGATTAAATCATCTCCACATCGCAAGCAGATAGCATGCAAAGTATTGATAATTGGTGATGGTGTTGGGTTTGGAGGTGCAGAGAGGAACTGGCATTGAACAGGTGAAGGAAGAAGTACAGTTGTGACTGCAGACCTAAAATGTTGGTTGTTGGATGATATTGATCATGGTTGATCCATGAAGCAATTTGTATGGACAAAAGTGGAAGATTCATGTCCATATTCAAGAGTTTAGTAGATGGCAATTCGCATCATTAATTAGATTTGGGCTGCCATCGTGGCACCATTAGATATTATAAACTAAAAATCTAAAAACTACTTACTATCAACATCTAAACTCATCTTGAATTTTAGTATAGGATGTGCAATCATAACTACAACACTGTGTTTTAGATATGACTTTCTCTAGATGATGGAAAAAAGTGACAAGTCTATGGATGGCTGTAGTAGCTTACCCTATGCCCCGAAGTGCCATTAGGGTCTCTTATAAGTGATGGTTCTCATCCAAAGTGCCCAACAATGAAAAGATCAAGTTATTTCTGCCTGAAAGTCCTATTCAATAGGTTTGTGCCCTTCCCAGTTGAACAACATAGTCCTCACAATGGAATATTGGCCCAATACTGAAGAGATAAGGCCCACACAACAAAGTCTTAGCCCATAAATGAATTCACATCCCCTATGGTAGGTGACACGACCTCTCTTTAGAATGTATGTTGCCTCTGCAAGGAAATACGACCTCAACAGTGAAGGGTAAGTCCCCAGGGAGTGAACTCATCCTCTGAAATGTAATACGTTGCCCCCTTTTTTTAAGCAGATCCGTCTTCAAGATGAATGCCACGCTCCCTTTTTCTCTTTTTGTTTTCTCAGTGATGGTTGTGCCCTCCTCCCATATTCTGGAAACTCATAAATACCCTTACATGGTGAACTCGACCCTCTATACACAGTTGAAATGAGGCTCAATGTGCAGGCTTGGCCCCCTTTTGTTGGGCACTCCTCCAAAGTGCCCAGTAATGAAAATATCAAGTTATTTCTACCTGAAAGTCCTATTCAATAGGTCTGCACCATTCCAAGCTGAACAACACAGTCCTCACAATGGAATATTGGCCCAGTACTGAAGAGACAAGGCCCACACAACAAAGTGTTATCCCATAAATGAAGTCACATCCCCTATGGCAGGTGACACGACCCCTCTTTAGAATGTTTGTTTCCTCTGCAAGGAAATACAACCTCAACAGTGAAGGGTAAGACCTGAGGGAGTGAACTCGTCCTCTGAAATGTAATTTGTTGCCCCCTTTTTTAAATCAGACTAGTCTTCAAGATGAATGCCACAAATCCTTTTTCTCTTTGTGTTTTCTCAGTGACAGTTGTTCCCTCCTCCCATACTCTGGAAACGCAGAAATACCCTTACATGATGAACTCAACCCTCTACACACAGCTGGAATGAGGCTAAATTTGTAGGCTTGGATTTTCATCTACTAACACTAAGAGTGATAGTGATCAATGTTTTGGAATTGGGAGCGCGGGAAGACTTTCATATGTGTTTTTTAAATTAAATATTGTGGGTTATGTTAATTTGATATATCTGTCATTTATCTTAGTATATGATTTTAACATATATAGAAATATTTAAAATAATTTTTAAATTAGTATTAACTTAGGTTATAGTTTAAGTTTCAAATGTAGTTTTTAATTTAAGTTTTAACATCTTTTAATTTTGTTTTTATTTAGGTTTTCAACATATTTTTATGTTTTATTTTATGCATTTTAATATTAGTTATGATGATGAGGAAAACAATGACAAGGACAACAATGATGATGATGATGTCAATGGTGACAATGACAATAATGATGATGTTGTTGATTACGATGATGATGAGATTCAGATAAAAAACAGATGGGAGTCCTGTTGTGTGGGCCATTTTTATTAGGCACCGAAGAAATCCAAGTCAAAGTGAACAACGAGAGACAGGCCACACAATGAAATAACAAGGATAGCAAGGAATGAGCAACGCTCCACCTTTTAAACGACATCATGCAATGCCCCAAGAACCTACCATAGGTTAATCCATGGACTTAAAAATACAATGGTTCCTTTCTACCTATGGCCTTCTAAAGAAAAAAGGTGAGGAACTTCCAACTTAAACCTCTTTCCACCCATCCTTACAGTATTCTAGGCACCAATACTTATTCGCTAAGGAAAGTGGGTGAATAGAATTGGGGTAGAATGAAATGAGAAACTTCCTCCTTTTAAATGATGTAGTGTAATGCCCTAGGAACCTGTCGTAGGCTACACAGTGATTCCGCATAGATTAAAGATGAAGGAAGGACTCACGTAGAAGGTGAGGTTTGCAACGCTCAACTGGAGGTGAATGTTAAATTTTTAGAATTTACTTCAATCTGATCTAGGATCTTAACTGAGAGAACAACATGTACAGCATATCTACAGCATATCAATCATGGAGACAATAA
Organism: Larix kaempferi; assembly: GCA_027924585.1. Lineage (NCBI taxonomy): Eukaryota > Viridiplantae > Streptophyta > Pinopsida > Pinales > Pinaceae > Larix > Larix kaempferi. The sequence goes on from BSBM01001063.1 coordinate 5,376,684, forward strand.
TGCAAGCACACAAGAGACACAAAGATTTACTTGGGGAAAACCATAAAGGTGAAAAACCCCAATAACTTCCTCAGAGATAGATAGAGCAATGATACAACCCAAACATGAGAGATAGACATAACCTAGCAGCAGATCCTCCTCCTCCATAAGTGAGCCACTCCTCCTTGAGTGCATGAGTGAGAAGTGAGTGATCAAATAGAGTGCCTCCCGCACTCTATTTATACTTGACTTGACTTGCCCTTTACATAGCTCATGTAGGCTCGAACTTAACCACATAACATAATGTTGACTGGGCTGACCCCCAATAGGATGGTCTAATAACCCTTCGACCCACATGGCCGACCCCCAATAGGGTGGTCTAATAACCCTTTGACCCACATGACTTATACAAGGTCGACCCCATCAAGTATAAGTTATGACATTTACAATATAAATGACGACACTTCCGTATAGAGGAATAATACCATCTCTATAGGAATACAATATACATATATGTGAAATAAATTCTGAAGTTACATATACATCAACACTCCCTCTTAACTAGGAAGGTATTTCTCGACACAGGTCTTCTAGCACAAGTCATCTCCTCTGGATCATTGTCACTGGATAATCATCATCGAGTCATCATCATCATCATCACTGCTGCTGCTATCTAAATCAATCTCTGAATCTACTCGTCATAGGAAGTTCTACAGAGCCAGTCCTTTTTCATACTGGATGTAGGCCCACCACCTACAGGTCTTCATCATCACTGGCCATACTGTGGAATCTTCAGGACTTATTACGTGCGTCACAAAACCTTAAAAGAGTCTCTTGACTAGCAAGAACTCTAAAGAGCATCTGAGGCCTTTTTCATCCTGTCCAGATCTCCAGGACTTATTACATGTGACCCCACCACAAAACCTCGCAAGAGCATCCCAGGCTATTATGAGCACGCAACTCTACCTATAGGATCTCCCAGGGCACGAATTACATGTGGTCATGGAAAAACCTCGCAAGAGAATCGCAGGACTGATTACAAGCACACAGCCCAACCTATCGGATCTCCCAGGGAACCGAATTATATGCCATAGGACAAAACCTCGAAAGAGCATCTGCCAGATATCCCAGGGCACCGAATTACATGCCATAGGAAAAACCTCAAAAGACTATCTGCAGATCTCCCAGGGAACCGAATTATATGTCCTCCCAGTGCAAAAACTCGAAAGATCATTTGCCAGATATCCCAGGGCACCGAATTACATGCCATATGCAAAACCTCGAAAGACTATCTGCAAATCTCCCAGGGCACCAAATTACATGCTCATCTGCACAACCTGATCCATGGCCATAGAGTATCAACCTCATACTCACCATACATCATCCTGATGTACACATGATCATCCTGATCATCATCACTGCAACATCTTGCTGCATGTCATCTGGAGCAACATCCTGAAGCTCATCATCCATGATCATCTGGATCATACAATGCATCTACGTGATGCATACCAAGTATCTACCTGATACATATCATCATACATGATCCACCTGATCATACAATGTATCCACATGATACAAATACAAATACATGATACATATCACCATACATGATCCACCTGATCATACAATGTATCCACCTGATACATATACAAATACATGGTCCAAGCATCCGACATGATGCATATACAAAATACATACACATGATCCAACCGATCATATCCAGCATCCAACATGATGAGTACATACATATAAATGATCCAACTGATCATATCCAGCATCCAACATGATGCCTACATACATACATAAAAATGATCCAACTGATCATATCCAGCAGAAACCAGAACATCATCCTGATGCTCATCATCCAGTGCTTACATCCACAGCCATGTGGAGGATCCTCCTTCCAACATGCTTGGAATGGCTTCAGCAGATGTGTCCATCACTTCTTCCTCGAAGTGTACTCGATCTGAAGAACGCCAAGCCTCTCTCTAAAGTACTCGAACTTCATCCTGGCTAGTGGCTTCGTCAGCACATCTGCAATCTACTTGTCCGTTGCAACATACAGGAGCTTCACAGCTCCTCTCTGCACCATATCCCTGATATAGTGATATTTGATCTCTATGTGTTTCGACCTGTCATGAAACACTGGATTCTCGGATAGCTTCACACAACTCTGGTTATCACAGAATATACCAGTAGCATCCAACGGGAGATGAAATAACTCAGATAGTAGCTTCCATAGCCATACTGCCTCACAACTAGCTGAACAGGCTGCAACATACTTTTCCTCAGCTGTACTCAGTGCCACACAGGACTGCTTCCTGCTAAACCATGAGATCACACCTGATCCCATACTGAAGCAGCACCTAGATGTGCTCTTCCTATCTGCAGCACTGCCAGCCCAATCTGAATCAACATAACCCTGCAGGTTTGATTCGTTTCATACTTGAGCCCATAATCCACTGTACCCTTCAGGTACCTCAGAACATGCTTTACAGCAATCAGGTGATCACTCCTTGGATCTGTCAGGAACTGACTCAATGTGTTCACAGCAAAGAAAATGTCTGGTCTTGTGTTCATCAGGTACATCAAGGACCCAATCATTTGACGATGCATAGAGACATCAACCGGCTCAGATGAAGCATCACAAAGAAGCTTTAGATTCGATGCCATAGGTGTGGCCATGGCCTTGCAATCCATCATCCTGAACATCTTCAGGATCTCTACTGCATACTTCCCTCGTTCGAGGAAGATTCCATCTGCACTCTGCCACACCTCCATGCCAAAAACAAATAGTGCATCATCCCCAAGTTCTTCATCTCGAACTTGGCAGCAAGCTTCCGCTGCATGTCGGCAATCAATCTATCTTCACCTGTAACAAACAGGTTATCTGCATACAAAATTAGTATCACTGGATTGCCTTCCTCAACCTTATAGAAAAAGGTTGGAACCCGCTTTACTCTTGGTAAAGACCAAACTGGATAGAAAGATGCCTATCCTACCATACCAAGTTCTACACATATATGATTTCTTGTCATGTGTCTCAGAACCAAGTGGTTGCTCCACATACACTTCTTCTTCAACTAGACCATTCAAGAAAGCTGTCTTGAAATCCACCTGGTGTATCTTCTATTTCATCATTTTTATATTTCTCTATGTTACCGTCTGCAGCATGCTTGATCTTGATAGATCCATATGGAAGTCATAACAAACTTCCCTTCAGCTCTTGGGACTGCATCCCAAACATCGTTCTTCATGATCAACGGATCATGGCATTCTTCCCATATCCTGGGAACTTCAATATCTTCAATAGGTAATTTTGTTGCTGAACAAATGTTGTAGTTCTTCTTTTGTAGGTGATGGCATACGATCTTTCCTACACAACAAGTTAAATTACATGATTAGAAAACATCTCATAGTTTTCAGAACAAATTCTTACACATAAAGAAATATGTCATACAGTCATGCAATTGTCTTAGCCAATGCTTTAATACAACATTTATCCATATCCCGTAACTTTCTAGATGCCTTCCAATCTCTACCAGAACATTGTTAAGAGTGTGCACAACTCCCAATATGTCAGCAAAGAGGTTTCATTCTAGATAAGTAGCAATGGAATGTTGTACAGTGCCATAGGCCACTTACCCATGCAAATTAGTAGTATACTGTTCATCAATGCAATTATTCTAATATGCATAATACACAACCTAAGTCTAGGAACATGAGCATATGCATCATTGAACAATTTTATTTAAACAAACAAATATGCAAGAAATGATAATTAAAATACTTATCTTTGTTTGTTCGTTGGGTGGACTCCCTCTGAGTCTTCGCTTTCTTGCAGGAGCTGCTGGAGTCCTAATCTGAAGTAGCTTCTTCTACACCTTTCTGTTGTGGAATGTAGAGAGATGGTCAACTCCCTCTGAATATCTGCATCCTTGCATAAACCACTGGAGTGTACTCCCTCTTGATCTTTGCTTCCTAGATTACCTGTTCTTAAACTCATATTCATCCTTGGTCCCTCTGCATGCTTATTAGTATCATGATTGTGTTATCCTTGTGATCTCATATAAAATCATACATTCATTAGTATACTATTAAAACACAATGATCTCAAGCATGTATAGTCATGATCATTTCAAACAAAAATAATAAGCATTATCATTCAAGGTTTATGTAGGATTCTTATGGTTAGTCAAATCATAAGAAACATAACATGTCTAAACTTATAATTACTCAAACCTATGACTCTTTGGGTTAGTCATATCATTAATTAAGGTAAGACACATAATATGCATATACCCATGATTATTCAAACTTACGACTTCATGAATAATCATTATCAACAACACAACAGTATAAAATCCTAACCCAAGGTAGGATTCTAGCTTGATATAGGAAAAACATACCTGGATTAGCATGCTAGCTAGTTATGTCTAACATACCCGTATAATGTCTTTTGGTTCTCTTCAGTGACTTGTGCTAATAACCTGTATATCTCATAGGTTAACCATTATAAAACCAAGTTATACATACCTCGTAAATGGATCTTCTATGAGATCCATGACAATGGATGAATCTTTGTCCTCATGTTATCATGATCATATGTTCTTGAACCAGAACATGATTTGTCTTTCTTGGTGTACCTTTCATGTTAGTAGACAACATAAACCTCATACAACACCATAATGCATTAGTACAATCATAAGTGTCAATACCCTAATCAATGAATATTTTCTATCGTGCATTCATAATTTTATTAAGGTGATATGACAAGTCTAAAATCAAGATTGTACTAACCGTAATAACATGAAGACAAACATACCATAAACTTAATCATGAACAAATCTAAAAACATACCTCGATGAGTCATACCTGTTGAGATTGCTTGTAATCTTCTTATGTAAGGCCTTAGCCTCATCTCCCTTTGAAACAGGAACTTCTTCACTTATGCAGGTGACCAATCCATTTTCTTCTAGGATTAACCCAATCCACTTAATTTGCAAGAACTGGACCTGGAGCTGGATATGGGTTTGTCAGAGAAACCCCAAAAATTCAAACTTTGAATTTCAAACTTCCGAAAGGATAGAAATATGTGCCTTGATGAGCTGATCAAACTGGTATATTCAGAATTTGAAAACTGCAAAGTTTCACTCCTCAATTTTGCCTTTGAAACTTCTGGATTCACTGGACGTGACCCTGAACTGGGGTTTGATGAAGCCCACTCTTCTACCCAATCAAAAGGTTTGATCCAAAGCTCTAAGCTTCTATTTCTCTGAGGAGCTTCCAGCCGTGGTCACAGATTTCAAAAATTCCCATTTTTACAGAAGCCCTAATTTTCCACTTTTCTGATCAAAGTCCCGAACTAGGGTCTGATCAAGCTCGGCTTTCTGCCCAACCAAAAATTCTGATATTGGTCTCTAAATTTTTATTTTGATGAGTAGCATTCAGCCGTGGTCTCCGATTACAAAAATTCTAACTTTCTCCAAAGCCCTAAATTCTGGAAGCCATGAATGAAGGTACTCAAAAATAATTATGTTTTGACATAAATATGTACATGATTGTTTCTGGTGTAACTCTGAACGTTTTGATCCACAGGGTCTGAAAACGTTTCCTGAGATAGCCTGACCTGTTATCTTTCCATCCTGACAGGTCTGGTCTCAATTTGATTCTCTGAGAGAGAGTTATGCCAAATGTCGCAACGTGACCTGCTTTGGGATAATACAGGAGAGCAAACTTGTACGACGTGCCACATGTCACTGTTTGAACTTATGCCTCTGAAAACTTTTCCTGAGATAGCTTGCCCTATTATCTTTCCATCCTGATAGGTCTGACCTCAATTGGACTCTCTGAGAGAGATTTATGCCAAGCGTCGCAACGTGACCTGTTTATGGGATAATACAGGAGAGCGAACTTGTACGGCATGCCACGTGTCACTGGTTCAACTTCGGCCTTTGCGAAATTTTTCTGAGATAGTACAGTCTGTTTACTACCTGTCAATTTTTATGAAATTTCATTTGGAGCTTCCTATCCCAAGTTATGACCTTTTTTTCAAGTTCAGCTGAGTTTGACTCAGATCTTGAAGAGGCAGAAACCCTATATTGTACAGATCATAAATCACAAAGTACAATGAATTAGAGGTTGTCCTTTGGACACAAGGTACATGGAGATTTAATATTAGAACTGTAAGGATTTCAGATCCGAAAAATGTGCCAAAATGGATCTGTAGTGAAAGTTCTACGATGACTGGTTTTTGCTATATCAATCCCTAGCATCATAAGTGCAACAAGTGTCATACATGCCATATCATGCCTTCTTTCAGGCTAGCTCTGATACCACGTTAAATTTTCAGAATTTACTTCAATCTGATCTAGGATCTTAACTGAGAGAACAACATGTACAGCATATCTACAGCATATCAATCATGGAGACAATAATGCAAGCACACAAGAGACACAAAGATTTACTTGGGGAAAACCATAAAGGTGAAAAACCCCAATAACTTCCTCAGAGATAGATAGAGCAATGATACAACCCAAACATGAGAGATAGACATAACCTAGCAGCAGATCCTCCTCCTCCATAAGTGCACCACTCCTCCTTGAGTGCATGAGTGAGAAGTGAGTGATCAAATAGAGTGCCTCCTGCACTCTATTTATACTTGACTTAACTTGCCTTTTACATAACTCATGTAGGATCGAACTTAACCACATAACATAATGCTGACTGGGATGACCCCCAATAGGGTGGTCTAATAACCCTTCGAACCACATGGCCGACCCCCAATAGGGTGGTCTAATAACCCTTTGACCCACATGACTTATACAGGGTCGACCCCAACAAGGTGGTCTAATAACCCATCAAGTATAAGTTACGACATTTACAATATAAATGACGACACTTTCGTATAGAGGAATAATACCATCTCTATAGGAATACAATATACATATATGTGAAATACATTCCGAAGTTACATATACATCAACAGTGAAGCTCATGATGGAGGTGAATCATAAATGAAGTTGGAGGAATTAAGGTTAAGGAATATAGGCATCAACCTCTAAAGAAATACGATGGGAGGAGAGATCTCAGGATTAGGGTTATGAATGGTCTCCTGCTGCAGAAAATGGCAGAAAACTCTTACATCATGTAGAGGAGCGCAGAGGGCAGGTTTGGTAGGAAGAGGAGCGTAGAGGGCAGGTTTGGCAGGGACTGAGCATGCATGAGTTATGGAAAATCTCTAATACCACTGACAAGTACTAACTCTCAGATGTCTTATTCATTCACTAAACATGTCAATATATACATTGCTTTCTAAGGGACTGAGCATGCAGGAGTTATGGAAAATCTCTAATACCACTGACAAGTATGAACTCTCGGATGTATTATTCATTCACTAAACATGTCAATATATACATTTCTTTCTGACCTTTGGTTTTAATATTCCACAAGTCAATTGGAGTCTTCATGACTCTTTGTCTTCTACGGTTACAAACTACCCTAGGATTCTAACAGACATGATTTACACTATTGTATTTATATATGTACATTAAAAATGGTGACAACAACACTACTATCCATCAAGAAAAAAATCATTATCCTTGTCATTTATCTATGCAAAAACTTTATCATTGTATGTAGTTTATCTCCCTGAGCCACATAAGAGCTTTGATTATCAATCTCCTATTTGTTAGTGTTTTCTCTTCACAAGTTCATATATTTTTTATACTTTTTTCATCCCTATGATGCTCGAACTATAAAAAAAATTGTAAATAGGGATTGTTGTATATTTCCATCATCATTTTTGAATGACTATTAGTATTTATAAATGGTATGTTGAACCCGTCCCATGGCAGTGTCTCCTTCAAAACCCAAAATTCCATTATCTATCTAATTGAGCATTCTTATTGGCATCACTATCCATGGTTATGCATTGACATCTATTTAATGTATTATTTATCTTTGCATAGGTGTTGCAGTGATCCTCTATTCCACTAACCTCCATTAAAATTGTAATTAGTAGCCCCTTAAGCCACAATCGCCCAAAACCAACATCTACATTAAAAAACAAATTGGCGTGGGAATTCCTTATAAACCATGTTTATACCAAAAACCATCATGTATATGTTGCAATTCACCACACACATAGGACTAATGTCTTGTACCATGAGATTCACCCCTAGTGTGTGAAAACCTGAAATGGCATCCACATTGCCTACCTTCCAACAATTTTGTATCTGGGGCCTATGACGTAGTGGACACATAAATTAGTTGTAGAGAGTAAAATTTGTGGTCATGAAATTGTATTTCTCAACAAGTTTTGAAACATAAAGGAGGTCCATCTTCAAGAGAGACTTTAGAAAGCTTCTCGATTTCTTAAAATGGTGGCCATATCTCACATGTAGATTACATATTCCTTATGCAGAACCTTTGTGCTAGTTTAGGGAACCATGATGTCCCATGAACCCCATAGGAACTTGTAGTGGCTTTACAACATGCATTTTATTTCTAAACCATGGCATGGGCCAAGAGAATAATCCATGGTGTTAGAAATTTTAAAATTCCCACTATATCCCACTTGTAGGGTAAATATTCTCTCTTTAGGGCCCTATGTGATGGCTCAGGTCCTTATGCATCACTCATGATCCATAAAGGAAAATTGTGTGGCCTAATACTCTATCTTTTGACTATGGACCATGGCGTGGGTTGTGAGAATCATACTTGGTGTGAAAAACCTTGAAATGAGAACCATACCTTGATCTCATGTCAAATATTCCCTTTGCATGGGATGTGTTGTGGCTCAAGGCTTGAAACAAGGCTCATTAATCATAGAGATAAATTTTGTGTTCCAAATAACTAGATTTTGGCATCGAACCATGTCTTGGACACTTAAAAGAGTCCCTATGTAAGGCCTATCTAGTGTTTTAGGGTGTTGTAATGGACCATGAGCCCTTTAGGAAAATCATATGGCCTTAGACCCTATGTTTCCTTAAACTCCATGGTCCAATATCACCACACATACCTCAAAAGATAATATTTGACCTACATGTGTTGCATGGTTTCCATTACAAGTTTTTAAGCACCAAGGATGGTTCTCGATGTATTGGGCATGGTTCATGGGGGGCACTAATTTCTTAGGGCCTATAAGATTCTTTTAATGCTCATGAACCATGCACATTGTATGTTTTAAGCGAGATGGAAGAGTATTGGGCCAATTATGTTTATTTGCTCAATCATAGTACACTAAAATTTCAAAGGAGGAGGACTACCTCAATGGTCAAGGAACAAAGGTCGCTACATGGTTTTGTACATCGGGGATGGTTTTTAGGGTCGTGAACATGGTTCAAGGAGGAAAACAATGTATTAGGGCCTAAAAGAGGCTTTTATCGCTCATGGACAATGAACACAATAAAAAACCACCACACAATGCATATAGAGTGAATAATTGTCCTACATCGATCATATGATTGTTGTTGAAATATTTAAAATGCCATGGATGGTTCTTATGGCCTTTTGCAGGGTTTAGGAATAAAAACCGAGGTTGCATTCCCTAAAATATTCATCTTTATGTGTTATGGATATTTCCACCCCATGGAAAGATGGGAACTCCCTTGGATCACTTTCTCATTTCCATCACTATATCTAATCAATCACATACAACACATGAGAAAAGAAGTAAGAAAGATTAACTCACCTTAGCTTATAAGTGCTCCTTTGATGATGGCCACGATTGATGTAGATTAGGTTGAATTGGCTCCAGCTCCAATTGATGATCAACCTACACACATATAGACAAAGAAAAACCTTCCTCAAACCTTTCTATAAACATGTATAAAATATGCATGTAATTGACATAAAATACTATATCTATACTAGATCTAAGCTAGATCTATCAAGTGACTATTCATTATTGCAATGATACTTGATGTGTGGTCAATCACACTAGCATTGTTTCATGTAATATTTTATTGGCTTAACCTCGAATAAACATTTGGAATCTAGGTGCTACTTCTATCAACATGCCTAGTGCTTTCCTTGGTGCAACATTGGAGTTTTCCTAGTGCAATCCCTGGTCATGTAATTGTTAGGATCGTTTAGATGTCCTTACAGTCATTTTGGTGATAGTAGGGTCATTTAGATGTTGTTACAGACATATAGGTGCCATTAGGATTAATTAGGACCTAGAAGTGCTACCACATGCATAATCATCATTGACATTGACATCATCATCATCATCATACAATAACTCAACATCATCATCATCGTCATAGTCATCAAGTACATCATTGGCATCATCAATATAATGCTGATAATAATGAGCAAGGAACCCTAATTCCTTGTAAGAATGGATGATATAATCTTATAGATATCAAATCATATCCATAAGCTCCATCATAATTATCATAATGCATCATCATCATGTTGTTAGGGTCAATCAGATGCCATTAGGGTCTATCAAATGTTGTTGGTGAAAATCAAATGCCATTAGAGCAATTTAGGTGACATTAAGGAAATTTACCCCACATTAGGATCATTAATCGAGATCCAAAAGTGCCATGATTATGGTAATTAGGTGCCACTATGATAAATAAATATCCATAAGTAATATCACATGAATCATAATCATTGACATTGATATCATCGCCATCATAACCATCATCGTCAACACCATACATGAGTACATAAACATCATCATCATTGGCATCCGATCATATATCATCATGATCATAGTCATTCATCTCAACCTCATTATTATCATCATAATCATCATCAACAACATCCTTTCCATCATGCATCATCAACATGGCCATCCTTGTGCTTTTATGGTGAGTCAAGTTTCATTAGGGTCACCCAAATGTTGTTAGGGACAGTTATATGCGATTAGGGTCATCTAGGGGATATTATGGTCACTCTGATGCCATTAAGGTGAATTATTTTTCCATTAGGACCAACCAATATCAAATAATGCTATAATAACCTGCACCATCATTATTGACATTGACATCATCATCATCATCAACATCCTATTAAATATTGTATAAATCATCATTGCCATATTTACAATTGTCAATATATGCATCAGCATGTCGTTAGGCACACTATAATGTCGTTATGGACCATATGATTCCTTAGGGTTATTTACGATTAATTAGGGTCTCTCAGTTTCAAAAATGGCCATTTAGGTGCTACTTCTATCAACATGCCGAGCATTATCCCTAGCGCAACATTGGAGTTTCCCTGACACTTTTTATGGCACAATTCCTTTCGAACTTCCTAGAGCAATTCCAGGAACTATGCCTAGTGATATGCTTGACTCTATACCTGGCGCTATATCGAGCGTTTTTCTTGGTGCAATTCATGGTGTAATTCCTTTCAGAATTCTTGGCGCAATTCATGGCTTAATTCCTTTCAAAATTCCTGGCGTAATTCCTTTCAAAATTCCTGGCATAATCGCTTACTCTATACCTGGCGCTATTTTGGACATTATTTTGGAGGCTATTATGGTCGTTAAATGGAATGTTACTATGGATGCTAATTGGGATGCTAATTGGGATGTTAATTGGGTTTCTAATTAGCATCCCAATTAACATCTACTTTCAAAAAAGGAGGCAAATAACGCCATTAAAAGCACCATCTCGTGGAAAATCGTCCACTTTGTAAAAAAAATGATGAAAATACACTAAAAGTGATAGTGGACGCTAAAAAGGGAGCTAAAATAGACGCTAATTCCATGATTTGTTGTAGTGACATGGGTGATTAAGTGCACATGCTCTAGACAAGGGTTACAAGCACTTTTGCCACGAAATAGAGATGATGTTGATGATGAAAGAAACTGAGTATTAATACTTCCCTCATTTTGGTTTTTGTCATGTTTTGTGGATGCTTTTGTTTTTGTCTTTTCTTCAGAGTAAAATAATTTGGATATGTTACAAACAAGGAGACGAGTGCCAAAAATGCAACTAGGCAATTTGATCCTGCATGTGTGGAAGGAATTGTAGAAAATGGAAGAAACAATCAAGGGTGGGTATCCTTGGAGGGATAAATGAATGGAGGATTAAAAATACAGATGGTCTACAGGTCGTGGATGAGACGTAAAAGCTTTGGTAGTTCCAACTCTTAATTACACCATAGGGGACAGACAGGGGTTTGGGTGGACCTAGAACCTACATTAGTGACCCCCATATATGAGATAGAGAGATCTTCTTGAGTCCAGGAAGAGCAGCCATAGTTGATATTATACTTTTACCCATCGAATAGAGAGAGAGGAGACCCATCCCTCAATGATATTTGATTTCGAACCATCCCTGAAATGATCTTCGAGATCTGATGCAACACCTTATCTCATATTCGATAGTTGTATGTAGGCAGGTATCAGCAGGAAGGAAGCACCCCGAGAGTAGGTTGTCAAGCTAGAAAGAAGAATAGAGTTGCCAGTACCAAAGCGATCACAGAGTGCGCAGAACAATATTTCAGTTGACTTTCCATACGTATTTTATGACTGCCAGCAACTCTTCCTTATTGATATGCCAAAAGTATATGTAAAGGTTTATTTGAATTATTTCTAGGCCAATTGCATTGTGTACATGAAACTCATGAATTATGAGCTCTCCTTCTAATCACAATGACCTACACAATAATGAGTTATCATCTCCCTGAAGAATTTTTGGAATGAAATTCAACATTTCCTATTTGGTTTTGGAGTTTGACCCAATCCTATGTAATTTTCTAAGTAAATATTCTAATAAAATCATAAGAAGATAGTGGTTTAATTACTATAGCATTTAAGTGAACATTGATAATGACTAGTTCTCCATATGATTAGCAACTTCTAATTAGTAAGATTTCTCTAATTCTGCTCAATGGCCTGGAAACCTAGTGGTTTATCTGGGTAAAAAATAGGTTTCATACCCAGCTGTTTAACACATCTTTTCAGGCATTGTAATTGCTTGTATTGTAGTGTATTACATTTTGTTTTTCATGGGAAGATTTATATTCAAATGATAAAATAACCAAAGGGTCAAGGTTTAAATCAAATCATTGTCATACTTCAAAGGCTTAAGCAATAAATTAAAAGATCATTTTTAGCTAAGATGTCTTATATTATTGTTTTATTGATTGTCACAAGCTAGTTGAAATACTATTTTAGCCAGCCTAGGTTTATTGAGTAGCTTTGAAGGATCCATTTGGATTTTTTCGGGTTGCTTGCTTGCTAATATACTGAAACTACACAATTCATTTCATAATTTTGGTTAGGCAAGAAATCCTCCTCTAAGTTTGGATATGAAATAGCTTTTTCTTGAGCTTTTGGTTAGATTTTTCTCATCATATAAAAAGATCATTCAAAAAGAAATTAAAAATAAATAAAATAATTCTATCTATTAGTATGCATGGAAAAGTATAAAAATCTTTTTTAAGCCTAGATTTGTAATGTTGGTTTTGGGTCCGCAATTTGAAGATTATTTAACCACATTCATTAATAAGATCAAGCTAACTTAAAAGCCCTTTGAATAGAAAATGAGATCTTCTTTCAATTCTCATGACTTTTAGGGGGGGTTCCAACAAACCACCTCCAAAAGTTCAATTCTCATGACTTTTAAGGGGGGTTCCAAAAAACCGCCTCCAAAAGTTCAATTCTCGTGAGTTTTAAGGGGGGTTCCAAAAAAACTGCCTCTAAAAGTTCAATTCTCATGATTTTTAGTGGGGATTTGGACAAACCGCCGCCACAAGTTATGAGAATTGGGCTTTTAGGTGGGATTTTCAAACAACCACCTCCAAAAGTTCAATTCTCATGACTTTTAAGGGGGGTTCCAAACAAACCGCCTCCCAAAGTTCAATTCTCATGACTTTTAGGAGGGGTTTTGACAAACCGTCCCCAAAAGTTATGAGAATTGGGATTTTAAGGGGAGTTTTCAAACAACCACCTCCAAAAGTTCAATTCTCATGACTTTTAAGGGGGGTTCCAAACAAACCGCCTACCAAAGTCCATTTCTCATGACTTTTAGGGGGGGGTTTGACAAACTGCCCCCAAATGTTATTAGAATTGGGCATTTAGGGGGGGTTTTCAAACAAATGCCTCCAAAAGTTCAATTCTCATGAATTTTAAGGCGGGTCCAAAAAAACCGCCTCCACAAGTTCAATTCTCATGAATTTTAGGGGGGATTTTGACAAACCGCCCCCAAAAGTTATGAGAATTGGGATTTTAGGGGGGGGGGTTTCAAAAAACCACCCCCAAAAGTCAAATTTCAATACTTTTGGGGGCAGATTTAAAAAAAACCGCCCCTAAAAGTCCAATTTCCATGACTTTTAGGGGCGGTTTTAAAAGAATACCTCCAAAGGTCTGAAAAAACTTTTAGGGGGCCTTTTACCAAGACCCCCGCAAGCCAAAACTACCCCTAAAGGGCTATTTTGTTGTAGTGCTTGCCACATCAATTGAGAGCTCAATTGACTCCCTCATCCATGCACATCGCCAATTGACTGACATGACTGAATACAAAGCTAAGATGTAGGGATATTATTCCATGGGCATTTCCAAGGACAAAATAAAATATTTGAATGTTACAAAGCCACAATTATACAATATGTTCATCGATCCAAGAACACAACAACCACAGAACACTAGAAAGCCACGTGTCTGCATGGATTGGTGTCATTACCAACCATGAAGGGACAATTGGATGCAGAGGTGGTTCATGGTGTATGATTAACCTCCCTGCAATAATAGGGAGGTTCCAGAGTACTTCCTTCGAGAACTGTGGGCTGAGTTTGTGCTCGGTTTACATGTCAACTATTTTGACATAACCGAGCTCGAGGGTGTTGGGTGTGGCTCTTCCCAAGATTGACTTGCTTCCAGGAAGAACCCACTGAGAGTGACACCAACTACTAGGTGCGAGCCCAACCCCTCTCCCCAACCACCTCAGTTACCCCACAGACTTGATTAGATTGAGGAGGCAATGAGGAATGTTGCAAATGGACTTTTCAGACACACCACCTTTGTAGCAACGACTACAGTGGAGAGGTTAGTTGACCTTGATAGAGATTTAGGTGCACGGCCTTCATGACAGGGTCAGGATAGACCTGTGACCAGTGGTATCCATGCTGGGCATTCTAGTTTGACGGGGACAATGCCACATCTTTTTCTCCATTGCGAGCACACTTTCTCTCGCCCGATCAAGGGCTGTTATATGGAGCAGGTTAGCAATTTTTTTAATGTGTTTTCAATCATCACTTGATAATTTGTAAAGTATTTTTAAAGTATTTTTGTTTGACTTAAACTATTATTTCAATGTACAGTTATTTAGAGATGAGACACCAACATGAGAGAACGTAGGATCTCTGTAACATACACCTTTTTGTTGAAAAACATTTTATGTTGGAAACATTATCTTAACTTTTATTGTAAAGTTTTATATTGGACAAGTGTCCAAGGATGACTATAATTTGCACAATATTTTATTATTAAATAAATTAAATAGGAGACAAACACCTAAGGAGACTGTTGAAAGAGTGTTTACTGACCCACTAGGTGGAATGGAATCTGGGGTAAAAGGAAATGGACAAATGGCAGCTTCATGAGGAAAGTAACTAGATGTTGGTATGGGACAATTCCCTTGAATTGTGGTCATAATGACCTGAAAGATGGGATTGGAGCTTGAGGATCATTTATTGAAAACTGACCACTAAAGACCTAGGAAATCTTTAAAAGAGCCATCGAATTTTGGACTGAGGTTCATCACTTTTCCTGATGAGGAAATTTACCTTGGGGTTCTGCTGCTTGCACCAAAGATATTCAATGAGGGGATATGCTATGTTTTTTATCATGGTGTAAGTCTACATGATTACTGCTGAGTGCAGAGATTGAGGTTTTTGGCAAGTCTCTATTGATTACTGGTTATACAAAGTTGAGTGCCTTGCTTCTACACATAGTTCATCTATCTCGTGGTTCAGTAAACAGGCTCGGGGGTCCAAAGGAGGAAAGTAGATTGGTTGCTTCTTCTGGAGAATTTTGGGAGGAACATGCCTCCTTGGGTGTTTTTCCACCCTATCTACAGTTACAGGTTCTACTTGTTATTCCAATCCTAAGAAGTTAAATTATTTTTGTAATCACTGATTTAGTATTTCATTAGCTTAAAACTGTTAGGTTACATTATGCAGACGTAAAATGTGATTTTCTAAGCTGTCTAGGAGTTTATTGACTGTTGAATATATTCATGAATTGATAAAATGCCTCCACTGTATTTTTCCCCATACTGTTTTCTGTATAGTACTCTAGTACAGGGAGGAAGAATTAGAATCAGATGAATGATAGGAATGAGTATGATGAATGGAAGAATTAACTATGTTCACTTCCCTTAAAGATTTCCTTTCTGTTATTTTGTTCTTTTAAACCTTTCTTCTATTTGTTATATTCTGCTAATTTAATCTCAGAAAATGTAACAGCATTTCATATTTCAGGCATGGTAATATTTCTTTTACATAGCAATAGAAGTAAACATTTCATCTCTATACAAAGCCTAAGGTTTTCACTTTAGGTCATTTATTCCTTGCAAACAATTATTGTCATAATTTCACATTATTTCTTTCATTAGTATTCATGAAATATTGCAGCTGCAAAAATATACTTTACTAATTACATAGAACTGCTACCAAGTACTTTATCTTTCTAAAACAGAATTATTATCAATTGCATACAACAAAATTGTGGTATAGTACTATCTCATCCTCATTATTCACATCTTTTATTTTGATTTGTTTATCAAACTAAAGTTATAAATTCAAACACTTCTATTGTAGAATCAAAACCCTAAGGTTCCAACCCTAGTTTCTATACTTCCACTTTTGGTATACATTTCAACATTTATCATATCAAATAAACTATCCAAGATAGAGTTATTATAAGACTTTTGTATTCATAACAGACACAGGTTCGAAACCCTAAAACATAAATTTAAATAATCTTAAACATCTACCTTTGTGTTAATAACACAAGTAGGATTCAACATCCTCATTCAAACATAAGTAAAGTTTAGTCACGATTCCATTACTAAGACTACAACCAAAACAAAGTCACATAATTATCCTAGTATCATTTTTACATAGTGATTTCACAACCTTACTAGAACTTTAAGTATGCTTCAACAACCATTTACATAAACAAGATTAAGAATCAGTTCTCATGTTCGATTTCCAGAACTATCAAAGCTACCATCAAAACCTACAAGTTAGGGTTTTGACTGCACAACACAAGGTTAAAAACCTATGGCTCTCAGCCATCATTTAAGACATACTTGTTCATAAAACAAACATTATATTATCCCATTTACTGAAGCATTGCTCACAGTCTCAACACATAAGCATCACGAAGTTATGGAGCCAAAATATTTTAATTAAACCAGAATAGCCGAGGGATAAAACCCTCTCAACTGTCTACATCCTTTTACAAAATGACTACGCAGAAAAAAAACACTACAGGCTTAACGACGAAGTGGGTTGAGGATTTCATCCTCCCCAAGCTAGAATTCAGCTCACAAAACATCACGACGGTGGTCACATTCCACAACATTACATTTTTAAAATGAAGTCTTGTCAAATAACCTAAGAAGGACCAACAGTCACCGAAACAAAACCATCAGGGAAAACAATGAAACTTACCACTTCCTTAACAGTTTCCATCTTTCAAACTCAAGCTTGGGAACCAAAATATGAAGGAACCCACCACACAAACATGACTAGTCAAACGAGTATCATCAAAGAAATTTCATTAAGACAACAACTGCAATCTCATAAAAAAATAGGAGGAAACAGGTTTCGAAAACCCGCACATTACCTTTAAATAGTTACTTATGGAGCAATGATGCCATAGCCACTATTAAACTGTAGCCATCACCTCACTACCAAATGCAACGAAGGTCGGAGACAACTCTGAGAATCATCACTTGACATTCAAGGAAAACCGACTACTGGATCAACCTACACGCAGGACTATCATCAACCCTGGAGTCTTCCCAACTTCAAACTATTGTTGTAAACTCACACAATAGGGCTCGACTCTTAATCTATCTACAGGTATTAGAAAATACGCTCAGTTCACGGGTTTGAATCATGGAGGAAGCCTAACGAAACCCTAAAATTTCTCAGGCTTGTCGGCCTCTCCACTGATCCAACAACAACTCACAATGAATGCCCAGGAATCAACAACTTTGAGACTTAGTGGAGGATTAGGGTTAAGTCCCAAAGCCCGAGAGTGACATAATATCAACAGTGGGGATCATACATCACAACACATCCTAATTCGAAGCACCAACTGCAATTAAGACCTCATTAATAACCATTGCCACCATGGAGACCATCTCGGATAACTTTCAAACTAAATCACATACAACTCGACCATGTTGATTGCTTCATCATGATGCCTTCACATGTTAAGTACCACGATGGTAGCCACTGAGATATTCCACTGAGCTGGTAGATAGGAATACTAAATGCTAAGGTTTGGATGCGAATTCCTTCTAGCATAGATTCCATTACAACTTTATTACCATATTCTTATCATGTTGATTACATAGTTGATGTTTGCAAACCTATCATAATATCAATCTTATGGTAAGTTATAGTTTGTATTTATGGTATTAATTCATCTAGGCTTCGATCGTATGTTTTAAAAGGATCACGACGATGCTCACACTTTGATTATATTAATTTGTACATAGGACCATTGCATAAACCATTTCATATAGTTTATATGCTATAGGAACTATACGATAATATGCATATAGTTTTTAGGCTATAGAAATTACAAAGGATTTGTATATAGTTTACATTCTAGGAATTATGTTGAAATCCATATAGTTCACACTATAGGAAAAGCATGGATTTAGCATATAGTCCATCTATCATAGGAAATTACAAAACAATTTACATGTAGTTCACATGTCGTAGGAAAATAAAGTATCAAGTACTTAGCCTATGTTCCATAAGGGCACAGCATCATTTATACAATAATTACATTGACATATTTTTCTAAACCCTTGTTATGATACTCTATTGGATCATTTGAATATTAAACCAGGAAATGCATGAGAGGTATAGCTTACAGCTGTAAACTTGAGATGAGTCACTTATAAGTACCTTAGAAACTTTACACAAAACCTTTGAAGGCTAACTTAAAGTGCATTTTAAATTATACATGAACTACTGGATTTGATGAGTCACCCTTACCTGTAATCTGCGAAAAGGAAGGTTCATATGCTTTAGTATGAATGCTAAGTAAGCCTCAAGGTACCCTTAGGACCGCTTTCAGCATCAAAAGAAGAACAACAGTTAACGATTATAAACATTAATATTTGTTTGAGCATTGACATAGGTAATGTAAAAATAGCTGAGACAAGAAAAAATCCAATGACATCTTAATGAAGACTTTAATTTCATTTCATAACAGCGTGCAAAACATTATATTGTACAATCGTTACAAACATTTATTCCAGTATGAGTACATAGAAGCATTAATTATAATTCCTCACAGTTAGTTTAAGTAGTAAATGCTATGTTGAAAAATTTTAAATTTTTGTGAATTTTCGGGGTGTTACATGTGGTATCAGAGCGCAAGGTCAAACTCAGGGCCTGAAATAGTCTCACGCATGCAAAATAGAAAAATTAGTGACTGACATTATTTAAGTTTTGTTTCTGTACAGAACAGTTTGACATTTAAATTGCAGGTATGGAAATACCAGAGGGATCAGCAGAAGACAAGTCTCCTCATAATGAGCATAATAATAATAATCATGAAGGAATATATGTTGAATTAAATAATCAATCTTTAGAACTTCTACGTACTGTAAAAGATTTAAAATATGAGATAAGAACTGTTAAAGAAGAAAATGAACGCATTTTGAAGGCGCAAGAAGAGTTAAATCAGATTTTAATGGAGAATTATGAAAATGAGGAAAGAGGTAGGAAGTCAGAAGTAAAATCTGATTCTAGTACAATGTTCCACAAACATAAACACAAGAAAGCAAAGAATGGTAAGAATAATAGTTACTCTTCATCTGAATCTGATCAAAGTAATTATAATTCTGTTCATGACAGCAGTGATAGTGATTGTTGTTCTAAGAAGAGGAAGCATAAGCATCATGAACAAATTACAGGAGAGTTTAAAATGATTAAGCCACCAACTTTTAATGGCGAAAGTGAAAAGGGTGAGACAACTGAAGCATGGCTATCCGGAATGAAGAAATACTTTCATATTTATGATCACTCTTGTCAGTTAAAAGCCAGGATGGCTATTTACAATCTGACCGGAAAGGCAGATATTTGGTGGCAGGATCTTAAAAGAATTAAGGGCATAAAAGAAAGAAACATAACCTGGAGTACGTTTAAAATTTTATTTAAGAATTTTTTTTTGTCAGAACAGTACTATGAAGATAAATCCAAGGAATTTTATGATTTAAATTTGGGTACTATGAGTGTGAAGGAGTTGTGCAACAAGTTCCTTAGCTTGCTTAGGTATGTACCTTACATGGTCGAAGAGAAGCCTAAGGTACAAAGGTTTCTAAGTTGTCTACTTTTCAACATAAAAGACATGATCGAATATGATAACCCTTCCACTTTGGAAGAGTATTTGAGGAAAGCTAATTTCTGTTTTGACGAAAATGTAAAAAGAGAAGGAATAGTTGGCTGGAAGAGTAATACGTCTAATCATTTTGATTATAAAAAGAAGAGTTTTAATCATAATTCCAGAAGTTTTAAGAAAAATTTTAATAACAGAAATTTTCCAAGTAATAATAATTACAGGAGTAATGCACCACATAATTTTACTGCTACAAGGAATGTGCCTAATAATAATAACAGCAATAATAATAACAACACCAGATATGCTGAACAAAAAGCACCTTTGAAGTGTTATGATTGCGGTGGACCCCATACTAGAGCTCAATTCCTACGCAACAGAAAGATAGTCAACAACATTCAAACCATACAAATAGAGCCTACAGTTGGTGATGTAGTAAGAGAGATGCCTAAGATAAATGCAGCGCTGGAAAATCGTCAAGTAGATCATCAAACGTCTATGGTCGAAATCGAAGGTATGATACAGAACAAATCTATTTCCATTCTAATATATCCAGGTGCAAGTTTGAGTTACATTTAATCTGAATTAGCGAAAAGTTACAAGTTAAAGGTAGAGAAATTTGAAAATTCATGGTTAGTTCAAATAGCAACAGGCATGAAAAGAAAGGTTACAGATTTTGTCAAAAGTTGTGATGTATTTATGAGTCAGCTGAAAATGCAAGTTAATCTGAATGTTTTACCATTAGGGTCATATGACTTGTTGATTGGCATGGATTGGCTTGAATAGCATAGAGTAGTACTTAATTTCTATGAGAAATCTTTTACTTGTTTGAATGATGAAGGAAAAACTAAAACAGTAAAAGGAATTCATAGGAAGATTTCTATAAGGCAAATTTCTGCCTTACAAGTAAAGAGAGCTACAAAAAAGGGTTGTAAAATGTTTGCTGTTAATGTTATTAATGACGAATGTTCATCTAAAGAGGATAAGATAAAACTAGAGGATATACCCATCCTTAGGGACTTTTCTGATGTATTCCCTGAAGAAATTTCAGGACTACCTCTAAAAAGGGAACTTGATTTCACCATTGAATTAGTACCGGGTGTGGTACCAAACTCAAAGGATCCCTACATCATGAATATTCTAGAACTAAATGAATTAAAATCTCAGCTGAAGGAATTAATAGATAAAAACTACATAAGGCCAAGTGTGTCTCCTTGGGGAGCGCCAGTTATTTTTTGTAAGAAGAAGGACAGAACCATGCGACTGTGCATAGATTACCATCAACTTAATAAAATGACAATTAAAAACCGATATCCCTTGCCCCACATTGACGATCGATTTGATCAAGTACGCGGAGCAGAGATATTCACTAAAATTGATTTAAGGTCTGGATATCATCAAGTTAAAATAAAAGATGAAGACATATTCAAAACTGCTTTTAGAGCAGAATATGGGCACTACGAGTTCGTAGTTATGCCTTTTGGGATAACTAACGCACCGGCAGTGTTCATGTGTTTAATGAACAACGTTCTGCATAAGTACTTGGATAAGTTTGTAGTTATGTTCATTGATGATATTCTAATTTATTAGAAAACTAAAGAAGAGCATGACGAACATTTAAGAATAATTCTGCAAGTGTTAAGAGAACATCATATTTATGTTAAGTTCAGTAAATGTGACTTTTGTAAAGATAAAATACAGTACCTAGGTCACATAATATCTATAGACAGAATTTCCGTCGACCCTGATAAGATAAAAGCAATTAGCGAGTGTACTGTTCCTAAATACGTAACTGATGTTTGGTCATTTATAGGGATAACAGGTTACTACAAAAAGTTTATTGAAGGGTTCTCACGAATTGTGAATTCCATCACTTCTTTGCAGAAGAAGGGGAAGAAATTCGTATGGGATAAAAAATGCCAAGAAAGTTTTAATAAGTTAAAAGGATTATTAACAACCACACCCATTTTAAAAATTGCTGATCCTAACAAAGACTTCATTGTATGCACTGATGCATGCAATGATGGACTTGGTGGGGTCTTAAATCAAGAAGGTCTTGCTATTGCTTTTGAGACTAGAAAGTTAAAAATCCACAAAAGGAATTATGCAACTTAAGATCTAGAGTTGGCAGCTGTGATACATGCACTGAAAATGTGGCGCCATCACTTGATTGGAAGAAATTTTATACTAATGACATATAATAAGGGTTTGAAATACTTGTTTGATCAAGCAAATCTAAACGCAAGGCAAATTAGATGGCTAGCTTTCCTTAGCGAGTATGATTTCAAAATTAAACACATTAAAGGTAAGGAAAACAAAGTTGTTGATTCCTTGAGAAGAAATGCCAAATTAATTAATGTGGCAGCAATTAGCATGTTTAAGACAAATCTGGAAAATCAAATTGGAGAAGGAATTAAACAAGACGAAAATTATCAAAATTGCATGATAAGGTTGCTGCAAATTTATCTAAAAATTTAATAACAGATTACAACATTAATGAAAAAGGCTTAATGACATATAAAAATAGAATTTATATACCTAATGTGTCAACAGTTAGGCTACTGATTTTGGATGAAGTTCATAAGAGTCCTTATTCGGGACATCCAGGTTATCAGAAAATGATAACTATGTTAAGGAAGGATTATTTTTGGCCCAACATGAAGAATGAAGTGGTTGAGTACATAGCTAGGTGTTTTGAATGTCAGACCATTAAGGCTAAACATCAGCACCCAGTTGGCCTATTGCAGCCATTGCCAATTCCAGAATGGAAGTGGGAGATTATAAGTATTGATTTTATTACAAGTTTACCTAAGAATAAAAAACATAATGATTCAATAATGGTTGTTGTGGATAAACTTAGTAAATTTGATCATTTTATTCCTATTAAGACTACATTCAAAGATGCTAACATTGCAGATGTGTTTATGAAGCAAATCTTTCACTTGCACGGAATTCCAAAGGTAATTATTTCTGATCGAGACTCCAAGTTTACCGGAAATTTCTGGACAACATTGTTTCTGGACAACATTGTTTCTGGACAACATTGTTTAAGGGTTTAATTATTAAATTAAATTTCAGTACTTCTTTCCGTCCACAAACTGACAGACAGACTGAAAGGGTTAATCATATTTTTGAAGACATGTTACGAATGTATGTTAAAGATCACCCAACTAAGTGGGAAGATTATTTACATTTAGTTGAATTTGCATACAATAATCATTATCAAGCATCTGCTAGACTTAGTCCATTTGAGATTTTATATGGAAGAAAATGATGTACTCCTATTTCTTGGGATAAGCCTGTTGAAAGATTAATGTTAGGACCATATCTGTTAAAAGAGATGGAGCTAACCGTGAAACAGGTACAAGACAACTTAAAAGTTGCAAAAGATAGACAAAAACGTTATGCAGATATGAAACACACTGAAAGAGAATTTTAGGTTGGAGATCGTGTTTTTGTAAAGGTAAAACCCAAGAAAATTTCTTTAAAGCTTGGGAGTTGTGCTAAACTAGAACCAAGGTACTCTGGACCATTTGAAGTCCTATCAAGGATTGGACCTATTGCATACTAGTTGGCTTTTCCATCTAATTTAAGAATCCATAATGTCTTTCACATTTCTGTTTTAAAGAAGTATGTGCACGATGCTACTCATGTGCTGAATTGGAATGACATACACGTGGAACCCGAAGGATATTTTCAGGTGGAACCGAACTGTATTCTCGATAGGAGGGAAATTATGCTTCGGAATCATACCATAGGGTAGGTAAAGGTGCAATGGAAGCACCTTAGTCCTGATCAAGCTACCTGGGAACTAGAAAGTAAAATGCGGGTAACATATCCAGTTCTGTTTCAGGGAGGCTCTGATGAAGAATAAGCAACATCGAGGACGATGTTGAGCTTAACTAGGGGTGTTTGTAACATACCCCTTTTTGCTGAAAAACATTTTATGTTGGAAACATTATCTTAACTTTTATTGTAAATTTTTATATTGGATAAGTGTCCAAGGATAACTGTAATTTGCATTATATTTTATTATTAAATAAATTAAATAAGAGAGAAACACCTAAGGAGACTGCTGAAAGAGTGTTTACTAACCCACTAGGTGGAATGGAATCTGGGGTAGAAGGAAATGGACAAATGGCAGCTTCATGAGGCAAGTAACTAGCTATTCGTATGAGACAACTCCCTTGAATTGTGATCATAGTGCCCTGAAAGATGGGACTGGAGCTTGAGGCTCATTTATTGAAAACCGACCACTAAAGACCTAGGCAATCTTTAAAAGATCCATCGAATTTTGGACTAAGGTTCATCACTTTTCCTGACAAGGAAATTTACCTTGGGGTTCTGCTGCTTGCACCCAAGAGATTTGATGAGGGGATATGCTATGTTTTTTTATCATGGTGTAAGCCTGCATGATTACTGCTGAGTGCAAAGATTGAGGTTTTTGGCAATTATCTATTGATTGCTGGTTATACAAAGTTGAGTGCCTTGCTTTCTAAACAAAGTTCATCTATCTAGTGGTTCAGTAAACAGGCTTGGGGGTCCAAAGGAGGCAAGTAGATTGGTTGCTTCTTTTGGTGAAGGTTGGGAGGAACAAGCCTCCTTGGGTGTTTTTCCACCCTATCTACAGTTACAGGTTCTACTTGCTATGTCAATCCTAAGTAGTTAAATTATTTCTGTAATCACTGATTTAGTATTTCATTAGCTTAAAACTGTTAGTTTACATTATGCAGAATTAAAATGTGATTTTCTGAGCTATCTAGGAGTTTGTAAACTGTTGAATAGATTCATGAATTGATAAAATGCCTCCACTATATTTTTCCCCATACTGTTTTCTGTATAGTACTCTAGTACAGGGAGGAAGAATTAGAATCAGATCAATGATAGGAATGAGTATGATGAATGAAAGAATTAACTATGTTCAGTTCCCTTAAAGATTTCCTTTCTGTTATTTTGTTATTTTAAACCTTTCTTCTATTTGTTATATTCTGCTAATTTAGTCTCAAAAAATGTAACAACATTTCATATTTAAGGCATGGTAATTTCTTTTACATAGCAATAGAAGTAAACATTTCATCTCTGTACAAAGCCTAAGGTTTTCACTTTAGGTCATTTATTCCATTCAAACAGTTTATTGTCATAATTTCACATTATTTCTTTCATTAGTATTCATAAAATATAGCAGCTACAAAAATATACTTTACTAATTACACAGAACTGCTACCAAGTACTTTATCTTTCTAAAACAGAATTATTATCATTTTGCGTACAATAGCATTGAGATATAGTACTATCTCATCCTCATTATTCACATCTTTTATTTTGATTTGTTTATCAAACTATAGTTATAAATTCAAACACTTCTACTATAGAATCAAAACCCTAAGGTTCCAACCCTAGTTTCTATACTTCCACTTTTAGTATATATTTCAACATTTATCATATCAAATAAACTATCCAAGATAGAGTTATTATAATACTTATGTATTCATAATAGACATGGGTTCGAAACCCTAAAATGGAAATTTAAATAACATTAAACATCTACCTTCGTGTTAATAACACAAGTAGGATTCAACACCCTTATTCAAACAGAAGTAAATTTTAGTCACGATTCCATTACTAATACTACAACCAAAACAAAGAGAAATAATTATCCTAGTATCATTTTTACATAGTGATTTCACAACCTTACTAGAACTTTAAGTATGCTTCGACAACCATTTACATAAACGAGATTAAGAATTAGTTCTCAGGTTCGATTTCCACAACTATCAAAGTTACCATCGAAACCTACAGGTTAGGGTTTCGACTGCGCAGCACAAGGTTAAGAACCTATGGCTCTCAGCCATCATTTAAGACATATCGGTTCATAAACAATACATTACATTATCCCAATTACTGAAGCATCGCTCACAGTCTCAACATGTAAACATCATGAAGTTATGGAACCAAAATATTTTAATTAAACCAGAATAACCGAGGGATAAAACCCTCTCAACTGTCTACATCCTTTTACAAATGGCTACGTAGAAAACAAACACTACAGGCTTAACGCTGAAGTGGGTTGAGGATTTCATCCTCCCCAAGCTGTCAGTCAACTCACAAAACATCACGACTGTAGTCACATTCCACAACATTACACTTTTAAAATGAAGTCTCGAATAATAACCTAACAAGGACCAACAGTTACCGAACTGAAGCCATCCGGGAAACCACCGAAGCTTACCACTTCCTTTGTAGTTTCCATCATTCAAACTCAAGCTCAGGAACCAAAAGCTGAAGGAACCTGCCACACAAACAGGATTGGTCAATCGAGTATCATCAAAGAACTTTCATTAAGACAACAACTTCAATCTCATACAAAAATAGGAGGAAACAGGTTTCAAAAACCTGCACATTACCTTTAAATTGCTACTTATGGAGTAATGACGCCATAGCCACTGTTAAACCATAGCCATCACCTCACCACCGAATGCAACGAAGGTTGGAGACAACTATGAAAATCATCACTTGACATTCAAGGAAAACCGAATACTGGATCAACCTACACGCAGGACTATCATCAACCCTAGAGTCTTCCGAACTTCAAACTATTGCTGTAAACTCGCACAATACGGCTCAGCTCTTAAGCTATCTACAGGTATCAGAAAATGCGCTCAGGTCACGGGTTTGAATCATGGAGGAAGCCTAACGAAACCCTGGAATTTATCAGGCCTGTCGGCCTCTCCACCGAGCCAACAACAACTCACAAGGAATTCCCTGGAATCAACAACTTGCAGACTTAGTGGAGGATTAGGGTTAAGTCCCAAATCCTGAGAGTGTCATAAGATCAACGGTGGGGATTAAACATCACAACACATCATAATTCGGAGCACCAGCTGCATTTAAGACCTCATTAATAACCATTTCCACCATGGAGACCAGCTCGGATAACTTTCAAACTAAATCACATACAACTCGACCACGTTGACTGCTTCATCATGATGCCTTCACATGTTAAGTACCACGATGGTAGCCACCGAGATATTCCACTGAGCTGGTAGATAGGAATACAAAATGCCCAGGTTTGGATGCGAATGCCTGCCAACACAGATTCCATTACAATTTTATTACCATAACCTTATCACGTTGATTACATAGTTCATGTTTACAAACCTGTCATAGTATCAATCTTATGGTAAGTTATAGTTTTTATTTATGCTATTAATTCATCTAGGCTTCGATCATATGTTTTAAAAGCATCACAACGTTGCTCACACTTTGATTATATTAATTTGTACATAGAACCATTGCATAAACCATTTCATATAGTTTATATGCTATAGGAACTATACGATAATATGCATATAGTTTTTAGGCTATAGAAATTACAAAGGATTTGTATATAGTTTAAATTCTAGGAATTATGTGGAAATGCATATAGTTCACACTATAGGAAAAGCATGGATTTAGCATATAGTCCATCTATTATAGGAAATTACAAAAAAATTTGCATGTAGTTCACATGTTGTAGGAAAATAAAGTATCAAGTACTTAGCCTATGTTCCATAAGGGCACAATATCATTTATACAATAATTACATTGACATATTATACTAAACCCTTGTTACGATACTCTATTGCTTCATTTGAATATTAAACAAGGAAATGCATAAGATGTATAGCTTACAACTGTAAACTTGAGACGAGTAACTTATAAGTACCTTAGAAACTTTACACAAAACCTTTGAAGGCTAACTAAAAGTGTATTTTAAATTATACATGAACTACTGGATCTGATGAATCACCCTTAGCTGTAATCTACGAAAAGGAAGGTTCAGATGCTTTAGCATGAATGGTAAGTAAGACTCGGGGTACCCTTAGGACCCATTTCATCATCAAAAGAAGAACAACAGTTAGCGATTATAAACATTAATATTTGTTTGAGCATTGACATAGGTAATGTAAAAATAGCCGAGACAAGAAAACATCCAATGACATCTTAATGAATACTTTAATTTCATTTCATAACAGTGCGCAAAACATTATATTGTATGATCGTTACAAACATTTATTCCAATATGAGGACATAGAAGCATTAATTATAATTCCGCATAGTTAGTTTAAGCAGTAAATGCTACGTTGAAAAATTTTAAATTTTTGTGAATTTATGGGGTGTTACATGTGGTATCAGAGCGCGAGTTCAAACTCTAGGCCTAAAATAGGATCATGCGTGCAAAACAGAAAAACTTAGTTACTGACTTTATTTAAATTTTGTTTCTGTATAGAACAGTTTGACATTTAAATTGCAAGTATGGAAATACCGGAGGAATCAGCAGAGTACAGGTCTCCTCATAATGAGCATAATAATAATAATCATGAAGGAATATATGTTGAATTAAATAATCAATCTTCAGAACTTCTACGTACTGTAAAAGATTTAAAATCCGAGATAAGAACTGTTAAAGAAAAAAATGAATGCATTTTGAAGGCACAAGAAGAGTTAAATCAGATTTTATTGGAGAAGTATCAAAATGAGGAAAGAGGTGGGAAATTAGAAGTAAAATCTGATTCTGGTACAATGTCCCACAAGCATAAACACAAGAAAGCAAAGAATGGTAAGAATAATAGTTGCTCTTCATCTGAATTTGATCAAAGTAATTATAATTCTGTTCATGACAACAGTGATAGTGATTGTTGTTCTAAGAAAGGAAGCATAAGCATCATGAACAAATTAAATGAGAGTTTAAAAAGATTAAGCCACCAACTTTTAATGGCGAAAATCAAAAGGGTGAGACATTTCAAGCATAGTTGTCCAGAATGAAGAAATACTTTCATATTTATGATTACTCTTCTCAGTTAAAAGCTAAGATGGCTATTTACAATCTGACCAGAAAGGCAGATATTTGGTGGCAGGATCTTAAAAGAATTAAGAGCATAAAAGAAAGAAACATAAACTGGAGTATGTTTAAAAATTTATTTAAGAAATTTTTTTTGTCAGAACAGTACTATGAAGATAAATCCAAGAAATTTTATGATTTAAAATTGAGTACTATGAGTATGAAGGAGTTGTGCAGCAAGTTCCTTAGCTTGCTGAAGTATGTACCTTATATGGTCGAAGAGAAGCCTAAGGTACAAAGGTTTCTAAGTTGTCTACCTTTCAACATAAAAGACAGGATCGAATATTTATGACAACCCTTCCAGTTTGGAAGAGGCTATGAGAAAAGCTAATTTCTGTTTTGACCAAAACAGAAAAAGAGAAGGAATATCTGGCTGGAAGAGTAATAAGTCTAATCATTTTGATAATAAAAAGAAGAGTTTTAATCATAATTCTGGAAGTTTTAAGAAAAAATTTAATAACAAAATTTTTTCAAGCAATAATAATTATAGGAGTAATGCACCACAGAATTTTACCATTGTAAGGAATGTGCCTAATAATAATAACAACAATAATAATAACAACACCAAATATGCTGAACAGAAAGCACGTTTGATGTGTTATGATTGCGGTGGACCCCATACTAGACCTCAATGCCCATGCAACAGAAAGACAGTCAACAACATTCACACCATACAAGCAGAGCCTACAGTTGGTGATGTAGCAAGAGAGATGCCCAGGATAAATGCAGCGCTGGAAAATCGTCAAGCAGATCATCAAATGTCTATGGTCGAAATCGAAGGTATGATACAACACAAATCTATTTCCATTCTAATAGATCTAGGTGCAAGTTTGAGTTACATTTCATCTGAATTAGTGAAAAGTTACAAGTTAAAGGTAGAGAAATTTGATAATTCATGGTTAGTTCAACTAACAACCGGCATTAAAAGAAAGGTTACAGATTTTGTCAAAAGTTGTGATGTATTTATGAGTCAGCTGAAAACGCAAGTTAATCTGAATGTTTTACCATTAGGGTTATATGACTTGTTGATTGGCATGGACTTGAACAACATAGAGTAGTACTTAATTGTTATGAGAAATATTTTACTTGTTTGAATGATGAAGACAAAACTGAAACAATAAAAGGAATTCATAGGAAGATTTCTGTAAGGAAAATTTATGCCTTACAAGTAAAGAGAGCTGCAAGAAAGAGTTGTAAAATGTTTGTTGTTAATGTTATTAATGATGAATGTTCATCTAAAGAAGATAAGTTAAAACTAGAGGATATACCCATCCTTAGGGACTTTTTTCGATGTATTCCCAGAAGAAATTCCATGACTACCTCCGAAAAGGGAACTTAATTTCACCATTGAGTTAGTACTAGGTGCAGTACCAAACTCAAAAGCTCCCTACAGAATGAATATTCTGGAACTAAATGAATTAAAATCTCAGCTGAAGGAATTAATAGATAAAAATTACATAAGGCCAAGTGTGTCTCCTTGGGGAACGCCATTTATTTTTGTTAAAAAGAAGGACAGAACCATGCGACTGTGCATAGATTACCGTCAACTTAATAAAATGACAATTAAAAGCCGATATCCCTTGCCCCGAATTGACGATCTATTTGATCAAGTACGTGGAGGAGAGATATTCACTAAAATTGATTTAAGGTCCGGATATCATCAAGTTAGAATAAAAGATGAAGACATATTCAAAACTGCTTTCAGAATGCGATATGGGCACTATGAGTTCGTAGTTATTCCTTTTGGGCTAACTAATGCACCGACAGTGTTCATGTGTTTAATGAACAACGTTCTGCATAAGTACTTGGATAAGTTTGTAGTTGTGTTCATTGATGATATTCTAATTTATTAGAAAACTAAAGAAGAGCACGACGAACATTTAAGAATAATTCTGCAAGTGTTAAGAGAACATCAGGTTTATGCTAAGTTCAGTAAATGTGACTTTTGTAAAGATAAAATACAGTACCTAGGTCACATAATATCTATAGACAGAATTTCCGTCGACCCTGATAAGATAAAAGCAATTAACGAGTGTACTGTTCCTAAATACATAACTGACGTTTGGTCATTTATGGGGATAATAGGTTACTACAGAAAGTTTATTGAAGGGTTCTCACGAATTGCAAATCTCATCACTTCTTTGGAGAAGAAGGGGAAGAAATTCATATGGGATCAAAAATGCTAAGAAAGTTTTAATAAGTTAAAAGAATTATTAACAACCACACCCATTTTTAAAAAAAATTATCCTAACAAAGACTTCGTTGTATGCACTGATGCATGCAACGATGGACTTGGTGGGGTCTTAACTCAAGAAGCTCATGCTATTTCTTTTGAGTCTAGAAAGTTAAAAATCCACAAAAAGAATTACGAAACTTACGATCTAGAGTTGGAAACTGTGATACATGCACTGAAAATGTGGTGCCATCACTTGATTGGAAGAAAGTTTATACTAATGACAGATAATAAGGGTTTAAAATACTTGTTGGATCAAGCAAATCTAAACACAAGGCAAGCTAGATGGCTGGCTTTCCTTAGCGAGTATGATTTCAAAATTCAACACATTAAAGGTAAAGAAAATAAAGTTGATGATTCCTTGAGCAGAAATGCCAAATTAAATTATGTGGCAACAATCAACATGTTTAAGACAGATCTGGAAAATCAAATTGAAGAAGGAATTAAGCAAGATGAAAATGATCAAAAATTGCACGATAAGGTTGCTAAAAATTTATCTAAAAATTTAATAACAGATTACAGCATTAATGAAAAGAGATTAATGACATATAAAAACAGAATTTATATACCTAATGTCTCAATATTTAAGCTACTAATTTTGGATGAAGTTCATAAGAGTCCTTATTCGGGACATCTAGGTTATCAAAAAATGATAACTATGTTAAGGAAGGATTATTTTTGGCCCAACATGAAGAAAGAAGTGGCTGAGTACATAGCTAGGTGTTTTGAATGTCAGACCATTAAGGATGAACATCAACACCCAACTGGCCTATTGTATCCATTGCCAATTACGGAATGGAAGTGCGAGATTATAAGTATTGATTTTATTACAGGTTTACCTAACAATCAGAAACATAATGATTCAATAATGGTTGTTGTGACTTAGTAAATCTGCTCATTTGATTCCTATTAAGACTACATTCAAAGCTGCTAACATTGCAGATGTGTTTATGAAGCAAATCTTTTGCTTGCACGGAATTCCACAGGTAATTATTTTTGATCGAGACTCTAAGTTTACTGGAAATTTCTGGACAACATTGTTTAAGGGTTTAAATACTAAATTAAATTTCAATAATGCTTTCCATCCAAAAACTGACGGATAGACTGAAAGGGTTAATCATATTTTAGAAGACATCTTACGAATATATGTTAAAGATCAGCCAACTAAGTGGGAAGATTATTTACATTTAGCTGAATTTGCATACAATAATCATTATCAAGCATCTGCTAGACTTAGTCCGTTTGAGATTTTATATGGAAGAAAATGATGTACTCCTATTTCTTGGGATAACCCTGTTGACAGGTTAATGTTAGGACCAGGTTTGTTAAATGAGATGGAGCTAATCGTGAAACAGGTACAAGGCAACTTAAAAGTTGTACAAGATAGACAAAAAAGTTATGCAGATATGAAACACACTGAAAGAGAATTTCAGGTTGGAGTTCATGTTTTTGTAAAGGTAAAACCCAAGAAAAGTCCTTTAAAGCTTGGGAGTTGTGCTAAACTAGCACCAAGGTAATATGGACCATTTGAATTCCTATCAAGGATTGGACCTATTGCATGTTTGGATACACAGGATACTCCCGAAAGACTGAACACCTAGAGAAACCACTTCACACAAACAGATCACAAATCGATATATCGATGTTTTGTCGTGTTTTAAGCACTCGTGAAGAAAACACTCCACGACCTTGACCAAATAGCTTCTATGGAACAATTTATTATTCAAAGAAAGAAAGTTACAAATGAGCTTCTCATAATCGATCAACTAAACAATGACCCTCCATGCTCTTTAAATAGAGATCATGGACCAATCGGGTGTTAAGCCACAGATCAAGATTAGGTATGATCTAAGAGAAGTTGAGCCGTCGGATCACTCTATGTCGAGAACATATCGTGATCATTAGATTAAGTATTTACAAATGCATACTAATGCATACTAAAGAAACACACTTTCCCTAACGGATATATTACACAAGTTGATCTGAACTAACTCCTAAGTGTCTAAATATCCTAACATCCCCCCTTAAGAACAACTTGGGATAGAATTGAAGGATTTACAAAAGTGACACTATTAGGAGAAGGAAGGAGGCATTAGATCCTATCCCCCCTTAATGACAAGTTCCTGAACTCCTAACATAGATCGAAGTTTAGAAAACTTCGCTTCTATAATAGACTTGGTGAAGATGTCTGCAACTTGATCATTTGTAGGGCAAAAGAGCACTTCAAGAACACAATCATGAACAAGATTTCTGATGAAGTGCATATGTAGCTCAATGTGTTTGCTACGTTGATGTAGAACTGGATCTTTGGAAAGCTTGATGGCACTTTGATTGTCGCACCAAAGTGGAGTAGGCTACTGCTGCTCGAATTTGAACTCTGAAAGGATCTGTCGAAGCCATAAAGCTTCCTAACTGGCATTAACTGTGACTCGATATTCTACTTTTGCTGAAGAAAGAGCAAGAGCTTGTTGTTTCTTACAAGCCCAAGTGATAGGTCCAGATCCCAGACTGAAAACATAACCTGCAGTAGACTTTCAATCATCAAGATCGTCGACCCAATATGAATCAATGAAACCAACCAAAAAAGGTTTCCCCCCTGTACTGTAATGAATCCCAAACTGAACTGTACCTCGAATATATCAAAGTATTCTTTTAGCTTCTTTCCAGTGACTTTCATGAGGTGTCTGCATATAACGGGCAACACGACCAATGGCAAAGGAAAGGTCAGGACGGGAATGAGTCAAGTATAAGAGACTACCAACAAGTTGACAATACAAGGTGGCATCGACTTCAGGTGAAGTACAAGCGGCAGAAAGTTTGACCCCAAACTGGAAGGGAGAAGGGGCTGGTGTACAATCGTCCATGTGAAAGCAATGAAGAAGGTCACAGTCATACTTAGACTGAGAAAGAAATATTATTTCTTTGGTTTGCAGGACTTGGAGACCAAGAAAATAATGCAAATGTCCTAATTCTGACATTTCAAAATTTTGTTTAAGACTGGATTTCACATGGGTTATAAGCTTAGGGTCACTACCAGTAAGAATAAGGTCATCAGCATATAGAACAAGTATGATGAGATGGTTTCCTACTTTCTTGGTATAGACATTGGGGTCAGAATGGCATCTAAAAAAACCAATGTCAAGGAGAAAGTTATCCATTTTGGCATACCAAGCTCTAGAAGCTTGCTTAAGGCCATATAAGTATTTCTTAAGGCAGCAGACAAGGCTAGAGTTATTCTAAACATATCTAGGAGGTTGTTCCATGTAAATTTTCTTCTGTAAATCACCATGTAAGAAGGCAGACTTGACATCCATTTGATGGACTTCCCAATTGTGTAAGGCTATAAGGGAAAGAACAAGGCGGATGGAGTTCATTTTTGCGACAGGAGCAAAGGTTTCATTGTAGTCAATCCATTCAACTTGGAAAAAATATTTGGCAACTAGCCTTGCCTTAAGTCTTTCAACACTTCCATCTGATGCATACTTATTTCTGTAGACCCATTTACATCTGAGAAGTTTTCTTCCTTTTGGAAGAGGTACAAGATCCCAAGTATCGTTCGCCATTAAGGAACAATATTCTTCATCCATAGTTGCATCCCAATCTGGATTTTCTTAAGCTTCTGCAAAGGTTTTTGGATCATGATTCTCAGAAACTTGAGCCAAAAGAGAAGAGGCTCGCTGAAACTGAGAACGTGTTCGACGTTGATCTCTAGGATCACCGGCAAGATCACCAGCTGCTTCACATGTTGAACAGACCCATCGAGGAAGCACTTGTGCTGGTGCAACTGGAGGAACATGAGCAGGCGGAGGTGGATTTTCATCCTCACTGTCATCATCAGAAACTGGAGTTGGAAACCTGTCAAGGAAGTTGGAAGAAGAAGAAGGCATAATCACCGAATTAGGCTCGCAGGCCAAAGATGGCACAATCGCCTAGTTAGGCTCGCAAGCCAAGAGATTTTCATCAAATTTAACATCTCTTCTAATGATTATATCATGAGAATGTGGTTGAAGAAGTCTATAACCTTTTACATCTTCAGAATATCCAACAAATATGCACTTTTCACTTTTAGGCTACAATGCTTTCTGTTTTTCATCCAGAATGTGAGCCCATGCTTCACTACCAAACACACGGAAGTGACTTACATCAGGTTTAGTTTTACTCCATGCTTCTTCTGGTGTGATACCTTGTAATGCTTTGGTGGGGGCGCGATTAACTATGTAATTTGCACAATTAATGGCTTCAGCCCAAAATTGAAGACTTAGTCCCCTAGATTGGATCATATAATTAGCCATTTCTTTTAAAGTACGGTTCTTCTACTCAGCTACACCATTTTGTTGTGGTGTATATGGAACAGTGTGTTGTTGTTGTATGCCTTGTTCAGTGCAGAAAGTAGTGAACTTTTTGTCAACATATTCTCCTCCATTGTCAGATCTTAACTTAATAATTTGATGACCAGATTGTTTTTCAACAAGGGCCTTGTAGGCCAAGAACATGTTAAATACTTCGTTCTTAAGTTTTAGGAAATAAACCCAAGTGTGTCTGGTATAATCATCAATGAAAGTTAAGAAATATTTGAAACCAGAAAAGGAAGCAGATGGAAGAGGACCACACAAGTCACTATGCACAAGCTCCAAGGGAACCGAGGCATGCCAAGAGGCACATTTGTCAAAACTTTCTCGATGATGTTTTCTAAGTACACAACCGAAACAAACACCATCCCTACAAGATACCATCGGAATACCTGTCACCATATTGTCTTTACATTGTTGTTGCAATGAGCGATAATTTAAGTGACCAAATCGCTCATGCCAAAGTTTGCTCAAGTTATCACTATGAGCAACAAAAACTGAAAGAAGAGGTAATGACCCCAAGTTGTTAAACTTGTACAACCTGGTAATATCATCAACAATTCCGATAGCTAGGACCTGTTGAAGATCTTTAAAATCCTTGATTACAATTTGGTGAGGTGTAAACATCACAGTTTTACCTTCACCAGAATGAGTGATTTGATAGACTGAGAACAAGTTGCAGAAAATTCTTGGAACACATAGTACATCATTGAAATGACCATTAGCTACTAGAACTGTTCCAGCTCCTACAACACTTAGAGATCTATCATCACCAACAAATGTTTGTTTGGTGTTACATTCATGCATAGTAGAAAAGATGGCTTGATCCTTATCCATATGATAAGATGCTCCAAAATCAATGAGCCATTCATTTGAAGTAGAAGAAGAAGATGCATTATAAGAATAACCAGAAGCACAAAGTGCATGTCCATGAGAGGTAGATTCTGAAGGCGAATCTAGGCTGATGTGGTGCTTCTTCATTGTTGCTTCTAAGGCTGCCATCTTCTTGAAACACTTAGATTCATCATGATTATCTTTCACGCAATAGTTACAATGACGCTCAGTCTTCTTGCCTTTTGGCTTGGATCCTTTGTCATTTTTTAAATAAGGAGCTGACTGAGAGGGTTTGGGACCCCTATTTGACTTATTATTGCAAAGATTTTGTTTCTTGGGAGGCTTGGACTTTTCTTTCTATTGAGATAATAAGGCTTTCCCAGATGTATCTGCATTGTTGATTATTCCAAGATGGATGAGTTTATCTTGCTCTCTAATCAAGGAATCACAAAAGGATTCAAGACTAGGCTCTTGATAGCTAGCTGCATTCAAGGATTCTTTCATGGAGTAAAATGTAGATACAAAAACAGAATATGCAGGTCCAAGTTTTGAAAGAATATGATATATGCATTGTTTGTCTTCCCTCTTAATCTTACATTCTGCACATAAGAGTTTAAGAGTTTTGTGCTCAGATAAATAATCTTGAATGCATGAAAAATCACTTGGATTTAAAGAAATCAACTCATTTTCGAGTTGATGACCTCGAATTTCATTGTGTTTACCAAACACAGATTTCAACTTGTCCCAAGCAGCATCAGGTTCATCAATTCCAGATATGTGGAATCGCAAATCAGTAGAGATTGACATCCCAATCAATCCACGAGCTTCATAACATCTATTTGCCCATTTTATTTTCTTATCATCATCAGTGGGTTATGTTTCTTTCCCTGAGGTAATCCTAAAAAATCCCCTACTTCGTAGAACATCCTCCATACGAGATTTCCATGAGAAATAGTTGGAACTGTTAAGTAGAACATCACAAGGGGCGGCCATATTTGTAAATTAATGGCTGTAAAAGCATAAACCAATAGTCTGGATGCGAAGAGCTCGAAAAAATAGGTGGTTTAGAAAAAAAACGGCATTGAAAACTGACTTCGGATGATAAAGTTATGCTTGAACAAAGAAACTGTTGAAGATGTCCCCAATAGTGATGTGGCACATAGAGAATGACCAGCTAAAAAAAGGACCCACCTCTTCCCAAGATGAACCTTCTACAATCACTTTACAAGAAAGTTGCTTTAAGTGAATCACTTTTGTAAAATAAATGATTTCACTTTTACAATGATATTACTTTTAAATAGTGCAACAATAAAAAAGAAATCAAGTGACTCACTTTTTATTTTTATTTTTTATTATTTAAGTGAGATGCACTTTTACAATAAAGTAACTTGAAAATAGAAATTGCATGCACTTTTCCTTTTAAAGGTAACTTCCTAAGACTTGAACTCAAGACCTATTAAGGAATAAAGCAACTTTGAACCAAGTGAGCTAGATTAAAAGGTATGTAAAATATGGAAATGAGTAAGGGAGTTTTTTTTTTATTTACTCTTCTTGCTCGGTTTCTGTGTTTGCCTTTTTTTTTTTCTGCAAAGCACACCACAAACCAAAACAAAAAATCTTCAGATCTGATGAAATACGTGTTTCTGAAGCACCCGGGAACCGTTTTCGATCAAACGAAAACTATTTCCCAATGGAAATGGCACTCCAGACGCAATGGAACACCTCCCACAACCCAGAAATACACAGAAATACCAGATATATTACCATGAAATAGGTACAAGGCAACTTAAAAGTTGCATAAGATAGACAAAAAAGTTATGCATATATGAAACGCACTGAAAGAGAATTTCAGGTTGGAGTTCATGTTTTTGTAAAGGTAAAACCCAAGAAAATCCCTTTACAGCTTGGGAGTTGTGCTAAAATAGCACCAAGGTACTGTGGACCATTTGAAGTCCCATAAAGGATTGGACCTATTGCATACCAGTTGGCTTTGCCTTCTAATTTAAGAATCCATAATGTATTTCACATTTATGTTTTAAAGAAGTATATGCAGGATGCTACTCATCTGCTGAATTCAAATGACATATAGGTGGAACTCGAAGGAGATTTTCAGGTGGAACCGGACTGTATTCTCGATGGGAGGGAAATTATGCTCCATAATCGTACCATAGGGTAGGTAAAGGTGGAATGGAAAAACCTTATCCCTGATGAAGCTACCTGGAAACTGAAAAGTAAAATGCGGGCAACATATGCAGTTTTGTTTCAAGGAGGCTCTAATGAAGAATAAGCAACATCGAGGATGATGTTGAGCTTAAGTGGGAGTGTTTGTAACATACCCCTTTTAGCTAAAAAACATTTTATGTTGGAAACATTATCTTAACTTTTATTGTAAAGTTTTATATTGGACAAGTGTCAAGGGATAACTGTAATTTGCACAATATTTTATTATTAAATAAATTAAATAAGAGAGAAACACCTAAGTAGACTGTTGAAAGAGTGTGTACTGACCCACTAGGTGGAATTGAATCTGGGGTAGAAGGCAATGGACAAATGGCAGCTTCATGAGGCAAGTAACTAGCTGTTCGTATGGGACAACTCCCTTGAATTGTGGTCATAGTGCCCTGAAATATGGGACTGGAGCTTGAAGCTCATTTATTGAAAACCGACCACTAAAGACCTAGGCAATCTTTAAAAGAGCCATCGAATTTTGGACTGAGGTTCATCACTTTTACTGAGAAGGAAATTTACTTTGGGGTTCTTCTGCTTGTACCCAATAGATTCGATGAGGGGATATGCTATGTTTTTTATCATGGTGTAAGTCTGCATGATTACTGCTGAGTGCAAAGGTTGAGGTTTTTGGCAAGTCTCTATTGATTTCTGGTTATACAAAGTTGAGTGCCTTCCTTCTAAATAGAGTTCATCTATCTGGTGGTTCAGTAAACAGGCTCAGGGGTCCAAAGGAGGCAAGTAGATTGGCTGCTTCTTTTGGAGAAGGTTGAGAGGAACAGGCCTCCTTTCGTGTTTTTCCAACCTATCTATAGTTACAGGTTCTACATGTTATGTCAATCCTAAGTAGTTAAATTATTTATGTAATCATTGATTTAGTATTTCATTCGCTTAAAACTATTAGTTTACATTATGCAGAAGTAAAATGTGATTTTCTTAGTTGTCTAGGAGTTTATACACTGTTGAATAGATTCATGAATTGATAAAATGCCTCCACTGTTATTTTCCCCGTACTGTTTTCTATATAGTACTCTAGTACAGGGACGAAGAATTAGAATCAGATGAATGATAGGAATGAGTATGATGAATGAAAGAATTAACTATGTTCACTTCCTTTAAAGATTTCCTTTCTATTATTTTGTTATTTTAAACCTTTCTTCTATTTGTTATATTCTGCTAATTTAATCTCAGAAAATGTAACATTATTTCATACTTCAGGCATGGTAATATTTCTTTTACATAGAAATAGAAGTAAACATTTCATCTCTATACAAAGCCTAAGTTTTTCACTTTAGGTCATTTATTCCTTTCAAACAGTTTATTGTCATAATTTCACATTATTTCTTTTATCAATATTCATGAAATATAGCAGCTACAAAAATATACTTTACTAATTACACATAACTGCTACCAAGTACTTTATCTTTCTAAAATAGAATTATTATCAATTGCATAAACCAACATTGCAGTATAGTACTATCTCATCCTCATTATTCACATCTTTTATTTTGATTTGTTTATCAAACTACAGTTATAAATTCAAACACTTCTACTGTAGAATCAAAACCCTAAGGTTCCAACCTTAGTTTATATACTTCCACATTTAGTATACATTTCAACATTTATCATATCAAATAAACTATCCAAGACAGAGTTATAAGACTTTTGTATTCATAATAGACATGGGTTCGAAACCCTAAAACAAAAATTTAAATAACCTTAAACATCTACCTTCATGTTAATAACACAAGTAGGATTGAACACCCTCATTCAAATAGAAGTAAATTTTAGTCACGATTCCATTACTGAGACTACGACAAAAACAAAGAGATATATTTATCCTAGTATCATTTTTACATAGTGATTTCACAACCTTACTAGAACTTTAAGTATGCTTCGACAACCATTTACATAAAAGAGATTAAGAATCAGTTCTCAGGTTCGATTTCCAGAACTATCAAAGCTACCATCAAAACCTACAGGTTAGGGTTTCGACTGCACAGCACAAGGTTAAAAACCTTTGGCTCTCATCCATCATTTAAGACATACCGGTTCATAAACAAAACATTACATTATCTCATTTACTGAAGCATCGCTCACAGTATCAACACGTAAACATCATGAAGTTATGGAACCAAAATATTTTAATCAAACCAGAATAGCCGAGGGATAAAACCCTCTCAACTGTCTACAT
The DNA here is from genome assembly GCA_027924585.1 of Larix kaempferi. NCBI lineage: Eukaryota > Viridiplantae > Streptophyta > Pinopsida > Pinales > Pinaceae > Larix > Larix kaempferi. The sequence continues at coordinate 5,417,946 of BSBM01001063.1, forward strand.
CCATTTACAAAATGACTACATAGAAAAAAAACACTACAGGCTTAACGCCGAAGTGGGTTGAGGATTTCATCCTCCCCAAGCTGCCAGTCAGCTCACAAAACATCACGACAGTGGTCACATTCCATAGCATTACATTTTTAAAACGAAGTCTCAAAAAATAACCTAATAAGGACAAACAGTTACCAAACCAAAGCCATCAGGGAAACCACCGAAGCTTACCACTTCCTTTGCAGTTGCCATCTTTCAAACTCAAGCTCGGGAACCAAAAGCCGAAGGAACCTGCCACACAAACAGGACTGGTCAAATGAGTATCATCAAATAAGTTTCATTAAGACAACAACTGCAATCTCATAAACAAATAGGAGGAAACATGTTTCAAAATCTTGCACATTACCTTTAAATAGTTACTTATGGAGCAATGATGCCATAGCCACTATTAAACCATAGCCATCACCTCGCCACCGAATGCAACGAAGGTTGGAGACAACTCTGAGAATCATCACTTGACATTCAAGGACAACTGAATACTGGATCAACCTACACGTAGGACTATCATCAACCCCGAAGTCTTCCCAACCTCAAACTATTGCTGTAAAATTGCACAATAGGTTCGGCTCTTAAGCTATCTCCAGGTATCAGAAAATACACTCTCTGGTCATGGGTTCAAATCATGGAGGAATCCTAACGAAGCCCTAAAATTTGTCAAGCTTGTTGGCCTCTCCACCAAGCCAGCAGTAACTCACAATGAATGCCCAGGAATCAACAACTTTGAGACTTAGTAGAGGACTAGGGTTAAGTCCCAAAGCCTGAGAGTGTCATAAGATCAACGGTGGGGATCATACATCAAAACACATTGTAATTCGAAGCACCAACTGCATTTAAGACCTCATTAATAACAATTGCCACCATGGAGACCAGCTCGGATAACTTTCAAACTAAATCACATATAACTCGACCACGTTGACTGCTTCATCATGATGCCTTCACGTGTTAAGTACCACGATGGTAACCACTGAGATATTCCACTGAAATGGTAGATAAGAATACTAAATGCCAAGGTTTGGATGTGAATGCCTGCCGGCACAGATTCCATTACAACTTTATTACCCTGTCCTTGTCACGTTGATTGTGTAGTTCTTGTTTGCAAACCTGTCATAGTATCAATCTTATGGTAAGTTATAGTTTGTATTTATGGTATTAATTCATCTAGGCTTCGATCATATGTTTTAAAAGGATCACAATGATGCTCACACTTTGATTATAATAATTTGTATAGAGGACCATTGCATAAACCATTTCATATAGTTTATATGCTATAGGAACTATACGATAATATGCATATAGTTTTCAGGCTATAGAAATTACAAAAAAATTGTATATAGTTTACATTCTAGGAATTTTGTAGAAATGCATATAGTTCACACTATAGGAAAAACATGTATTTAGCATATCGTCCATCTATTATAGGAAATTACAAAACAATTTGCATGTAGTTCACATGTCGTAGGAAAATAAAGTATCAAGTACTTAGCCTATGTTCCATAAGGGCACATTATCATTTATACAATAATTACATTGACATATTATACTAAACCCTTGTTACGATAATCTATTGCATCATTTGAATATTAAACAACGAAATGCATGAGATGTATAGCTTATAGCTTTACACAAAACCTTATAAGTACCTTAGAAACTTTACACAAAACCTTTGAACATTAACTGAAAGTGCATTTTAAATTATACATGAACTACTGGATCTGATCAGTCACTCTTACTTGTAATCTATGAAAAGGAAGGTTCAGATGCTTTAGCATGAATGCTAAGTAAGCCTCGGGGTACCCTTAAGACCCCTTTCATAATCAAAAGAAGAACAACAATTAGCGATTATAAACATTAATATTTGTTTGAGCATTGACATAGGTAATGTAAAAATAGCTGAGACAAGAAAAAATCCAATGACATCTTAATGAAGACTTTAATTTCGTTTCATAACAGTGTGCAAAACGTTATATTGTATGATCATTACAAACATTTATTCCGGTATGACGACATAGAAGCATTAATTATAATTCCGCACAGTTAGTTTAAGCAGTAAATGCTACATTGAAAAATTTTAAATTTTGTGAATTTCGAGGTGTTACAATCTCCCAACCTAGATGCAGAAATGGAAGCTGCAACTGAAATTACGGCACCTCACATGGAGGTATTTTCAGTACCTCACACAATATTGTTATTACTTATGGAATTTATATTACTTAAGCATTTATATTTATGGCATACACGTTGATAGTTCGTACAATATTTTTGAATATCTTGATTGCGTAAATAATGACTTGTTTATTATGTTCATAACATGCATGCATTTTGGTGTCCACAGGTGTTCCCTAACTATGGTGATCAACCATCCTCGCAAGGAATTGGCAGATCACCATATACACAAATACAATGTGTAGTTAAAAGCACGCTTTTAATTTGAATTGTTACGACTTACTATGGTTTAATTTATTGTTTATTTAGTAAATTGTGATATTACAAATGTATATGTAGGTGCCACCAATAGCTGTAGGTCCCCATTTTAGTCCTATGTTTCCACCCTCTCCCATGAGTCTCTCCCCTCACTTCCATCTAGACCCCTCCCTCCATCCACCCCCTCCCTTCCATCCAACCTCCCCTCTCCGGCCATAATCCCCCTTCCATCCATCCTCCCCCACTCGTCCATGCCCCCCCATCTATACATCCTCCCCAATTTAGCCATGCCCCACTGTCTATCCATCCTCCCCCATTCTTCGAGGCCTCCCCTTCCTTCCAGCTTCCCCTCTTCGTCTACAACCTCCCTTCCGTCCATCCTCCTCCCTCTATCAAAGACTTTCCTCCCATTCACCATCCCTCAACATCCCCCCTAGCCCTTTTTGTTCGATACCCTCTATCGTACAATTGGTTGGGGTTCATTGTCCATGACGTCTTCCTCAACCTCATACCACCATGTCTTCTCCCACCATATCTTCCCCACTTCCCACCACTATTGTGGCATTTACTCTTCCAGTATCCTCATCTGTATCTCCAGTGGTTGCACCTGTACTGGCTGCAACTACATCTGCGCCCCCCCCCCCCCCCCCCCATGACTGCATCAAAGCTGGTTGTCTAGCCATCTGCTCCACCTACTATCCCAGAAGCCCAGCCATGTCCATTGTCGGAGGTGTTCACGGTGCGAATCAATCTAATTTATGAAAATATTTTGATGCATTAACAAAAATTAATTTAAGCCATTATTACTTTTCAATGAAATGATTGTTGTAAATGTTGTAGGCTAGAATTGCTGAGAGGCTCCGCAGATCCAGGACACCTGCCTCATGTTTCCCAATCGCATCAGAGGTGATTTATTTAAGATTCAAATTCTACATTTGTTTTATAAATGTGGTAAATGTTACAAATGCTTGAAAATGAGGGTACCTTATATCATTTGTTCCAGAGCCCGAAGAGGCGGTCTACTCCTAGATGGAAGAAGACCTGAGATACCAGTAGCTCGGAGAGTAGGAAGATTGACTTTTGAGATGCGTCTGGGAGTGACGGGGATGGTCACAATGCTTGACACACCATGTTATGTACATTAGCCATGATGTGGCACTTTTGTGCACCAGTTTCCATGTACTTTGTATCTACGACATGAGTTGCCATGTATTTTGGATCTACGGCATGAGTTGTCGCATTTTTTTATAGGGCACGAGTTGCCATTGTATGTACATTGGGAACCATGTTCCACTATTTTCTAGAAATTGTATATGTTTGGATAAGTTTTGTAGCCTTGATGTACATGGATTTTCAATTATGTGATTTATATCGATGTTGTCTATATTAGTATCTTGTTGTCTAATGTTGTTCTCTCATGTTGTGTGTATCATGATTTGATGTTGTCTAAATTTGGTTTTTACTTCTATCTATCCATGGCATGCGGTTTTAATATTTGGTACCAATGATGTCCATGCATTAGTTGATAATGTGAATCAACCTGAAGTTTACCTATATCTTACAAAAGAAGTTGGATATCATAGTTCAACTTGGTTTATCTTTCCACATGTAAAAGCTTGTAATGGTATCTATGTTAAGAAAACATTATAAACATAGGCTAACTCAAACAAAATCATGTGTGAGAATTAATCTAAAAATAAACGGAATAAATGGATGGACAAATCACACCTCATGGCACATAAGATATATATTGGGAATTTGAGTACTAGGAAAAGAATACTTAAAAATAGAAAATGCCCATTGTTGTCAAAAGGTTAAAATGAGATCCAACATGATTTTTAATAGCTCTACATAATGAGATCCAAAATGTCCATACTCTACATAATGAAATGTTGTCACTAGTATTTATATTGACCATTTTGTCTACTTGAGATCATGCAACAAATTGTGAAAAACCTGCAACAATTAATTAATGAAAACACACAAAATAACAAAAATAACAAAACTCAAAATCACTTTTATATTGATCGTAGGCCACTTCTAGGGGGCAACCTCCTTTGAGCAAGCTCAATACAAATAAATTCACGGTACCTTCATTGGTCTCAACACAAACTTATATACTAAGTCTAGGCGCCAATACCATGGGTCAATACCATGTGTTAATACAAACCATGGGCCAATACAAAATATGGATCAACAATTACTACGGGACGACTTACAAAGCATATGTGTCCAACAACAATAATACAAACTATGGATCAACAATACTACGGGACGACTTACAAATAATATGTGTCCAACAACAATATACTAATAAAGTAAATAGAAGGGTTGAAATGGGTTCCTAACATCCCCTCTCCCTTACAAAAAGATTTGTCCTCAAAGCTTTAGATGTGGAAATTGATGCAGAATCTGAAGGATTGGTTCCCTTATAGCATCTTCGGGTTGCATTTCGGCGCATTGACATATTTTGAGTTTTAGGGAGGATTGCTTGGAAGGTTGTAGACGAAGAAGGACCATATCCGCTGCGTGAAAAGTGCACTCAGAACGGTGCTGATTGGCTTGTTGTTTCAGTCAAATTCTTGCCATGTGAAGATTGTCCTGCAGAATGAGAAGAATCTGATAGCAGTTTCGAAGAACTGAGTCAATTTCCTAAACTAGGGAGCTATTGAGCGTGTATGGAAAAATAACTAGTGGTGCCTGTCCATAAACTGCTTCATATGGTGTCCTTTTAGATGTGGTATTGTACCACTGGAGCGCTTCTAGGAAACCCATAGAAATAGATGTCCACATCTGTGTTGGGATGGACAAGGGTTCGAGCAGTCTCGAAAGGAGTGTTGTTTCACCCTTGTTGACCTGGCAAGTATCACACTCAACCACCATTTGGTGAATTTTCATTTTCAGTCCCTGCCAAAAGAAGTTACATTGTTCCCGGTCATAGGTTTTGAGGAACCCAGAGTGCCCTGCTGATAAAGAAGCATGGAGTTCATAGAAGAGATAGCCTTGTTGAACAGATTGCAACCAATTTGAAACAAGCAGAGAAATAGCTGTAAGAGAAACTGGGCCATCAAAATGGTGAGAAGGAGCATCTACCACCATATTATCCTTACCCTTCTTGTAAGTGAGAAAATAGTTATAATGCATGAGGTGGATAACCCATTTCGGGTGTGCTGGTGAGGAGACCCGTTGTTCCAGAAAATGTTCCAGACTTTGGAGATCAATCTTGATGCAGAAATAATTTCCTAATACGCATGGTTGCCACTTCTGTACTACATGCAAAACAACCATCATTTCCTGCTGAGATGTAGATGCGGCTAAATGCTTACCGGAAAGGTCTCTTGAAGGCGACAATCCCACTGGTGCAACAAAGACACCTTCATATCCATCCAAGGAAGTAGTGGATACCGTTGGTGGGTGCATCTGAATGGAATGGAGCTGGGTGATGATACCATGTGAATTCTTCTTAAGGATCTTTTCCAAGTGATGTGAACTGATGATGCGGAGAGACCCTGGTTGTAAGCCCATAAATTTGTGTTGTGTCCCATTGACTGAAAACTACATCCAACGTTCAACAAAATCCCATTAGATGGGGCCAAGTGTGCATAACCATTGAACGCCCAAAACCACATCACATCCGCCTAAGGACAAGGAAAACATGTCAGCGCGCAGGTTATAATCTTCCAGAGAGATACGCACATTGTGACACTTTCCCTTGCAAGGTAAGGTGCCCTCATTGGCAACCATGACTTCAAATTTGGAGCAAGAATGGACAAAACAATCAGCATGTTTGGTGATCCGAGGGTCAATGAAGTTATGAGTGCTACCAGAATCAATGAGTATTGTAAGAGGAAGCTTCTTGAAGTAACCCTTGACCTGCATTGTTTGGGGGGTGGTGACGCTGGATAAAGCATGGAGATATATCTCTTGGTGGTCTTCCTGAGATGGAAGGTCAATAGGAGGCTCTTGAATGTCGACCTGATCATTCGGTGTATCTGGAGCTTCTGCATCAACTTCAGAGGCGGGTGGAGAATTCACATCCAAGAGATAGAGCTTTTGTTGAACACATCTATGTCCCTGAGTGAATTTTTCAGCACAATTATAACAAAGCCCTTTTTCTCTGCATGCATGCATCTCTGTTTCGGACAAATGCTTGATAGGATTTGGTCGAGGAGTTGGCGGGATTGGAGGTTGTTGAGAACCCATATTTCGGAAGGGAACAAAAGTGGGTTTGGAGCGTTGTTGGGCGGCAATGTTGTCTTCTGCCAACTTAGCCAACCCTAGGGCTTCCATCATTGTGTTGGGACAGAACATTTTGACCTCTGGGCGGATTTCATCCTTAAGACCATTGATAAAACAACTCCTGTAGAAGTCATCAGACAATACTTCTATGTGGTTGGCTTGTTTCTCAAATTTTGTTTGATACTCTCTCACAGTGCCAATTTGACGAAGTTTAGTGAGTGCTCCGATGAAGTCATCAAAAGCACGAGGACCAAATTGTTGCAAAAGGAGTTGGAAAAAATCAGTCCATTTTGGCTCGTCATGAGCCTTGATGTACCAACGGTACTATTGAAGGGCTTCCTGTTCCAAATGAAAGGATGCAAGTGGAAATTTTTGGACATCAAAAGTATTATGTAGACTGAAATACTATTCTACACGATAGATCCATCCAGTCGGATCAGTACCATTCAAGCGAGGAAATTCAAGCTTTGGACCACAGAAAGTGCTGGAAGAAGAGAACCCATTGGCTGCAGTAGATTCTTGCTGTCAGTTATTGTTCATGGCTGAATGTTGAAGATGGAGGCTGAGAAAATTTTCATCCAGATCTTGGAGTTTGGTTTGGATGGCTACAAGAGGCTTTTTTTTATGGGAATGGATAGAAAAACACAAACAAAAGCTCATTTAGTAAAGGGAAATTTGTATTTGAAAAAAAATCGGATGGATAATTGGGGTTTCAATAGGTTTTGGACACTTTTTGATGGACAGGGAAGCAAAAAACGGGAATTTCAGAAGGAGGGTGAAAGAATGAGAAAATTTGTCAAAGAGGGACAAAGAAGCAGAAATAGGGAATGAACACGGTGGCAAAATTTGGAGGCGAGTGGGTGAAAATTGAAGAAGTTATGGAAAACCCTAAAAATAGACAAATGTGAGATTTCTGGCTTTGGGAAGTAAAATTTGGGACAGGGTCCTCAGGAATGAAATATGCAGAATGGGATTGCAGGTGTGTCCAGGAAGTTTGAAGGAAAACAGAGTTAAATTAAGGGAGATATGACAAAAAAACAGAATTATATATATATATATATATATATATTCAAAAATGGATCTGCAACAATGCGGAAGGGATCGGCAACAGATGGATCTGAAATAACGCCGAATGGATAAAAAACAGTTGGATCTGAAATGACGCAGAAGTGATCAGTAACAGTTCCACTGAAAATAGATATGGACCCTAGGTATGTGCGGCTTCCTATCGGTTCAGGGGACTCACTCGGCCACCAATGCTATCTGACGGCTTGCATATTGGGGCAGTACCCCTCACTCCACGGTTAAGATAAAACTGATAACCGCTTTGCCACAAACGAGAGCTCTTGGTTTACGTCATGGGTGGGAACTAGTCAATCAGGTAGGGGTCGTTTCCCTTTTCGCTGGCATGTCCTCTCAATAGTCTAGCTACCTCGGGGTTCCTTGTTAAATTTTGAGCATTAATTCAAAATACTCTAGGATCTTCACTGAGAGAATAACATATACAGTATATCAATGCATAACAATCACAATAAGAATGACAAGCATCACAAGAATCAAAAGCATGAGAGATAAGAGACACAGAGTTTCCGTGGGGAAAACCCTAAGGTGAAAAACCCCACAACTTCCTCAGAGATAGAGAGAGCAATGGCTCAACCAAAGTACAACCAAAATACACTTGAGATAGTCTCCTCGAAGCAGATGATCCTCCTCCTCACTAGTGCGCCATTTTCTGAGTGAGAGAGAGATGACTTTTCGAATGATCTAAATAGAGATCTTCTGATCTCTATTTATACTAATCTATTTGCCCAGTGACCTTATGGGGCCAACTTGTCTAGCTATCCGCAATATAATATATATTTCAGGGCCAACCCCACACATGGTGGTCTAATAACCCATCGGCAAGTACACACACTTGTGACACTTGTCAATCCACATGACGACACTTCCTTACAGATGAATAACACATCTCTAATAAGAGTACAATAAATATATATGAAATACATAGATGAAATACATTCCAAAGTTACATATACATCAACACTCCCTCTTAACTAGGAAGGTATTTATCGGCACAGATCTGCTAGACAAGTCTTCTTCTCGGGATCATCGTCATCGATGCATCATCACTGCTGCTGCTATCTCAACCAATCTCTGAATCTACTCGTCATAGGAAGTTCTACAGAGCCAGTCTTTTTTCATACTAGATGTAGGCCCACCACCTACAGGTCTTCATCATCACTGGCCATACTGTGGAAATCTCAGGACTTATTACATGTGTCACAAAACCTTAAAAGAGTCTCTTAACTAGCAAGAACCCTAAAGAGCATCTAAGGCCTTTTTCATCCTATCCAGATCTCCAGGACTTATTACATGTGACCCCACCACAAAACCTAGAAAGAGAATCCCAAGACTCATTACGAGCACAAGGCTCAACCTATCGGATCTCCCAGGGAACAAATTACATGTGGTCACCACAAAACCTCGAAAGAGCATCCCAGGACTGATTACGAGCACACGACTCAACCTATCGGATCTCCCAGGGCACAAATTACATGTGGTCATGGAAAAACCTCGAAAGAGAATCCCAGGACTAATTACGAGCACATAGCTCAACCTATCGGATCTCCTAGGGCACAAATTACATGCCATAGGACAAAATGTCGAAAGAGCATCTGCCAGATATCCCAGGGCACAAATTACATGCCATAGGAAAAACCTCGAAAGACTATCTACAGATCTCCCAGGGCACAAATTATATGTCCTCCCAAGCAAAACCTCGAAAGAGCATTTTCCAGATATCCCAGGGTACAAATTACATGCCATAGGCAAAACCTCAAAACACTATCTGCAAATCTCCTAGGGCACAAATTATATGCTTATCTGCACAACCTGTTCGACGTCCACAGAGTATCAACTTGATACTCACCATACATCATCCTGATGTACACATGATCATCCTGATCATCATCACTGCAACATCCTGCTGTAGGTCATCTAGAGAAACATCTTGAAGCTTGTCATCCATGATCATCCTGATCATACAATGCATCTACCTGATGCATACGAAGTATCTACCTGATACATATCATCATACATGATCCACCTGATCAAATAGTGTATCCACCTGTTACAAATACATGTTACATATAAACATACATGATCTACCTGATTATACAATGTATCCACCTGATACATATACAGATACATGGTAGAAGCATCCAACATGATGCTTATACAAAATATATACACATGATCCAACCGATCATATCCAGCATCCAACATGATGCGTACATACATATAAATGATCCAACTGATCATATCCAGCATCCAACATGATGCGTACATACATATACATATAAATGATCCAACTGATCATATCCAGCATCCAACATGATGCATACATACATACATATAAAAATGATCCAACTGATCATACAAAGCAGAAACCAGAACATCATCCTGATGCTCATCATCCAACGCTTACATCCACAGCCATGTGAAGGATCCTCCTTCCAACATGCTTGGAATGGATTCAGCAAATGTGTCCATCACTTCTTCCTCGAAGTGTCATCAATCTGAAGAACACCAAGCCTCTCCCTGAAGTACTCGAACTTCACCCTGGCTAGTGGCTTCGTCAGCACATCTGCAATCTGCTCATCCATCGCAATGTACAGGAGCTTCACAGCTCCTCTCTACACCATATCCCTGATATAGTGATATTTGATCTCTATGTGTTTCGACCTGTCATGAAACACTGGGTTCTCAGACAGTTTCACACAACTACGGTTATCACAAAAGATACCAGTAGCATCCAACAGGAGATCAAATAACTCAGATAGTAGCTTCCGAATCCATACTGCCTCACAACTAGCTGAGTAGGCTGCAACATACTCTGCCTCAATTGTACTCAGTGCTACGCAGGACTGCTTCCTGCTAAACCAAGAGATCACACCTGATCCCATACTGAAGCAACACCCAGATGTGCTCTTCCTATATGTAGCACTTCCAGCCCAATATGAATCAACATAACCCTGCACGTTAAACTTTTGATTCGCCTCATACTTGAGCCCCTAATCCACTATACCCTTCAGGTACCTCAGAACATGCTTTACAGCAACCAGATGAACACTCCTCGGATCTGTTAGGAATTGACTCAAGTTGTTCACCGCAAAGCAAATATCTAGTCTCATGTTCATCAGGTACATCAAGGACCCAATCATCTGACGGTGCATAGAGACATCAACCGGCACAGATGAAGCATCCCATAGAAGCTTCAGATTCAATGCCATAGGTGTGGCCATGGCCTTGCAATCCATCATCCCGTGTGATGAACCTGCAATAATTAATTAATGCAAATACACGAGATATCAGAAATAATATAACAGAATCACTTTTATATTGATCACAGGCCACTTCGAGGGGGCAACCTCCTTTGAGCAAGCTCAATACAATTAACTTCACGGTGCCTTCAATGACCTCAACACACACTTATATGCTAAGTCGATGCCCAATACTATGAGTCAAAACCATGGGACATATAATACTACGGGACAACTTACAAAGCATATGCGTTCAATACTATGGGTCAATACTATGGGCTAATATAAACTATGGATCAACAAATACTACGGGACGACTTACAAAGAATATGCGTCCAACAACAATATACTAACATAGTAAAGAGAAGGGTTGACATAGGTTCCTAACATCCCCTCTCCCTTGGAAAAAGCTTTGTCCTCAAAGCTTTGGTTGGAGAAATTGCTGCAGAATCTGAAGGAGTGGTTCCCCGGTAGCATCCTCGGGTTGCATTTTGGGCCACTGACGCCTTGCTTGCTTGGAAGGCTGTAGATGAAGAAGAACCCTATCAGCTGTGTGGAAAATGCGCTCAGAGCGATGCTGATCGGCTTGTTGTTTCAGGCGAATTCTGGCCATGTGAAGATTGTCCTGCAGAATGAGAAGAATCTGATCGCGGTTTCAAAGAACCGAGTCAATTTCCTGACCTGGGGAGCTGCTAAGGGTGTATGGAAGAAGAACTGGCAGGGTTTTTCCATAGACTACTTCAGATGGTGTCCTTTGAGATGTGGTATTGTACCACCAGAGCGCTGCTAGGAAATCCATAGAAATAGTTGGCCAAAGCTGTGTAGGGATGGGCAAGGGTTTGAGCAATCCCGAAAGGAGTGTCATTTCCCCCTTGTTGACTTGGAAAGTATCATCGTCAGCCACCATCTGTTGAATTGTCATTTTTAGTCCCTACTAAAAGAAGTTACATTGTTCCTAGTCATAAATTTTGCAGAACCCAGAGTGCCCTGTTGATGAAGAAGCATGGAGTTCATAGAAGAGATAGCCCTGTTGAACATATTGCAACCAATTTGGAACAAGCAGAGAAAGAGCTGTAAGAGAAACTAGGTCATCAATTGTGCGAGAAGGAGCATCTTCCACCATATTGTCCTTACCCTTCTTGTAAGTGATCACATAGGGATAACCCATGAGTTGGATAACCCATTTCAGGTGTGTTGAGGAGGATACCCATTGTTCCAGAAAATTTTCTAGACTCAGGAGATCAGTCTTGATGCAAAAATAATTCCCTAATAGGTATGGCTACCACTTTTGTACTGTATGCAAAATAGCCATCATTTCCTGCTGAGAGGTAGACGTGGCTAAATTCTTACCGGAAAGGTCGCTTGAAGGCAGCAAGCGCATTGGTTCAGCAAAGATACCTACATATCTATCCAAGGAAGTAGTGGAGACTGTTGATGGGTGCATCTGAATGGAATTGAGCTGAGCGATGACACCATGTGAATTCTTCTTAAGGATTTTTTTCAGGCGATGTGAACTGATGATGTAGAGAGACCCTAGTTGTAAGCCCATAAATTTGTGTTGTGTCCCATTGACTTTAAACTGCATCCAAAGTTCAGCAAAATCCCATAAGATGGGGCCAAGTGTGCATAACCATTGAACGCCCAAAACCACATCACATCCGCCTAAGGACAAGGCAAACATGTCAGAGCATAGGTTATAATCTTCTATAGAGATACGCACATTGTGACACTTCCCCTTGCAAGGTAAGGTGCCCCCATTGGAAACCATGACTTCAAAGTTGGAGCAAGGATGGACAAAACAATCAGCCTGTTTGGCAATCCGAGGGTCAATGAAGTTATGAGTGATACCCGAATCAATGAGTATGGTAAGAGGGATATTCTTGAAGTATCTCCTAACCCGCATTGTTTGTGGGGTGGTGACACCGGTTACAGCATGGAGAGAGATCTCGGGTGGGTCGTCCTGAGATGGGGTGTCAACAGGCAGGTGTTGAATGTCGACCTGATCATCTACTGTATCTGTAGCTTCTTCACCAAGTTCTAAGGTAGGCGGAGAATCCACATCCAAGAGATAGAGCTTTTGTTGAACACATCTATGTCCCCGAGTGAATTTCTCATCACAATTATAGCAAAGCCCTTTTTCTCTGCATGCCTGCACTTCTATTTCAGACAAATGCTTGATAGGAGTTGGTTGAGGAGCAGGCGTGATGGGAGGTCGTTGGGAACCCATATTTCTGAAGGGAACAAAGGTGGGTTTGAAGCGTTGTTGAGCTGCGATCTTGTCCTCGTCCAACTTAGCCAACCCTAGGACTTCCATCATTGTGTTGGGACAAAACATTTTGACCTCTGAGCGGATTTCATCCTTGAGACCACTGATAAAACAACTCCTGTAGAATTCATCTGACAATCCTTCTATGTGATTGGCCAATTTCTCAAATTATGTCTAATACTCTCTCACTATGCCAATTTGGTGAAGTTTAGTGAGTGCTTTTGTGAAATCATCAAAAGCACTAGGACCAAATCGTGGCAAAATGAGTTGGCAAAAATCCGTCCAGTTTGGCTCGGGATGAGCTTTGATGTACCAACGGTACCATTGAAGGGCTTCCTATTCCAAATGAAAGGATGCAAGTGGAACTTTCTGGGCATCAGAAGTATTATGCAGACTGAAATATTGTTCTGCTCGATATATCCATCAAGTCGAATTAGTACCATTGAAGCGAGGAAAATCAAGCTTCGGCCCACAAAAATTGCTGGAAGAAGAGAACCCGGTGGCTGCAAAAGATTCTGGCTGTCTGGTATTGTTCATGGCTGAATGATGAAGATGGAGGCTGAGAAATTTTTCATCCAGATCTTGGAGTTTGGTTTGGATGGCTACAAGTGCTTCCTCCATGGTGTGTGCTCCTGCACGGGTGACAACCATAACTAGGTTTTTTTTTTTTTTTTGGGTGGAATGGGTAGAAAAACACAAACAAAAGCTGATTTAGTAAAGGGAAATTTTGATTGGGGAAACAATCTGATGGGTAATTGGGGTTTGACTATATTTTGGACACTATCGAAGGGATAAGAAAGCAAAAAGGGGGATTTTAGAAGTGGGGTGATAGAATGAGAAAATTTGACAGAGAGGGACAAAGAAGCATAATTCAGAAAGGAACTCTGTGGTAAAATTTGAAGGTGATTGGGTGAAATCTGAGGAAGCTATGGCAAACCCTAAAAATAGACAAATGTGGGGATTTCGGGCTTTGGGAAGGGGAATTGGGGATAGGGTCCTCAGGAATGAAAGATGCAGATTGGGATGATAGGGGTTCCCTAAAAATTTCAAGGGAAATAGAGTGAAAACAAGGGATTTTTTTTTTTTTTTTTTTTTTTTTTTTTTTTTTTTTTTTTTTTTTTTTTTTTCCAGAAATGGATCGGCAACAGTAGCGCGGAAGGGATTGAAAATGGCTGGATCTGAAACGGCGACTGGATCTGGAATGACTTTCAGAATAGATATGAAACAGCTGTATCTAGAGAAGAAGTGATCGGCAATAGATATGGACCCCAAGTATGTACGGCTTCCTAACAGTTCAGGTGTTTCACTCAGCCACCAATGCTATCTGACGGCTTTCTTATTGGGGCAGTACCCCTCACTCCACAGCTCAGGTAAAACTGATAACTGCTTTGCCACAAACGACAGCTCTTGGTTTACCTCATGGGTGGGAACTAGTCAATGAGGTAGGGGTCGTTGCCCTTTTCGCTGGTAGGTCCTCTCAATGGGCCAGCTACTTTGGGGTTCCTGTGGTACTCCTCATAATGAGTTTTAGGGCTTATGACCAAGTACTTCCCACAGTTAAGCGGATCGGGATTATTCCCAAATCCAAAGCTGCAACACTTGCGAAAAAATAATTTGGCAGAAATTCCACCCAACGAGCCTAAGAAAGTGCTCTGATACCAGATGTGATGAACCTTCAATAATTAATTAATGCAAATACACGAGATATCAAAAATAATAGAACATAATCACTTTTATATTGATCACGGGCCACTTCGAGGGGGCAACCTCCTTTGAGCAAACTCAATACAATTAACTTCACGGTGCCTTCAATGACCTCAACACACACTTATATACTAAGTCTATGCCCAATACTATGAGTCAAAACCATGGAACATATAATACTACGGGATGACTTTCAAAGCATATGCATCCAATACTATGGGTCAATACTATGGGCTAATATAAACTACGGATCAATAAATACTACGGGACGACTTACAAAGCATATGCGTCCAACAATAATATACTAACATAGTAAAGAGAAGGGTTGACATAGGTTCCTAAGATCCCGAATCTCTTCAGGATATCTACTATGTACTTACCTTGACCAAGGAAGATCCCACCTATACTCTGCCACACCTCCATACCTAGGAAATAATGCACCACTCCCAAATCTTTCATATCGAACTCAGCAGCAAGCTTCCTCTTCATATCTGCAATCAATCTGTCATCTCCTGTTACAAATAAGTCCTCCACATACAGGAGTAGAATCACAGGATTCCCTTCCTCAACCTTGTAGTAAAGGTTGGAATCCACTTTACTCTTGGTAAATCCCAAACTAGATAGGAAACTATCCATCCTGCCATACCAAGTTCTGGGAGCTTGCTTCAAGCCATACAAGGCTTTCTTCAATCTGCATACATACGACTCCCTGTCATGTATTTCGAAATCGAGTGGCTGCTCCACATATACTTCCTCTTCAACTACACCATTCAAGAAAGCAGTCTTGACATCCATCTGGTGTATTTTCCATTTCATCGCTGCATCTAGGGCAAGTACTTTTCTGATCGAAGTATACCTGGCTACAGGTGCAAAAGTTTCTTCATAATCTATTCCCTCTTTCTGAGAGAAGCCACGAGCTACGAATCTTGCTTTGTATTTCTCTACACTGCCATCTGCAGCATGCTTGATTTTGTAGATCCATTTAGAAGTCACAACAGACTTCTCTTTAGGTCTTGGTACAACATCCCAAACAACATTCTTCATTATTGACTGGTATTCCTCAACCATGGAATCCTTCCATTCTTTCTTTTCCGCTGCTTCTTCATAACTGGAAGGCTCTTTGTTCATAATGTCACAGAGTAAAGCAACATAGCTGGTATGTGATCTGGTTCTCTTCTCTGCTCTGTGTTCTTCTTCTGGAATGCCAAATCTTTCTGCATCTTGAATGAGCTCTCTAGCCCATGCAAGTTTCCTCTTGTGAGAGTTATCCTCATGGGGTGGATCTACAGGTTCTTGCGGATCTTCAAACTCACGAACAACTTCTGGAACTGCTTCAGTCATAGTAGTGTCTTGAAATCTAGTTTCCTTAGGTTCTTCATAAAATTCGATAGGTGCCTTCCTTGATTTGATGAATGCTGAGTTTTCATCAAATGTTACATCCCTGCTGACATCAATCTTCTTGAACCCTGGAAAGTATATTCTGTAAGCCTTCAAGCTTTCACTGTAACCCACAAAGATACCCTTCTTTCCTGAAGGATCTAGTTTAGTCCTCTTTTCCTTTGGGACATGAGTGTATACTGGACAACCAAATATTCTAAGATGGCTGACTTGAGGTTTCTTACCAGAAAAGACCTTTTTTGGTGTCTTGTTGTCCAATACGTTGTGGGGTGTTCTGTTCTGCACATATACAGCTGTTCTAGCTGCTTTTGCCTATAGATGCATAGGTATATCCTAGTCATGCAACATTGGCCTTGCTGCTTCCATGATTGTTCTGTTCTTCCTTTCTGCAACTCCATTCTGTTGAGGATTATAAGGAGCAGTCAACTCCCTCTTAATCCCCGAATCACTACAAAGCTTCTTGAAGTCACCTGAGGTGAATTCTCCACCATTGTCGGATTTGAATGTTTTGATCTTCTTGTCAGTTTGATTCTCCATCAAGGTTTTGAATTCCTTGAATTTATCAAACACCTCATCTTTGTTCTTCAAGAAGTATACCCAAGTCTTCTTGGAGAAGTCATCAATAAATGAGACATAGTAAACATACCCGCTTAGAGAATTGGATGACATAGGACCACATACATCTGAGTGGATGATCTCCAGTATATATTTTTCCTTGCTTTCACTACTTGGGAAAGCCTTCTTAATGTTCTTACCTTTTGCACATCCTTTGCAAACACCTTCATGTTTGGTCTTGATCTCAGGAAGACCCTCTATAGCCTTGCTTGCAATTGGAAGTTCCCTATAGTGCATATGAGCAAGTCTTCTATGCCAAAGTTCACTTGGCTCCATGGATTCATGTACCATGGCATGTTCAGGTTGTCCCTTCAATTTATACAAACCTCCCTCTTGCTCTTCAATCACTACTACATCATCTATGTTCTTTCCCTTTGGCCACATTAGGACTTGGCCATCCACAAATGCAACCCTCATACCTTTTACATCCAATGCAGAGATGGAGAGTAATTTTTTCTTGAACCCAGGTACATAAAGGAATTCTTTCATCTTCAAAGATTTTCCCGAATCTAGGTTGTAGGAGGCTTCACCACTTCCTTTGATTGGGTATTGATAATCATCCCCAAGTTTCACCTTATGGGGTGATTCATGTTCAGATAGATTCACAAAAGATTCTTTAAACCCAGTCATGTGTTTGGAAGCCCCACTGTCAATCAACCAATCATTACAACCATGGGAGATAGTACCTATGTGAGCAGAAATTAGAACATACTCTTCTTCACTTGATGAGTCATCATCACTATCACTTTCTGCCCTAGCCTTCTTCTTTGGGGGTTCATCATCTTCGGCAGCATGAGCATGATATCTTCTTTTGTTATTGTTCTTATTATTATTTAATTTTTTGTTGTTGTCTTTCTTCTTCTTGGGACAATCTGAAGCAAAGTGTCTCTTCTCATTGCAATTGAATCATCTGAGATCTTTCTAATCTTTATGATAATGGTGTTGTGAGAATCTTCTGTTATGAGATGATTCCTTCTTAGACTTGCCTTTCCTGGCATGTGTTGTGAGAGCTTGATCTTCATTTCCCATCTTTTCTTCTCGGGCCACAAGCCTAGCTTCTTCTTGAGAGCATTCTTCCCGCAATCTGTTGAAGGAGATCAACTTCTTCCTTGCAAAAATTTCTTGAATAAAGGAATCTCATGACCTGGGTAGGCCATTTAGAGTGGTCATCACCACTTCACCATTCTCCACCATTTCATCCACTACTTCTAGTTGTTCCTTGACCTGGGAGACCCTTGAAAAATAATATTGAATGGTTTCTCCATTCTGAAACTTTATTCCTTTCAATTGGTTCCGCAGGGTCATCTTCTGATTTATGTTCTTCCCTTCAAATAGCTTGGTCAAATAGTCAAACATCTCCTTGGGTGTCTTTAGAGAAGACACATGGGGTATGAGATGGTCTTTGATAGAATTAGCAATGATTCTCTTTGCCTTGACCAAGTTTTTCTTGTGCAATACCTTAGCCTCTTCATCCTCTGGGATAGGGATGTTTTCTTTTACATATGAGTCCAACTCATTCTCTTCTAGGATTAACCCAATCCTATACTTCCAAGCTCGGAAGTTATCAACTCCTTCAAGCTTATCCTCAAGCTTGGTGTGGTGAGACATCTTAAAGAGTACTTCAAATGGAAATAGAAACGATTTAGATCTTACCACTTGAAATGATGAAAACTGGATCTGGTCCTGGATTAGGGTTTGTCGGAAAAACCCTAAAAATTCAAAATGTGAATTTCAACTTTCTGAAAGGATAGAAAGATGCACCTTGATGAGATGATCAGCGTGGTGTATTCATAATTTGAGATCAGCAAAGCTTTACCCTTTAGATTTGCCTTTTTGTCCTCCCGAGTTCACTTAGGAGAGTGCTAAATTAGGGTTTGATTTTCCAAGAGATCTACTCAGCCAAAAATCTCGATCCAAAGCTCTAAAATTTGGTTTTTTTCAAGGAGCTTCCAGCTATGTCTTCAGATTTCAGAAATTCTTATTTTTGTGGAAACCCTAATTTTTAGGGCTAAATCTGAAAATGCTCAGAATTGAATTCTGATTGGACAGATAGATTCTCCTTGATGAGTAGAGTCAATATACTCTACTGCTTTTCCAAAATCTGTGGAGAGAAACCCAATAAACAAGAAACTCAAGTTTCTGTCACTGCAAAATGTCTTCTTCTCAGGTTAGCTCTGATACCATATTAAATTTTGAGCATTAATTCACAATACTCTAGGATCTTCACTGAGAGAATAACATATACAGTATATCAATGCATAACAATCACAATAAGCATGACAAGCATCATAAGAATCAAAAGCATGAGAGACAAGAGACACAGAGTTTCCGTGGGGAAAACCTTAAGGTGAAAAACCCCACAACTTCCTCGGAGATAGAGAGAGCAATGGCTCAACCAAAGTACAACCAAAACACACTTGAGATAGTCTCCTATAAGCAGATGATCCTCCTCCTCACTAGTGCGCCACTTTCTGAGTGAGAGAGAGATGACTTTCCAAATGATCTAAATAGAGATCTCCTGATCTCTATTTATACTAATCTGTTTGCCCAGTGACCTTATGGAGCCAACTTGTCTAGCTATCCACAATATAATATATATTTCAGGGTCGACCCCACACATGGTGGTCTAATAACCCATCGGCAAGTACACACACTTGCGACACTTGTCAATCCACATGACGACACTTCCTTATAAAGGAATAACACATCTCTAATAAGGGTACAATAAATATATATGAAATACATAGATGAAATACATTTTGAAGTTACATATACATCAACATTTCTGTGGTACTCCTCACAATGAGTTTTAGGGCATATTCCCAAGTACTTCCCACAGTTAAGCGGATAGGAATTATTCCTAGATCCGAAGCTGCGACAAATGCAAGAAAAAAAAAATTGGCAGAAATTTCACCCAGTGAGCCCAAGAAAGTGCTTTGATACCAGATGTGAAGAACCTGCAATAGTTAATTAATGAAAACACACGAAATAGAAGAAATAACAGAACTCAGAATAACTTTTATATTGATCGCAGGCCACTTCGAGGGGGCAACCTCCTTTGAGAAAGCTCAATACAAATAACTTCACGGTACTTCATTGGTCTCAACACAAACTTATATACTAAGTCTAGGTGCCAATACTATGGGTCAATACCATGTGTCAATACAAACCATGGGTCAATAGAAAATATGGATCAACAATTACTAGAGGACGACTTACAAAGCATATGCATCCAACAACAATAATACAAACTATGGATCAACAATACTACGGGATAACTTACAAAGTATATGCATCCAACAACAATATACTAACAAAGTAAATAGAAGGGTTGACATGGGTTCCTAACACAAATTAATAACCAAGTTATGGAAACATTTCTTAATCAATTGTCAACATACAAACAGGACAGCCTTGAGCACAATGTATAGCTAGCTCATTAATTCTCACTCATGAATATAGCCACCTTTGATTTGATGACCATCACATCCACTACCATTTACAATTAGGACTTCCTTAACTTATCATTATGTGATAGCGGTCTAATATTATGTAGACACATTGACTTAAACACATATAGTTGAAATTACAATAAATGACTACTATGAGGTGTATTTTTTAGGCTATATCCACCTCAACATACCAACTTGTTACCCCAATACCCCAAATACTTTTGAATTCTATCTTGAAGGAATTGAGGGGTATTAGGACATCCTAATTCATCTATTGGACACTCAGACACTTGTTAAATAAATTTAGGACTTGCATTACATCAATGGAGTCACAAATACACCCTCATCAAGTTGCATGCATCCATTAGTGCATCATCAACACTAGAACATGCAAGCATTACTACATGTTGGACTAAGATTTACTAATGTTATGATAATATTAAGTTTGCCATCCATTGAGAAGGTTTCCATAGGTGTGCATATACACCATATAAAAATCTTCATGGTACAACCAATTTCAAACCATTAGGTTTCTAAATTAGGTATTCGGTGCTATGTACAACGGTTTTCTAGTTGTATGGACCCTTTCTATATAGATTAGAAACTATGCATATATGTGTATAGTGATTTGGATTCAAATATATGCACATGAATATATATGTACAATGAAAATGATTTAATTTTTATATGTATTATAATTTAGGGCTAGATCTTAGGCTACATAATAGGGTTTGATTGTGATTAGAATACAAACTAGCGTTTACACTACCAACTAGGGTTTTTAGGCTAGCCTCTCATGTTTCTAGGCTAGGATCCAAGATCTAGGGTCACCATCTTAATGTTTAATTCCACTATCATGACATCATTCTCACCAATACCATGCCCACTACTACAATCACCATAAAGCCTCTCAATCCCACTTTGTACATTTCCAATACTTTCAAGTTAAAATTTATAGGTCTTGTTGCTAAAAGCTTTTCACTTATCTATTCACATAGACAAATACACTTCTGTGAAATATTTTTTGTAGCTTGGTATTTGCAAGTTCACATGCAATAATAGTTGAGAAATCCAAAACATCCTTGACGGGATTTTTAATTACCTTCTAATTACTTAGAAAACAACTAAGAAGTGTACATTAATTGTCAACCCGGGGTTCATTGAGAACTTGCGAGTTACCGTGCACTATATATGCAAACCACAATCTCCTCTTACATTGGTTTATCTACTTGAAGTTGTAGTTCAATAACCTTACTTACAAACAATGGTATGAGCAGTTACATTGTCTTGGCAAGGAAGTAGCCATCGAAACAACTATTGAAACTAAATTGCAAGGAAAGTAAATCACATGACAGGAAAGTAAATGCTAAACCTAAATTCACACTTGAAAGTAAATTCTAAAACTACATTCACACTTCTGCAGAAAAGTAAATCCTAGAACTATGTCACACTTTGCGGGAAAAGTAAATTCCAATACTATGTTCACACTGTGAAAAAAGTAAATTCTAAATCTAAGTTCACAACACACTTGGCAGGAAGGTAAATTGCAGAAATAAAATCTAAAAGCTATCCTTGCCAAATACAAGTTACTTTTTATGATCCAATAGAGTAAATAACATTATTGCATTAATCTCAATGATTGTAAAATAAATATTTAAATATCTATCTATGCATTGAAATCAAATTGTAGAAATAAAATTCACACTTCATAAGAAATCACAACTAAGCAATGAAGTACAACTACATAAACATAAAATAAATAAAATCATATTGCAAAGGAAATTATAAAACTAAGATCTAATTGAATCAAAATGAAAGTATAGCTTTATTCCATCATAATTTGGACTATTGCTCTAAGAGTCCTCCCATAGAATGGAGAATGAACTCTTATTTTACATGATTTCTCCATAACAAATAATAAATGAGAATCCAAAATATCCTCAACAAATTCCTAAAAGTTTGGATCTCAAGACTAATTCAAGATCCTTACTAACTACATGTTATTTAGAATTCCTTTGAAGTCAAATTCGAATTTAGGGATAGAGGCTGTAATAAAATAGTCAAAACTCATCCCAAATGTCTCCTAACAACTTTTGACTTCTTAGGTCCATCATATATTTGATAGAGATCTTCAAATCTTTGTGGATAATCCAACTATGCACTCATATCCACTTCCATTTACCAACTTTAATTTAACATCATGATTTGAGACATATAAAAATAATAGAAATAATGGATTTATAAAAATCCATTACTCCTAATGAATATCTTTCTCCAAAGTTGGTGGTTGAAGGTAAATTTGAATTATTTACTTTCTTTAGCTTCTGTAGCTTATGTAGAGTTTCTGTAGTTCTACATATACCTGTAGAGTTTCTATAGTTCCGCAGTTGCCTATAGAGTTTTTGTAGTTCCGCAACTGCTACAGAACTCCCTCAAATATGTTGTAATTGCTTTCAAATTATTGATTCAATATTTAAAGCAAATACATAGTACACTAATTCCCTGAATGTTAGTCAAAAATCAAATGAAATACTAAGACATGTAATGGAAAAATTACTTGAGCATAAAAACCTGGATATAAGCGTAAGAAGGGATTAATGCATGAATATGGATAGGCAAAAGGGATTATAGATAGGGTGAAATGGTGGTAAAAATATGCTAAATCTAAGGCCCATCAGTGCTATACCTTGGAAAAAGAACCTTATTAATCTTCTTTTGACAAAGGAAGGGGAGAACATCATAGTACAGTCTCAATAGCAATGTGTTTTTTAATGAATAGCCTCTATAAAGGGAATGCTATATTTATCTGGTCTTTAAAGCCAAGTCATTTGGAATAAAATGTCACAATTTTAATTACACCATTAATGCAATGTGTTAAAATTGAAAGTTTTGTTTTGTTGCATTACATGTGGCCAAACATTAACTTCCACGAATTATTCTTTAGCAAATTTTTTTTATTAAATGATATTTTTTTAAGTCTAACTTTATTGCTGAAGGGTTATTTTGTCACTAAAACTTTGTGTGAAGGGAAAAGTAAAAATTCAAAATGTAAAAAAAAATTAGTTTGAAGGGAGGAGATGAAATGAAATTTCAACCCTGCATCCCAATCTTGCTCAAGGGGGTCATTTATGATCCGAAGGCTCCCCCATGAGCATGGCTCTCATGAACACCTCCACAATGGCCACATGCATGTGTGGGAGCTGACGAAACCCGAGTTCCCTCACCGGTTTGGGTTTCGTGCCCCAGGAGAAAATCCTCCAAGTGTTCGTGAATGGCCATGGGGTTCCTGACAACAATTCCCATAGAACCAAAACCATGACTCCGATCACGAATCCATCCATTTCGATGGATCCGGGACACCGGGTTTCAGCTAAGAGACCCCCATCACTGTGCCCCAAATTCTCGGAAGCAGTTCTATTATGTTATCTACGGAGCTAGGGTTTTGCTCAGTGAAGGCCATTCAAATTTCACTTAATGGGGTCATTTATGATCCAAAGCCTCCCGGGCATGCATGGCCATCATGAACACATCCACAATGTCCATCTGCACATGTGAGAGCTGACTAAACTCAACTCCGCTCACCGGTTTGGGTTCCGTGCCCTCGGAGCAAATGAAACAAGTGTCCCTAAATGGCCACGGGGTGCGTGACAAGAATGACCCTAGCACCAAAATCGTGACTCCAATCGCGAATCCGTCAATTCCGATGGATTCAGGACCCCAAGTTCTAGCTAGGGCCCCCCCCATACCATGCCTCCAATGTGCAGAGGTAGTGCTATTGAGCCATACCCGGAGCTAGGGTTTTGCTCAGTGAAGGCCATTCCAATTTCGCTCAATGTGGTCATTTATGATCCAAAGCCTCCCGGGCATGCGTGGCCATCGTGAGCACATCCATTATGACCATCTGCATGTGTGGGAGCTGATAGAACACAAGTCCGCTTGTCGGTTTGGGCTCTGTGCCCCCGGATCAAATCCTCCAGGTGTCTCTGAATGGCCACGGGGTGCCTGACGAAAATGACCATAGCACAAAAACCATGACTTCGATCATGAATCCGTCGATTTCAATGGATCCAGGACACCGGGTTTCAGCTAGGGGACCCTCCACACCATGCCTCAAAGTCTCGGAAGTGGTTCTATTGTGCCATCTCTGGAGCTAGCGTTTTGCTCAGTGAAGGCCATTCTAATTTTGCTCAATCTAGTCGTTTATGATCTGAAGGCTCTCGGGCATGCGTGGCCATCGTGAACATGTCCAATGCGAAATGCCATTGCCAATAATTGAAATCTTCACATGAGCAATACTCTGTGCATGTTGGCTTGCATGAGTATTTCATGTTGACCAACTTTTATCTACACATTGCTACAAATACGTGCCAGGTCCAATTGATGCAAACGATCTTCCCATGTCTTGATAAAAAGAAGAATGTCAACTAGATAGATGATCACAAATGAGTCAAAATACAATCTTAGCACCCCGTTCATTGTTGTCATAAATGTCACAAAGCTAACAATAAGATTAGATGACATCAACACCATTCAAACAATCCTAAGTTGGCACATTTTAAAATGTTTCCCTCCACATATCCGCTTACTTGATATGGCTCTAATGATAATCAAACTTCAAGTTAATTTTACTAGATAATATTGCTCCGTAGAGGAGATCTAGTGGGCCATTGATGTTCAACCAGAGACATTGGTTCATAATGGTGCTTATGTTAAATAATAATGCACATTCTCCATCTTCTACCCTTCTATGGAACCAATACATTGGCTAATTTATAGGGTGGTGATTTGAGTTGAATGTGCCCTTGATCCAACAACTTCTAAATATGCCTCTCAATTTTTTCTAGTAAACGGTGCCAATATGCCATCTCTGGAGCTAGGGTTTTGCAAAGTAAGGGCAATTCCAATTTCGCTCAAGGTGGTCATTTTTCGTCCGAAGGCGCCAAGGTGTGCGTGGCCATCGTGAGCACATCCAAAATGGAAATACACACGTGTGGGAGCCAACGAAATCCGAGTCCACTCGCCAGTTTGGGTTCTGTGGCCCCAGAGTAAATCCTCCAAGTGTCCTTGAATGGCCACGGGGTTCCCGACGAGAATGGACGCAGTAGAAACATTGTGACTCCATTCACAAATCCGTTGATTCTGATGGATCCAAGACGTCGGTTTTCAGCAAGGGGAGCCCCCATGCCATGCCTCGAAGCCCTGGAAACGGTGCCAATGTGCCATCTCCGTAGCTAGGGTTTTGCTCAGTGAGGGCAATTCCAATTTCACTCAACGTGGTCATTTTTGGTAGGGAGGATCACGAGCATGCATGGCCATCGTTTGAATGTCCAGAATGGAAATACACATGCATGGGAGCCGACGAAATTCAAGTCCGCTCACCGGTTTGGGTTACGTGGCCCAGAGAAAATCCTCCAAGTGTCCCTGAATGGCCCCGAGGTGCCCGATGAGAATGGCTGCAGCAGAAACACCGTGACTCCGATCGTGATTCTGTTGATTTTGATGGATCTGGGACATCAGGTTTCAGCTAGGGGATCCCTCACGGTGTGTGTCCAAGACCTAAAAATGGCGCCAATGTGCCATCTCTGGAGCTAGGTTTTTGCTCACTAGGGGTAATTCCAATTTCGCTCAAGGTGGTCATTTTTGGTTAGGAAGATCTCGTGCATGCATGGACATCGTGAGCATGTCCACAATGGAAATAAACATGTGTGGGAGCTGACAGAATCCAATTCCAGTCATCGGTTTGGGTTCCCTGGCCCCGTAGCAAATCCTCCAAGTGTCCCTGAATGGCTAGGGGGTGCCCGACTAGAATGGCCGCTGCAGCAAAACCGTGACTCTGATCATGAATCCATCAATTCTGATGGATCCGGGATGCTGGGTTTCAGCTAGGGGTCCCCCCACGTCGTGCCTTGAAGACCTAGAAATGGTGTCAATGTGCCATCTCTGGAGCTACAATTTTGCTCAGTGAGGGCAATTCCAATTTCGATGAAGGTGGTCTTTTTTGGTCGGGAGGCTCCCAAGCATGTGTGGAAATCGTGAGCATGTCCACAATGGAAATACACATGCATGGGATCCAACAGAATCCAAGTCCGGTCGACGGTTTGGGTTCCTTGGCCCCAGAGCAAATCCTCCAAGTGTCCCTGAATGACCCCGGGGTGCCCGACAAGAATGGCCATAGCGGAAAAAACCGTGACTTTAATGGAAAATCCGTCGATTCTGAAGGATTTAGGACGTCGGGTTTTAGCTATGATCCCCCCCATGCCGTGCCTCGAAGACCCAAAAATGGTGCCAATGTGCCATCTCCGGAGCTAGGGTTTTTCTTAGTGAGGGCAATTCCAATTTCACTCAAGGTAGTAATTTTTGGTCTGGAGGATCCCAGGCATACGTGGCAATCATGAGCATGTCTGCAATGGAAATACACACATGTGGGAGCCGACGAAATCCAATTATAGTCACCGGTTTGGGTTCCGTGGCCCCGGAACAAATCCTCCAAGTGTCCTTGAATGGCCCTGGGGTGCCCGACGAGAATGATCGCAGCAGCAAAACCGTGACTCTGATCATGAATCTGTCGATTATGATGGATCCTGGGTGTCAGTTTTCATCTAAGGGACCCCCCATGCCATTCCTTGAAGACACGAAAATGGTGCCAATGTGTCATCTCTGGAGCTAGGGTTTTGCTTAGTGAGGGCAATTCCAATTTCGCTCAAGGTGGTCATTTTTTGTCCGGAGGCTCCTGGGCATGCGTGGCCATCATGAGCACATCCACAATGGAAATAGGCACATGTGGGAGCCGATGAAATCCAAGTACGGTCACTGGTTTGGGTTATGTGGCCAGTGAGCAAATCCTCCAAGTGTCCCTGAAGGGCCCTAGGGTGCCCGACGAGATTGCCCGCAACAGCGAAACCATGACTCCGATCACAAATTCATCGATTCCAATGGATCCGAGGCACTATTTTTCAGCTAGGCCCCCCCCCCCATGCCATGCCTTGAAGACGCAAAAATGGTGCCAATGTGCCATCTCTAGAGATAGTGTTTTGCTCAATGAGAGCAATTCCAATTTTTCTAAAGGTGGTCATTTTTGGTCCGAAGGCTCTCGGGCATACATGGCCATCATGAGCACATACACAATGGAAATACACATGCATGGGAGCCAACGGAGTCCAAGTCCGCTCGCTGGTTTGGGTTCCATGGCGCCGTAGCAAATCCTCCAAGTGTCCCTGAATGGCCCTGGGGTGCCCGACGAGAATGGCCACAACAGCAAAACCGTGACTCCGATTGTGAATCCTTCGATTATCATGGATTGAGGACATTGGGTTTCAGCTAGGGTATCCTCCACATCATGCATCGAAGACCCAAAAATGGTGTCAATGTGCCATCTCCGGAGCTAGGGTTTTGCTCAGTGAGGGAAATTCAAATTTCCCTCAAGGTGGTCATTTTTGGTCTAGACGCTCCCGGGCTTGCGTGCCCATCGTGAGAACATCCACAATGGAAATACACATATGTGGGAGCTGACAGAATCCGAGTCTGGTCGTTGGTTTGGGTTCCGTGGCCCCAGAGCAAATCCTCCAAGTGTCCCTAAATGGCCCTGGGGTGCCCGAAGAGAATGGCCACAACAGCAAAATCATGACTCCGATCATGAATTCATCGATTCCGATGGATCCAAGGCACCTAGATTCATCTAGGGGAGCCCCCATGACGTTCCTCGAAGACCGAGAAACGGTTCCAATGTGCCATCTCCGGAGCTAGGGTTTTGCTCGGTGAGGGTAATTCCAATTTCGCTCAAGGTGGTCATTTTTGGTCCGGAGGCTCCCAGGCATGCATGGCCATCGTGAGCACATCCACAATGGTAGGACACACACATGGGAGCTGACAGACTCCAATTCCTCTTGCTGGTTTGGGTTCCATGGCCCCAGAGCAAATCCTCCAAGTGTCCCTGGGGGATTCGCGATCAGAGTCACAGTTTTGCTGCTGCGGCTATTCTCATCGGGCACCTCGGGGCCATTCAGGGACACTTGAAGGATTTTCTCCAGGGCCACGGAACCCAATCCGGCCATCGGAATTGGATTCTGTCGGTTCCCATGTGTGTTTATTTCCATTGTGGACGTGCTCACAATGGACATGCACGCCCGGGAGCCTCCGGACCAAAAATGACCACCTTGAGTGAAATTTGAATTTCCCTCACTAAGCAAAACCCTACCTTTGGAGATGGCACATTTCCACCGTTTTTGGGACTTTGAGGCATGACATGGGGAGATCCTAGCTGAAACCCGGCATCCTGGATCCATTCGAATCGATGGATTCGTGATCGGAGTCATGGTTTTGCTGCTGCAACCATTCTCGTCGGGCACCCCAGGGCCATTCAGGGACACTTGGAGGATTTTCTCCAAGGCCACGGAACCCAAACCGATGAGCGGACTTGGATTCTGTTAGCTCCCATGCATGTGTATTTCCATTTTGGACGTGTTCACGATGGCCATGCATGCCCGGGAGCCTCTTGACCAAAAATGACCACCTTGAGCGAAATTGGAATTTCCCTCACTGAGCAAAACCCTAGATCCATAGATGGCACATTGGCACCATTTCCAGGTCTTCACGGCATGGTGTGGGGGCTCCCCTAGCTGAAACCCGGTGTCCCAGATCCATCAGAATCGATGGATTCGCGATCGGAGTCACGGTTTTGCTGATGTGGCCATTCTCGCTGGACACCACTGGACCATTCAAGGACACTTGGAGGATTTTCTCTAGGGCCACATAACTCAAACCGATGAGTAGACTCGGATTCCGTCGGCTTTAACTTGTGTGTATTTCCATTGTGTACGTGCTAACGATGGCCACGCATGCCCAGGAACCAGCGGACCAAAAATGACCACCTTGAGTGAAATTAGATCACATCTCTTTCACATTTGTGAAGACCTGTGATCACTAAGGTTAGTAATATGTTGTTCTGACACTAAGGCCATTTCCATACTAGAACACATGCAGATCACAGCTAACACCTAACATGATTTTGGATGTCAACATTAGAGGAGACCTCCAATTGCAATGATATATAGAATAAGGATTTATTCCTTCTCATAGCATCAATATCACACTCTTTTATTTGTAATTAGTTTCATGGAGGAATTTACTATGGTTCATGAAAACACCCCTAGGAGGATATATGAATTCTAGGGAGGAAAACTTGGCTTGAGCTTGATCCTTCTAAGATTACAGGGTTACATCGCTCGAAGGTTTATGATTAGGGTTTTGTGATGAAACCCTAGGTGCATTTTCTAAATAAGAAGAAGAGAAGCATATGTATTGCATTGGAAGACTTGTTTTAGTGATTCATGCATGTTATATCTCCTTGGTTCAGCTAGGGCTTTCACTATTTTCCCTAGCTAGTTTTTTGGAGAGCTAGTGATTTGTACTAGCCTTGGGATAAGGCGCTCATGCATGTTCTTGAATTGTAATTTATAGATATATATGCATTGCTAATTTATCATAAGTAAAAGATAATTTTGTTGAGTGATTTGACACCATCATTGAATAAGTTAAGGGTTGTTTTATTATCGCTATAATTGTTGTAAAAGTGAGTTTTCAGATTTGGTTTATGCATGATAAGTTTTCAATGCAACTAAATCTAATATAAGACCTAGGATATTTTTGTGAGGCTCCATGCAAATTCACTAAAGCACAAAAGTGAGTGTGACTAGGTGAAACTATACTCTTTAAGGTTTCAAAGGCTTTGGATTTATGTGTTTTCCCCTACCATATTTAAGCATATAAAATATTTTCTAAGGGCATGCTAAAATATTCTAATGTATACATTCATTGTGGGTAAGCCAGATGAACCACATTTCTTGCAAATCCAAGGATTGATTTACATTAGATGTGTGTGATATCCATCGAGGGATAGTAGAGTTGATATTTTTGTTTTCCCATGGTTGAGGGTGTAAGAGTATGTGAGATAATTGGGAACCCCAAGTAAGAGGCCTCACAAAGGGAAATTCCAAGTAATTTTGAGAAAGTGACAAATTAGGTCAAATGTTGAGCATCTTGTTCTAACTCTAAGGTCATTTCCCTAACAGAAGACATGCAGAGTATAGCTAATACCTATGTAACTCTTTTCCTATGTGTGTTTTTTCTAACATGTAAATTTTTGTTTATGTGCATAGATATTTGCATGTGTGCATGTATTTTCTGTGAAGTTTTCCTAAAGGGATGGAAACTTGAATTGGAGTGGTTGGTGTAAAACATCAATGTTTTGTAATAGTAACTTAATCATAACTCAAACATCAAATAAATGATATAAGATAACGATATCAAATAAACTAGTCTAACATGAATAACCCAAGACATGCATGAATAAACAATCACATCATTACTATACTATGTACCTACATCAATTAGGCCTTCTGGATCCTCTCGGTTTTTTATTGTCTCAAACAACCTCTCGTGCTCTACATGAGGTAGTAAGTAGCGTACTTTGTTTCATGACTTTGTTGACATTGTCTATAGTTGGATGTTTGTACCAATGATCAAGTGAGTAAACTGATGCATTTGTGACCTTGGTCTATAATCCGTGTATGCATAGCCATTGCTCTTTGGTCTCTTTCCATCCACTATAAGATATTCCCCCTGAACAACCATCGAGCAAGTCGTAAAGGTAATTCCTTCACTATCCATTAATGATGCGAGGAGGGTTTTCTTCCCTTGGATGCATCATCCCAACCAATAATTCGTCCCAATTGCACTGTCTATCAAGGCGACAACTGCGTAGATGTGTCCTGCAAAAATTCATTTTACGGTCATATTCCAACAAGTAGTGGTTTGATAACTTGGATAATTACATATAAACAAAGAGGGAATAGGGATATGCATGCATAAATGTTTACCTGGCTGTACAAGATCATATATATGACCATATTCATTTGAAATAGAGCACTGGCATTCCTCTAACTATATTGTTTCAACAACTACACATGGGTCCACTGCAAGTGATACATGATCCCATTCATTAACCCAATCCATTGATTCACACTCATCCCACTCACAACTGCTGCAAGACCCACAAAAGCAAGCAAGTTTTCGCGTCCATATTTCAAATAAGGGGTTGTTTGAGCTTTGAATCGAATGAAATCCATGAGTGCCTTGCACAATACTACAACTATAAGAACGCAATCGATCTATATCAACTACATGCCAAAAATTTCTGACAACATGTCCTCTACCTGTTGGTATGTGTTTCCCCGTGGTTCGATATGACATTTTTGCAGAGCACCATTGAACTATGGATTATGCATCTCGAATATGAAGGTTTCTCATGCACCTCATCTCCTCCCTTCATAGGGAAGTTTTGAGACATGCTCCAGCCTCATCGTGCTCTCCCTTTCCATGCATGCTCTCAAAATTGTTCCATATATGCAGCACATCATAAGTCTTGTGCAAAATACTCAACCACTGGAATATGCATGCATTTTTTAACTGGCCTACACAACCATATGACCATATCCAATGCTGATCCATCTGTATACCTCTCTCCTTTAGCTGATCATAGAAAATTTTGAAGCAATGCTGCACATAATGCAGGTCGTGGCACCTGTCGCCGCTGATGTAGAAGTTGGTCTCTTTCAATATTATCCTCATGTCGTTGCTGCTCTCTGGCGCTTGCCTATACGTGATATGGACCATTATGCTAACTTGGTCTGAATGGTAGTATTGACTTTCAATCTCATTTTGTGGCTATAGGGTGTAGTTTTCAGCAAGGTACACAACCAACAATATTGTTCCATTGGGAAAGGTGTCCATGCAATGTCTGTATTGTTCATCCTGCCATTGTGCTACATGGACATGTTGTAGATACTGCTCGGTCTTTTGGTAGAATTCCTTCACGAAATCAAAAATTTGTACCTGGTGCCACAAAACCAAGGGCATTAATGCAATGTGACATTTGCACTCTAAATATATATGTATAAATTCAACATGTACATTATGAAAGTATGCAAACTTAGATTACCTGTGACTTCACCAATGCAATTTTTTTCCTTTCCTTCGAACTATCTACTTGATATGTTATGTACTTGAAGTTCTGCATTTCTACTGACATCCTCCCAAATTCGTGCTCCTTGGTTGCGTGGATGTAGCAGCTCAATAATGAAAATCCACCACAACTGGAACATGTCCCATATAAACATGATCTTTTATAATATTTTTGTCCTTCAGGTCTTGGACACATTATGCTATGTATAAATTCTCTGGATGAATTCGGCGGTTGTAACAATGGGAAATCCTGCACAATGTTAGTATGCAAATCACAAAATATATGTCTATATGTATCATAATAGTACTCAAATTCTACATGGTATCTACAACAACATGTATTGCGATCAATGCAAATTCTAACATACCAGGGTTTGCATTTTTCAAAGGACCTTTGGCCCAAGTTCAATTGTGTGTGCTCATTCTTGAACCTCTCATAGATTTTTGTTTGTGTCGTGTCAAGGAAGTGCTTGACATGGGGTTCAGCCCCCCTAACACCTTTTCTCAACTTTAAAACATCTCATTGTTTCGATGATGGTTTAGTGTTATCATGCTAGAACGTTTGCACTAGTTCTTTAACAACATCAATGAGCTTCATGTTTGAACGAGGTAACCTACCAACAAAGGCCCAACAATCTTTTTGGCTTAGGGTCTCATGTTTTTCTCTAATGGCAGAATACTTTTGAAGAGTCTTTCCATCTACTTTAAATATTTTACATCTGTGTGATAGTAGGCGACATTGCCTTGTGGATTTGTCTATAATCGATTCGAACAATACACGACGGGCTGCATTAAAATATTTTGTACGAGAAGTTTTTCCAATCAAATTAAATGTTGATTGTAGATTTCTAACAACATGATTGTTGGCCTCTGAACTTCTAACTACCTTTACGCCCAAAATTCTCCTAACATGAGCTAGGCAATGTGATTTTAACAAAGCAAGAAACAATTGACATTTTGCTGCATCGGTTTTCAATTCAAATAATTCTTTTGTTATCTTGCTACAATGGAAATCAATAGTGCATTTGGGAAACTTACCTTCAAGTCCTGAAAATGAACTTTCATCCACATGAATACGTCTAGGAGTTCTTCGTCGTCCTCTTGATAATCGAGGCAAGGGAGTCAGAAAGGAAGTACGAGTCTCGTCAACGGTTTGTTGCGGCCCTTCGTTCACAAATTGGTCCTGCAAGGGAGTGTGTCCTCCATGTGTGTGCTCTTCTTGGGGAGGTTTCCAATTAAGAACTTGTTGAACATCCATCCCTTCATACTCGACATCAGGACAGATTTGATTGACTTCAACCACTTCGTCATTGCTTGTTGATGGATCTAAGACACTAACATTTTGATTTCTATGGTTTTTCATGTACAACCTGGCATTTTCTCTTATCTCATGGGCCTTTTCAAGGGGCATCGCCTTCCTTCTAGACTTTCTTTTATTATTACGTATGTTTCCCATATTCAATCCATTTAAAAAAAAACAAAAATATCACCCCTGCAAGAATGCACAACAAATAAGATATTAAAACTCAATGCGTATGATTATTAAAGCTTGATGTAGCAATTGATTATGTACAACAACATCTAGAGAGAATGTTTTCATATAATCTGAAAATCTATTGAGAATTGCCTAGATATAACTATGACAACACCTCTAGGAACTCAGTAGGATGGTATTGGATGGTGGTATGGGATGTTAGTAGGAGCAAATTCCCTACAAGGGAGAAGCTCCTACTCACTTCATTTTCATGTTATAGATGAGGGAAAATAGCCCCAAAATATTAAGAGTTTTCAATTCTTTAGGTGTTTGTGTGAGTTGTTGTAGTGAAACCATGAGGAATTCAACAAATGTTTGTGTACTAGATGGAGGAATGTGATTATGAAATGTTATTGGTGGTGATGCAAATAATTTTTTTTTATTATCTTCATGAAAGGTTGAAAGCATTGCTTGGTGCATGTTGTAGTTTTTTTTTGGTAAGATGTTTTTATTGTCTATGTTGAATATTAAGAAGACTAAAATAGATTTATCATATAATTCATGAGGAAAAAGCAAAATAGATGCCATTCAAACAAGTGAATGAAGACTAAAATACATTTAACAAGATAAAATTGTCACCATACCTCAAGGATTATGATTGCTCTTTGCTTCAAATGTAAAATGATCTTTTAATTTGTCCACTGTATGTAAGAAGAGTTCATGTGTGTCCAAGTAGCATGAGAATTCAATCCAAGGAGCAAAATAGAGTCCAACTGTTGTGTATTCACTCAAATGATCTAAATAGAGCCGAAGAGGTGTGTATTCAATCAAAAGAGCCAAATAGAGCCCCAAATGTTGTGTATTCTATCCAAATGGTAAAGGAAGCACCAAATGGTGTGTGAATTCAATCTAAAATGTAAATGGTTGTTGCACTGTGCATGAAAACAACGAACAAAATGCGATGAATCAAAGAAAAAATGAGGGAGAAGAGCGCAGGTGATTTTCTAAATTTTATGTTCAGCAGGGAGCGCGTGTGCGCTGGGAGCACGTGAGCGCTAGGAAGAGCGTAGGTGGTTTTCTAAATTTTATGTTCAGTGGGGACATGCACGTGCTAGGGAGCGCATGCGTGCTATGAGCGCATGCGCGTCCCTGCTAAATGTTGTATAGTTCGGTGGATAACGTTCACTTCATTTATTACCGAACAAATCTAAATGTGTTGGTTTATTCCTAGAGCCCCTCCCCCATAAAGGCCTTTAGGTCCTCTTCTAACCCATAATCCCTAAGTGCATTTAAGTGCTTCTAGGTGTTTAGGGGTTTTGGGGTTAGGGTTATATGGATTGTAGATTAAGAGGTAAAAGTTATAGAGATTATAGGCAAGTTATGGGGTTAAATGTTATATAAAAATAAAAATATACCAATATTAAAATGTGAATTATGATTTGTTGAAATTATACGATGATGATGATGAAGATGAAGATGAAGATGAAGATGATGGTGATGAAGATGATGATGATGATGATGATGTTGCTGATAATGATGACGACGACCATGATGATCGTGACCATGATCATATGATGATGATGATGATGATGATGATGATGATGATGATGATGATGATGATGATGACGATGATGATGAATATGATGATGATGATGACTAATGATGATGATGATGATGATGATGATGATGATGACGAATATGCAGCACATCATCCTCATCATCATCATCATCTTCATCATCATCAACAACATGATCATCATCATCATCTTCATTGTCATCATCATCCTCATCATTGTGATGAGGATGATGATGATGAATATTCGTCATCATCATCATCATCATATTCATCATCATCATCATCATATTCGTCACCATCAACATCATCAGCATCGTCGTCATAATCATCATCATCATCATCATTTTCCTCATCATCATGATCATCAACATCTTCATCATCATATTCATCATCAACATCATCATCATCATCATCTTCATTAGTCATCATCATCTTCATCATCATCATCATCATATGATCATGGTCACGATCATCATTGTCTTCGTCATCTTCATCATCCTCATGATACTCGTCATCACCATCTTCCTCATCATCATCATCATCATTGAATCTTCGCCATCATCTTCATATAATCATCATCATCTTCATCATTGTTAGAGGGGATCCTTCGGGATCCTTAGTTGTCATTAGTTACGATATAATAATCTAGTTAAAGAAGTCATTGAAGCAAGTGCAACCGCTCCAACCACATGTAAGATGTGTAAATATACCTATCAAGATGAATATAACCAGTTGGATGCATTCGACTCATATCCTGTGTCATGATTATATCTCTGTGTATGCTTATACTCTCTGCTTGAATACAACATCTGGTGGCATTGCCGTTCTCTTTTGGTTGGGTGACAGCAGCAGCAAAAGAGGAGCGGTTCGAACCTAAAGGAGATCGTGAGAAGAACGAACCCTGCAAGAAATGCTCAGAAATGATGATGCTGCATGATCGAATCTGAAGGAAATCGTGCAATGATTAGTTGAAGAAACCTGCAAGAAAGTGCAAAATGGCGTGAAGATGCAAGAAAACTGCGAGAAGTACTGAAGAGTGCTTCATGTGCGTTGCTCCAGAAATATTTTGTGAGAACTATTGATTGTGTTGATACTTCTGCAAAAAAAGAAGAAGAAGAAGGTATGTGTCGATCTCACACCAAGGCAATCACTTTCAGCTGAGCCAAACCTCCATCAGACCTCATTCGTTATTTAGAACATTTTTCAATGAAATAATTTATTTGGCCACGAAGAAGGATATTGTAGCAAGCAACACCACCGATTTAAAGATCTCATCTTGCTGATGAAGTTCCTCCTCCCATTGAATATTCTAGTCATTGAAATAATTGTTATGTTTTTAAGTTTCTTTGATCCATCGACTTGTGCACTAAAGCCTGTAGCAGGAAGACAAGCAAAAACATAACGGGTCAACTTTAAGCTTTTATGGAAGATTAAACACTATTGTACTGGAGATTATTACATCGAGAAATTTCCCAAGACAGTTACCTAAAACATGTGCCTACTGACTACACTATTATGTTGTCGACTTGTTCTGAGAACTATTTTTCAAGTGTGGAGTTGATGATTATTATCTTGAAGCAGAAGAAGTTGGCCTATGGGTCGGCTAGGAGGGCTCTGGATTTCTCCATGACGAAGTTTCCACCTTCCTGTGAAC
This sequence comes from Larix kaempferi, assembly GCA_027924585.1. Classification (NCBI taxonomy): domain Eukaryota; kingdom Viridiplantae; phylum Streptophyta; class Pinopsida; order Pinales; family Pinaceae; genus Larix; species Larix kaempferi. Next base: position 5,455,133 of record BSBM01001063.1, read on the forward strand.
GGTTTGTCGATGTCTTGGGGTTGAAGACCCTTTTTGCGGCTTTCATGGGTTCTAAGATGGAGCGTACTATAATACATTTTATGCAAATGAGTTCGACCAGTGTTCGACCGAGGATTCCATGATTCTATTGACTGCAGTAAAAAGAAAGCAGACCAAATTACAAGTATTACCAGAAACTGTCGGTCAAAGATGTAGAATATTAAATCTTATCGACCACTGTGGGAAAACCAGAGTAAATATATCAACTAATGCCTACAAATTTTCTTGACCATAATGCCAATACTTCGACCAACAGCCAGTTATATTCAACTGAAGGGCGCCTTTTGATGTTGATGTTCAATGGAACCTGGCGCCGAAACAATTAATGGAGTGCGTTGATCTTTTGACAAGTCGGTCATCATCATTCTTGTTGATGACAATACTTGTTAAATATGTTGGTTGGCAAGTGTAGCATTGAATGTCAAAGCATACTAATAAGTGGACATCATATTTTCATATTGTATATATATGGAAGATATATTGAATGTTGGGTGGTACATGGTCGATACCTACCCCTTGTAAAAGTCTTGGTCGATGTTTAATTAGTTGTAAATATGGTCGGTCTCTTCTCTTTGGTGAATGGTAATATGGTTGAGGTATCACAATTGTGGTCAACAAGTCTTGGTTTTCAAATTTGGTTGATGAAGTCCACCAAATGTTAAAGTGGTCGGCATTAGAAATGAAGTCTATGTTTATCTTTTGTAAAGTATGGTCGAGTTCAATATTATATTGGTCTATATTTCAAAGTGTTCGACATTATAATTAAGTCGATGTCTCATGGTTGAGTCATTTTGGTCGCTATTACTACAATAGTCGGTTGTAAATGGTCGGTACTAAAAATGGTCGAAATTCAAAATAGTTGAGTCATTGGTCGATATTATAAGTGGTCGAGTCTTTTTATGAAGTTGATGGTCAAGAGTCAACCTTTTTATTATAATTCAGTCGGTCTCTAGCTGACTCAGTAAGTCATGTCGATTCAAGTAAGTCAGGTCGAGTCAAGTCAATTCGACCAATATCAGTCGGTATCGACCACAAGTAGCAGTGACACATTCGGAACTTGCAGGAAGCCTCACAATAGATAAGTCTACAGCAAGCATGTATTCAAGCAGAAGACATCTATACCACACAGAGAAAGCTCTTCACATTAATAATGACAAAAGAAGACTTAAATTGATCAAGCCCCCTGGTACTGACACACATAAACAACTATTCAATGTCATTTCAGACATTTTTTCGGCAGTTGGTGAGTTGGTGCAATGGCAGAGTGTAGAATCCCAGAATCTCTTGGACGGTGGAAGCAAATCCGGAAGGAAGGTGAAAGGGGTAAGCAGCTCGATTGGCCACTACCAAACTGCTGACAGAGACTAAAGGAATCATAGTTCATGGCTGTTAATGTTTTCTTCAGGACGAAGAAATATTTTGAGGTGGGGGAGATGTTAGAGGGGACCCTTTAGGATCCTTAGTTGTCATTAGTTACTATGTAATAATCTAGTTAAAGAAGCTGTTGGAGCGGGTGAAACCGCTCCAACCACATGTAAGATGTATAAATATACCTATCAAGATGAATATAACAAGTTGGATGCATTCGACTCATATCCCGTGTCTTGATTATATCTTTGTGTATGCTTATACTCTCTGCTTGAATACAACAATCATCATCATTGATGATGATGATGATGATGATGACAATGACGAAGATGTTGTTGATGATGATGATGATGAGGAAGAGGGTGACGATGATGATGATGATGATGATGATGTTGTTGATGATGAAGATGATGACAAATATGCAACACATCATCCTCATCATCATCATCAGCTTCATCATCATCATCATCATCATCTTCGTCATGATGATGATGATGAGGATGAGGATGATGTGCTGCATATTCATCATCATCTTCATCATAAACATCATCAACATCATCATCATCATCATCATCACCCTCTTCCTCATCATCATCTTCATCAACAACATCTTCGTTCATCATCATCATCATCATCATCGTCATCAACAACATCTTCGTTCATCATCATCATCATCATCATCTTCATCATGATGATGATGATGATGAAGATGATGTTGATGATGAGTACGATGATGAAGATGATGATGATGATGATGATGACAAAGATGATGATGATGGGGATGAGGATGATGATGATGATCATATTCGTCATGATCATCATCATCTTCATCATCGTACTTATCATCAACATCATCATCATCATCTTCATCATCGTCATCATCACCATCAATGATGATGATGAGGATGATAATGATGATGATGATGACGTTGACGATGAAGATGATGACCAAGATGTTGAT